>JAGPNK010000011.1:0-1200000 GCA_020746835.1 Stachybotrys elegans | reverse complement strand
CTTCAGCTGCCGCGTGGTTTACTGACAGGCAAGACCCAGTACACACATGCACAATAAATTCTGCTGCTCGTCATTAAGTAATGTCCGGAGTAGGTAGCGTCGGTCGCGATTTGTGGCCGTTGGATGCTCAGCTCGGGAGCCTCACTTCGGAGCTAGAGAGTTGACGACTGCCTTCATTTCCAAAAATAAGCGCAATATGTCTGTAACAGCTGCCAAAGCCATCTCCAGCCTCGGCCGGGGATCGTTTTGGGTATTGGTTGGTCCGACCGAGGGTATTTACCACCGAATGATTGCGAGCTTCCTGTTCCTGGTCCGGCCTACATTGGAGGGCGAATCAGAAGCAAAGTACCATGTCCAGCGATTCAGCTTACTGTCGCTGACATCTCGCCGACCAACGGGCTACAGGAGCAGCAGGAACAAGCAGCAGGAATGAATAGGAATGTCATCATCTTGTGCACCTTAGCACCCATGGGGCAGGTTCTGGCTGGTCCATGTGCCGTCGGGATCCTCGGATTCGTTCCACCATGACAGGGGGATAAACGGCTCTTGCCCTGCTGATCGACTCGCGGAGGATGCCAACAGGCAAACAAGAAGGGGGAAATAGACTCTTGCAGGCGAGCGAGACAGAGTCCGTGGACGGATCTAGGCCAAACGGAAATTTGGTCCTCCAGTGGCAGACAGCCAGGCCCTGCCCAGCTGGGACAGTGAGAGAGCACACTCCCCCTTCTGACCTATAGGAACGGAAAGACACCGTGTGGGCGGGAGAAAGGCGGCAGGGATCGACGGGTGAGCAACCCGGGGGACCAATCTGACGGCCACGAACATGGGGGGATTTGACCTCGTGCCGTGAAAGGGAGGCGTTTTGGCCGTGGCTCCCGACTGACTCTCAGACGTTTTGTCGTCTGTGAAGAGAGACAGCATCTGAGCGCATCTCGAACGTGGTGGCGGACATATGGGGCGGCGGGCTGGTCTCTCTTCTCTCTTGCGTCGAGCTGTCATGGCGCTGCGCACGCGAGGGGAGGCTATTGATGGTGATCAATTTCCGGGGATGCAGTTGTGAGACGAGGCCTGAAGCCTTGAGCCGTGGGGGATGGGCTGTGAAACGTGACACCCAGGACAATAGTTTGGTGATAACCTGATATGTAGACAGAGGCAGATTAACAAAATTTATGTCTGGAATTGGCTTCCCACCTTTGTTTTCCTGTATTCCACGCCCCCAGTTTTCCATGATTCTTTGTCTTCCACTGATCGTCGCCGCACCATGGAGTCCTCGACACCGTTGAGAGTCAGTAGTTTGCATGCCATGTCATTTTATTTGCTTATCACAACGTCTGCCATGGTGCGTTGCTGGCCTCATGCTGAGGCGTACCCAGCCCAATGGCATGTCATGGTATTGCATTGCGCAACACGGACAGGAGTCACGTCGCCACAATGAGACATGCCCACGGCAGCGGCTGCTCCGCCTCTAAGGAATTCCACGTCCTTGTGCACAGCTGGCTAAAGTTGCGGCTAGAAGATAGCGGTTGGTATATGAAGTTCCCCTGATTTGTGCAGGCGTTCGTATTTCATCATGGCTGACTACCGCTCCACGAGCCGATATGGATGCAACCGGCGGCATGGCACCCCCTTTACCGTGCCTTTCTTTATCGATCTTGTCGCCCTATCAACTCCGCAACTCTGCCGTGTTCCTGCAGGAGAGGTCACAGCAAGCGCGGCAGCTGGTGCAGCGGAAGTGGAGAGTCGCGGATGTTTCCCGCCTATCTGCTAACGTCCTGGGGATGCACCGCACACATGCAATGCATGCATGCACAGCGACCGTAGCGCAGACACAGCGGCATGCATGCTCCTTCCATTACTACCTACTGTATAACCTAGGTATGTATGCAGGTACCTCCCTATAATGCCCAACCGCCGCCTACCACTACCTACCCATCCCACAACAGCCAAAACAAGCAGCTCGTCCTCACATTGGCTCTCGCTCGAAATGATGCCATCCTCCGCGTCAGAAACCCCCCCTTTCAGCTGACCAGCGCGAAACAGCATGGAATGGACAAAGCAAATAAGAAAAGCAAGATAGGTTGTGGAAGGAGAGGAATAAAATAAAAATCAAGACAGTTCACACCGGACTCCACTGTATCCGTCCAGGCCCTGGCTGGCCCATCCATCCCTTTCCATCCCTAAAGACCACCCCATTGGCCTACCTAGCATCCAGTAGATGGCCTGGCTCCGCGGGCCAAAGTACCCTGCCCGTACCGTGATTGTGGTGCTCCGGTGCAAAAAGTACCTGGCGCCTACCTCTCCCTCTCTCGCTCCTTAACCCTCCAACGTTCATAGTGGACCACAGCCCACTACGTCCACCCCCGCCCCTTTAGTGTGCTGACCCCCTGGCTCTCTCAATCTAAGCGGCCAGGGCTGCCTTCCCCCCTCCATCGCTTGCCAATCCAGTGGTGTCTATCCGCAATAATTTGGGTGGCAGTCCATCGATTTTCCCACCCCTTCATCTTGGACTTGATCCCTGGCTGCTCGATTTTGCTCGTCCTTGTCCTGTCGTTTTCTGCCAAACACTACATTCTTTTTTCTCCTCAGCTCGCTCTTCTCTCGCCCCCTCCTCACCCGACTGGCCAGGCCTCTTCTCTCGTTTCCGACCACTCGTTCAGTCGCCACTCCGTCTCGACCAGCTATCTGTCTCAACTGCCAAGGTGTTGCTTTTTGGCACCCCGATCCTGAGACAGCAAACACTCCTTGGTCCCTCTGACCCCCAGCTCCTGTACCACTCAACCCCTACTCACTCCTCACTCCTCAATCACGCCGTCCTTGTTCCTTGGTCCTTGGTTCCGACGGTCATTGCGTTGCAACAGCATCCTCCATCGCCGTTGCCCACCGGTCCTGTCGCCAGCCTATCTTGCAGCAAACCAATGCAACTCGCGTAGGACACGGCTGCTATTACTGTTTCCGACCCGCCCCTTTCGACTGTGCTCGCAAGTTTGGTCTGATATACCTACGCGTCCCCACGGCCATTGACGACCAGCACCTCGCAACTCGACGAACGCATGTCTTCACGCCATACTTCAGCTCCTGATTCCCCTTAAACGCCTTCCTGGGCTGGGCTCTCGTCGAGGTGCGCACCCCATTTGCTTCAATACCCCTTCCTTGATACACATGCTCCTGCACACTGTTCTTGGGCAGTTCATCCCCCCTCTATGATTGCCGCATTTCTTGAAGCACAATGCTAAAGTCTCCTGACCTAGACTAGACGCCTTACGAGTCCCCGACAACCCAACAGCCCTCTCAGCGAGTAGGCGGAGAGTGTTCGAAGCACCAATATAGATTCGTAGCCCACCCGTTTCGCGAAAACCGCCGCAACCATGAATCGATTCCGTACAAAGAAGAAGGTCAAGGAGGAAGGCTCGGCCCCGCGGCCTTCAGTCGAGTCGGACACTTCTAGCCCCTTCCGCATGTTTGGCAGGAAGAAGTCGATTGAGGAAGAAAAGAAGGAAATCGACCTCACTACGGCCCTGCCCACCAACGACGACTTCCGCACCAGTCTGCTTATGACTGGTCTGTCGGCCAGATTCTCCATGCTGCGCGAGCAGGACGACCCTACCTCAAAAATCGGCAAAGCTAGTGACGACAGTGTTCTCTACCCAAAACGACAGTCACGCATGGCAGACTTTGGATTCAGTGGCGGATTGCACGATATTGCCGAGGTCGAGTCACTCCGGGCCCCCCCTTTCGCCCGCGCGGACTCGTTTCAGTCAGACGATGCATCCATCAACGGCAGCATCATGAACCGTGCGAAGCCCACAGAGGGCAATGCATTGTTCGGTGGTCGTCAGAAGGTCTACAAGATTCCCGCTGGAAGCAAGAGCGGCCTTCCAGGCCGAGCTCTATACGACGATGATGTAGCACAATCGGCCTTCCAGAAGTGGAGGCAGGCACAGCGAGATGCTCCCTCTCTCGACGACGACAGCCTGAACGACACAGTCGATTCAGAACCCCGCATGGACTTCAGCCGGCGACGAGAGACGAATTCAACCATTTCATCGGGGCCCTCAGCAGCACGGAACTCTACCGCCGCCACATCCATCACATCCTCCCAGCCGGCCCCTTCCATCAAGGACTGGCAGGCTAACAGTTCCACCGGGCCGGTTCCATCGGTAGAACGCTCTGTGACTCGAACTCGACGGCTCTATGAGCAAGGACTCAACCAAGAACTACAGGACCAGCAGACATCCGCACTCTCGCGAATCGACACCTTGACGAGGCAGCGAGGTCTGGGCTCTCGCACCCCCGACCTTAGCCCAAACATGCCTTCTCCCACAACCGCCTCCATCGCCGACCGCGTGTTGGATTGGCGTCCCATCATGGCCAAGAGCAGCGCTCCCAATCTACGCTCCTTTACCCCACCCACTTCTGGCTCTTCGCAGACGACATTGCCTGATCTCGGCATCAGGTTTCCTTCAGAGCAAAAGGGCAGCTTTGGCGCAGCACCTCCGTTGAGCCCACCCATTAGTGAGACGGGTGATCAGCCCGGGATCTCGCCACACTCTACTGACCGACTCGCCGGCACGTCTCTGTTCAACCGAGCACCCGAACAGTACGATGAAACCAAGTATGCTCAGCGACAGCGGCAGCTCCAGAAGGGTAGAGAGACGCCTCAAGGTCGCTCGCGTGGCGAATCAAACGTCTCCATAACGACTAGCCGATCTGCGTCCCTCTCCTCGGCTCCTGGGGCTTCCTTCGAGAAGCCAGAGCCTGTTAATGTTCAGAAGGAGCCGACTGTCAAGGAGGAGGAGGGGGCTGGACTTACTTTCCTCGACGATGATGATGCTCAGTCTCTCCCAGATTCCGCACCTACAGTGTCTGCCCCTCAGGTCACCCTCGCTCGTCCTGATGATCACCAGCACCCCGCCCTGCGATACTCGACAGCCCGCATGGGCGATATGGACCCCGCCACGCAGAGCATACTGGTGCCAGCTGTCAGGAGCCCTGCTTCTTCCGCCGCCAGCCCGACCATGGGGGCACTGCCAGTGGATTCTCCTACCCTGGGTCCCGACACGGGGCTTAGCGGCATGGTCCGACAGCACCTAAGAAACACGAGTGTCGCCTCTTCATTCTACGGCGGTGCCGACGAAGCTGATGCTGCGCAAGAGCCTCTCCAGCCTCGCAGAGACACCAGCTACCTGGAGCTGACTGAGGATGACTGGGATATGGCCCACGGAAAGGTTGATGCTTCCATGGGAATGGCATCAGAAGGCTCTAAGCAGGCCCCGGCAGAGAGCGTCGACACTCCCCGGAGCTCGGAGGAGCAGGATGACTTTGCCCGCCATCTCGCTGACGGCGCCCGGCGTGTGCGCGAGAGACTGACGACATACGTGGAGACGGACAGCCGACCCCAGTCTCCCGGGGGCGGGGTGTCTCCTGACCCCAAGTCTCCTGGATTGAGTCTCCGAACCAATGCACTCGGCATAATCAAGACTAAGCCTAGCCTTGGGTCGTTGGCGGACCGCAACAGGGACAACCGCGAGCTTTCTGTACCCAAGCCAAATAGGGCTTTGGGACTCGGTGCCGCTACCATGGCCACATCACCAGTTCGTCGGAGCTTCGAATCCAAGGACGAGACGAGCCCTGTGCAGTCGCCGGAGAGCCAGCGTGGAAACCAGAGTCCAGAGGGAGATGGTGATGAGTCGCCGGGAGACCAGAAGGAGAATGTACATGCTGGCCTCAAGGCTTTCCGCCAGGCACGACGGGAACTGCAGAGGATGAAGGAGCTTGAGCTCCAACAGCGCCGCCCTACCCAGCCATCCTACGCGCCGCCCCAGCCCCCGATCTCCTACAACAACCGCCCCCCTCGTGCAGAATCCAGGACTGAGAACAGGTCACGCTCTGAATCCCGAGCAGCCTCGGATCGTGACAGGAGCGGTTCTGATGCCAGCAATGGTGGCCAAGGATACGCTCGGCCGCCTCGTTTGCGAACTACCGATCATCAAGGGCTAAGCGTAAATGTTTCTGGCGGCAATGGCAGGGACGGCAACACGATGAGATCCCCAGGGCTTCCTGGAACTGACATCCGGCGGTCGCCCATTATGCCACCGCACCCATACCCAGGCAAGGATGGTCCTCCCCGCTCGCCCTATGGTCGAACAGACACTCGCGGGGGCCTGCACGTGCAGCCATCTGGCCGACCTTACGATTCCGGAGCCCCGTCGCCCGTCAGCCCTCATGGCGGCCGAATGTATCCCCCCAACGGAGCACCTCCCATGGGACCTTACTCGCCTAGAGGCAGGGAGATGTCTGAGGGATCCGTGTCCAGTCTCCCGGATGGAGGCTTGATGAGCGACCTGGACAACCCTCGCCTTCGACTCGGTGGACTGGCGGGCCCTACCTCTTCCACTCCGAACCTACATGCTAATGGCTCCGCTCCTCCCCTGCCACCCATTAACCCTCGCAGGAGGAATGGGCGCACACCATTTGGCTCTGCGGGCGACGATGGCTCCGTGGCTTCTCACTCGTCCGACAGTCGAGACCGAAGCCCGGCGCCACTGTACATGTCAGAGGATGATGGTGGCCTCGGTTCATGGCGCCAGAGGCTGCGCAAGGTGACGAGCGAAGTCAATGTAGCGGCTCCTAGAAGTCGCCGCGGTACAGGCGAGCAGTCATCAGTGCCAGACATTTAGGACGAAACCTTTCTCATACCCTCCTTTGGGCTGCATCCCTGGGTTGAGGCTCAAGCCCCCCCTTTACACATTTCATTTATTTATTTCATTATTCCAGTTTAATCAAATCAACAAGCAGACGGAAACATCACTCGGCATCTCTGGAGAATCGTGCGGCGGAGACGATCGGGCTGGATTTCGATCGCCATGCCAAGCAGGTCGGACACGTATAAGGCTGGGTCAGCCTGGAGTTTGTCAGTGCATGACATTGTGGACATGGAACGATGCTTTGGAGTTTACAGGGACTGGGAATCTGGAGAACTATATGGCTGATGCGATGGAAATACCAGGACGCATGTAACATTACAGCTTGATTTCCATGTAGGAATAATCAATTATGGAACTATGCATGAATTTGGTGACAACGGATGCAACCTGACATTAGACGTTACCCCGCAGAGGGGGGGGAAGAGGGATGCCGACGCCTCGGATATGGATGTGGTTGATGGATTTTGAGATGGGTCGAGCTCAGTTGACAGACTGTTTTGCATCTTGATATGTCCATACACTACAACCAACGACTGTAAAGATAGGAACGATGGCGGCGATACGACCATACCGAGCGTCCGATTTTGACGACATGTCCCACATTGTGCGCAAATCATGCCCCTCCTACCTGAGACTCGTCTGGCTGGTATGACTGAATCTGACATTTGACTACTGCTTAGTGCCGTGAGACGCTCCCCCCCTCGCTGCAAGCATCGGAGGCGGCATGGCGGCTGGCGCCGTATATCTGGACACACCAGTATACGTACCTCTCGCCCGAGACGTGCTTCGTGGTGGATGACGGCAACGGCAAGGTGGTGGGCTACTGCATCGGATGTCCGGATGTGAAGGCGTTTTGCGAGGCGTATGACGGCTACGTGCGCAACGTGCTGGAGGGGTCGAAGGAGGTGCAGCGGCCGGCGGACATGACGACGAAGCAGCCGTGGACGGTGGACGGGGTCATCAACGAGACGTGCCTGTCGCAGACGGCGCACAGCGCGCAGTGGCTGCTGGTGGAGGGCAACGAGGAGGTGCTGAGAGAGGGGTACGGAGCGACGATGCACATTGACCTGCTGGCAGAATGGCAGGGCCAAGGATGGGGGAGGCGGCTGATCGAGCGGTTCGTGGAGGAGGCGGGCGGGCGCAGAGGCAGCGGCGGCAAGGGGATCTGGATCGGCGTGGCGGGGGACAATGCCAAGGTGGTGCCGTTCTACGAAAAGATGGGATTCCGGGTTTGGCGGTGGGAGGCGGGCAACGGGATTTGCATGGTGAAAGACTGGTGAAGAAGCGACTGTGCAAGGTACTGATGATTTATTTGAGCGACGTTTTTGTATTACAAGATGCGCCTTTGGCTGCGAATACAAGAAAGTACCGAGATCCAACTCCCCGCGTGTGGCCCTAAAAAAACAAACAAGACGTTGCATTTTTGGATAGATAGGAGAATCGGGTATCGAAAAAGGACAATGACGAGCGAAACCGGCATCCTCGGGTCAGCCAGTCCAGGCTGGTTGATGGATGGGCAGAGATGAATGATGTTTTGGCGACGGACCCCCACGTCTTCTCACGAGGAGAGAGACAAGGACAAGGACAAGGATATGGTACAAGAGCCGTCGCGAACCGATGTTTCCTAGAAGGGAATTTCTCGGTTGTTTGCTGAGAGAGAGGGCGTGTGAGTTGGGGTCGTATGACAGACAGTGTGGATGTACGTACGTTGGGCAAGTAGACGGATGGACAGGCAGAGAGAGACAGACGAGAGGATTAACAGGCCGGGCAGGCGTTGCACTGCTTGTGGCCGCAGCCGGTGCAGGTGGTGCTGATGACAATCATGCCACCGCACTTGCAGCAGTACTCGTAGGCGGGCATATTGATGGTGGGCTGTTGTTGAGGTTTGTAAGTGGTGGTGGTGGTGATTCAATTGGTCGGCAGCGAGGATGAAGAAGATGAAGAAGATGGAAAGATGAGATGGAGGAGAAGAAGAAGCTCTGTGATGGCAGGAGGGACGGGGAAGGGGTATATATAATGGGAGAGCCCCATGGGGAAGTGAGCAAGAGAGGGAGAAGGTTTGAGGCAAGGCATGGTGTGGTGGTGGTGTGGTTGCAGCTTGGATGGAAGCGGCTGGGCTGGGCGTGATGGCGAGAAGGAGAGGCGACCAATCGACGGCCAGAATGCTCTGTTTCCCTGGAACGGACCCTGCCGAGAAATTGAGGGTTGCAGCCAAATGGACTTTAGCTTGTGGGGGTTCTCCAAGGTCTACCTACCTATGCCTATGCCGTCAGTCCATCTCACTAGTAGATACAGCCTGGTTTGCATGTACCGGCATTGTACGCTACGTTACGCCCGCCATCGTCGTCACGGCGGATTTATCCTGTCAATTCGTCTCCTCTCGAAGCTACATGTTCACGGCTGGACAGCAAGACAAGAGCAGGAAGCACTGGATACCCCCTCACTGCCCTGCACACTTACAGCAGATGCCGAGTGTCGGTGGCAAAGACACCGATCATCTGGCCGAGTGCGTCGTAGTCTTCGATAGGCAGCAGCATCTCAAGAGGCGGAAACAAGCGATCGAGTAAGCGAATTGAGTCACGAAAAGACACAACCGCCGTGCGCCATTGGACGGATGCGAGCCCCGATAGCAGCCTTGACACCATGGTATTACGGCACATGATGGGCAAGGCGGACCAATAGGAAGGGCTACCACCCCAAGGCAGCGAAGCCAGGCCGAGAGAGAGAGAAGGGGAAAACGAGCTCGGGGACGCGGAAGCTGAAATCGGAATTATTCTTTGGGGGAGGAAAAGTGCGGGGAAGTTCAACCCAGCGGCTGGCGAATGGGCGTTGCAGGAAGTACGCCACCCGAAGAACGGAGAACGGTGACACCTGCGCGCGGGGGGTTTTGACAGGATGGGGAGATGACGGTGGCGGCTGCTGCTCAAATCCATCGTGAGTGTTTGTGGTTGCGACCACTGGCGGTGCGTTTGTGGTAGCTTGAGACGTCATCGCTCCTACTAGCTGGCCTCGTTTGGGCGGAGCTTGCTGGGGTGGGGACTGGCTCGGCTGATGGTGAGCAAAGAAAGGTTCTCGAAGTGGATGAAGATGATGATGGCGGCGAGGAAGAAGAGGGAAAAGAGAGAAAAGGGAGAACTGGTGGTGTTGATGGAGGAATTCGGTGCGTTTGTTTGTGGTTGCTGGAAGCAGGGCAGGCGCAGTGGACGGTAGGTTCCAACGGGCGCCTGCCCTAACAACCTGCCTCAACAACCATAAATCAAAATGTACAATCTGTCCAAACAAACCAACTTAGCTTCCTCAAACACGCAGTAATAAACGAAGGGATCGTGATCTACGCCCGGCCACGCCGCCCCCTGGTACTTGTGTTGTATTCCGCCACATCCTCCGCCGAGGCTGAGCCGCACAAAGGAAGAGCCAGTGGGACAGAGGTCCAGGAGCCTTGCAGTCCGCCTGTGGGGTAAAAGAAGTACAGAAACCGACTATTCGGATTTGCCTACCAACGGGCTTGACCTGCACCCCTGCGAAAGGATGCAAAGATAGACATGGGATTTTTCTGACCATGGCCGTGATTTGCCCATCGTGCAGCCTGGGCTTTTTTTCTCCTTCTTTTTTTATGACTTCCCGCTATTGATTGGCCTTAGGGTTGGCCTCCTGGGGATATCGACACCACGATCGTCTTTGCTGGCACGTCCTTCGGCCGATCCATTTTCGAGCTTCCTGACTATCGGACACTACTTTGCTCCCTTGCACAGCCCCCGGCGTACCAGCGCATCGCCAGCAACTCGGCCTGCGAACCTAGCCCTTGGTTAGCCGCGCTTGTCAGTTTCATGCGCCGCCTGGAGGACCTAGCTTTCCTCCCAGCTTGGCTGCGCTGCGGCGTCCATTTCGGGCTGGTCGTCGAACGTTATGCCTTCATGAAAGCCCCGCGCCAATCGTGGTTCGTTCCTACATACGCCACCCTGGGCCGGCTGCACCCCTTTCCGGGGTTGGACGATCAAGAGTTGCTATTTCGTTTCGTGTCAAAGCTGGGCTTCTCGGCTTGCCTCAAGGCTGTGTCACGCCGGCCTGGGGCCTGAACATGACCATGTGCGGGAGAGGCTGACTATCAAGTAGGACCCCTCTGGGTCTGACGTGAACTTCTTGGCTTGTGATGTGATGGAGATTGTTTGTACTTTGGTGAATCATGCGGCTACTGGCAAGCCGTTTCTTATAAAGCTCCCTTGAGCCGCATCCTGTTTCCTGTTTTCTCTTCACTTATTCACACGATCAACCCCTGCATTTCCCGCCACGATTTGCGGGAAACATCCATCTTCCAACCTCAACCATATTACTTTGACAGAACAGAAAGGCAGACGCTGTAAGGATGGTACGTCCCACCAGTCTCGTCTGCAGTATCTAGCATCCGCTAATATGTTGCAGAGAGTGCCCATCAGCAACATCGGGTCCGGTCTTCCCCTTCGGCAGAAAGATGACTCCCCTGACCACAGCGGCGCCCGAGTCTCTCTCAGCTTGGAGCCTGTTCCCAACTCCGAGACGCTCATCGTCAACGTTATCCCTCCCCGGGAGCCCCTGCTTCCGTCATCCAAGGTCCCTTCTGACATTGTTCTCGTCATCGATGTCTCGGGCAGCATGGGCAGTCTGGCCACCGTGCCGGGCGATAACGCCGATGAATCGACTGGCCTTTCTTGTTTGGATCTCGTCAAGCATGCCGCCAATACCATTATTGAAGGTCTGGACGTGAAGGACCGCCTGGGAATCGTGACCTTCGACTCTAGGGCGCGCATCGTACTCCCCCTGCAGCAGATGGACAGTGACAACAAGGACTTGGCCCGCAAGAAGATCCAGAGGATGACCCCCGGCACATCTACCAACCTCTGGCACGGCATCCTCGACGGTCTCAAGACCTTTAGCCGTGCCGGTGCATCTTCCAACGTTGCTTCCATGATGATTCTCACGGACGGCATGCCCAATCACATGTAAACCAACACGGCAGACTCTCCTCATCCTCCGCTGACCATAGTACCTAGGTGCCCTCCTGCCGGCTACATCCCCAAGCTGCGAGCGATGATGCCCTTCCCGACTACCATCAACACCTTTGGCTTCGGCTACTCGCTCGACTCTGGCCTGCTCAAGGCCATCGCTGAGATCGGTGGGGGCAGCTATGCTTTCATTCCAGATGCCGGTATGGTCGGCACTGTGTTTGTTCATGCCGTTGCCCATATCCAGGCTACATATGCTACCAATGCAGCCGTCACCCTGATGTATCCAGACTCTGTCCACCTGGAATATGGCATGGGCACCTCGGTCGACCACACCCCTCCTACCCAAGTCGTCGAGGATGGCCGCACTTACACCACGCTGACCTTGCCCCTGGGAAATCTGCAGTATGGCCATTCTCGCAACATCGTCCTGCGGACCAGAGATGTGAGTTCCCTGGCGACTAATGGGGATCTACATGACGAAGACGCCTCTATCGTCCACGCTTGTCTCACCTTTGATCCCGCTGCTGCTGAGAGCCAGAGGTCCGCCAAGACCCGCAACGTATTCTTCAGCAGCATCTCGTCCAGCCCACCATCTACGCAGGTCGACACCTCCGTCACCACCAGCCGAAGCTTACGAGACACCACCTCCATGCCCGCGGATGTCCTGGCGTACCATGAGTCGCGGGCACGCATCTGCGACTACATCTCAGGACTTTTCCCCCACACTGGTGGTGATGGTCAGCCAGGTGACCAGCGCAGACGCCCAACCAACGATCTCGCTTCCGCACAGGAAGATCTCAAGCAGCTCCTCGCCAACATCCCCGCCAAGGGCTTTACCGATGCCTTGAACCGCTCACTCATGCAGGACCTGATCGGCAACGGCACAGACGGGCAGATTTACATAGCCATCAACAACGAAACCTACTACCGCACCTGGGGCGTCCACTATCTCCCCTCATACCTCAACGCGCACACTCGCCAGATCTGCAACTCGTTCAAGGATGTTGGGCCCCTACAGTACGGCACTGACAGTCCCATCTTCATCGCGTGCCGCGACCGTCTCGACACGGCCTTTGATCAGCTCCCTGCGCCCGAGCCCTCTCTCCAACAGCGGGGCAGCTACGTGAACAACCATTACTTCTCCATGCGCAGCTACAACAGCAGCGCCGCCCCCTGTTTTGCCGGCTCCGTGCCCGTCGAACTGGCCTCGGGCCGAACGGTGCCCATCCGCAAGCTGCGCCGCGGCGTCAAGGTGCGCACGCCCCTAGGCCCCCGCCGCGTGGCCCTCGTCCTCCGCACCCCCGTCGTCGACACCCTCCTCTGCCGCCTCAGCGACGACCTCCTCGTGACGCCCTGGCACCCGGTGTCTTCGGACGGCGGCAAGACCTGGGACTTCCCCGCGCAGATCAACGAGCGCGCCCCGGTCAAGTACTCGGGATCCGTGTACTCGGTGCTGCTGGAGCGTGACCGCCAGTCCGCGGCCCACGCCATCCACGTCGCTGATGCCTGGGGTGTGACGCTGGGCCACGGTGTCCTCGCGGGCAGCGACGTGCGCGCTCATCAGTTCCTCGGTGACTACAACAGCGTGGGCAAGAGTCTCATGCAGCTCCGCCCGGACGCAAAGGGCGTCGTGGTGGGCGGCGGCGTGAAGCGAAGCCCTAGCGGGCTCATCAATGGATTCAAAGAGTGGGTGTAAGGAAGGCAAACAAAGAATAGGATGGTATGTACTGGTAGAGGTCGGTCACAGGATGCATTCATCGGTTCAGTTCATTCAGGTTTAGGTACCATATCATAGCATCATAGCAACCCGGCGCCCATTTGCTTGTCATTTCATCATCATTTCTTTTTTTCTTTTGCATTGTACATAAAGTGTCCAGCCTTGTAGTCCAACCATGTATTTCTTTCCTACTCTCTTACAAACAGGCCCGCCATGCCCATACCAGTGCCCACGCACATGCTCACGACGCCGAGCTCGCCACCGTCCCTCCGCAGGCCGTGCATCAAGGTGCTCGTCATCCTCGCGCCCGTAGCACCGAGCGGGTGCCCGAGGGCAATGGCGCCTCCGTCCGGGTTCACCTTGCCGTCGACCCAGGCGTCCTCGAGGCCGAGGTCGCGCACGCAGTGGATGGCCTGGCTGGCAAAGGCCTCGTTGATCTCCCAGCGGTGGATGTCGGCGTTGACGAGGCCGTGCTGGGTCAGCAGGCGCGGGATGGCCAGGGCGGGGCCGATGCCCATCTCGTCCGGGTCGCAGCCCACGGTGACGGCCGAGGCGAACTTGCCCATGATGCGGTCGGCGAGGCCCAGCTCCGTGGCCGTGCTGCGGCGCATGAGCAGCGTCGCGGCCGCGCCGTCCGACACCTGGCTCGAGTTGCCGGCGGTGGAGGCGCCGTCGGCGGCAAAGGCGGGCTTGAGCTTGGCCAGGGCCTCCGGGCTGATGGTGTCGCGGATGCCGTCGTCCTGCGTGACGGTGACGGTCTGCGGCTCGCCGACGGGCGCGCCCTGCCTGTCGACCTCCTGGAAGCGCGTCGTCACGGGGACGATCTCGTCGGCGAAGGAGCCGGCGGCGCGGGCGCGGGCGGCGCGGACGTGCGACTCGAGGGCGAAGGCGTCCTGGTCGGCGCGCGAGACGCCGTACCGCCTGGCGACGTTCTCCGAGGTCAGGCCCATGGGCATGATGCAGTCGCGGGCGTGGCGGTTGGGCGACTCGCGCAGGTCGGGCCACAGGTCGACGGGGATGGCGCGGGAGCCGTAGTTGCGCGTCATGCTCTCCATGCCGGCGCCGACGCCGACGTCGACCATGCCGGTGCGGATCTGGGCGGCGACGAGGGCGATGGCCTGCAGGCTCGAGGAGCAGGCGCGGTTGACGGTGTAGAGGGACGTCGAGTTGGGGTAGCCGACGTGGTTGAGGGCCATGCGGGCGGCCTTGGAGCCGCCGAGCTCCGAGAGGACGACGCCGACGGCCACGTCCTGCACGGCGGCCGGGTCGAGGCCCGGGTGGGCGTCGAGCGTGGCGCGCAGCACGCTGGCCAGCAGCTCCTCCGGGTACGCGTCCTTGAGCCGGCCCTTGTAGGACCGCGTGATGGGCGTGCGGAGCGACGAGAGGATGACGACGTCGGTCGGGAGCTTGGCGAGCAGCGACGAGGCCGACTTGGCGATGGGGACGGCCATGCTGGGCGGTCTTCCTTGTGGAGGGTTGTGGGAGGAGAAGAAGAGGGACGAAGAATGGAAAGAGATGCTTGAAAAGAAAAAGAGAGAGAGAGAGGAAGAGAGAGAAAGAGGAGGGTCTCGAAGGGTAGACTCGGCTAAGGGAATCCCCCCCGGATTCCACATCATCCGGGAAGTCGACGAACGCCGTTTAGGGCCCCACTATGGCGGGGCGGAGCTGGCCCGCGGCGAGGCAAGTTCCAGGTACAGTGCCCACGGACAAGGCACCGAGGGCAGGACAGGATAGCCTTTAAATTCAATTGATACGGCATGCCTGTAAAATATATTTTTTCAACACGGATGACTTCATCCTCCATGAATACAATATGATGCTGCATGTTTAAATGCGCGGTGAATGCGTCTACCCCCCTGGGGCGACCTCAGCTGGGCCTCTAGCGGGTAATGATTTAGCCCCAACGGATTCCCCACGATCGGTAGCTGGACTCGGCAGCCGTTGCCTCACACGACGACTTGATGTTCAACCGTAGATTTCATTCCAATGCTCGACTCGACTCCCGTCGAGCTTCAAGTTACCCTGCCAAATATCCCGATACCCAGTCCATTTCCTGTCGGCACATAGTTCCCTCGTAAAAGCACTAACCCTGCCGTTCCTGCGCCGAGCCGTGAAGCCAATCCCCTTCCCTCGCAATCTTCTCAGATCCAACATCGGCCGAGCTCTGACTTATGGGCTGTACTGAATCCCAAGCCCAAACTTTCGCCTCTCCTCCGCGCTACCAACTTTCGTCTTCTTCGCCGGGCTGCCTGGCTCACGCCTCATCTCCTCCTCGCCCGACGCGCGGCCCCCGCTAAACTTGCGCTTTTCCCCGCCGCCCTCCTTCCCGCCGGCCAGTATCTTGGTCTGCAGTTTGGCTGACTTCTCCGCCGGCGCGGGCGATGCATCCCGGTTCTTCATCTCAAAGCTCTGGCGAGCGTCCCGCCTGAGGAGCTCCCGAGCCGCCTGGCTGGCCTGGCTGTCAAACACCTCCTCCTCCTCCTCCTCCCCGGGGGCCGCGCGCTGCGATGATCCGCTGGCCTGAGAGGTCTTGGACCCGCGTGATACAAATGACTGTGCCGCTGCCGCCGCCGATTGAATGGCCTGGCGGGCGAGCTCCTCATTGTCCTCTGCAGAAATGGTGCTTTCGCGGCTCCTGCGTTGACTGCGTTTAGGATCCTGGTTGATGGGCACAAACGTCTTGTGTGAGTACCGCTGCGGCTCCGACTGGGGAACCAAATCGACCGACGGCAACAACACGGCATGCTCACCGCGAGGCCGGTTTAGGGGTGTCGTAGGTAGAGAGGACATGGACTGTGCGTTGCGGTGGTGCTTGCCCACTTGGCGAGGGGCCGGGCGGTGTGCCGAAATCGGCGTCGATGGTGCACTGTTGTTGTTGTTAGATGGACTGTTATCTTGTATAGCCTGCAGCAGAGCAGATAATCCGTGCCCTCTACTCTCCCTGTCATCCGGCAGAATGGTACGGGGTGTCTGGCGTTGTGTTGAGCGGGGCGGCTGGGGCGTCGACGCCGTCTGCTTGGGAGTCAGGGCGCCGTGGAAGAGCCCGCCTGGGCTGCACATGCTATGCAAGCGCTCACGGTTCTCGCGGATGCGGTTGAGCATTACATTGTTCTCCTCCACTAGTGTCACGTTCTCCTCCTCCTTCTGCTGAATCACCTTCTTGGCCACATGGAGCCGGTGCTGGAGCACCCGGTTATCCTCGAGGGCTTCCTGCAGAGACTGCTTCACCTGTATGTACTTTATGTGGTACGTCTCCGAGGGTGCGCTGAGCTCTCGCTTGGCTTGGCGGGAATGCTCCACCATCCGCAGGGCTTCCACCTCACGACGCATCATCTCCTGCTCGACGAGGGCACGGTTCTGATCCTCGGCGGCCTGCATGCTGACCAGGTTGAGCTGCAGCCGGTAATGAGCCGTCTCCATCTTGAGGCGCTGCTGCTCGGCGACGCAGCTCTGCACCATGGCCCGCAGCTCCTCGGGGGAGGCCTCGAGGATCTTGATAGGAGTAGGAGCCTCGAAGCCTGCACCGACGTCCTTGAGGCGCTTGTCTCGCGGGTCATTCGGTATGGTAGCAGGCGGTGATACAAAGGTCGAGAGTTGTGAGTTGGGGAAGACTTGTCGGCCGACACCATTGGGAGCAATGGCTTGCGTCGATGGAGGAGTGACGGAGGAGGGAATGACGATGTCTTCAGCTCGGTCATCATTCAGCTCGGTAGCGGCGAAGGACTCGTTTGGATCTAGGGGGATGGACGGAATCTCGGTGGAGGGAAGGGTGATCTGGGAGTCGGGGAGGATGATGTCTTGCGGAGGCGGCGTGGCGGGCTCCATGTCGGGCGAGGCGATAGTCGTCGTCGTATCGTGCTTGGTGCCGTTGGGCTGCATCTCCGTCTCCGAATTAGGAGCCATGGTAGATAGATGCAGGTGGGTGAAGAGTTTTGACGTATTTTCAAAAGGGCGGGATTCGTCGAAAACTCAAATCCTCAATCAATTAGGCAGGGGGATGCCCGTTGGTCGTATATAGGAGCTTGTGCGTATGACGCCTTCGTTTTTTTTTCTGCCTCCGCAGATAAACAACTGGCACGAGAACCCAGCCTCGCTGACGTCGATGATGGCTAGATGCCGACGGCAAGAGAGGGCGTTGCTAATGGGCTGGCCACGTCGTTTCCACCCGAAAGGTATGCTGCTGGGGCCTAGCAAGAACCGAGACAAGCGGGCGCCGAGACAAGATCAAGATCCTTGCGTCGGGAGACGAGACAGAGAGGAGAGAGCTGCTGTGCGGTCAGCCAGAGACAGTCGCGGACTGTGCTTGCGGCGGCATCTCAGGTTCGGGTTCGTGCGTGTCTGCCCTCTTCCAGGTTGTGCTTGCTTGATTCGCTGGATTCGGATTTGAGGTGAGAGGAAAAGAAACTGGAGAGGCTGGCGCTCGAATGCCGCCCGACAGAGCCAAGGTAAGGTAGGAAACTCTGTCTGCCCCAATCAGAGGCCAGAGATCAGGCTTGCGCACCTAGTCAGCCAGAGAGGTCCGTGCATCATGCCTTGCCCACTAGCCACCAGCACCAGCACAGCCCTCTGGCCTTTGGCCCTGGCTGCTGGGCTACAAGGCTAATACCGCCCGAAACTAGCGTTCTGGAGCTCAGTTGACACCTGCAGCTTAGGAGTCCCGCTAAGCTTGTGGTGGAATCGGCCCCTGAATATCCTCCTATTCCGACCGTTCATCTCATCACCGCTTTCGTCTCATCTCACTCCTCAACCATGGCTCGACCTCCTCGTTCAATGCCTACCGGAGCACTCCCCATGCCATGCGCACGGATTTGTCGGTCTTCCATCAGCTACGATTCGCCTAAACAGTGATGCATGCATCCCACTCCAGTGTCAGACCCCCTCCACCACCGCTGAGACAAACCGACTTCGCACGAGATCAACCATCTCTCAGGTGACAGCAATAGATCGTATTAAATTCTGCCATCAGGCTCCTAGACAACCAGCCTGCCAACTCCGAACATGCCATGCTCCATTAGTATTGATGGTATCATATTCCTGTTCAGTCCTTCAAAACACACAAATACCACAGAAAATATCCACAGCACCTTGCTACTGCCTCTATGCATCCTCCGCGCTGTCCTCGCTGTTCTCCTTTTTCCAAGCTCCCATATCAGCCACCGGCACCCGTCCTCTCAGCCAGCGTAGTGTAGCTTCTGTTCCTCTCTCCAAGACATTGTATCGTGGCACGCGGAATCGGTTACCCATCACGTCCAGCCTTTCCAGACCGCCCCGACCTCCAAGCAACCCGATCCGTGGGTTCAGATGGGTAATGTCGTTGCTCGATGCGTCCACAATTCTGAGACCCTTGATAGTGTCCGGCTCCAGCTCGATCAGATGGTTGCTCGCTGCGATGAGCACCGACAACTCCGGGAATGCCTCTCGCAGGTCTGCCGGCAATGCATTGATCCGGTTGAGCGACACATCCAGCTTGTCTAGCATTGGTGCATGAAGATATTTCGTCAGCGGCCCCAGCCCAGTAACATGGTTCGATGATAGGTTCAGCTCCTTGAGCACTGGCAGGTCGAGTTCCTCCGTCAGGTACGACTCCCCCACCAGCTGGTTATGTGCCAGCGACAGCGTCGTGAGAGTGTCCGCGAAGAAGCTGAGCGAATTAGGGAAGCCCGCAAAGAGGTTGTGTTGCAGGTGCACCTGTTTGACCTGGTAGTCGGCGGCCACTCTCGAACAAACAACAGGGTGCAATGACGACGATTCCGTGCGTGAGCGATCCAGTAAGCCACCTGGTTTCAGGGGCCACACCTGGTTAGACAAGGTGCGTGAGCGTGATCGGAGGCTCGATGCGGTTCGCGATCGCCCACGAGGCGAGTGCGGTGCGGATGTCGGCGGAGTAGCAAAATCATCCTCTTCCTCGGATCGACTGTCAAAATCATCCACTCCTGCGCTTCCTGTGACATTTCCCGAAGTAGTTGAAGGCCGCCCTGCTTCATCGATAGAGATGGCATTGGCCCCCATGGAACCCGCGTTTGTGGTCTGTCGACCCCCATCTTGGTATGGGGGTGGCGGTTCCAGTCTGCTGGAAAGAGCCTCTTTCAGCTCATCGGTCGTGATGGACACAAACTTCTTATCCCTTAACGGGTTGCCGCTCAGGCGAATCATGGACAGGTTATCCATTCGTGCAATCTCGGGCGGCACCACCCGGATGTCGTTAGCTGAGAAGTCTGCGTGCCTGAGCTTAGTGAGGCTGGTGAAGCTGTTGGGGATGCCCGAGATGCAATTCTCATCTACGGTCAAAGTGAGGAGGCTCGACCATGTAGTCATGTCGGGCAGGCCTTGCAGGCGATTCATCGACAAGGAGAGAGCGTGGACCATAGGCAGGCTGATGGAGCCGCCAAGAGGAACCAGTCTGGTCAACTGGTTTGACGACACGTCCAGTGTCTGCAGATTGGGTAGAGAATCAATGCCGCTCTCGATCAAAGTCCCCGAAAGCTTGTTCTTCCTTGCCTGGAGCTCAGTAAGAGGAAGCTGGGCCAACTCTTCAAAATCCAATGACTCGAAACTATTCTCACTCAGGTTGAGTATCCTCAATCGAGCCATGCTGCTAGCTTTGGATGGCATTGCAGACACGTTATTTCCGTGTATATCCAAAATCTCGAGGGACGTGAGGTTAGCCATGGATTCACTCAGCGGGCCGTAAAGAAGGTTTTTGGCCAGTTTCAGATCACGCAAGCTCGTCATCTGTGCGATTGTGTCCAGGCTGTTATTGCTGAGCCGGTTGGAAGACTGCGCTGGTTAGCCTGTAATATCTTGTGGTTCAACATGCGACTCACCAAGTTAAGGGATGTGATATGAGCCAAGCGGCGGAACCCGAGAGGTACCGTCACCAGGAGATTATTGTGCATATCCAACGTCTCCAGGCCGGCGAATATGCTCCCCTGGCTATCGTCCTCCTCTGCAAAACTCTCAGGGCTCGAGTCTGGAAACATAAAGTCGTCGAGGTTCTCCAGCTCGTTGTCGGCAGCGACCAAGCGAGTGAGATCGACGCTTTCTGCCCAGCTCCCGTCGCCTGTGCCCAGGCTTTCCAGGTCGTACATCTTCATGACCTCTATCGGGATCTCCTTCAGGCCCAGAGCGGCAATATTGAGCCGACCTGATGTCCTCGCAGCGCTGACCCGCTGGTTCATCACCTTCTTCTTGGGGTCTTGACCTTTGTTCAGGTTAAATGGGTCACTGTAAGCCATTCCAAAGTCGAAACCATCGTCCGATGGTATGATGGGTGCTTCCATTTCTTCGGGAGAAGGCACAATGGACGGTTGGCGCGCCGCAGCTCGCTTCGCTGCCTTGGCCTTGGCAATCTGCTCTCGCAGTGCCGCGGACGTCTTACGGCTGGTGGGGGTTCCAGGCTCTGCTGAGTCGAGCGTAGTGGCCGAAGTTGCTGAATCATTGGAAGGAATGCTGCCGTCCCAGGAGGCATTGGAAGATTTGGCCGAGTTGAGCGACGCGTGGCCTCGAGAGTCTGCATTGATGGCTGCATGGTCCAATGTGGGAAGAGATGGTTTTTTGAACATGCCGTTGATGGACTTCCTCGACTTCAATGGTCCAGCCGTCTGGGAGGCAGACCTCGATAGCGACCCATACGACTTTTCCATTCCTGCTGGACTTTCCGACCTTTCCTGGAGTGGAGGTGACATGACCGATCTTGAGGGTGAGATGAGAGAAGGTCGACTGTTGCTTGCTCGCGGGACTTGGTTCCTGGTATTTGTGCTGGCTATTCTCCGTGGGGTGTGTCCCGTCTCGGATAGAGGAGTCATGAAGGAGTTTGTTGAAGCTCTCATGGTGGAAAATCTCGACTCGAGGCTCTCAGCCATCCCGCCATCTCGGCTGCCTGGTCTGGACGACAGGCGCGAGCTGTCCGAAGCATAGCTTGAGCCCGGCCGCGAGTTGGAGCGGGCCTTCCTGGGAGGATCGAAGTGGGTTGAGGACTTGGATTTCAAGGCAGGGGATGATGGAAGCTGCGACAGCGTCTCGATGGTGCGCTCGGAGAGAGAAGGTCGAGAATTTCCTGGCCGTGCCCTGATCGTGTCATATGCACCGGTACTATTTTCTGTAGAGCTTGAGGGTGGGCGTGCATCGGTACCGAGTTCGGTGGCGAGACCATACCCAAACTCCTGAAAGGGGGGCAACGTGAAGCTCTCGGATGGGCGCCTTGTAAGGGTGAGGCGCCGCTTGAAGATATGTTGATCCGCATCTGGAGACTGAGAGTCGTCGTTGCTAGGCTCTTCGGGGGACTCTGGCTGCGATTGGGGTAGGGAGGCGAGGCTGGGTCGTCTCCGTGGACTCGGGGCTGCTCTGAGGCCAGTTGGCATGGCTACCGGGGGCTGTGACTTGGGCTTGACTGAGCTGCTTCGAACGTAGCTTCCACTGAGCTGCTCCCGTGAAGCTGAGGCTCGAAGGCGGGAGGAGCGGCCATCTTGACTAGCAGCCGAGCCTGGTCGCAGCTGGCTGTATGACGTCGAGTTACGAAGCCTGGGGGCGGATGTAGTTGGGGTTGTAGGTTTGGTCGTCGCAGGGGTTCGGTTCAGAGCTTCCTTGGAAGGCGAGGGACGCAGCGAGGTCGGTCGAGGCAGCGCAGAGGTCGGCTTGGGCAGTGCGGAAGCTGGTCTCGAGACTGGCAGTCGAGACAGGCGAGGAATCGCCGTGGAGCTGCGTCTCTGCGAGTCATCCATGGCGGAGGGAGATGGAAATTACGTCCCCAGAATACTGTAGACGGAGGACGGGAGGGAGGTCGATAGTCTCAACAGTCCGACGGGAGTGGTAATTACGTCTCCAGACCGAGAGCTGTGCTGTCGAGGCTAAGGGGCTCTAGGAGGCGCACTTGCATGAGCTAAGGGACGAAATGGAGGAGGGTGTCGACGGCAACGGCTGCAGCCACTTCGAGGAGCCTACTCGGTGGAGGAAGAGGAGAAACAAAAAACCAAAAAACCCAGGCAGGGCTGAAGAGGAAGACGAAATGATGCAAGGGGCTGCCGGGGACGTTACGGCGTCGTCACAAAAGGAGAGCAGGGCGGCTGACATGGAGGTCGAGTTTGCTTCGAGTCTGGTCTCTGTATGTTGATCCGAATCGGTCGGTACCAGACCAACTGGCAAACACAATGAATTGAATGGCCTGGAGGCTGGAGGCTAGAGGCTAGAGGGCCCAGAGGCTGGCAGGTGCCCCACCGAGAAAAAACAGACCCGTGTGGAGACCTACACCCACTACACCCACATCCCTCCTAGCGCACATTTGCACTTTCCCTTTCCCCTTCTCCTTCTTTCCCCCTTGCCGGGCTCCTGCTGGTTCCTGCTGGTTCCTCCTTCGCCGCCGCCAAATCGCGACAACCGCCGGATCCTTCAGGGCCACCAATCCAGGTACGCGGCGGATGCAGGGCAGCAGGTTGGTGACCCTGGCCATCACATGCATCACAAATCACAAATCACAAATCACAAATCACAAATCACAAATCACAAATCACAAACCACAATGCAAGGGGATGTGACAGATGTTTGGTGCAGCGGTTCGTTCCTCACACACAGACATTGACATTTCGGTGTTGCTTGCGAGAGAGCGCACGGTAGTTGGCTCTTCCCCACGCGTTGGGATGGATACAGACATGCCATGATGCACACGAATGCACATGTAATGTATGTACAATTTAGCTCGCATGGTCCCCTGGCCACGGTTTGCTCCACTGGTGATCTCACCCGCGCGAGATTAATTACCATGGCGGTTTCATCCATTGCTGTCAACCCACACAGGGACGCTGCGCTCGACCACTGACCACTCCCGCGGTGCTCACGGTTGCTTTGCTCATGAAACAATAGTTCTCCCGTCCCTGATTGGGGTTGCCATCTCCGTATCCTCTTCTCACATGGCCTGGACCAAACAGGCGGTTGTCATGGTCCGTGTCTGTGGTTTGTGTTATATCATGGCTGCTATACATGCATCGCCATGTGGCTTGCTTCCCGTCTCCCCTCGGGCTCGGAAAGCTGCATTGCGCACGCGCACGCGCACAGACAAGTTGCCCGTCTACAACTACTACGTACATGTTTGATGTTGCGGCAAGGCCGCGGCCAGGGCTGACCTACCAAAATATCGCGGACATTTCTCACAGCCATTTCCAGGCCGGGCCGTGTCACACAATCTCGTTTCATGGAGCATCGGAGGATTCAGCAGTCAAATGCCGCAAGCTCTTCCTAAATGGACTCCTGGGATCCTTCATGGCCGAAACGAATGCGGGGGAACCCATCATCCTTATCTGTGTCAAATCACGAGGAATCCCCATATCGAGCCACGTATTCTGCGATTCTCCCAAATACTGCCTCGGCCATGTAGAGGTTGACCCAATAGTTTCCGGAGCGGTCCTTGGCTATGATGACAGCCATGTTGCGAATCATATATGCCTGCTTGACCTGAGAGGCCAGCTGGTATACCATTGTGCCAACAGGATTGTTCCTCTCAAACTCCCCCTGGCCCTGGCGAATAACAGCAGGGCTGAAGTCAACAAGCTCGATAAACTTGGCTTTGGACCAATTGGTGACGATGAACAGGTCAGCGTCGGCATCACTTATCAGCGGCGCCCTCTTGTTTCGCTTGACCAAAGGGATCGCTAGCCGGTATACCGCACGGGCTTGCGCCTCGGTCGCCTGTGCGGCAACCGACTGCCGAATCGCAGTAGCCACACTCCCCAAGGGGTCTCTGAAGATGGCCGATGCATTGAGGAAAGTAAGCGATAGCGCTGACAGGTTCTGCAAGTAGACGCCCGCCTTGTCGAATACCGAGGGGACGCGGCTTCGGAGGTCGACGACGTTCAGGAACGTGACAGCACCACTCCATTGATTCGCCGAAACTGCAAGGCGAAGAAGCCAGCTGCAGAGAACATCGCCGTCACTGACAAAACTTCCCTCGGGCAGGTCTGCAGATGCCTCCTTTCGGAGCTGGGCAATGGCGATCGCGGGGACGAAGAGCGTACGGGCTCCGACTTCGCGATGGCGCAGAACCTGCCAAACAAAGCGCAGAGCAAACCAAAAGAATCCGAATCCCGAGAGAATCTTGGACTGCCATATGTAGGGCTCCCTTCCAGGTGCTTCGTCTTCTAGGATTTCCAGCGCGGTGTCCTTGTAGGCACCGAGGACTGGAGGTACTTCACTTTCGCGGCTAGCAAGGACCTGACACCACGCGGAGATCATGTCTCGGAACCCTATCGCATCAGACAGGCCGTGGGACCAGCTGACGGCCACGAGGGTCGCGTCCCGAAAGGACGTGATGCGGAGCGCGACGGGAGGCTGATCGCCGTTCAGATAATCGGCCATGCTCCCCGCCGTGCCGGGCTCAAAGCAGAATTCAGGGAATCTGTTGCCGCTGTGCTGCATGGAGATTTTCGGCGTCGCCGACGGCAGCTGCTTCCCGAGCGGGTGCTCGCAGATGTCCACGTCAAAGGCGACATGGCTGTACCGCACGGCCGGCCGCTCCGGGGTGAAGACGCGAGGAACGTGGAGCTCCAGCTCGCCCGCTCCGTTCCTGCGGAGTCGGCCCGTCATCTTGCGCCAGTCCCCCGTGCTCAGGAGTTTTGCGAGCGCCGCGTGCAGCTTGTCCGCGTCCAGCACGTCGTTGAAACGCATCAGCACTAGCGGCGTGTGCTCCAGGACGTCGGCGGTGCTGTCCATCAGATGTAGGGGGTAGATGTCATCCGATGTCACTGTGGGAAAGGCGGCCGGGCGGCCGAGGCCGAGGAGACTGAGGAGCGTAGCTAACATTGCGATTGGGGTCTGGAAGTTGCAGTAATAAAATACTTTTGCGATTCTATAGTTGGGCGAGAAAGGGAGAGGGAGAGCTGCTAATAAAGGCGATTTCCATTGACATTTGGTTACGGACCCTGTCCACCTGTCAGCGCCAACGTTACGGAGTATGCTAGTGGGTTTGTTAAAGCAGTACCAAGCTTATCGTAATGTCTTGGCAGGATACTACTAGTATAGTGTCTCCCCTTGAACGTATTGAGGGGTCAAATGGAGATTGTTTATTGACTGGCTGATCTACGATACATGACCCAAGGCTGTCTGCTTAGGAGGAATTCAAGCTTCCATGGTTACACGACCCACCTTTCAACTTGGAGTTGTGAAGCATCCTATCCCGAGGGCTGGCCCGTCAATTTGAGAGAGCCCATGAACTGCCACGTTGCTATTCGGTGACGGTCTTCACAAGCCTTGGACAGAATTCTGTAGACATTTGTTTCCTTTCTCTGTTCCTTCGTTGCGCTACCACACAAGTGTACTATACAAGCTTGACCTCCAGGCTATCCGAAGCAAAGTCACCCGAGGATACTTCTGAGAGAGTTGCGAGATCATGCCTGGCTGGGACATTGACAGCCTCCTTGGTTGCCTGCCATACAGCCTCCCACCGACCTGCCAATTTGACAGTCGCCTTATCGCCTATCGTGTCGAGGGGGATGACAGGCTCCTTCAGGACGAGGTCGTTAGTCGCAGTTTTTCCGGGCTCAATAGTGATGAAGCAATCCTCCGGAGGTGGCCATTGGCGACGGACATAGATTGTGTTCAGCTCCAGTGGTGCAGCAGCGCCGGCGGGGGTGATGGACAGCAGACCTAGCTGGGCCGCCAACGGGTCGAGCGGCGTGTCGTACGTGGTGACAGTGATGGGGCCGTCATTCTTGTTGGTGACGGCGACCTGGATTGTGGGGGGAGATGTGCTGGTCTGCGATAGCGAGAGGTGCAGATTGGAGATGGGATCCGTGGCCATGGCTGGCGATTTGATGGCGGGGTTTGTGCTGGAGGTGGAGGGGTAGCCGAAGAACCAGATGGCGCCGAGAGTGGCGAGGACCCCGACGATGATGCGCGAGCTCGACGAACCGCGAGAAGCACTCATTGAAGCAAAGAGTAGGATGCGTGTAGTTGGCTATAGGTTGGAGGAAGGTTGCAGATGAACGTTGGTGAATTGGAGAAGTGGGAACAAGGGACCTCGATTGTATACATAAGTACAATACAGTGGAACCATATGGATAGGCTGCCAGATATGTTATTGACCTACCTAAAGGTAGCCGTGCCGAGTTGTCTTCTTTACCTGCTGCCTATTCTGTCATGGTGTTTCACGCCACCAGTAGGTAGCCATGACGGAAGCTCTGAGCCACGGCCTGGCCCGCGCCTTATCGATAGGCAGCTAGAAACCTCACCTGCTCGAGCTGCAACTTCCAGGCTCCAGGACGCAAGACCGCTGATGAGGCAGGCAACGACATTTTAAACCATGACGGCGGGCAGCCCTCTTGATTGCCCATGAGCGAGCTTCCTGATCCGGATACCTCTTCGCTCCTCCAGCTCTCCCGACACGTACGCCTGCGCGAGCCCGTTTGCCGTGATGCCGGACGGTCGCGAGGCATCAGCACAATTGTCGCTGAGCGCAGCCACTCGTCTGCTCCCCGCCATAACAACCATTGAGCTTCCTTGTTTGGCATGCCTCCGATATAGCCACCTTGCAATAGCTGGAGCAAAGCCCACAAGCCACATTTGGACAGGAAAGGAAGGTGTATAGCCGCACACATGTCGGAGCCGGCCGCGCCCAAAAGGTCCCTCTTCGATATCGCCGGCAATTCATCACCAGTCTTTGCCATATCGGCATGCGCCAGTGCCCAGCGCTCAGAAACCGTGCCTGATGCCTGTCGCCTGCCACGCGGGTTCTGAGGCTCAGCGGCTCTAGCCTTGGCACGAGCATCTCGGGGATGCCAAGACACGATGTATCAATCTCAACGGGTCGACCGTAAACTAGCAATATGAAGGGTTCAGTCAGTATCTTGGAGAAGCTGCAACATCTTCAACCCTAACGCCCGAACAAAGATCGCTGATCATCGGAGCAATCACTCCTACCACGGCACAAACGGCACACGATTGCCGTCAGACCTTGCAATCACACATGTTGCGCCTCCACTCGACGTTTTGCATTCCTATCAGATATGTCTGCCGGCACCGTATTGGCTCGCAACAACCTTGCATGAGCTGAGCGACGGGATGATTTCAATCTCTATTCCCAGTGTGATTGCTCTTGTCTACTTCCACCTGCCATTTGGGACACCGGCGGGATAAAACGACATGCCAAAACGATCAGAACGTTGAAGTGTGTGTCTTGACATACGTGACGGGGCGCTTTCTGTCCGCAGTCATGCGATTGACCAGACACTATGAGCTGCTCCTCAGAGCAGCAAAATCGTACATACTACGGTAACGAACTCCCAAACATGTGGGCAATATACGGATATGGTATTGGAGACGTCAATATCTCTCCCATCCCCGACGTTGAGAGAATCTGACAAGCTGTTGCTCAGACCAAATGAGGTAGGCAGGTCTGGTGAATTCAACGCCTGATACTAGAGCACATATACACGAGTCCAACTTCACCTGCAGGCCCCATGATATCCCACGATATGCTACATGATGGCTATGCCCAAGAAGGAATGTTGTTATCCTCAATGCTACCCTTTCATCAGGAGAACGGCTCGGACGGCTTTCCAGGATGCATGGAATGCCTTCGTAAGGTGTTATCATGGCCAACACAATGACAACCTCCTCTGAAGCTCTAGGTTTCTATCTATAAAGCAGCATATCATCCCTTCAAAATGATGCTTCACCACTCAACCACATCTCTCCATATCTCAACATGAAGTTTATTGCTGGTCTTGCCGCTCTCGTCTCCGTGGCCCTGGCTGCGCCTTCGCGCGCCCCCACGCCTCTCGACATCAAGCTCGAGATGGTTGGCAATTCGGCCGTCAAGGCTACTGTCACAAACGTCGGCAAGAACAGCCTTAAGCTTCTCAAGACTGGTACCTTTCTTGATACCAGCGCTGTCGAGAGGGTTACGGTTACCTCTGATGGTATGTCTTCTTGTTCCCCCCTCTCCTGACCTGTTGGCGGTGTGGAAAGTTAACGTCCTTCAAGCCAAGAAGCTGGATTTTGATGGAATCAAGCTTCGCATCGCCATCGATAGCCTCACCGAGGATTCTTTCCAACGCATTGGAGCATCCGAGTCTATCGAGGTGACGTTTGACGTTGCCGAGGTCTATGATCTGTCCCAGGGCGGCATCTTCAAGATTGCCAGCTCAGGCGTCATTTCTGCAGCCGAAGAGGACGATACCAAGCTGGTTAAGTCCGTGCCGTACTGGTCCAACGAGGTCGAGGCCGATGTCAACGGCGAGGAGGCGTCCTTCGCCCGCATCGCCTTCCACCAGAAGCGCGTCATCGTCCAGGACTGCACCGGCACCCGCGGCACCGTGACCACGACGGCGCTGTCCAACTGTGCCAGCCTCGCCCGGGCGGCATCTACCGCAGCCTCCTCCGGCTCGGCGGCCAAGATAGAGGAGTACTTCAAGTCCTCGAGCAGCAGCACCCGCAGCACCGTGTCGACCGTCTTCTCTCGCGTGGCTTCGGAGTGCGGCTCGCGTACCTCGGGCATGTCCCGCTACTACTGCAGCGACCCGTACGGAGCCTGCAGCAGCAACGTCCTGGCCTACACGGTGCCCAGCGCCAGCATCACGGCGTACTGCAACCTGTACTTCAACAACCTCCCGGCTCTGACTCGCACATGCCATGCGCAGGACCAGGCTGGCACTAACGTTCACGAGATGACCCATCTGACCCAGATCAGGGGCACGAGCGACTACAGCGGATACGGGTACAACTACGTTCGTAGCTTGACCGCTGCGCAGAACCTCAACCATGCGGATACCTACGCTCTGTTTGCCAACGCCATCTATGCCGGCTGCTAAGGTTAACAGGGTAGTGAGGTTGGCGTTGGATAGGGGTAGTATGACTACAGCCAGCCATTGTCCATAGGATATTGCAAATACACGTGGCAGCATATACTCGATAGATGATTGATGTAATGAAACCAATATCTGGTGCAATAGTTGTCCGCGCGTGCCTCATCCTACGTGGAGAGCTAGAAGCATACCAGCCACGCACTCCAAGGATTGGCCTGCAAATAATCTAGGCACAGCACTAAAACGTAGGGAAATTGGCCAAATGGACATTGGAAGGCGGATGCTATGCCCCCATATTGAGGGGTTGAGGGGTTGGTGATAGCTGGCAGACGAAGGCGTGGCATTGGCAGATGGCGCCACGACACTCCAAGACGCTACCATTGCACCAAGATGGTGAAACCAGGGCTGAACGAGGCCAGCAACCGTTGGCCTCGGCACAAATCCTCACCCCAGGCGGAGTTTGGCTCGCTAGCAGCTGCATGCGAATGGAGTGGGCAGCGCAAAGGCAGCCTGTGCGGCTGCGAGAGCATGGATGATCCTTTGAGGCCCAAGAGCGGGTTCTGCGGGTTGCCCAGGTTTGGTGGTGAGAAAGAAGGCCGGACTCGAGGAGAGGGTGAGACTTGGCTCGGTATGGCGTAGCGGGAGGGCAGCGATTAATTGCAAGGTCCAGCCTCGGGCGCCAATGACAGAAAGAGGAGAGTCAGGGCGCGACGTCATCGCACATGCAGATGATGTATGCGTGTTCCGATCCCGACGCACCAAAACCCGGGCCAGGCCATGTTTCCGAGACAGCAAAACGACTGGAGGGAAGAGGAAAAGGAAGAAAAGACATTTGCCGGATGGCTAGGATATAGCGGGCCGGAGGACCCTAGGGGACGATTTCCAACCACTTGTCAAAGTGAAGTAAATAGAATAAAAATGTGGCATTTCCAAATTGGATGGATCTGAGCGCGCCGCCCTCTCACAAGATCGGGACCAGCCGCTTCCTCTGTCCCCAGGTCCCATTGATAGGCACAACACATGCGAAAACCGGCATCGCAATCGAACTCGGAACAGATAGGGCCAGCGATCCCAGGAGCCCGACGAAGGCTGTGGAATCGCGTTGGCTGCCCAAGTGGCGCGGGGATCGAGAGGTTGTCTGGGATCATGGGAGTTGGAAAATGGCGAGGGCTTCCCTGTCAGCCTAGCATCTAGTTAGCTCGTGCGAGGGAGATGGATAGAGGGAGGGGGATTGCGGTGAGAAGTGCACAAGTGTAGAAGGGCTTGTCATTTCCATTGCGGCATTGCTGCTGCGGCGGCCAAGCCACAGCGTCGAGGTTAGACTCTTGCTTGTGCTTGCTGTGCTGACTCTCATGTCTCACAGCAGGGACCTGGACCTGGGCCAGGCGGGCTCGTGCTGATGCTCAGTTGACGTCGGCGGCATCCCTGCATCCCTGCATCCCTGCCGCGTGTCCCATCCATCCCGAGAGCCCATTTTTTTTTCTCTTCTCTCTCTCGCCTGCTTCTGCTTCTGCCAGCGACCCCACCACCATCTTGATCCCCCTCACCTGGAACCTGATCTCCTCAACACGCACGGATCATGGAATCTTGCCTGGAAGGAAATGGACGCGTTTGTATTTAATGAAACGTGCGATGGAGGAGGTTGGGCTCGAACGCGTCGCCGAGATGGGACTTGGTCTGTTCGTAATTATTAAAAGGTGGAAGCCCGCGCGCCCCAAGACACTCTCTTCTTCTTGTCCTTCTTCTCTCCCCAAGCTGAGCTTGAAGATTCAAAAAAGCCTGACCTCGTGTCACTTCATCGCCTGGTGTGGTGACCTCGCCCCCTCTCCCCTAGGGTTTCTCTCCGCTGTCCATCTGCCTTTTGTGCAGTGTCTTGCCCGTCTGGTGCCAGCACCAGCAAAAGAAACTGACTGGCGCCCTTGCTGCAGCTTTGCATCACGCGCTGGCCTGGCCCGTTCAGCTGCTCCCTCCACTAGAAACTTGGAACCATCCATACAGGTACGGTACTGGCATACGAACCAATCCCGGATCCCAGCAGGACATCCGCCTCACTTTCGCACGCCCACTCAAGCAAAGACACCGCCGGAGGACACAGACTTTCTTCCGTTTATCCAGGACACCCATCCATCATCCATCTGGCATAGTCACCCTGTCCCTACCTACCATCTTACTACCCCTACTATCACCATCCTCTGCCGACCTTGAGATCCACTCCAGGTCTCGGTCAGTCCAGCGGTTTTGTGCGGGGCTTTGGAAATTCAAACGTCATCGCCCTTCTCCCCCCACCCCTCCTTCCTCTCTATTTCCCTTCCTCCGTCTGGACTCTGGACTCTGGATTCCTCGTTTCCTGGACACTTGGACTCACTCACATACGGCATTCCTCTCTTTTCCCACGCCAGCTCATCCCCTTTCCAACTCGATCCCTGGCTGATCCCCGTCCCTGGAATCTGGATTGCCTATTATTACCTCTTCTCTGAAACATTTGCAGCCAGGATTTCTGTGGCTGTCTGACGTTTAAGAAGCGAGCTGCTTCTCTTCATCACCCATCTCTCTTACAACCAAATCATACGTTTGACCTCATACCATCATGTCCACCCGAGGAGACCGCTTCGATCGTGAGCGTTTCGCTTACGACCGAGACCGCGACTACGATCGCGATCGCGACCGCTACGACGACGACAGGTATTACATGCGAGGCGGCCGAGGAGGCAGAGACCACTCCGACGAGCGCCATGAACGCAGACCTGCCCGTCCGTTCGACGACGACGACTATGTCCGTGACCGAAGATACTACGAGGACGAGCCTCGCTCTGCCAGGCTGCCTCCCCGCGATCCCCGCGACCCCCGCGACGACTACGATCGTCGTGTAGTCATGGAGAAGGACCGTGATCGCGAGTACTACCGTGACCCCTCCACCCGCCGTCCTACCTTCCTCCGTCGCCAGTCATCTCTCGACACCTACGACCGTCGGCCCCTTCGCATCTTCAACGAGCGAGAGGAGTACCCTCCCCCTGCCCGCCGTGAGGACATCTATCGCGATGATTACCGCGCCCCCTACCCACCTGCACCGCTGCCCAAGAGCCGTGGCCTACCCCCTCCCAGGAGACACGGCGACCGCGGCTTCTACGACGAGATCGATGTAGCCGATCCAGACCACTACGGCGATGACGAGTACCGGCCTATGCCCCCTCGCGTTCACGAGAGGGAATATGTCCGCACTCGCAAGAGGCGAGACAGCCATGGCTCCGCCACCACCCGTACCCACACCCACCGCAGCAGCTCGCGCTCATCCACCACGACGAGCCGGTCATCCAGCAGCAGCGGAGGAACCACTATCCGCAGCGAGTACCCCAAGAAGGGCAAGACTAGAATCCCTGCTCGTCTGGTTTCGAAGCGAGCCATCATCGACATCGGCTATCCCTTCATCGAGGAGGTAGGTCAAGTTGTGTATTACTTCCATCGCCACTGCTAACTTTAGATAGGGCAATATCATCATTATTCAAAAGGCACTTGGACAGGAGAACATTGATGAGCTTCTCCGATTGAGCGAGGAGTACAAGAAGAGTAAGTACACTTGATGCTGATATATCCCACAATCACTTACATGGTATAGGCGAAATGGAGATTTTGGCTGCCCGCTCTTCGGCTGGAGACCTCGAGGATCGCAGGGAGATCTTTGTCCCGGCAGGAGCCATCATGCCACCCCCAACCAAGGCACCCACCGTCATCACTGCTCCCGCTGCCCCGCCTCCGCCACCGGTTGAGGTCGTCGTTCCTCCTCCTCCTCCGGCCCCCGCCCCCGTCATTATCGAGGCAGCTCCTCCTCCACCTCCCGTTGAAGAGGTGGTCACCAAGACCGTCATCCGGGACGTGTCTCCGGCACGAACTTACACCACCTCGACCAGCAGCTGGGATTCCGAAAGCGTCGGGCCTGTTGCCCTTGTCCACCGCCCCCGCTCTCGCTCTCGCACAGGCCGAGAGATTCGTGCCGAGATCCGCGCCCTCGAGCGAGAGCTGGCTCACAGGCCCAAGCATGGAACCAGCGAGCGCGAGATTGTGCGCACCGAGAGGCTGCCCAACGGCGAGCTCGTGGTGTACCAGGAGTCGGTGGAGAAGGTGGTATCGCACCCCAAGCCTCCGCGAATTGAGAAGGACAAGAAAGGTAGGATGTCCATCAGCGTACCAAAATACCGTTAAAGGTGCGCATTCTTTTTGCGTCGGCTTTGCTTTTACAGTGGCTGACTGGTGTCGCGCAGGACCTCCTCCGGCGCTCATGAGAGCCATGTTGAGCACCCTGACCTAAGTGACGGTACTCGAATACGCTCGAATGTCGGATTGTTGTGTAAGATGAAGAAGTGGAGCCGAGTGGAAGGCATTGTCGAAGAACAGAAAGGGACGAGTCGTTATAGGCGAGGATATTGGATTGCTGTTTCTGGGGATTTCTTGGTCCTATGGGAGCCTAGAAGGCGTTGTTTGATATGACGATGTTATGACCACTACAGAGAAACTAACTAAACAAGATTGCTCTTGGATATGATGGATTGGCATTTGCGTTGTTTTACATTTCATCCTTTTTTTATTTACAATGTCTTAATATACATCACCTCATCGAAAGACTGATTTCCAGGCCCAGGGGCTTGCGTAGGAAGCCCTCCCTCGTCTCCATGACCTGTTGTAGTAATTCCACCGAGTACCGCCTTGCCCACGTAGCTGCAATGAGCTTCATCTCCATTTCGGCCACGTTTCTCCCCACACAGGCACGAGGACCATAGCTGAAGGGCAGGAACGCATTCTTCTGCCTAGGGGTAGCGTTCTCCCAGCGTTCCGGGCGGAACTCGTCGGCGTCGGGACCCCAAATGTCCTTGTCGTGGTGGATCGTGTACGTCGGCACGCTCAGCACCGTGCCCGGCGGGTAGTAGCGGCCGAGGATGGTGATGCCTGGGGAGTCAGCGGGGATCTGGCGCGGGAGGCCGATGCCCGAGGTGCTGTGGTGGCGGAGGGCCTCGTTGATGACGTTGGCGAGGTAGGGGAGGTCGCGGACGTGGGCGTAGCTGGGGATGGCGACGTCGGCGGGGATGGCGGCGTCGAGCTCGGCCTGGAGCTTGGCCATGACCCCTGGGGTGCGGACGGCGTGGTAGAGCAGGGCGCAGGAGGAGTTGGAGGTGGTGTCGCTGCCGGCGATGAGCTGCGTCAGGGCCTCGGCCGTCAACTCCTCCTGGCCGAGGGGGTCGCCCTTTTCGTCCCTGCCCTCCATGAGGCGGGCGAGGAGGTCCTTGCGCTCCTCGGGCGGGGGGTTCTCCAGCCGGCTCTTGACGCGGGCGATGGCGATGCCGGCGAGATTCTGGACGGCGTGGAGGCCGCGGGAGAAGAAGGGGTCCGGGAGGTAGCGGGCGTAGGGCTTGAGCCAGGGCATGATGCCGAGGGTGGCGCTGACGTCGCCGCGGCGGTTGAGGATCTCGATGGCGGAGGCGTAGATGGGAGGGCTGTCGGGGGAGGCGCGGACCTCGGCGATGTCGGCGGCGTTGCGCAGCATGCCAAAGGGGGCGCCGAAAGCGAGGTCGCCGATGATGTCGAAGGCGAGGAAGTTGAACCAGGGGAGGCAGTCGAGGCGGGCGGCGGTGCCGGTGGCGCTCTCGCGGATCAGCTCGTCGAGGCGCTGGACAAAGAGCTCGAGGTTGTGGTGGATGAAGGGCTCGAACTGGGTGATGGAGCGGGCGGCAAAGGTGTGCGAGACGAGCTTGCGCTTGCGCGTGTGCTCGGCGCGGTCGCGAGTGTTGAAGAGGCCGCGGCGGATGGAGACGAAGGCGTCGTAGAAGTCACTACTCACAGCATCAGCTCAACCGGCCAGGAGTCGAGGGGGGGTTGTTGGGTTCTTACGCCTTGAGGAAGCCATTGCCGTGGCCGTAGATTTCCTGGATGGCCGAGTCGTCGGCGATGCTGACGTGGTTGGGCTGCAGGCGGACGACCTTGCCGAGGCGGACGTGGACGTCGTGGACAATGGCGAAGCGCTGGCCGCGGCGGCAGACGGAGAAGAGCCACAGGCTGGTGAACTGGGCGGGGAAGGGCGCGGGGAGGCCGCGCAGGTGCCGGTGCGTGACGAGGTGGGCGTAGACGTAGGATGAGCCCAGGAGCCCGAGGGCGGCGAGGACGGCCCACGGCGAGACGAGGAAGCTGATCAGGGCCATGGTGCGAGCAGGCGGGATGGTATGAGGAAGCAAGCTGCTCGAGGAGGAATCGTGGATTGATATAGGTAAGCACCTGATTGCGGCGCCGCCTCGCTTCCCCGGATTTCGGCAAGTTGGGGTAAAACATGGAGGAGCCCCCCCCCCCCTTTCCTGCCGAGCGACGCGCACGAGGGAGATCGGCTGGTCGGCTCGGCACTTTGGGGGCGGAGTCGTGGTGCGTCAGAGAAGGGGGAAGCTAGAGAGGCTATGGCCACGCTGGGCTCCTCTTTGCTCCACGTTGCGCGACGGATGGCGATCGCTCGGCAAGAGATGTCGGGGACGATGTGTATGGGAGCGTGGGGGCTGCCGGTTTTTCTTGTTTGGTCCTCTTGTGGGTAGAATGACGGAGGAGGACTCGTGGATCGTTTAATGGACGGGAGGTTCGGATGTTGGGCGTGAAGGGAGTGTTGACGCGGACTGGCGACGGCTTCTTCGGCATTCTCACGTTTCCACGCGGCATCGACTCTTCTCTTTTGACATGGGAAGGCTTGGTCGTCTTCCGAATCTATCATCTTTTCCATTGGGTATAGCTATTAACTGATTCAACAAGGGCAAACAACACCGACGCTACGAGATTTCTGTCCCCCAAACTCCATCCCCAGCATAAGTATCCAAGCAACGCCGTACGTATACGAATATATCCAAGTAAAAATCCTATATTCGACATCATGCCCAACGCCTGCCATCACTGCCGTCCCCCAGCTCGACGGGGTACGTGTTGGCGGGCAGCTCGCTTATTGCATGTGCCGCGGGCAGCTCCGAAGGCTTGCCGGCCTCTGCCTCCGGGTGTCCCGAGTAGTATGGCGGCGGTTTGTAGCCCTGCGGGCCCTGCTGCTGCTGCTGCTGCTGGGCGCGCCGCCGTCGTCGCAGGAAGAACCAGACACCAAAGGCAAGCAGGGCCAGGACCACGACGCCGCCGACGGCTCCTCCGGCAATGGCTCCGACGGGGACTGATGATGATTCGCCGCTACCTCCACTGTTGTCGGGAGGGGGGTTGCCCTGGTTGTCTCCGCCATCTTGCCTGTCGTCCGGGTTGTCTTGGTTATCCTGGTTGCCGTTATCTTCCTGGCGCACGGCGAATAGCTGCTCGACGTCCGATGATGACCATTGCACGTTATCCATTCCCCTGCAAAACGATCAGTAACCGCAGACATGGCACAAGCAAGTCCCTTTTATCTTACCCGTCATCGTACCACGACCTTATCCTTTGGTGCGCTTCGTACGGCCTTGCCTCGGCGTCGTACTCATTACTCCACTCCAAGGCCGACATGTCGAAAATTCCGAGGCCCTGCGGAAAGGGGTCATGCGACCGCCACCCATCGTCATCGTTGAAGTCGAGACCGCCCCAGCTGAGAAGCTGTCGGTTTCCTACCACCGCGCAGGTGTGCTCCGATCGTGGCACCGAGTTGATGTTTGCCGGTTGCGACCACACGAAGCCCGGGAGGCTCAGCACATAAATGTCCCGGTAGTCGGTGTCGAGAAGGCGGTTTGCGCCGCCATAAATAAAGCTGTGGCCGAATGTCAGTGGTTACACATCTCAAGCAGGGCCAAGAAGCTGCTTACATCTCAAAAGTACCGTTTGTGCTTTCGGCACCGGCAGCGCAGTGATAATGTCGAGCCGAGGGTGCTCCGCCAGTTGTAGGTTGAGAATACCACCTCCTGGTCACAGGGTCGATGAAATGCACCGTGCGGAAATCGACATACTCGGTGTCAGACGCCTCCGCCTCAAAGTTGTTGACACCTCCGAGCACCACAATGATCCCGTTGGGGCCAAACGTCGGCACATACGTGGCCGTACCACCATACAGGGTGCCATCATCGGTATAAGGGCCGCTTGAATCCACATTCCACTCCCCCGTCGTGAGGTTCCAGTACGAGTATCCGGCAACGTAGCCGCGGGGCTCCAGAGACGTCAACGTGGTCGATTGTCCTCCGAATACGAAACCCGCGTCGGGCGTGCTCGCGTAGGCGGCACTGTGCGTACGTTCAATGTCCACGAAGCTTGAGGACCTGGAGCCGGCGGATTCGAGGCTCCAGCTGCCGCCGCCTTCGCCGTCGGTATCAAATCGCCACAGCACGGGGGCCTCAATGTCGGCAAACCAGCTTGAGTGGCCTCCCCACGAGTAGAAGGACCCAGATGACGTGTTAGTGATGATGGATTGCTTCGTCATGCGAATCATCTCCCTCGGCTTGGGGATCTCTTGTATCTCGACATCGGATGGTCGCCACGAGCGGCTCAGGTCGATGGAGAGTGTGGAATTTACTGTGCGTACAAGAGTCAGACCGAGAGATGAGAAGCCAAGAAGATTCGAAGGTACCTGGATCATTCATGCGGTAGTTGGCGGTTCCCTGCGATACCTCGCCGCCCTCAAAATAAATGTAGTCCCCAATTACGCTGACTGCGAGGCAGATTAGGTCAACAAACGTTCTCCAGGCTCATTGCAAATTCCCCCACGGGGAATGGAGGGAAGACGTACTCCTTGAGCTTCCACGGCGCATGAAATCATCGACGTTAGGCACGTCTCTCTGGGAAAAAACCGCGCTCGGGGCAGCCAGTAGGACCAGCACCACGCGAGCCCAAAACACGTCCATCTTGGCTAGCACGGTAGGGCTGCCGACTGCGTGTCCGGGAGAAGCGATCGTCCGCGGACTTCCCAGCGAGTCCTTTCGGTGTTGCAATCGCCGCGAGGAGATGGAACGACGCTGCGCGGATAAAATGTAAAAAGATTGCTCTGATCAGCCTGCCACCGAGGAGGGGAGGAAAAGGAGCTAATGGCAGGTAGCACCTCTTGGGGGCGGGAGAGCGAGAAGTGAGATCAAGACGCTGATGAGCCTGATCAAGCTCAACTTTGACCCATTTGGGTTATCGAACAAGGGGCATCCCTGATCCGCGCGGTTAGTAGCATCAGCGGCTACACAGCCCACCTTATTGGCCATTGCCTGCCAAGCTCCATGAATCGTGCGGTGCGCTGGCGTGCAGGCTATCCTCTCGCCAGAGCACCAAGCCTCACGATAGTTTGTTGCCTACTTACAACTATGTCGCCCCCTTGAAGCCCATGAGAAGCGACCCGACGGCTGGAGGAGAGCCGTGGGATGAGGTTACGGAGGGACATGGGCAGAGGCAGGGAAATTACGGCGCTTTCCCAGAAGAGTCCAAGTGGTAATCTGCCCTACAGAAATGGAGTCCTGCTGGTGGGTGTGGCCGCCTCTGGTTGGCCGCCTGCAGCGCTGAAACTAATCCTTCTGATCCTCCTCCTCCCTTTTCGGTAAGCTCGATCGAGAACCAACATGTATAAAATGCTTACCCATCAGCCCTGCCAGCCACACTCCCAGTGGCTGTCTGTGGCGAAGCCGCTTTTCCATCTCAATTCCAGCCTCTGTCATGCCAAGGATCAATATAGCATCACGTCTGGAGACGTCTCTGGAAGGTCGATAAGTCTCGATGAGCGGCGTGTTTTTTCGTCTCCTGGGCGTGTCTTAAGTAGTAGACACCGTTGTCTGTCAGTCAAGCCGTTTTTTTCTCTTGGCTGAATGAATGAATTCCAATGTGATGGTCACCGACAAAGAGCTCGCCCCTGCCGTAGAGGGGGCGACGAAAACTAGGCGATTGTTTCTCCATTCCTGTAAGAGGACTGTCCTTTCTCTGAGATGTATGCTGGGCGAGTGGACTTCGTTAGCCGGTACTCTGAGTGAATTAAACGCTCGTCGTATTCTCTCAGTCGTAGAGTGCAGTGGTTGATATGGATAGCCAAGGAGCTATCTGAACACTGTATCATATCGTAGTATTCTTGGGCTTCTTCGAAGGACGAAGAACATCTTGTGCAGAGTTCACTGGTGTTACGGTTCATGCCAGCGTGCTTAACGCCGCTAGCGTCGTTGGATGATTGCTGCAATGAAGACATGTTGGAGTGTGAGTCGAGGATGGAAGACGTTGAGGCGCACAAGACTGAGAAAGACATGTTACATAGCGCCTCCAGTTGGGCGAAATGTTGCTAAAATTATTCTCAGAGTGACCCGAGGGTTCTTAGGCATAATTGGGCAGTCTAACATTGATAATATTAGGTATCATCGAAAATGGCAGTCAAGCCAGATTCGCATATGAGGCATTCTGGCAAGGCATTCTCCCAAGATTATTTTGAGATTTCCTCATCGTGTGCCCCAATAGGATACAGAATCCTCTGACGATAAAGATGGCATCAAATAGATAGACGCCACTGTGAGAGAAAATTTTGTTGGGAGCCATTGAGCTTTGAATCTATTGGGGCGTTGTTGTCTATAAGATACGCTCTTTCTCTGGGGACAGAATTATCTCTTTATTGATAACACTCCAGTACCCCTTATTGTTCTCTGGCTCTAGCCAAGGGTGATGTCAGCTACAGTCTGACGATCCCTTCATTGTTTGACTCTATTCTTTGGTCCTGCGCGTAGCAAGGCTACCATTGTATATATTCACTATTGTTCTTTTTCTCTCACTGCACACACCTACTCCATCATATATTCCAAGTACATCAGCATCGCAAGCTAGCTGGCTGTGAAATACACTATTTTTGCTGCTTCTTTTCATAAACAGAGGATCCCCTTGATACACCTTGCTAAAGATCACCGTTTCTCACCACCCCGACCCGATTCTTCGTAAACTTTTCCGTACGGTTGCGCCCATTTAATTGGAGTATGCCCTCGGGTCTCTTGCTCTATTTCCGGTTTAATATGATGAAGAAATGCATCACAGATCATCACTAGTGGGGGAGTTGGCCAAAACCGTACTTCCTTGAGGCCTAAATCAGCCGACTGTCGCAAATCTGTCTTGGCCGGGCCCCTGGCATAAGTATCTTATCGGAATCGCGTGGCAGGCGGTAAAGCAGAATAAATATTCGCAAAGAGCTAACCTATTATCCCCCTTCTTCTCCAAAGATCAACCAGACGTTACCTATCACAGGGCCTCGCAACCTCCCCGAGAATGTAAGGGCTGACGGGGGACCAGTTGAGTTTGGCCAGCAGAATTAAATCTTATCGCTTTAGATAGTGACAGCCATCGAGAGAGACCCTGAAGATGCTCCCAGAAGCAACTGGAACACGCTTGTCTCAACCTGGGCCACAAAGAACTCAGCACACTGAGTGTTGGTCTCCCCTACAGTCTGCCACGTGACCATGACACTCCTGTTCGACTCCAGCTGATGCGATCCAAAGGCAGCCGTCTTGGTTTCCCCCACGTTGCGGCTGTCAAGGTTGAACTTGGCTGCTGTGCCTGCAGCTATCCAGTTGCTGCGGGATGCAGGGAACTGTAGCAGCTGCACGTCACCCCATACACGGGCCAACGGGTCGTATACCTTGGCGCCTAACCTTTCGGCGCTGCCCTCAGACAGCTTCATTGTCGATGATCCAAAATCATCCTCATCTCCTTGTACTTCCTCCTCCTCCTCCTCCTCCTCTGGGAACGTATCCGTCGTGCAGCAGCACCCGCAGAAAGGCTGGCCACGGTATCCCTTTGCTTCCAGTATCATGTCCCTGAGGCCTCCCGAAGTTGGTCTCTTCTCCTTCTCCATTACCAGCATCTTCTGAACCCACCGAAGGGGCTCAATGCCCCACCTTGTTTCCTTAACCAGAAGCTCATGGATGACTATCTGGATTCCCATCTCGCAGTCATGGTACAGGCGCGATCCGCAACTCTCCATCGTCTCCTGCACAAAGCCTAGTGGTCTGCCCATAAGCACCGCGGCCATCTCAAGAAAAACACATCCTAGGGACCAAATGTCGCTCATCGAGTTGCGCTTCTTATTCCTCGCCACCTCTGGCGCGCAGTAGATTGGGCTGCGCAACTTCTCCTCGTTGGTTGTCGTATTTCCAGTCTCACTCCAGTCAAGCGCCATGCCGAAATCTGTCAGGAGCACGTTGCCCCGAGCCCTATCCACCAGGATATTCTGCGGCTTGATGTCCTTGTGCCGGATGCGCCATCGGAAGTGCAGGTGCATCAGGGCCGTGGCCAGACACCCAAAGAAGCCCGCCAGGAGCGACTCATCGCGAGGGCTCGCCTGGAACTCCTCGAGGAATTGCTTCAGGTTGCAATCCGCCACAGGGTGCATCAGGATTCCAATGTGATTGGGCTCCGTATAGCTACCCACAAACCGAATGCAGTGGCAGTGGCTGATTCTTCTCAACACAGCCAGCTCCCCGCTAACATATTTCATTTGCTCCCGTGCGTCCCTTGGGTCCGTCTTGCGCGCTATCCTCTTGAGAGCATAGACCTGCTGGCTCCTCTCGCACTTGACCTCCAACACAACCCCCGCCCCTCCTTTCCCCAGGGTTCGCATCGCCTCGACCCCACGCGGGACCTGCTTCCAATCTATGGCAGCCCTGCACAAGTTGGCATGCTCGCCCGACGGCTCCTTGATGGTAAAACTATCCGAAAGAAAGAAAGGCTGTACAGTTTTGAGACGAAGGAACGCTGACGGCGAAAGCATTCCACGCGTCAATCTCTCGTTGACGGGTAGCCAGATGTCGTGCATACCCAAATTTATATGTTTCAGGACGTCTTCTTGACAGCCGATCTCCTTCCAGAGGACGGCGACACGCTGCGCCTGCGTGTGCTTCTCGAGGTCAGGGAGTTGTGCGACCAGCTCGCGGAACCTTTCCGAGATCTGAGCCTGCGTCAACCGGGTCGCAGGTAGATTGCTGAAGCTGCCATAGCTTTGGGCCATTGCAGTGCTGCCACTGGCGATTGGCTGCTTGATGACCTAGGTAATGGATAGAAGTGGTGGGGGCAGCAATAAATACGTGCTGCTGTGAAACGCGACACTTGTGTGTCTATTGGCACTGACAAGGAGCAGTCAACAGCAAGTTTCAAGATGATGGAGGGTGAAAGTGCTGATCAATGATAGCGAAGCATGGGCCGGGCGGCAAAGGACGCTTTTTATCTCCACTTTATGCCGCTCCTACTAGATCACTTTCCCGTCATGCCTTCAGCCTCCGATCTCTGGATTGAAGCCCAATCATGCTGCCCGATATAAGGCAACAATGCGGTCCAGAATCTCGTAGCCCGCGACCCAGCGCTCTCGACGCTCACTGTATGTACTGGTGGGCATGTGGCGGTGAGCCACCTCATTTGCACATTTCATCGACCCTCCATCCATCCCACTGTCCTGCCACAATGCGGCGAGGTGGGTGTGCCAGCCGGCAGAATTGCAGCCTAACGAGAGGCGCAGCTTAGGCTCCAGGAACTGTCAGCACCTTCGCCATTTCTGAGAATTCTGTGTCAATCACAATTGATGCAGCATTACTGACTGACGACTCTCTGGTAAGACCTGAAACTCGGCCTGGTCTTCCAACTGCCCTCAGCATTTCCCGGCCCCTATGAACATATCCTAAGCTTACGCTAGATACTAGGTCAACGGCCGAAACCATCATTATCGGTCCGGATTTCGCTCTGTAGCTCATTGGCGGAGTGTACCTAGCAAAGGCCGGAAGAAAAGGAGGTGACGCGTTCCGTGCCATCGTCGAGACTTGTCTTGCAGCAGATGAGATCGAGAAGCCGGCGTACAAGGGCGAGTCTTCCAAGGACAGGAGTCAACGCTTGCTTTCTGTTCTCGACGACCTGATTGTGGGAAGGCTACGTGGCATGGAGGAGGCTTTGGGGGTATCTGATTAACACTATCTGAAACTGGAGAAAGTCCGGGCATGTCGTAGAACAGGAAGCTAATAGGGGAAACTGTCACCCAATAATACGCCAATGCTATCAATAGACTTATTGGTATTATTCCGTATCTATCCTCGGAGCATCGCTTTTGGTACGTACGACAGCACCTTCACCTCATCAGCACACACGTACGAGCTTGAGCCGATGAACGGTATATACACACATCGAGTCTACTAACCGCAGGTCCCGGTGACAACATACGCTTGTATGTGGTTGCTGCCGCTGCCGCTGCCCCCTCATTGTTCTCTGGCTCCGGCCAACGGGTGGTATTACCTGACGATCCATTCATTGCTCGTATACACCATTGTTCTTTTTTCCTCACTGCACGCACCTACTCTTATAATAGCTCAAGACGATGCAGCCTATGGTCAAGCTGTCAGATGTAAAGAAGAACATATTCGTACTGAAACCCAACGCGATAGGGTAATACACACCCCGCACGTGCCTGGATAAAAAATTTTTGCATGCTGGATCAGGCCAACACATCCTTCTCACAGCCTGCTGCCGCGTTCCACGTTAAATGCCCAAGCAGAGCTCATTTCTCTCTGCTCAGAGGTTATCCTCCAATATAAATTCAACTAGACTTCTTCGCGTCGGCCATATTTCCTCACTCATCATTCGAACATTGAACACGCCAAACATTGCCTGATGGCCAACGACACGTCCTCTCCTCCCACCCCCCAGTCCTCTATGCCAACTGAGGATCAATGGAGGTTTGAAGTTATTACATCTCCTTGTGAGTGGGCCGAAGCATATTGTCCCGGAGGATACCACCCAGTTCATCTCGGTGATACCTTCAAGAATGACCGGTATAGAGTCATCAGAAAGCTAGGCGACGGCTCCTTCTCTACAGTCTGGCTAGCTCGTGATACTCAGTGGGTAGTCACCTTGTTCATATCCTGCTATCAAACTAAAACTTCTATAGGAACGGTACTTATGTCGCTCTCAAAATCCTAGTCGCAGATCAATCAGAAGCCGGCACTGAGCTTCAAATCCTACGCCACATTACCACGGTCGCGCCAGCCCAAGCAGGCCAATACATCACGCAACTTCTGGATGAGTTTGAACACAAGGGTCCTAACGGTACTCACAAATGCCTCATTTTTGAGCCTATGGGCCCAAGTGTCAATTCAATGGTTGAAGAGCTGCCGCAGTTCAACCCCCGTCGACGCGATATGATCGTCCGCTACCCGCCAAATATGGCCAGGGCCATTCTCAAACAATCCATACAAGCCTTGGAACTCATTCACGCAAATGGCATTGCCCATGGAGATTTTCAGCCTGGTAATATGCTCTTTTGTCTGTCAGACATCCACAAGCAGCCCGAAGATTCCCTGCGTCAAGAAAATGATGCCCAGGGAATGTCTACTTCTCCCTTACAAAGACTTGACGGCAAAACGGATAAATGGGCTCCGAGATATCTGTGCATTTCTCAGCCACTGACTGATTTTACCCCATATGCTGATGGATTGAAAATAAAACTATCTGATATGGGTGGTGGTATGTTACCTTTAAGGCTTTATCCCTTGGTGCGATCCATTATTCACACTCGGCAGCATACTTCTTCGGGAATCCCCCAGAAAAGTTTGTTACTCCAGTCGGCCTTCGAGCTCCAGAATTAATCCTCACCGGAGATGTCAACGAGAAACTCGATATATGGAGCTTTGGCTGTATTCTTTTCGAACTTATCACCGGACGACCTTTATTCTGTATACCAGGCCTCGACGGCAGGGATGACAATCATCTTCTTGCACTTACAGCAGCAATCGGGCCTCTACCTGACGAACTTTTTAAGCTCTGGACGACATCTTCTCTTTATTTTACACCTAAGAGGGAACTCTTTAACTGCCAGATTGGAGGCATAGGAACTGATGGGAAACCTCTTATGCTGAAACAGTTCACCATGGAAGAGCTCTTTGATCAAGCAGCTCCAGATATCGACGAGGAAGAGGCCGTTGAGATTAAGCAGCTTATCAGGAGGATTCTCACTTATGATCCTGTGAACCGTCCAACAGCTACTGAGATTCTATCAGACCCGTGGTTTCAAAAGATAGATGTTTAGTATACTATATTATGCTCTATCAGGGTCGTATAACAGATCATGACAACGAACGGAGGGTAAAATCCAATCTTCTAAATACCGCAACCAATTACATAACCCAAGAACCGCATCGTTCTTTCTAGATAAACCTGAATGGATTTAACCTTATCTCACGGTTATCAACCCCATTTCTCAGATTCTAAATCTTGTTCGAATATCAGCCTTTTTAGGGTATCCTAGGCCTGATCAGTGTTATCTACTACCCTCTCAATCTTAGGTATGACGATCGGTTGGGCATTGGGATATCTTGTCGTCTATCTCATTGGGCATCGGCATCGTATTGGGCCAGTACAGCCGACTTAGTAATGCATTAACATGCTGACCGTCGCGTCCTGTGTAGACTCTCCTGAAATGCCGGTTCCTATGCTAATCCCAGCGGTTTCGAGTGCATCTTCTATCATAGGTATGTAAATAACCTTGAGATATCTCATCTCGCGCGGTATGTCTTCCTTTAACAGCTTCCACAGCCATTCGCTATCCTCAGCTACTAGAACACCGCTCGATTGAAATCGCGCAAAAAGCTCAGTAGTGGGTGTTTCCCAGCTGTAGCAGCCAGCATATTCGTCAATCCCTTTGCCATCTACATTTTCTGAGTGCAAGTTACGAATAATATCCTGAACAACCGGGATCAAACTGTCCATAAAAGGGCACTCAAGGTAGGTCTAGATATAGGCATCAGAGCTCTTTAGTGTTAGCTAGACACTCTAATGCAGGAGTAGTGTTAGATTAGGATAAAATAAACCTGCCTGTTTATGCGCTGTATCCAGCATTTCTGATACCTGCTTCTCTAACCGAAGAGCCTCTGTGAACCTGACGTAGGCATCAACAAGTATTGTCTTAGACTGGGACTGCTGAGCTGATACCCATGCCATGTCTGCATCATATATTGTCTGGGCAGCCACAAGAGCTTGAGCCTTGATGAAGCTAAGAACCTGCCCGTGATGCAAGTACAGGAGATCGACTTCACGCCGTAAAGACTCTTGCAACTTTTCTTGTAGACTTGCTGGAATATACCAAAAGTCGTTTGAGCTGGTGCCCTCCTTTAGCCCAACAAGCAGGTCGACATCACTCTCAGGATTCTGCTTGCCGCGAGAAAAGGATCCAAACACCCCCACCCACGCAATATGCTGAAACTCGGAAAGACGAAACACATGCTGGGTGCGCTCCTTGATCTCGTTGACCGTGCTGACGGGGGTGGAACTGGACATAGATGATAGGATGGGGTGCCTTGGCCTGGAGCTGGAATGAAGATGGCGTGAGAGTTCAGCCGATGGCAAAAGCGCCTGGCGACTGTACCGGAGACAGAAACGCATTCAGAGAACTTCCTGTGTGCTGTAAACTCATGGCATGTGGTTGAAAATGGCAGCCTGAGGTGCGACTCGCGCAAAATTTCATCAGTTCACCAACTCCTGCCTAGGTAAGATATCTATCCCATACTTAAGATATTGTTAGGCTTTCTTCCTTCACATACGACCATACCTACCAGAAAATACGGGGTCCCGTCCGCTCCCCCCTAGTCAAACTGGTAAGGGGCAGATTAGTAGTTGGGTCGGTGACGACCAGCGAACACCGGCTGTTGTATGTTTTTTGCTTGAAGATCTATTTTTTTTGCCCCCTTTACTGCAAGACCATGTACACGGTCAAGATATGCTGGATCGGTGGCCGTGGCGATGCTGTTTGTATCAGCGTACGACATGTTGATGGCAATGCTTGCCCTAGACCTTTGCAGGGCAAACTCATACGGTTGCACTGCTTGCACACGCTGTGGGTGTCTTCTTGCTGGGACTGGCAAAGAAAAGCTCCATCACACACTGGGAGAGGGAAACTGGGGGAACCAATTCCTGTACTTGGAAAGGTCGCAGGTCAAGGCCGAATGCCGGCTTACTTTGAGGGGATGCTCATGAACCTGCAGCATGGGGTTGCATCAGACATGACTGCAGCGGATAACTTGCCCATTGCGGATTAGAGACTATCCTGCACGTTGGGAACCAAGAGAGACCTTGACTAGCATCCGGATTACAAAGAGGAGGGAAGGGAGTTGGCGAAAAGACCTCATATGTTAGAGCGAACTCATAGTGTCCGGCAACCATAGGCTTGGTTCGTTACGAGTACTTCGAGAGTCCGCCCCTTCACTTCCACAACTCATTTGTGAGCTCACCCCACGGTAACAGCTGAGTACTTTGTTTGCCTGGTCTTCTTAGTTCGCGCAATGGCTTCACTATCAATCCCAGAGACGAAGCACTTTCTAGGCACCGATGAATGCGGTTCCCCTGTCAATTGCGATTGCAGCGGAGAAGAGCATCGCCCAGCTACCAGATCCTTCAGAAACTTCTACGCACCATATCTGTTCCATTCGGTTTTTGTTTGCTTGAACCTTGTGCTGTTCCTTTGGAATATCACTTCTTCAAATCCGGTTGAGACTGTTTGCCCCGGTGATGAAGTGAATGAAGCAGCGTTCTGTAAGCCACGGCCCGAACCATGATATAGCCTTTAAGGCCATTTTAGTAACGTTATTCAAGCCCCGGCGAGAACTGCTCTGCGCTACGTGGTCCAGGATTTCGAGACAGGCCCGAGTCCTTTTGTAGGTGAACCTAGCAAGGAGCTTGATCAGGCTTGGTCAGATCTCCTGAGATGTAGGCTCCTTCCTACGGCCCAACCAGAACGATGACTGACAGGTCTCCTAGCATCAAATATCAAAATTTCGAATGACGAAATGAATCGAATGAACAAATCGTCCATCGAAATACGGGATGGAAGCGGCTACATTGGATATCTCGAGTCTATCCACATGCTTCACTGTGTGGTAAAGATCCTCTTCTGGGTATGAGAGGCGTACAAGCTCACGCGACCAAAGAAACGAATATATCAATCACAATATCAAGAGTATTACGCAAAGCCCCAAGATATGGATGCGTTTTCTCCCGGTCACTGGAGTAAGTAGAAACATGTCTGGATCTGCTGATCTATTCCACCATTAACCCCGTGCAGACCATTGTCTCGAGGTTCTGCGCCAAGGAATCATGTGCAATGCCGACGTGACGGTCAACACATACTTTTGGAAGTCCCCTGATGAAATCAAAGGCAACCGACACGGACACCGGAGATGCACTGACTGGAGCCTGGTTCAACAATGGTTGGATGACAGGTCGCTGGATTTTGAGAACAAGGAGATATTCCTATCGTCATTAGTCTATCAGGAGGATAGCTCAGTAACGGTATAGAAAGCTGAAGTCATTGAGTCTGGAACACGATCAAACTTGCCACAGACATGGATTACCCAGACGGACCAAATGCCAACCTTTACTCTAGCTAAGAATAATGGGTTGCAAAACCATGTAGCATTTGGTGTGGGCAATGTGTGATATGCGACAACTTCCTTGCTTAATCTCTTCCAGGTAGTCTTTCCGAATCAGCACGGCTATTGACGTGCAGGCGGAGCACATACCCAAAAGAACACAACCATACCTCATAATACCCTGCAGTTCTACCGGTTAGCCCGCTAGGCTGCTGTTATCTACGACAGCATGATGACGGCAATATTGAAAGCCAAGACATGTGGGGAGAGCTGTCTGACACCCAAGCTGTACCATGGAGCTGTCGGAGAGCAGCACCACCCATTAATTCTAAGACGCAGCTGTGAGAAAGACCGATGCTCCTGCCCATAACGTTGCATGGTAGGTTTTTCAAGTAAACCATTTCACTATCCTTGGAAATGGGAGATACCCGTATTCGGTTTCGTGTATGTTGTGAATATGCGAAACTTCCCCAAACCAGGGCTGCTGTCATAAACTATCAATTTTCGAAACTAGTTGACCTATTGCGTCTTCACTAGAATGAAAAATCAGGATCAGACTCGGTTGACCCGTCACGTCTCCCCCTGAACGAAAAGTGAGGGTCAGCCCCAGTTGACCCATCGCGTCTCTCCTTTTCTCCAAGATTCATGTTGATATCGGAGTGAGGCTCTCGATCCAAGATTTGGACACTTGCTTCTCCGAATCCTTGAATAAATTGGTCAGCCAGTGCCTAATATACTGGGAAATAAGTCATGATGTGAATACATACCCGAAGTAATGGGCTTTGCCATGACATTTACTACCAAAAGAATAGCAACGGCAGTTTGCTTAAAGCTGGCCATTTTGAGGAGTGCGCTATAGAGTAGTGGTTTGGACGATGAACATGTGTAGAATAAAGCAATACCGGCAACGTAGGTGTGTAAACCATTCCATTTATATCTGTATTCCTCACGAGGTCCACTGATAGTTGGCGATAGGGAATCGGTAGGCTGACACCCCACCTCCGAGCAGTAGTGTCGAGATCATCACACCACTACATACTGGATTACCATACTCTTCGTTTCCCAGTCTTCTTCTTCTTTGCACCATATAGCTTCCGGCCCGTTGTAACGCTGTGGGTAGAAGGAGAAAAGCCAGCAACCAACTTCATTGGGTACTAATTCCTGTTGTTGGTAAAACAGATTCGTCATACCACCTCCATCAAGAGTCCTTGCATGGTCTGCGAGCAGCAGCAGCATAGCCATTTGCCATCATGTTAAATCGACGCGCAGGGCGGAATCTCGTAATCCTGGATCTTATAATCCTTAGCCAGTGGTTTTGCCTATCGTATGCCCCGCCCGAAACCCAGGTAAACAACTTCCATCGCCTCAATGCGGACTTGCTCCAGCCTGTGGTGATGAAATTGTGCATGCCAGCGTACTCAAAGAACTTGGGATAAAAGCCACCGTAATCCCAGTCGATCAGCCACAGCTGGCCGGCGGGATCAAGTATGATATTTCGAGGCGCTAGGTCGTGGTGTGTGAATACAAAGGGCTGGTTGGTCGAAAACGCCGGGTTTGAGCAGGTCGAGTGGTGAGCTGGGGTTTTTTTCACCTCGTGACCGATCGAGACAAAGTTTACCCAGAAATTTATGAATGCGTTGACCTGGTCTAAACTTGCTCTGTGAGGCAGGCCAAAGGTATCGTCGAGGTAAAATGACCTGCATTCGCCCGTCGCTAGCGACCCGGCTGTAGATGACTGGACTGATCTCAATCGGCGGATAGTGCGGCGAAGCTGGAAGGCGAGTCGAATGCTAGCAATCCAGCCAAGTTTTAACCATTCCGTGTCTAATGGCGCTCCTTGGATCCGGTCCATTATGCAGATGACGGCACCGTTGGCGTGTACGATCCGCTTGATGCGTGGAACACGAACCCCGAGTCGAGAAGCAAACTCCATCGCTCTGATGGCATCTTCTGCCTCCTCCTCATGATAGTGCTTGGCCACATACTTGGCAGAAAGTGAAGTGATTCTCGGGGACTCAGGTAGGCGGGGGAGGATCTCAAAATAATGAACGATCTGAGCATCGGTATAGCTTAATACCTGCTCGTCGTCGAAAGTCGAATCCATCCTGAGGTCATGAAGGAACAACTTAAAAAGCTGAGCTAAGTTTCTTCCGAAACATAGCCCTTTCATCTTCCTTGTAAGGTCAGGTCACATCTCACTACCCATGGGATGCGAATCATCCCAAACGCCCTTGTGGTGGCTCATGCTCGCCGGAGGGTAATTTACTGCCTAGGCCCAACCTTGATCGCGGTACAGGTCTAGGTCGTATTTTAATACAGACTTCCATGCGAGCTGTCAGTGAGTCATGTCAGGGATTGCATATCGGCCCAGGCAGCAGTGTCTGATTCACCGATACTTGCCGTAAGCGCTGAGCCTGTTGCTGTGGCTGCTACAAAAAGCATGCTGCGCTTCGACTCCAGATAATTTCTTCTCATCTAGGTTCTTTAATTTTCATACCTTCCCTGTCTCTTATACTCCTCCTCTGAATCTTCTGGTCCTTGGCAGCGAAGCCCCAACAGATTGTCAGACAGGAAGCTTGACGACTCTTCACACAATCGAAGCATTGATATCGCCTCATCGGGATCTCTATCCCCTTAGGGTACATTATGACATCTCATATGGATCGCAACTGGGACACGGATCGCTTCGATAACGAAGACCTCGAGAGGAGGCTGAATCATATTCACTTCTGTGCCTATAGAAACGAGCACAACGAAGGGGATGAGGACGGGAACCCGCCTACCAACCATTGGGTCACATCCTTGGAAATTTCTGAGGACCACGCGGTCATATTGGATATGGCGCCGGGGTATGGCTCTGACGGTCAGAGAGGAAAAATCGAGGTGTGGACTCAGAGATACGACCATAACGGCCAGGCCACCCATGCCGATCAAACCGTCCAAACCAATGAGACTATCCACAGTCTGTCATTCGAACTTAACGGCAGACTAACAGTTCAAAATATTGTTGATCTGATCACTAGAAATGGACGTCAGAGATACAATTTCACGCCAGAGTGGGAAGGCTGCAGGTATTGGGTCTACACCTTGAGCTCGGATCTCGAAGCCCAGCGTATTATCCAGCCCGGGAGTGCGGCGGCTGTTTGGAGCGCTGTATCCTACTACTATGTCAACCCATCAGGCTATGAGGTACGGGTGCTGAGGCAAGGGACTTTTCGCGCCTCTGAGTAGCAAGGAAGCAGGATACTGTGAGAATTCCCTATTCTATACGCCAGCGGGATAGAGATTAATGAATTTAAGGGCCCTTTCTAACCCTATAGGCCTTATTAAAGAAGGAGAAGAAGGAGAAGAAGAAAGAGAAGGAGAAAAAGGAGAAGAAGGAGTAGAAGGAGGAGAAAAAGAAAAATAAGGAGAAGAAGAAGGAGAAGAAGAGATAAAGGGTAGACCCTAAGAAGCACTAGTGATGGAATTAGTTCGGCCTCACAAGATCATTAGCATTTCTCCTATCTCTCGGACGTAATGGAGAAGGGTTATTCTTGCATAGGGTACCTTGGATGGCATGGCGATGGGCTATCTCCTTGTTGGTAAGAGCTGGGTAGTTGGTCTTGTCTCTAGGCTTAGCCCTCCTGGGGTTAGGGAGGAGGAGGAGGATGCTAGTTAAAGGGCAGAGTGTATATGATCGGATCAGTATGGATAGACATAATGTGGGATTTCCTGTTCATATGTCCCAATGGGATACAGGCCAGTAACTTCAAGAGGGCCCCCTCTGATAATAAAGACAACATTAATTCAATAGATAACAATTGGCAAGACCTATCTTGTCAAGTCAGACTGATTCCATTCTGTGCAAGTGTCGTACCTTAATCAACTTATGACACCAATCACTTTTTGTCCTTGTGCCCTTATTCCAGTTGAGAGGTATTGATATTCGGACTGTCCAGGTTAATACTGCTTATTATGACGTCGATATGTTCGCAATGAATTCCCCTGTTCTGCCAAACCCTGAAAAGAGCCACTTTGCGGCATGGATTCAGAGCCAGGTGGATGTCTCCGACCCAGGGTTATCTGTGGCCGACTTCTATATACGGCGCGTTTAGCTTGTTACACGAATGGATTGACGCTACTAAACGACCAGCAAGTTTCCTAATTTGACTAACAAAACCCTGGGCATTGACCAAATCCGCTGGTTGATAGGTTGGAGTGCGACTGTTGATCCATCGTCGCATTGATCGGACGAACCCAGCGGCACAGTGTTTTCACCCCCTGTTCATACTTGATGCCGGGTTATAAAGTCCCCAAGCCATCACGCTCGCATTCTTGACAACTCATGCCTCAACTACCAACTACCATACGCTCATTTTACTTCACGATGCTCTCTTCTACAGGGCTGCTTCCATTCCTTGCGGCTTCGGCCGTCGCACTTCCCTCCAGTCTGGATATCAACTGGTCTCTACCTGATGAGTTGTCCCGAGATCCCCTATTCGGCGCCCCGGACAACGACTTTTCCTGCCGTAGCGAGTCTCATCCCAACCCCGTCGTCATGCTCCACGGACTCTCCCTCAGCCGCCACATCTTCCTGAGCCAGCTGCAGCACAAGCTAAACAACGCCGGCTACTGCACCTACAGCTTCACGTATGGTGCTCACCGTATACCCAGCTGGGTCGGGGGCGTGCGAGCCATGCGCGATACTGCCGTGGAGATTGCCGACTTCATCCGCGAAGTCAAGGAGAAGACGGGCGCCGCTAAAGTCGATCTGATCGGCCATAGCGAGGGCGGTGTCCAGGCAATCTACGTACCCATGACGCAACCAGGTATCGCGGATATTGTTGACCACAACATTGCTCTTGGCCCGGCTATCCACGGTGCCCAGTACTACGGTGTGACCGACTTGTTCTACGCTGGTGGTGAGGCGACGCGAAGACTCGCCAGTCTGGCTCTGCGTGTCCTTGGCTGCCCTGCCTGCGATGACATGGCTACGGGCGGCAACATCTTCAGCGACTTCAAGAACGCTGAGCGAATTGTCCAGCCTGGAAACAAGGCCACCATCATCGTGTCTACCTTTGATACACTCGTTGCTCCCGAAGTCAGCATGATTCAGGAAGTGGGTGTTCGTAACCTCATTGTTCAGGATATCTGCCCTGATGATAAGGTTGGCCATGGCGGTCTGGCTACCGACCAGACTGTTTGGGACATGATCATTAATGAGCTTGAAGAAACGCCTGATCGAGCCTTTTCATGCAGTAGCGGCTTGCCCATCAAGATGTAGCTTTGTATTGTTTAACTAAAGTTGACTTGGGAGAGCTTTATTTAGGTCCTCACTGTCCTGGCTAGCTCGATGGCTTATAGCTATAGAATCTATTCATAGACTGCCTCAGACCAGACTGTACCCGTCATGAACCACTCGTAGCAGCGTGGACTAGACCACAACAAGAAAGCAGGATAAGGTTCTACTTCAATAACAGCAAGGTGGCCTTTGTCTGCATGTTCCGGTCTTGAAGGCTGTACTTACTAACTTTTCGGTATTATAATCGGCGTTGCTGCAGTGTTTGTAGGTATGAATCTAACCCTTAGGCGTATGCTCTACTATTCAGATATTCGCATTCCAGGTTCTGGGCACTGGAAACAGAAGCTCGCAAGCAACCCTCACAGAAACCATGCGTAGCATCATCGGACGAGGTATTTGGATCCTTGTCCTTGCCGAGCGACCCGCAAGCCACCCTAGAAATGTGCTGGGGTTAAAGAGTGGAGTGCGTGATCAAACTTCGAGAGAGAATGCGCTCATGGTTGTTGGTCTTGATCACGCCCAGTTGCTTGGATCCTGCTCTGGGCTTACTACATATGATACGTAGTATGTGGCCAGGGTGGACACTCAAAGGCTCACAATTCAGCTCGCCTGAGTAGGCCCTTTCCCCAGCATGGCAGGATGCATGCGAGCATGCGCAGTTCGGAACTAACTTTGATGAAACTACCAGACCACTCCGCCTCTTCGCCAACTGCACATCGGCCGTCATCTACGTGAATACATAATCGTTTCCATGCTCAACTACTGGATCTTCTTCTTCCTGCCCATTTATTTCCAAGCCGTCCAGTTATCGTCACCTACTCGCTCGGGTGTGCAGATCCTCCCAATCACTCTGATCGCGGTTCCTGGCGCGGCCATTGGAGGCGTCGCTCTTGCTAAATGGGGCAAGTACAAGCTACTCCATATCATCGGCTTCAGCTTTCTTACGGCTGGCATCGGCTCCTTGGCTGCGCTTTCTGCAGAGTCTAGCACAGCAGAGTGGGTGTGTCTCCAAATCGTCCCGTCTATCGGCGCGGGAATGGTGCTCGATACCCTCTTGCCGGCCTTCCAAGCGGGCGTCGGGGAGAAGGACTCGGCCGCTGCGGTGGCAAGCTGGTCATTTATACGCAGTTTTGGCAACATATGGGGCGTTGCAGTCCCAGGCGCTGTCCTCAATGTGTACAGCGACCAGTATGCCACTGAAGTGATCAGTGATGCGGCAGTGCGATCGCACCTCCAGAATGGCGACGCCTACGCAAGTGCCACACGGGACTTCGTGCTGTCATTTGCGGAGCCAACCCGAGGCCAGATCATTAACGTCTTTGAGAGATCCTTGACCAGGGTCTTCTTGGTTGGCATTGCATTTCCCGCGCTCGCATTGACCCTATCGTTTATCGAGCGGGAGGTGAAGTTGCGGGAAACTCTCGATACCGAGTATGGTCTCGAAGACAAGGAGGAAAAGACCAGTGATGAAGCTTGAGTTTTTATCTCGGACACAATACTAAAATGCTCAGTCCTACTCCAATGTAACCCTCACAGTTCCTAATGACCCTCTTGGTATCTCCGGAAGCCGCCTCGTTTCGCCGGCTGTTGCTCAGGCCGCCTATAAAGCCTGCAATGTATCCCTACATGCCTCACTACCAACTGCATGATAGCAGCCAACAAATATATAAACCAACGCCACAATCTCGCATTAGCACAATTTTAATGCTTGAGGAACTTGCGTAATATGCATGATGCATGTGACTCGTAAGCTGCGGGCTGACGATGATGGAATGAAACCAACAACCAACAACCAACACTGCGCGAAGGCGGGGATTCATAAGCAGTGGTGTAACGAGAAATCCTGTTCAGGAGTCGGTCCGAGAAACAACCTCTGGCATGAGACCTGCTGGATTGTAGAAGGGGTACTTAAGCATATCCATTTCCACCTGATGGCTGGCTCCTGGTTCCATCTACATTCTTCTTCTCAGCTTCCCTGCAAAGCCTCGAAGACTTAAACAGGAGAGCCGATCAAGCAAGCATCAAAATTTGTCTCTATTCGAGCACCTTGCCCTTTCGTCTGTCAAGACATCACCTTGAAGCCATGTCTTCCGAATCCTACGATGTTGTCATCGTTGGTGGCGGCGTCGCGGGGCTTGTCCTGGCGAATCGCCTCTCCGAGGATCCAAACTTGCAAGTCGCCGTTCTTGAGAGTGGCCAAGACCGCAGCGGAGACCCAAACACCTTGACACCCGGTGCTTGGCCGCTGCTAACCCACTCCCCATCAGAATGGACGTTCCAGGCGCTTCCGCAGCAGGAACTGGCGAAGCACGTAGCAATTCCCCAGGGAAGAGCCCTCGGTGGCTCCAGTGCTATCAACAGCTTCATCTTCACCTCCACCTCCAAGTCGACCGTGGACTTCTGGGAGAAGTTGGGCAATGTGGGCTGGAACTACGAGGCGTATGAGAAGGCGCTCAAGAAGTCATATACCCTGCACAAGCCTGGTGGTGTGACTGAAGGCAGCGGTCCGCTTCAGCTCACGCTCCATTCCGCCGAGGGTCCTTTGGAAAAGGCCTGGATAGAGGGACTTGAGTCCTTGGGGTTTGCAAGAACAGACCCGCTCTCTGGTCGTCTCGGTGGACCAAACATCGCTGCCGAGAGCATTGATCCCAAGACCAAACAGAGAAGCTATGCTGCAAATGCCTACCTCGACCCGATTCGAAGCAGGCCAAATCTGACAGTCCTGCCTGAGACGACTGTAGCCAAGGTACTCCTTGAGCGAGCTTCCTCAGACGGTGGCAAGGCCGTAGCCAAGGGCGTTCAAATCATCTCCAAGGATGGATCTCTCCAAAGCATTGAAGCTCGCAAGGAGGTCATCATCTCGGCTGGCGCCATCAATTCCCCTCGACTCCTCGAACTTTCCGGAGTTGGCGGTTCCGAGTTGCTCCAGCGCCTGGGAATCGATGTTATCGTGGACAACCCTCATGTTGGCGAGAACCTCCAGAACCACGTCTTCACGGGAATCGCCTTTGAAGTACTCGAAGACGTGAAGACCATTGATGATTTCTTCCGACAAGAGCCTGAGGCTGTCAACGCTGCCATGCAAGCCTACGCCACCCAGGGAACTGGGCCCATGAGCACGAGCAACATGATCACCATGGCTCAACTGCCTTTGCCCGAGTTCAACACTGAAGAGGGACGCAAGGAACTCGACCAGCTGTTTGGCGCTCTGGACACCGACGCCAAGACACAAACAACTTCACCAGCATATCTCGCCGCGCACAAGGAGTTCATGCGCACGCTCTTTACAGACCCCTCTGATGCGCTAGGCAATTACGTCTTCGGTCAAGCGTACGCGCCATTCGATGGTCCCAGTCCAACCTATCGTGCGCCGGGCAAGTACATCTCGGTGGCCATCGAGCTGTCGCATCCATTCTCCCAAGGCTCTACGCACATAACCAGCGCTGATGCTGCCAAGAATGCTGGGACGAGCGAAGGCGTCGTCGTTGACTGTCGCTTCCTCTCAAACCCCCTCGATCTCGAGGTCATGGCACGCCAGGTCCGTTTTGTGGAGGACCTGGTCACCCGTGCAGAGCCCATTGCCCGCAATCTCAAGCCTTACACGAAGCGGTTCACGGACCTGGACACGGCCAAGGCCTACGTTGGCCGTACAGCAGAGGGCGCGCATCACTATACGGGCACGTGCGCCATGATGTCGCGTGAGCTCGGTGGCGTCGTTGACAATAGGCTTCGCGTATACGGGACCTCCAATCTTCGCGTCTTGGATGCGAGTATTTTGCCTCTGGAACCAACGGCGAACACCCAGGCCGTCGTTTATGGCATTGCTGAACTGGGTGCTAGCCTCATAAAGGAAGAGCTACACTGAGTCTAGATATCTGTTCGAATGAGACTACGGAGAGTTTCAATTTCTGGGAATCAAGATGTGATTGTCGGATGACATCGAGTTATCCCTAGCAACTCTAAGCCATGGAAACAACTGCAATACATCTTTAACCTGGAATGAGTTCGTAAACGACATATAGAAGTAGCCTGGCATAACATTCATCAGTCCCGTCCGCTCCCGGCCATCTAGCCGTGTTTGTGGCCATCACTCATCAGTCCTCAGGCGTAGCACGTGAAGGTGTGGTCCGGTTCGTGGATCTTGGCCGCTCTGCCGTGGCATTTGAAGCAGTGGTCAAAGTTGGTGCATTGGTTACAGTTCCAGTGCTCGCCGAAGATTCCCTGCCAGATGGAGATGATTAGCACGTCAGCAACCGTCGCCTGTTATTCCACTTCCCGGTTCCATGAAGCAAACCTTGCCAAACCACAACACAATAGCACAGGAGAAAAAGGTAAAGCACTCACAACAAAGCAGCTCGAGCACCAGTACTGTGTCATGAAAGCCGGCACACTCGGCTTGCCTGGCTCGGCGGGCATACCGGTGGCCATGAGCGCGTCCTCAAGGTGCATTCCCTTGTGGTAGATGGCCACGTGCCACGGCAGCCAGCCCTGGCTGGTGCGCATCGACCGGTCGGCGCCGCGGTGAACGAGCAAGCGCACAACCTCGGCGTCCCACTGGCGGCAGGCCCAGTGGAGCGGGGTCCAGCCGTCGTTGTCGCTGTCGTTGACGTGGCTGTCTTGGCCGCGCTCGAGCAAGTACAGCACCACGGCCGTCCGCCCTGGCTGCCGCGAGGTGCAGCGGCCGACGGCCGATGTGGTCCAGCGCGCCGAGCAGGGCCGCCCCGCCGGCATAGCCCGTTAGCAGGTCGAGCTTGTCGATGGCGTCCTGGCCGTCGCCGCCGTCCAGTAACATACGGGCGTTCACCATTCTAGTCAGCGGCGGAACCCGGGCGAAGGCTGTGGTCCCGAGGATGTGATCGGCGAGCGGCCGGTGGGCGTGGTGCACCGCTTCGAGCACCTTCCGGATTAAGTCTAGCCGGGTCGCGCACAGCTGAGGGTCGCGTTTCAGCCCCGTGCCCGACGTCCAGGCCTGTGCCGCGGTGAAGCTAAGGTAGGAGATGGCTAGGAGCGGATCGGCGGTGAGGACCCTCTTCAGCACGGGGAGGAGCGTCTGCTTCACCCCGCCCATGTTCAACCACGGCCGCTCCTCGGCCACGCTGGAGTACCACTGCAACAGGTCCGCCTCAAGCCCGAGCGTGACGAGCGACGGATTGTCCTCCAATGTCGCGCACACTGAGAGGGGCGCGTCGAACGGGAGCGCTATGTCCTCGCCCACGATCAACATGAGCTTGAGCGGCCGTTCTGTGCGATGCAGGAAGCCCACCACATCCCGCAGCACCTCCAGCTCCGCGTCCGTCGGCGGGGCGCAGAAGCCCACCATGATGAAATGGTCGTGCTCGCTGTACGGCCCCGCGTCGCTGATCAGCATCGTGCGCAGCATCGCCCACAGGGTCGCCCGCCGGAACTTGTCATCGAACCCGCTGGCCGCTCGATCGAGGTCCTCGGCCAGCTCCGGTGGGAAGTAGCTGCCGGGGATTTGGCAGCGCGTGTAGACAAAGTAGCACAGCCCCGCCAGCAGGTGCTCGGCGCGCCGCGCAGCCTGGCTCGGCCAGTGCGTCGCTGGGGGCGCCATGACGGGGATCGCCCACTGTTTTGCACCTTGGAGCGCCCCCTCCACGCCGCCAAACACGGCCTGGATGAAGAGCCGGTGGTGCAGCGGCGGCGGCAGGCGTAGGACGAGGTGCTCATTGATGCCGCGCCGCCCAGCATCCAGGAACGACCGGAGGCCGGCGTGTTCCTTGTTCTGGAGCACCTGGGCGGCCGTGTGCTGGAACTGCATTGCCCCCGTCACTTGCACCTCCTCCTCTGGCGCCCGGCCCTCGAGGAAGGCGCCGAGCAGGTAGAGGTACTGTAAAGACAGCATGCGTTGGGTCGCGAAAGCCAACACTGAGCTGGAGCGCGAGTCGGACGAGTCGGACGACTCGGACGACTCGGTGGTGTATCCGGTCGATGTGGGCAGCGACAGCGACCAGCCGCCCTGGCTGTCTGACGATGCCGTGTCCGAGTCCTTGTCCTCGCTGCCGGTCGCATCGGCCCGGGGCGTAGCCAAGCTGGAGCTGGTGCCCCGGCTGCGGGAGCGACTCCGGGGCATGCTCCGGCGAGGTAGCGCCATGGCGAAAGTGGAGCGGCTCGTGGACTTCGGCGTTCCCCTTCAAAGCCGTTTGCCGAGTGCTGTGTTCACTGATGGCGCTGCCAAAGTGCAGATGCAGCGAATCGAACTAGCACAAGCGCGTGGTATGTGGAATATAAGACCCTATCTTATGCTTAGCTAGACTGCTGTGCTCGACTAGGTAAATAAGTAAGGTAATATGGAAAACTATGTACCATAGGCAAGCTTGGATAATCTGGAGACTCGGTATATAGATATATATCCGCCATGAAGTGAGGCATTGCGAGACGTGACAAAGCAAACGTTCGGCGAACAAAGGAAAAGGATAGGCCGTGAGAGTGAGTTAAGAATGCAACGTGGATATTGTGCTCAAACCAAAATCACATGGGAGAAAACGCATTGATCACCCGGCTATCGGTCGATTCCCTTCATTTCTTCTTCTAGGATTGGAATGTAAATCTTTCTCAATGACTCGGCGCGGTCCGGCAAAATTTGTGTCAGGAGATGCCAAAGAAGTGACCGGTCCTCTGCTGTCAGTCCATCGATCCCTAATGCCCGATATTGCTTGATCTTCTTGGGTATTGGTAACGTCCAATAGTAAAGTGGCTCGAAATAGCCGTTCATCCCTTGCGCATCCTCTTCTTTGGAGTAGGGTTTGTAGGTATCGCATATGTATTACATCGACATCCCTCTGCATGACATGTTTCAGCTCTTGCGTCAAGTCGCCAAGATAATAAAGTTCATCTTCGGACGCATCTTTCCGGAACCCTACAAGCAGGTCAACGTCGCTGCTCGGTGTCTGCTTGTTGCGCGCAAAGGAACCGAAGAGGCCAACCCAAGCGACAACTGCCCGTGTCTCGTCCCTGCTGAAGAAACAACGACAGCAATCTTCCACTTCTTGAATTGAAGACGCAGGCTTTACAGTCGTATAAATTGTGAGCCGCTGCTTCCCCGGGGTGATGTGGTGGATGTAGTGTGGTGAGAAACGTAATGTCTTGCTCTTGGCGAAGCCTAACCAGACACCAGCCACTCTTGGTCTCGTCATCGCGAAATTCACTGCGGAAGGCCTTTCACGGGCGGCGAATTGCCAGCAAGACTCAATGAGAAAATAAATGATGAGTGCTTAGCAACAAGCAGTAAAGGAACGCAGGTGTAGGGAAGAATATCAGCCCAAATGAGTGCTCTGACAAATAGCGGGTGCACTCGCATTTTTCTGGTCCTACAGGTATAAACTTGGCCAATTAACGTTCACTGGGATCAGAAAAACGTGAGGGTGCGGCTGAGGTCCCGGGTGCCATAAATAACCGACGAGGCTGTGTCAAATTTCCCACTCCCTATTCTCCCCTCGTCGCATTCCTGTTGCCTTACCAGTAGCAGAATGTCTTTGGTAGGCGCTTCCGCTTCGTCCCAGACGATTGGCCCGGTGGGTGTGCTGCAGAACGCTATTCAAGACTTCCAAAACGGCCTCTCGCCCGAACATCGCGACAGGCTAAGGGCGGCCTGCGACTCAGGAGCAGCGCCCAACGCGCAGGATGTGGCTGTTTTTACAGCCAATCTGGACAGAGCCATCAGCGAGAAGAAAAAGGGCCGCAGCATCGCTAGCCGCCTCTATGCTGTACTCAAGTCTGTTCAAGAATTTTCTGGCATAGTAGATACCTTCGTCTCGTCGAACCCTACTATTGCCGCCCTAATCTGGGGAAGTATCAAATTCACTATGAGGGTAAGGACTGAGTTCCTATGCCTGTCCCTTGATAAGGAGTAGCTTCACCGTCGGCTGAACAAGACATAGTTTGCCATCAACTACACGGCATCTTTCGAGCCACTATCAAATATGTTCATGAGCTTTAGCAGGCATTGTCCTCGCTTTGCAGAGTACCAAGCTCTATTTCAGGATTCAATACGGCTGCAGAATGCACTATGTCGGTTTTATGCGGCAATCGTTCACTGTTGCAAGCGAGTTATGCAGGTGATCCAGCGGCCATGTTCGTCATCCCGAAAAAGAATCTGGACAAAATCTTGGACAGCGATGACCATGAATGCGGAGCTAATGATTTACAACAGGGACAGCTCAAGTCGTTAACTCGATGTGGCAGTCTATCGATCAAGAATTCAAATCTGATATCGAGGCCATCACGAGTCTCGGTGACGATGTCAAAGAAGAAATCCAGCTTGCCAAATACAACGCCGATAGAGAAGAGCAGGTTCTTCAACAGAAGGAAAGGACATCGGCATGGAAGATGCGGAAGAAGCTAGAAAGAATCTTGCCTACCGCTACAGACAGCCTCGATACCATCAAGGAGCTGGAGCTCAGACGAGAACGTCGCCACACGAGTAGGTTTTCTTCGATAATCATGGCTTACCGATAGCTCATTAGTATTAGAGGAACGCATACAACAACTCCTGGACAGATTATCCACGCACGACTATCGTAGTCCTTTGAATGAAGCCTGCAAGAAGAGACATCCCGAGACGGCAGAGTGGATATTCTCTACTGCAGAATTTGTTGGTTGGCGTGAGTCAAAGCAGTCGTCAGTTCTTTGGTGCTCGGGTAAAAGTATGATCTCGGTGTTCTTTCACCTCTACTCAGCTAACAATTTTTAGTCGGAGCAGGCAAGACGGTCCTCAGGTTCGTATGTCGACATTATCTGAAGGGAAGATGGCTACTGACCCTCTGCCGGAAGCGCCAATGTCATCACTCATCTCCTTGATGAGATTGATGAGCGCGAGCGATTAGTATATCTATTTGTTCGTCAGGACGAGCCAGCCTCCCAGAAAGCCGAAAACATATTGAGATCGCTTCTCAAACAAATACTTGATCCAAACAGTCTCACACACGACATCGTCCTTCGTCTTGAAAGATTAAGGAAAGACGGCTGTCCTTTCTTGGAAGAATGTCGCGCTCTTCTTCAAGAACAAGCCAAGCTTTTTCGCTCGCTTTACATGATCCTTGACGGAGTCGACGAATGTGACCAGACGGATAGGTCTGAGATTTGGGCTGCACTGAATTCTATAATCGAGTTGTACCCATGTCTGAAGATCTTCGTGGCCGGGCGAGAAAGTCTGTCTCAAGAGTTGAGGCGCTATTTCCCGAACTTGCAGCGCATATCTATGGGAAATGCTAAAGCCGGCAATGATGTTGATATAATCATCAAGAGCGAGCTATTCAGGCGAGTCCAGAGCGGGCAGTTGTCCCTTGGAGATCCATCCCTACTCGACCACGTTCAGGGAATCTTGAGCAAACATGCTGACGGAATGTAAGTGCAAGATCTAAGTTATTCATAGGAGCAGGCCCTGACTTCGGATAGGATCATATGGGTCACGTATCTCATCGACGAGGTCTGCGCGCAGTGCAGCGATGACGATATACGCGCGTGTCTCAAAGACCTTCCAAGAGATCTAGAGGATACGTACAATCGTGCGTTGTCTAGAATTGTGGCCCGGAAACACGCTGCGTTTGCCCAGCGAGTCTTCCCCTGGATCGCCGTTGCTAAACGGCCGCTTCGCTTGGATCAACTTTGCGAAGTCGGATCTGTGATTGTTGGAAACCCCGAATTGAATCTAGGAGGAAGGATCAATGGCGTCGAGCATATTGCCACCCGGTGCGAGAACTTGGTTCAGGTGAACGAAGAACTCAAAACTGCTCAGTTTGCACATGCCAGCATATACGACTTCATCATCAGCAACAAGGCTAGGGCTAGCCTTGCCCAGTTCCATTTCGACCAAAGAGACGCCGATCACCATGCTGGAGAGATTTGCGTCACGTATCTGCACTTGAACGCCTTCGTGACGAGTCTTGCTCGGCGCGGTCCACGGATGCGTTTGCCGAATCCCGTAGCGATCGCTGAAGGGGCCTTGGGTGGATTAAATCCATTGGGGAAATCACTGGTGAAATTCATAAGAAATAATATGATGGACCCGAAGCCCGAGACTTGCGTCGACGTCGACGTGCCAATGGCCAGCTTTGAAAGAGCTGACAATCGGGATTCGCCGAACAAACTGGGACACGAATACCCTTTCCTCGAGTATGCGGCTGAGAATTGGCTAGAGCATACCAAGTCCCTCGCTCGAGGCGTATCCAAGACATGGGTGATATGGGAGGGCATCATAACGAACGGCCACTCTCTGGCACACGTCCCCTGGGACAACCTAGATACGGCTGAGCTGTTTCTTGACGGTGTAGGCCTCCTCCGGTGGGCTCTCGAAGCGCATCACTATGCTTTCCTGGACCTCATTAGTACCCGGGGGACCGCACCTCTAGAAAAGCTTGGTGAGTTCCTGCTGTATGTCTCAAAGACGGGCAACCGCGAGGTGGTCAAGGTGCTTTTGCAAGAAAAACGCCTTGCTTCTTATCTGAACGGCGCATGCGAGATAGCATGTACGTATGGCCATCCTGGAATCTTACAGCAAGTGAAGGAATTCGCCTTGCCGGCAATCTGGCAATTCCCCCCGCATCTGCTGGTTACAGCATGCCGGCATCACCACTTGGCTGTTGTCCAGTGGTTGCTTGGGTCAGGAGTCGAGGTCAGCCGAGATATGCTGGCAGAGGTTCACAGCGAAGACTACCTGTCAACCACGCAGCTGCTGATGAAGGCGGGGGCGGACAACCGCGCGCTAGAAAGAATTCTAATGTCAGCGTGCGAACGAAACCTATTGGATGCTGCCAGTGTGCTGCTCAACGCAGGAGTTGGTCCGAACATCATGGATCCAGATAATCTACAGACAGCGCTTGAACTTGTATGCCAAGAGGGCTTCCACCCAATTGCTGAGCTCTTGATCAAGGCAGGGGCAAATCCCGGCCGACATCCCGGCCGAGACAGGTTATCGTGGAACCGAACTGCGCTTCACCTGGCATGTATAGGCCGACACACGAATATCGTAGACCTTTTGATCAAGGCAGGAGCAGATGTCAATGCGAAGGCTTCAGGGGACACTGGAATGGAAACAGTGCTTCATTGGGCCTGTCAGACGGGTGACTTTGTAATTGTGCATCGACTGCTGGCAGCAGGTGCCAAGATCAAGTCAGAGGATCTCCAGAAGGCCCTTAAAAATAAGTATTCGAGAAATATTTCGAGGCTTCTGGTGGAGCACAGCGAAAGGTTGGGGTTCAGACAGACGCCAGAATCGCGGTAAATACCGGTATGAGATAGGATGGATATTTCCGTGTATAATGGCAGAAGGTATACAGCCAACCATGAACCCGTACCAAAGCCAATTGCGTCGTAGAACATGATCTTGAAGCCGATGAAGTTTACCGCAAGACCAATGTGTCCAGTCTACGAAAAAGATACGATGACAGCCATACTTCTAGGCGGTACAATGGTGGCGAGGTATATACTTTCCCAGTATGAGGGACCAGACAAGTATCTTACTATGCGGTTCTCATGGGAATGCTTTCTTGAGATCCTTTCGACTTCAAGGAAACTAACACTCCTGAGGGCTATGGAGATGGGGGCTGGCACAAGTGCTACACTTGGTAAAGGCGATATCGAGATGGCCCCAGTGTGTTATTGGAACCAGCGACCTCGAATTCGCTTAGCTACTTTTGGAAGGGGTGGGTGCGTGGGTTGCGGCCACTGTTTCGGCAAGGTCGAGGGGATTCAACCACTCAGACGTTACTCTCCGCGTTGGGTAGAATTGGGTGCGTCTGCAATCACCAACTTTGCCTACCTTGGTGTAGTGCCGACGGCATCAGCTGAAGGCAGATCAGCTTCTCGATTCAGCCCTCTCTGTAACAAGCACTTGTCATCTCCAGCCTTGTGCGAGAAATCATGTCCCTGGAAAGCATCTGGTACTGGATCGTCGCGACGCACAACCCCCATGTCATAGACATTGTGGGCAGCCTGGTTGTCCAGGTCGCGGCTTGGTGGGCTCCGTGCTCTTGTATGCCTCGCTGGACTATTGGGCACCCGTCTTCCTTGCACGGCACAAGATCCAGCCTGCCTCCAAGTAGCCAACCTCCGAGGAAATCCGGCACGCCGTGGCGGTATCGCTCCGGAACCAGGTCATGATCCTTGCGATTCAAGCTGTCCTTGCGTCCGCAGCCCACACCGCTGGCAAACCTCCTGTGTTCCGCGTCGAAGCAAAGCTCCCGGCCATGTCAGAGGTGCTACGCGACGTAACGCTGTGCATCCTCCTCCGCGAAGTGCTCTTCTACTCCTCGCACCGCGCGCTGCACATGCCCTCGGTGTACCGGCGCATCCACAAGACACACCACAAGTTCACGGCTCCGGTGTCGTTTGCTTCACAGTATGCGCACCCGCTGGAGCATCTCGTGTCCAACGCGGCACCGATTGCTATCCCAGCGGCGGCACTCCACGTCCATGTGGTGACGCTCTGGGTGTTTATGGTTTGGCAGCTCTTGGAGACAGCGACGACGCACAGCGGCTACGATTTTCTGGCAGGGGCGGCGCGGAAGCATGATCGGCATCACGAGCGTTTTGATGTGTATTTTGGGGGTATTGGGATCTTGGACTGGCTTCATGGTACAGGGGAGAGAGAGAAGAGGAACTGATGCATGGCATTCAGATTTGATTGACGACAAGACGATGGCGCACGTAACAGAAAGACAGCAGTGAGGGTATTCGTCGTGTATTCATCATATCCATCCCTGATACAGTTCATTTTACACTAGTAGTACAAAAAGCCGTGTCGCATAGCTTAAGCTTTGGACTTGACCTGTCGTCCCTGGGTAGACAGACGCGCGACGACAACGGCCAGGGTCACGCCGATGCCAACCCAAATGAACTTGTCGACATTGTCTACAACGCAAATTAGAACAATATCCCACACAAATATGAAGATGAATATTTGACTTACGGAGGACAAGCTTCGCCGAGCTGCCGACGGCATGGAAAGCGCCTTGCAGAACGTCGAAGACGAGGTTGAACAGGCCGGTGAAGAAGCCGACAACGATTGAGACAGCGGCGTGGATGACGCTGTAGACGGCGCCAAAGACCGAGGCAATGAGCTCGTAGAAGGCGTTGAAGATATCGCCGACAGCGCTGGTGATGGCCATTTTAGATGGTTTGTTAGATGGAGTCGTTGTGGCTGGTGAATGCTTGGTATATCTGATGTTCTAGATGGAAATGTGGACAAGAAGAGATTAACTTGTGGAGATGATCCTGTGGCTTATATAGACATGGGCAATCTATGAGAATTGTCAGCCGTCACACATTTTAGATTGCGTGAGGCTGCCATCAGTGGTGACGTCGTTGTTGTGAGATGGATGCTCGATGCAATCGCGATTCAGTGACGTCATCCCACTTTTGCCCATTTTCGACCACGCAAAGGGAGTGAGAGCCGACCATAGCTCCAGATAAACCACAGGCCGCGCAGATCTTGGCTCCTTCAGGCCGCCGCAGCCGTAGGAAACGCTCCGCGTGCTGCTTTGTGGCGCATATCATAAGTACATCATTTCTTTATTCCCCTGCTTCTTCTTCATCGCGATGATGCGGGAGTGGAAATCAGGGAATTCCATCGTCTTTCATGTCTAGTGCTTCCGTCACTCTATTCTAACATAGAAATGGCCCGCTGGTTCTAGATGCTTGCTGTTTAATCCAGATCCTCGCTGAATTCGGGTGGCGCGACAAAGGGGCCCTCTTCGCCCAGCGTTCCAGCCACATACCTGTATACAGTAAACAGACATCCCGCACGGTGTTTGTTTGGAGTACATACTTTGTGTGGCTTCCTCTTGCAGCGAGCTGTCCTTTGCCGTTGTAAAAGACGATTGTGGTGTAGGCGAGTGTCTTGCCAACTGTAAAATGTTAGTACTCTGCCTTGCTTGCGCGCAGCGGGACCATTACTCTTGTCGCAGGTGGCAACGCCGGTAAGTTTGTCGCCGGGGATGCCTCCAGGGTTCAGGTATGAAACTGGAAGATGTGAGCAAGCAAGCGTGCCATTGGGATGCATTATCACACATACCATTCAGGTCGGTTGACACACCCGTCTTGAAGCGACCAGTCGAGGCCACGGCAAGCGAACCGCCCAGATCAACGAGGCTGGCAATAGTACCGCCGTGAATAGTGTTCATCCGGTTCTACGAAAAGAAGAAGGGAAAAAAGTCAGCGGTGTCACGTCACCTGCGTTGATACTAACCGTATGGTCCTTGTGAATGTCCAGCTCGAAATGCACCTTTCCCTGAGTAGCATCAGAGATGCGAAACTGGTCCACCCCATTGTCAGTCTTGACAAAAGTTTAGAAATTATTATAATTGGCCTACATGTTTGCCCAATAGTCTGGATGATATCGGTCAGTCGCATCATCAAAAGTTCGGACCAAGGGAACATACCTCGGTTCGAGGCCAGAGTCGGCCATGAAGGACCGCATCACCTAGACAGCCCTGGTCAGTGGATGAATTGTCTGGTACCTGAAATTCTACTCACGGCCTTGGTAAAGGCGGCGACAGGCAGTTTCTTGGCCATTGTGTCGGAGGTTATGATGCTGGTTGTCTGATGGTTGTCCGACGGTTGCCGAGCTCGGCATTGAGACAAGTCAAGCTCCCATAGATAAGGATAAGACCAGCTATCGCCACGTGATTAATTGGTTGGAAGCTCCCGACTTGCTCTTCTCCATTCCATACCTGGAGACATACTAATACAAGCGATTTATGCAATAATGCAATGCATCTTAATTGTAATATCAGGTATATACGCACTCACCACCTGCTTCACAGACCATCCTCTCGACGTGGCGATGAACTTTGACTCAATTGCCAAAGCCCCTCTGATAGTAAACTTGGCAGGGCTCCGATGTAACCATCCCATCTTGACCCGCCACTATCATCCCTCTGCCATCCCCTCTGATCCTCTCTGCTTGGCGGATGCCGCCAAACCTCATCTTGCAACGTTCTCTGGGGCCTTTCAAAATCACGTCACGCAGCTAGCATCCATGGGGAAAGCCGTTGCTTGCTTCATGGCCAATGCCGACACCGGTTGACCCCTGGGATGCTAGCAAGATCGGTCAGGGTTGATCGGTGCCCTCAGTTCCTAATTGAGCAGGTGGCTAACGATGACGATGCTACATCAACACTTGATAGGAAGTCGAGACGGCATAGAGGCCATGGATATAGCCTAAACCCCCGCAGTTCCACAGAGCGCTGGGGGTTTGTGCAAGGAAGCCGATAAAGTTCTTGGAGCTCTTAATAAACAGCGAGCCTCCTCACCGCAAGTGTTCACTGTGAGGGGGATTGACGAGGTTATACTCCTGCAACCGTCAGTATGTCTGCCAAGCTTCTCCTCTCACTTGTCACCGCGACGGTGGTCAACGGCGCGGCCTTCTCTCTGCGCAGTGTGGACAATGCCACGTGCCCCAATGACTTCCCTCCTGCCATTGGCGCCAACAACTGCATCTATTCGTCCTGCGCCAATGCCAATTGGCCCCCGCCTGGACCTGGGGAGGTTGTCGGATCTCTCCTCGAGCCGCAGCTCCCGGATGCCGAGCTCCAGGCCGCCCTCGCCGAGGTGTCTGCCGAGCGCATCCAGCAGACAATTGCCAAGCTGGTGAGCTTTGGAAGCCGCCATACGCTGTCGGAGCAAAACAGCACGACTCGAGGCATCGGCGCGGCAAGGGCGTGGATCGCGTCCGAGTATCGCAGATATGCCGAGGAGGCGGGCAGCAACATGCAGGTCGAGACGCCGGGCTACCTCCAGGAGCCGCGCACGCGAGTGCCGGTACCGACCTGGATCAGCAACGTCCAGGCGACACTGGTGGGCGAGACGGATCCCGACAGACACTATGTGACGCTGGGACACTACGATACGCGCGTGTCGGATGTGCTCAACTGGTGGGATGACCAGCCAGGAGCCAACGACGATGCTTCGGGTGTAGCTGGTAGGTATTTTGTCGCCTTGTCAATCTGTCCCTATTGCTGATGAGGTCAAGTTGCAATGGAGATTGCTCGAATCATGTGTAAGCGAAAGCATGCTGCGACACTTGTCTTTGCGGCGGCAGCTGGTGAAGAACAGGGCCTGCTGGGCGCCCAGTTCATGGCGCAGACGTACCGAAACGCCAGCGTCAACGTTGACGGCATGATCAACGTGGATCTCGTGGGCAGCTCGACGGGATCTCGAGGCGAGAAGGAGCCGTATACTGTGCGCCTCTTCTCCCAAGGCCCTCCGCTGACCGAGTCGGCTGGCGACACCAGCACACGCTTGACCATCGGCGGCGAGAACGACTCTCCCTCGCGGAACCTAGGGCGATTCATCACCGAGGTAGCCGCCAACAAGTACACCGAGATGAACATCAACCTCATCTACCGGCTGGACCGATTCGGGCGCGGAGGCGACCACCGTCCGTTCCTCGAGGCGGGATACTCGGCGGTGCGGTTCGTCGAGGCCAACGAGAACTTCGACCACCAGCACCAGGACATACGGGTGGAGAACGGCAAGCAGTACGGAGACCTGGAGGAGTTCCTCGACTACGAATACATTGCGCGGGTGGCCAAGGTGGACATGGCGGCGCTGTGGTCGCTGGCCAACGCGCCGGCCAAGGTGCAGAACGTGAGGGTGGACAGGTCGGTGGCAGACAACGACACACGGCTGCGGTGGGCGGGCTCGAGCTACAGCGGGCTGCAAGGGTACGAGGTGGTGTGGCGGCCGACCAACGCGCCGCAGTGGACGCACTCGGCGTACGTCGGCGACGTGACGCAGGCCACCATCAACCTGTCTATTGACAATGTCATATTTGGCGTGCGCGCGGTCGGTACGAACGGCTACAAGAGCCCCGCGACAATCCCATTCCCGGCATGAGAATCCGGGGGGGAGATGAGATGAGGAGGGGAGGGGAAGGGAGGTGGTGGAGGAGGTGGTGGTTGAGTCAGGCAAACGATGGTGTGCTTGTGCGCTTGCTTGGCGCTCAGTAAGTCAACCAGGTTAGTGGTTTGGGAAGGAAGGCGAGGCCCGGGAACGAGCTGAGTGAGGCTCAGCCACGGAGAAAATAAAATACAGGGACAAACCTAGTGGCACTACTGAGCTGGTGCGGATCTCGCGAAGACAAAGACAGACAACCGACAGGGGTCCTGCCTTTCCCCAGGCAATGCGAACCCGCCTCCTCGTGTGAATACGTGCATCGTGTTCGTCTATCGCCTGGTCCATCGTCGGGCAGGGCTGTGGCGGAAGAAATGCCTCTTTTCTTTACCAGGATGGACCCCTTAAAAACGTGGGACGGACAAAGGAAAAAAAACAGTGGCATGACGATGCGAAAATGGAAAATGCATGATCTGTGCGCAGGGGACCAAGTGGGACCTCGCGGCTGACGAGAAATGAACACGAGCCGTCTTTCCACTTTCCACTTTCCACCTTCCACCGGGCAAAAAGTCAGGCTGTCAGCACACACATGGCCAGCGCATGAGACTGGCACTGCGGCCTGTCTTTCCATGGGCCCTGTCGCGGTTCGAGAATACGAAATGGCGCTAACCGAGCCCACGAATCCGTCATCCCGTATTGTCGGAGCCACTTCTCGCCCAGACAAGCGGGAAAGTCGCCTGGGCTTGGCTCGTTCGTTCGGTTCGGTCCCCGTTCTTGTTGCTAATAATTGCTAGGCATTGGTGTGTCTAGTCTGAGTCTGATGTGCATATTATCCCCCCCCTGGCCTGTCTTGTTGTCTTGTCTGTCTTCTCCCCGCCGCCTCGTGAGAACTGCTTGTCTTGCATCTGCATCTTTCTGCGTCTGCATAATCTAGTCGCTCGCTTTGGCAGACGCAGCAGTTGCTCTTCGCCCCCGTCGCTCGCTACCTATTAATTCTTATCGTCGCTCGTTGCTGACAGTTGCATTGCCGTTTCTTTTTAATCCTCTTCTTTCGTCTCATCGTCATCTTTCTTTTTTTCTTGCTCCTTTTTTGTGGTAACGTCAGCTTCTCCTCCCAAAATCTACCACAACATGCGTCCCGCCTCTGCGCTTCTGGCGCTTCTGCCCTTTGCGCCCACCGTCTGGGGAAGAATCAAGTACCTGGTATGCAACCTCTCAGTCTTGGGAAATTTGGTGATTTTGTGTTGCTAATAGCCACCAGGGTGTTGCTCTTGCAGGCATCGACTTTGGTTGCGATATTGACGTAGGTGTCATCCTTTCAACCTCACTCACCTCTGGCTATTAGCTCACACACCAACCACAGGGCTCCTGTCCCTTGGACACCGTCCAGATTCCCCTCAGCACACATGGAGGCCCCGATGGAGAAGGACAGATGAAGCACTGGGTCAAGAACTACGACATGAACATGTTCCGCCTCTGTGAGTCGCAACTCTCGAGCCTCCCTCGGGCTTCCTTGGCTTCGTCAAACTTGTAGCTGACCACCCCCCAGCCTCAACATGGCAGTTCCTCACCAACGACAACCTCGGTGGCAAGCTGGATAAGAAGAACTTTGGCATCTTCGACGAGCTCATGCAGGCCTGCCTCGACACGGGCGCCTACTGCATCATCGACATCCACAACTTTGCCCGCTACGATGGCGGCATCATCGGCCAGGGCGGCCCAACCGACGAGGTCTTTGCCGACCTTCTCACCCAGCTGACCAAGAAGTACCCCGACAACGAAAAGGTCGCCTTCGGCCTCATGAACGAGCCCCACGACATCGACATCAACCGCTGGGGCGAGACCTGCCAGGTCGCCGTCAACGCCATCCGCGCCGCCGAGACGACCGACCACATGATCCTCCTCCCCGGCACCAACTTCACCAATGTCGAGACCTTCATCATCACCGGCAGCGCCGACGCCCTCCACAAGGTCACCAACCCCGACGGCAGCCACGACAACCTCTTCTTCGACTTCCACAAGTACCTCGACGAGAACAACTCGGGCACCCACGAGACGTGCACCACCGACAACGTCGAGGCCTACGGCCGCATGGCTGACTGGCTGCGCGAGCACGACCGCAAGGCCATCATCTCTGAGTCGGGCGCCACCATGGATGAGACAGTATGAGACAGCCCACCCACACGCCCAACGCATGACACACATGCAGCCAAGAGACCAAGGACTAACGTGGCCAAACAGTGTTTCGAGCGCTTCTGCCGCCAAAACGAGTTCATCAACGAAAACATCGACGTCTTTGAGGGCTTCATTGGCTGGGGAGCTGGCGCCTTTGCCGAGGACTACCTCCTCAGCCTGACGCCCAAGAGCGACGGCGACGGCACCTTTGTCGACAACAGGCTCATGACTGAATGCATCGTCAAGCCCTTTGGCGCCAAGGCCCAGGCCAAACCCACCACTACCAAGAAGACGACCACCCATCACCACACATCCACCAAAGCGACCTCCACGGAGCCCACGTCCACGGGCACCTCGTCCACCATCACGTCTGCCCCGCCACAGCCCACCGAGACTGGTGACTCCGAGGAGGTCACGGAAGACTCGGCTGCTGCCTCGGCAGGCGTCAGCTTCTTCACCATCCTGCTTTCTTTCTTGATCATAACGTTTATGTAATACCCCATACGCACATTGGGCGGTGTTGAGGCGGTGATATAGAAAAAATACCCTAGACATATGACAGCATGAAGCATGTAAATGGCTCACGGAATTGCATATATAGTCAGATAATAGTAATTGCACACTTGTATATAGTCTTGGGATATGGATCGGGCCTACTTACGGTTATGAATGAATATCTAATCATTACATCTGAGTCTTATTGAACTTACGGTGACCTAGCACCCCCCAGACGCCAAGAAATAGCGCTGATTCAGGAGAGACGGTAATACGGAGTACACAGCTAGAGAATCAGCTGCCGGGGGGAGGATACCTGTCGCAAGGGCTCAAGCTCGCCGCCAGACTAGCATCGTTCGGAATCACACCCGCCCTCACAGCAGACTTGTAGCACCACCGCCAGTCCTCCGTGCCATCGCACTTCCACGACCAAAACAGCCAGCCATCCGAGCGCTCAAAGGCCTCGGCCTGCGCGGCCCAGTACGCGCGATACCACGTCTCCTGTCCCTGGTACCGGAACTCGGCTGTGTTCCTGAGCGTGCTGTTGACTGACAGGGACCACTCGCCCACGACGACGTCCTGGCCCATGTGATCCTGGCAGGCCGTCGTGATGTAGCCGTTCTTGTTCATTGGGGTGATGCTGTTGTCGAAGCTGAGGTAGCGGTGGGCGTCGAAAAAGGCCATCTCGGTGCTGGGGAGGTACTCGCGGGGGTTCCCCGCGCCCCAGGACGTTCCCTATTTATCCATGTTAGTCGCGTGCAAATCAGAGAACGGGATAGCGTACCATGAACTGGATGTGAAGGCGGTCAGCCTTGGCCACGCTCAGACTCTCCTCCATGTCCGTGATGCGTTGGTAGGCCTGAGGGTAGAAATTTTCGATCATATCCGCGGCTTTGTCTCGAAACGCTGCAGTACGGACGGGCTCGTTCAACACCTGCAGCATACCGACAGTTGTGTAGTTGGCGTTGGTATGGATCCTGTTCGTCATCCGCTCCAAGAACTTGAGGGCTCGTTCATAATTCTCTGCGGTATAAAACTCAGGCACGGGAATCGACTGCATCGGTGTGTCAGCATAGCATATCTTAGTCCGAAACGACAAGGAGCGTCACTTACGTGTCCAGTAAACTGCTCGTTCGGAGACTGTGATCCCGGAGCACCGTGCAAGTCGATGATGACGTAGATCCCATGCTTCTTGCACCATCCAACCAGACGATCTAGGTAAGGAAGTCCGCCGCGGGGGTAGTACTCGCTATCCCAGACGAGATCCTCGTAAATCCAGAAACCCACGGGGATGCGAATAGTATTGAGGCCAATCCAGGCAATCTCCTTGATGTCGTCCTCGGTGGTCCACGTATCCCAGTGGGTGTCGAATGCCTTGTCGGCGGCAGCCTGGCCGATACCCTCGGTGCATGCCCACTCGTCGTTGTAGTTCTGGCAGCCCATCCGTGCCCAGGAGTCTTCAGCCATCCACCTCTCAACAATGAACTGGCAGCCGAGGTTTACACCACGGATCTTGTCGACGTTGGGGAGGTAACGTTCCGAAAGAATCTCACCTCCTTGTCGAGCGATGGCTGGTTCCTGTTAGCGAGTGAAATTCTCAAGATAAAAGCTGTCATCTGACCTCTTGATCGCGGAGTCCACGCGGCAGTGACACCCAAGAGGGTTGTGAGAATGAGTCCGTGCAGCATCTTTGCTTTGAGATATTGCCGGTGGGTGAAGCTACCGTGACTTCAAGTGTCTTTCATTGAGAGGAAAGGGGCTGTTGTCTTATATGCACCAACAATGTACTATCAATGATTGGCGAAGATCCCGCCGTCTGACAAGGGGCATATTGACAATCAATCCATTCAGGCAGGAGACAACTCAGTAAACGCCCAACCTACACATAGAAAAGGCGGAAATCTTCCGAGTAAACCTTGTCACCAACACCGCGGGATGCGTCTAAGACATGGGGGAGCAGCAAATGACGTATACCTATCAAGAAGCGCCAGCTGACACTCCACAACTCTCCAATGCCGCTGGCATCAAATGTGAGCAAGCAGGCGCGGACAGTCTGATTGCAAGTGGATCGATCATGATGACCTTCATTTCTGGAGGATCCTTGTGGGTAGAATGCAGGCAGTGTTTCATCCAGACCTTGATTCGGCAGAGTCGGGGAAATCCTCCTCCCATTCCTGCTCGTTGCCGGGCTTGTAGAGACCCCAGTACGGAGAAATTGTGGAAGCTATACTGGTGGAGAGAGCAGCCTCGAGCCACAATGGTGACAAATGATTGTAGAAAATACCCGTCACGGATATGTTGAGCTTTCCATGGTCATTTATGGAGGGTCGATTTCTGAAAGAATGGTACGGTGAGTTGGGTTGTAATGATTCGAGGGATTCTGTGAAGCCGAGGAAGGCTGACCCAGCTCAGCTTTGCAGCATTACCACCTCTTATGCTGTGAGTGGTTCTCGGTTACTATCGATGAACCAATAAAAGCACAGTTGCTGCCTGATATGTAGTATATCTAGGCCCAAAAATAGGCGTGGCCTCGTCTTTCAATGCAACGTATAATCAATGGTAATTGGCTGCCTTGTTTGTACCCCTCATCAACATCTCAACGGTCCAACACTACGATTCAATGTTGGTTTGTCTTCCGGGAGAGTGGCCCTGCTTCAGTATCTCTCTTTGAAACACTTGTTGGCCTGACAAGATGCGATTGATCAAGACCGACACTCTTGAGTTGGAGGAATTTTCTGGGCAACCTCCGCCCTACGCCATCCTGTCGCATACCTGGGGAGAAGAAGAGGTTTCTCTCCAGCAATTCCAAGACCCAGCAAGCCGGACCACTCGTGCAGGCTTTGAGAAGATAACCATGACTTGCAAACAAGCCCAAAAGGATGGCCTGGACTATGCTTGGGTCGACACCTGCTGTATTGACAAAAGCAGTAGTGCTGAGCTGAGTGAGGCCATCAACTCAATGTTCACGTGGTATCGGGAATCAGAGCGGTGCTATGCGTATCTCCCTGATGTTCCGGAGGATGACGACCCCTGGTCCGCCGAGTCAACGCTTCCCAAGAGTTCCTGGTTCACCCGAGGTTGGACGCTCCAGGAGCTGATCGCCCCCCGCAATATCGTCTTCTATGGAGAGGGATGGCATAGGATTGGAGACAAGAAAGACCTCCAGGATCAGCTTGAGCGCATTACTAAGATCGACAAACATATACTACAGGGAGGGCCGTTGAGCAAGGTTAGTGTAGCGAAGCGCATGTCCTGGGCAGCGCATCGGAAGACTCGACGCAAGGAAGACATCGCTTATTGTCTCATGGGAATCTTCAATGTCAACATGCCCATGCTCTACGGCGAAGGCTCCAAGGCCTTCATTCGGCTTCAAGAGGAGATTCTCAAAGACTCCGAGGACCAGACTCTATTCGCATGGCGCGCCACTCCCGATTCGGCAAAAGCAGTTCCCTTTCGCGGCATTCTTGCCTCATCACCGGACGAATTCGCCAACTGTGGTGATATCGTGCCGTTTCGACATATAAATGTCAGCCAGATACCCATGGCGGTTACCAGCCGTGGTGTACCTCTGACATCTACCATCAACTACTTCAGTGAAGGAGATAGGGAGATGGCTCTTATTGGTCTCGACTGCCTAAGAGTAGACAATTTGAAGAGTACAATTGGCATCAAACTCGTTTGTGAAGGGGGACCGGTTCCTTAGGTCAAATCCTGACAGTCTGTTCATACAGTCATCACGCGGCGCTCAAAAGACGATTTACGTGAGCAAATCTGCACATGAGACTGAGCCACCACGAGCACCCCAGCTGGAGCGTCAGCATGCCTTTTACATCAGTCACCTGCCTGAAGATGTTCAGGTTGGTGGCGTATACCCGCCTACAGTCACATACTCTTCGAAACTTCATCTGCTCGAATTGGGTCATTGGATACAGGACAAGGCTGCCGTGGAGCTCAAGGTGTCATGGACGACAAACAGAATACTGATATTGCTGTGGGCCGCTCCCATCGCAGGGACGCCGCTGTACAAGTTCTTTTATGCTGTGGCACTTACCCCCCCACAAGATGTGAAAGCGATTATCGAGCAGTTCAAACGACCAAAAGACGTCGTCCATGAGCGTATTGTCTCATTTGATCGTTCGAACCTGTCTGTTTCTGTAGTTATACGGCCCGGGAAGGTCCAAAGTTTTGACATGTTCTGCATCGAAGTACGATTTCGTTCTGACGTGAGAGCGGGTGGGAAAACATCCCCTCAGATGTGGTAAAGCAGCAAGCTGTCATATACAGGGATATTAGCCGGTAGCCAAGTTTGAATGATACGATACACATATTAATTATACCTGATTAGCGCAAATCTAAACACTCACAGGTCACCTATACAACCAACGTACTTTTCGAGCCCTCTAGTTCGACTATACATACATATAGCTTCTGTGTAGGTGAGGACCGATTCAGCGTGTATAGAATGAATGCGAGCTTGCTACTTTCCCACACTCAATGTAATAAGTGGCAGTTTAAGCTCTGTTTCTTTTATTCAAGATTAGGGTGTGTGCGTGTATAACAGATAGCGACTTCGTCTACTACACGATGGAGGCCCAAAATGACATGTGGGAGTACACAGAAAGGCCAACTTGAGTGTTAACAAGGGCCAAGAATTCATCTGGAAACATAAACAGAATTTTTCATCTTAACTTGGTAATGGAATCAACGACAGACTCAAACAAGGAAAATTAAAATAGTTGTGGTCTTATGCATGTGTACCTTTTATGGTCTCTCTACCACTCAAACCAGATGACTGTTGGCCCTGTGTGCTCCCACACGAAGTGCAGTTAAAGATGATTAGGTTCGATTTGATAAGGCGACTGCGTCTTGAACTTGGGTTGTTTATTGAAGGTTAAGAAGGATGTTGTTGGATCAAGTTATCAACATCTTCCCGCTAACAATCGCCGCCAAGAAATATATTCCCTACTGGATGACTTGTCGCAGTCTTGTTTCCGGAGGATCCCAAACGACATCGGCAATGCCAAGTCTCTGCCGGGATTGCACCCTGAGAGGTTTCCCTGTTGCAGATCCTACCTCCAGCGTTTCCTCATTCTTAATCAACAACATGGGCGGCAATGGTTTCCCTTCAACCACTATAGCAGAGTCTTCCGGCTCATCAGATGCCAATGGCATAATGGCACGTCTCGCTCGAGTGCTGATTGCTTCGTACAGAAGCTTGGCGTCCTCTGTTGTTCCAGCATGGTAAATTCCCACACCCCAAGACGCCATTGTGAGCGGGTCGCCTGTTCCATAGGGAGTAAAGGCGTTCCCGACGTTGTTTACCGAGAGGCAGGCATTCATGTTGTATTTCTGGATTAACGTTGGAACATTCAATGTGCCGCGCGGGCGGTCGAGCGGTCGGTCGCCAGGTGTTTCCTCGGCTTCGAAGGCAGGTCGGCCCATCATGAAGAGATCACTTGTTGGGAGACCAACGAAGTGAATTGGTAAGCCTGTGGTTCTGATCTCATCGGCAAGGAATGAAAGCTGAGAATGAGATGCCTGGGTTATCCTCGTAGCATGTCCGAGAACAATCGTTGGCGACCCCTTCTCTGTTGGCCATCTATAGGCAGCCAGTATGGCAAGAAGAACGTTAAAGGCACCCGTGGCGTTGGCGTTGCGGTTCTCTAGATTGTATTCGATGTGAAAATCCAGATGCTTCTTGTGTTTCAGCGCTGTCTGTATTGCCCACTCAATATTCTTCTGGTAGCTTGTGCCGTCTTTCTCGACATAAGGCGTAGTACCAATAACGTCGATGACGTCACCAAAATCCTCGAGAGCAGTCATGAGAATGGACCTGTTCTGGTTGCCGTGTCCGGTTGAGAAGATGGGATCCTGCGCAAATGCACAGATTTGCATCTCGACCAGATGCTGGAAGTCGGCTTTCAGCTGCATGGCCGTCTTCAGCGGCTGATGGCCTGTCACATGGTCCAGCTCGACGAATACCCTCATGGCGGTGACTCCCTGCGCGTAACTCGTCGCAAGCAACTGAGAGCCGCGCAGGTACAAGTCTTCTGGCGTGTAGCGTTTCTTTGCCTCGGAAGTGTTGGCGAGCGCTTCCTTGAAAGTTCCATTCTCGGGGGTGAGGTCGGAGTAGTCTGGGTGGCTGGGTGAGGGCGGATGGTTGCAGGTAAGCAGATATGCCTTGTCGAGATGAATGTGCGGATGACAGAGAGACGGAAGCATGAGGCTGGCTGGCTCGGGAGGTGCTGATGCATCACGTCGCTTCATGGATTTGACTGTTCCGTCTTCGACGTTAATATCCCACCTGGCCGAGTCATCTTGAAAGGGAAGTATGACGTTGTGGATATCCATCATAACAGCCAACAAAGTCCTACAGAAGACTCGAGTATAGATAAATGCTACTGTGATGACAGTATGTCTCGAGCCTTGAGCAGCAGGGGCCTAGGCTGGAACCTCTTGTTGGACCGTATGATTTCTGGAACGGATTGTATTGCTTCTGTTGTGGCTGTAGGGTGGTGATGTGTGCCTAAGGCACCCATTTCCCTACACCCTGATAAATGTGGGATTAGCTCCCGATCCACTGCCTCAGTGGGGTAGCATGCTAGTAAATTCCTAGACTACGGCCTCCTTCCTCTTCTAAATAGCTTCAACAACTCTTCACCTCTACTTTAGGATACCTTTTTATGCTTAAATACAGTGCGCTTTAATAACAGGTCTTAATTGCTATACTGGTCTACTAAGTTACCTCGGCTTATCTTACATGTATCCTCCACCTCACCCCCTCCCCCCCCCACATACATACAGCTCCCCGCTTGTTTCAACCAACATTATTACCAAACTTCAAGGTATAATACAAGGGAGAGGGATAGCCTGCAAAGACGAATACGAGATCATGTGACTAGTCCCCATCATATAAAGCTCCCATAAGTAACCCCCAACCCCTAGAAAGAAAGGGGCGGGGGAGCCCAGCTGACAGTTCAACCAAGCACAACGTTCACGCGGAGACGGGTTCAGCAGGGAAGAACGCTCTGAGAGCCTGACCACTCGACTCCAATGATCTGACAAGCCGCCACTGTCTAGCAAGGTTTTTGGCATCGGAATACACTAACCGCCCCCGCAATGTCTGATCCGACGGATTATACTGTGGGCTGGATTTGTGCTCTTTTCCCCGAATACCTCGCTGCGCAGCTCCAGCTTGACGAAGAGCACGAGGGCCCACGATATGTCACCACAGGGGACCAGAACGATTACACACTTGGCAAAATAGGTCGTCATAATGTTGTCATTGCTGTTTTGCCAGCTGGCACGTATGGTCTATCTTCTGCTACTGGTGTTGTGAAGGATATGCTTCACAGTTTCCCTAATGTACGGACTGCCCTAATGGTAGGGATCGGTGGCGGTGTGCCTCTGAAACACGACGTTCGTCTTGGGGACGTTGTGGTTAGTGTTCCTGGTAATGGTCACGGGGGAATCTTCCAATATGATTTTGGGTCGGCAATGCAAGGTCAAGAGTTCCAGGAGAGTGGGTTCCAGAACCAGCCACCTCCGATTCTACGAGCTGCTGTCAATGGCCTCAAGACACAGTATGCACGCAAGGGCCATCAGATCGATGCATCCATCAAAGCCAGTCTAGAGGAGAACCCGCGGCTGAAGAAAGTCTTTGCAAAACCGGACTCGACTACCGACCGATTATACCACTCTCATAAGGTTCATCACTCGAAGGAATCTAAGTGTGCGGCAGCTTGTGGGGATGGCCCTGAAGCGCTGAGAATACGAGAAGAAAGGGCTGAGGATGATGACAACCCGGCCATTCATTATGGTTTGATAGCCTCCGCAAACCGACTGATGAAGGACGCGTTGGTTCGAGACAAACTTGCGGGTGAAAAGGATATCCTGTGTTTTGAGATGGAAGCGGCTGGACTGATGAACCACTTCCCCGTGCTCGTCGTTCGGGGCATATGTGATTACTCTGATTCACATAAGAACGACGAATGGCAAGGTTATGCAGCAATGACAGCAGCGGTCTATGCTAAAGATTTGCTTTGCCGGATTGCTCCAACCCAAATTGAAGGCGAGAGAAGGCTTCAAGAGGTTCTCGTCGGTTAGTCGTTCCTATGTCACATTTCTCATCATGAAACCATGGATCTATTTGTCGAGTTCGCGGCTTCAATATCTCCTTCTAGTTAAAGGCTAATGTACTTTCAGATCTGCAGAGCGACATAGCAGCCATATCCTCAAAGGCTGATACAATTATCGACCATGAGCACCAGAAGCGGCGCGACGGTATCCTGCGTTGGCTAACAGACATTGAATACGGCCATCGTCAAAGTTATAACTTTGGGAAAGCAGTCAGCGGAACTGGCCAATGGTTCCTTGATTCTCCAGAGTATCAGGAATGGTTGGCTTCCAATGGCAAAACCTTATTCTGCCCAGGGATTCCGGGGGCCGGAAAGACGATACTCACGTCAATCATAATCGATGATATCGAAAAACGCATTGCCCGCGAGCCTCATTCTAACATAGGGTTGGCATATGTCTACTTTGAGTTTCAGCGCGAAGGGGAGCAAGGACCTGACGAAGTCTTTGCAGCCTTGCTCAAGCAACTCAGCCAGAGTCGCCCATGCCTACCGGAAGGACTCGAGTCCCTACATCTCAAGTGCAAGGGAGGAGAAAGACGTCCATTGCTCAAGCAAATTTTGTCTACCCTCAAGCAGGTGATCGATACTTTTTCGCAGGTATACTTGCTCATCGACGCCCTTGACGAATGCCAGACTCAAGACTACTGCCGTAGTCAGTTTTTGGCTGGAATTTCTTATCTACATGATAACTCGGCAATCAACCTCCTTGTGACATCCAGACCAATCATGATGGAAACCACCAATCTACTGGACGACGCCTTATGCCGAAGCATCCGAGCGACCGAGAATGATATCGACCTATATCTTGAGCAATACGTGAAAATCCTACGAAATACTGTGACAGACAGCCCTGGGTTGCGCCTGAAGATTCGGAAAGGCATTCTACACGCTGCAGATGGAATGTCAGTATGAGATGAAGATTATAAGATGCATTATACTGATCTAGTTTCTAGGTTCCTTTTGGCGCAGATCTATCTCGACTTTTTCAATGAACAGATGACTGAGAATGAAGTACTGCATGCATTGAAGAGGATTCGGAAAGAAGCAACATCAGGTGACAAAGAAAAGTTGCTGTTGAGTGCCTATCACAAGGCAATCGAGAGGATTAAGAATCAGAGCAGCCGCCGTAGGCAGCTCGCGATGGAGGTCCTTTTGTGGGTAACTTACGCCAAGCGTCGACTAGGCATAGATGAACTCCGTCATGCCCTTGCGACCAGGAAAGGAACCCGAAAACTCGAAACCAAAGACCTGATACCTATTGAAGATGTTGTCTCTACGTGTGCTGGGCTTGTGACAGTGGACAGGGAGAGCAATCTTGTCCATCTCGCTCACTATACGGCACGAGAATACCTCAACGGCATGCGACATGAGTTGTTTATCGACCTAGCCTCTCAAATACTTACAACCTGTGTGGCATATATGATGTTTGACACATTCAACACTGGTGGCTGCACAACCAATAGCGGATATAATGAACGAATCAAGCTACATCCCTTCCTTCAATATGCCGCTTGTCACTGGGGTCACCATGCTCGCGAGGTCTCATTCATTGCCGACGAGGTTTGGGCATTTTCGGCGTCGAGCGAACAGACAGAGGCATCAGGTCAAGTCCTGTGGAAAGATTGGGGGTGTGCCGCATCAGATGCTCCCAAAAATGTGACTGGGCTGCACCTCGCTGCATCATTTGGCATTGTGAGAATGATGCACCAATTGATAACTACTGGGACCGATGTCAATGTCAGAGACAGTCATGACAACACACCACTGCTATATGCAGTCAAACAAGGGCAGACTGTCGCTGTCGATGCTCTTCTCAACGTGGAGGGGATTGATATCGATGCCAAAAACCATAGGGGGAAAACGCCACTTGCAAGAGCCGCTAAACTCGGAAACCTGGCCATATCCAAACTACTTGTCAACAAGGGCAACGCGAGCTTGACTGTGACAGACTTTTTGGGCGTGACACCGGTTGGCCAGGCCATCATCGGGAGAAGCCCGTCCGTATTCAAGATGTTCATTGATACAGGAATGGTTGACATTGGTTCACAAGAGGTTGCCAGCGCACGTCTATCGCCGCTACTCATGGCTGTATCCTATGAGTGTGCCCCCATAGTGGAGTTACTTCTTCAGATGGAAAGGGTCGCTGTTGATGCCCGCAGATCGGATAGTTGGACCCCTCTCTGTGTAGCCGTGAGCAAAGGCTACGAATCTATCACCAGAATGCTCCTGGATTCAGGGAGGCCTGATATTCACGTGAAAGATCGAAAAGGCCGAACATTGCTATCGTTGGCTGCCAAAGCCGGGAACCAAGCAGTTATGAAGATGCTTCTTCAAACGACAAGGCTTGACATAAACGCACAAGACAAGAAAGGCCAAACACCGCTCCTTTTGGCCGCCAAAAAGTCCAACGAGTCAGTTGTGAGGGTACTGTTAGATACGGGAAAGGTGAATGTCAACACCCAGGACTCTCGTCAAACAACGCCGCTTCTTTGGGCCTACTTGCACGGGAACCACGTTATTATGAAAATGCTCCTGGAAACAGGAGAAGCCGATCTCAACATATCTTACTGTGGCCGTACACTGGTTTCCCTTGCTGCAACTCAAGGAAACAAGGATGCGCTAAAGTTGCTCCTTACCACAGATGCACTCAGTGTTGATGCGGGAGACCGATGGGGCCGAACGCCACTCTCAAAAGTCATCGGGATGATACAAGATTCCAGTGAAGACTATGAAGCAATCATCAAGTTACTGCTTGATACAGAGGGAGTTGATGTCAATGCTAAGGACTGGAGTGGGTGGACGCCGTTGTCATGGGCTGCTTGGCTTGGTCGCTGCAATGCCGTTACATTGCTACTCGATAGGGGCGCTGAACTAGAGGCTACAAGTCACTCAGGGGCTACTGCTTTAGATTTAGCAATATTAAACGGACATGAGGATGTAGAAGAGCTCTTATTAGCAAGAGGAGCAGTGATAGCTCAGGACCTTTTCGCTCTAGAGGGTTTATTTTCTTAATACTACCTTTTTATTATCTCTACTATATTAGCTTTTGCTGCTTCTACCTCGGACTGCATACCTCTTCTCATTATCATAGATTGCAACTACGTAATACATAATGGCTTATATCTTCTAAGCCTCATTTCTAGTACATGTGGCTCTCTACAGATTCAGCAAGTCACCCCACAGCCTCGCATTCAGCCCAGCATTCAGCCCAGCATTCAGCCAAGTATTGCGCCCTGGAATTCTTATAAAAGCTTATTGGTCAGCCTAGCTGCTTACAGGTCCATATCATGACTGAAAGCATATCATTTTCTCCTTGTGATTTTATTATTATCAGCTCTAAGTCATAAATGCAACGAACCAATACATAATGTCGTTCCAGGTTTCAGATCAATCAGGCTCAAGTATTTGCGCTTTGTGCAAACAGGACAAGCGCTCAATCGCTATTACGTCAATCGCAACGATCGAAGTATATATGGTTCAGGTAACAGCAGCAGCGGGATGCATTTTCTGTGCACTAATCGAAGATGCCCTCGCGAGCTACGATCATGGCAGTCTGTTAGCGAACCATCGTAACGAGATCTTTATCGGGTGTGGCTCCCCCAGCCGCCCGGGTCTCTACATTACGAAGCACCCATGGGTTGATATAGACAGACGAAACAATGCCTGGAGCTTTCCTGACTTCTGTCTCGAGATATTCAGTGTCGAAAATCAGGCTGAACCAGTCTGGGAATGCCCCTGGGCGGATGAAGTGGGAGTAGCTTCTATTCGAAGAAATCGTTTGCATTCTTGCGATACGTCGTCGGATGCAGCTCTCCAAACCACCATCTCGTGGATAGAAGAGTGTACGACACGCCATGAGAAATGTAATAACGCAGCACCCCCTTTCTCTCCCCAGAGAATATTAATGATCGAAGAGCCCCATGTCCGCTTAATTCAAAATCCTCCAGTGGCCATACGATACGCCTGTCTCAGTCACTGTTGGGGTGATGGGCCAACTTTGCAACTGACAAATGCAACTCTTGAAACCCTCCTACATGGCGTTAGAATGGATGAAATGCCCAAGACTTTCCGTGAGGCTTGCGAAATGTGCACAAAGCTCGGTATCACTTACCTCTGGATCGACTCGCTTTGTAAGTCTTCCGCGGCTGGTATCATTCTTGACTGACCGCCCTCAGGCATAAACCAAGACGACTTATCGGATTGGACAACGGTTTCGGGAACTATAGAATCAATCTATGCTAATGCATATTTAACTCTCGCGGCGACTGCATCATCTGATAGCAACCGGGGTTTACACCGCCGCATGCCGTCGCAAATGGCGTCGTTCCCACTCAGTTCCCACCCAGGTCTCTTTATTCGCCGGCGTTTACCTGACTTCCCAAGCGAAAGCACGGAATCAGATGAAATCTCCCACCCTCTCCTTCATCGCGGTTGGGTACTTCAAGAGCGCACCCTATCTGCCCGCGTCCTACACTTTACCGGTCATATGCTCGTCTGGGAGTGTGAGACCATCACTATGTCCGAGGATGGCAGCGTCAACTTTAATCACTCTAACCCAAATCATGCTCACCATGGGAATTCTTATACGCCTTTCCGCCGATCCGGAAGACTGGAGGACTCTGCTAAGACATGGCGCGATCAAGTCGAGCACTACTCGAAATTGGATCTCACTTACGAGCGCGACCGCCTGCCAGCGATCAGCGCTCTTGCAAAGCACATGCTTACGCGACGTTCTGTTGAAAGGCCGGGCGAGGGAGATGAGTACTACGCTGGTTTGTTCAAGAGCAGCTTCCTGGGCGACTTAGCCTGGGTTCCACGCTCTATGGACGACCAGCTTGCTCTGTGCGACACCAACACCCCTCCTACTCCGAGCTGGAGCTGGGCTTCTCTCAGGGTAGAGGGGGGCGTGTCTTTCGTTAGCCACAAAGTTGCACCGGAAAGTATTCTTCCCGGCGTAGCGATCGTAGGAATCGATTATGTTCCGGTCGGCCCGCAACATCTTGGCATGTCCTCAAAGGCTGCAATCCTCCTCTCCGCTCCATGCGCTCGCGGTGTGTATGAGACTTGCACCTCGTGGAGTTTGAGGGTGTGCGACGATGCGACGCCACATTTATCTGCGACTGGAGGAAGGATGGGAGAGGCGGGGAACGTACGTCTGGAAGGTCAGCTTGATGACATGCATGAAATAGATTCATCACCGGGTTCTCCGTCATCCGATCAAGACCCAGAAGAATGGAGCCATAGGTACGCTGTGCAGGATGCGGCAGTGGTGCTATTATCGCTGGACTTTGGGCTGCTTCTAGAGAAAGTGGAGGACGTTAGGGGGGATAATGGAGAGTTGGTGTATAAGAGAATTGGGACAGCAGAACTCTGGGGCGGGGGAAGTGGGGAGAAGAACGAGAGGCAGAGAAGGGAGTTCGCCAACTGCTTAGTAGTAAGGACAGTTATGATTATTTAGACATGGCCCTTGATAGAGTTGGTGATTATACCTCTTGAATTTATTCAGGGAGCCCTTTGAACTGCTCAAGGACAGTCGCGAGGACTCATCGTCATATTGTGTGTTTGTCCGAGACGCAGACTTGGAACAAGACAAGAAGAAAGGAAATATCATAGCTACTGGCGAGAACATCCTGTTTTGAAAGTTTGAAAACCATCTATAAGGTGGAATTCCCGACTCCGCGCCCTATGAAATAGGCATCAGTGACCTGGATAATGTCTCCCTCTAATACTATAGTATCAACCAAAAGATATGATGCAAGTAGTTGCAGATACAATGAAGCAATCTATTACGAGTCCTATGTAAGTTCAAACTGCCACCTCTGGATTTGCAAGTTTCACCTACATATCCAGGTCCACTCTAACCATCACCGCAAAGCCTGCTTCATGGCTCAACCCATCAGTCGCCGCTTGATAGCCTCACGATCTCGGTCCTCCTGCTTCTCCAGTCTACTAATGTAAGACTCGTCGCCCAAGTTGCTACCTGGTGGGTTTGGGCCGGAGAGAAATGGACCACTGGAGTATCCAGCAGCCAGCTTGGCGTTGTTCTCCTTCCAGGCATTGCTGATGCCGCCACACCGGACTGCCATGTCGGCATATTTGGGACCGTGCCCCTTAGCCAGGTTAGCGGCACCTATATCGTTGTTAAGCCCTGATAGAACAAGACAGCTCTCCCGGATCTTCTCAAAGGAACCGAGGAGTTGAACCATACCAGTATTGAGGCGCAGTTTCTCCTCCCCCTCTGTTCGTTTATTGTGTTCAGTTGGAGGCTTAGATATCTCACGAGCTGAGGGTTCGCCGTTAGAAACAGGCTGCTTCTTTTCCGGAATAGGCAGCATCATAAGAGTGTGCAAAGTTGCGTCGTTGGTCGCGTTGTTTATAAGAGCTTGTCACTCTTGGAGTTTGAGGTAAAGGGCACGCGCAGGAAGGTGAAGATGGCAGATGTGACGGAGAAATTTATATTTCCCAAACCCAACTTCGGAAGGAGCCAAATCTGTATAACGCGCTTGATTTCATCATCATGGAGGCACCTTTCCTTGTTTATTTTTGGTGAACCCTTTTATATCTTGAGTGCTTCTTAAAATTGAGCTCCATGCTGCCGCATACTGCTATGAATCACCAGGCCAAAGAGCCAGACACGACTGAACAACGTCCTTATACGACTGAATCTCTGTCATTAAAACAAGCTTCCTTGAGCCATTCAAAAACTTGATGAGCAGACGTCAAATAACTCTATTGAAGCCTCTCCCTAGGCTACAATGGATCATTCAGCCTGTTCCCCAGATCCGACTCTAAAAGACTGTCTTTGCCCTTGTGTCCGACATCTTGATCCGTGCATCAAATGAACCTGGTTTAAAGTATAGTGAACATGAGTCTTTCATTCCTAAAGCAGAACCTTTATTAATGAAAGTAAAAAGATGGTCCTTGCCTCTTTGGGTAATGGGCCAGCTTGAGCTATGACGGCCAGGGGCTACCAGAAGCTCTGTTCTTGAACCCCTTTCGACTTGATGGTTCAAGCTCATACATTTTAGCGTCATGATGAAAGAGGATTGCAGTTTTGAATAGACGAATGTTGAGTTGCAAATCATGCGAGAGTCCTTGCTTCTGTGACGGGAGAAGTAACGGCGATTTCGAGGAGGCTCCCCTAACGAGATCACATTGATAGGCAGAAATTTATTTGCTAGTACTTCCGACTTGACTCACTTTCAACTGAAAATATCTGTGATTCTCAGCGTGTTCTGGTGGGTACTCGCCAGCTACTCTATTCATATTCCGCGATTCATTACCCAGTTGCGGTGTGGCCCTGTGATGCTTCTGTATTCAAGGTGGAAAAAAGGAATCGAATTCTAAGACTTGATGGTTGTCCCCTTGCCCAGGTGGAGAGGACTGCCGTGTACTCTTCAAGTAAATTCGAAGACTGGTAGGAAGAGCTAGAAGAACAACAATAAAATCTACAGCTCTACGCTTTGGATGCATCTACCTGTGGTTCTGCGGTTCCTTGTGGCTTAACTACCTTGCTATACATTTTGTGAGTTACGTTAACGAAGATGAGTAAAAACAGTCGACTTTGCATCGATACAATAGAGATAATGAAGCATTAAATTGCCTATGGCAATTCTGCGACCATAGGTTATCTGTGGTCCAGTTGGCTGGTATGGAGACTATGAATATACCTGCCCTATGACGCTAGTTGAAAGCGCCGCGTCCCCAAACCACATCACTAGGAGAGCGTCGTCTTTTTCTCCTTGGCTTCCCGTTCCACCCTGTACTGGTGCTGACACGAGTCCATAGGGCAAGGGCCATTACTCTGTCTCGTTTGAAACACAACCTCCACCTCCTTGCAAGGGGGATAGTGGTAATAATCTCTTTCGGGCGAGAACGTCGTAACGGAGTGTCCGCAATACATATATATCGTGTACAGTTGACCTTTCTGACACATTTTTGTGGCGTCTAGATGTTGTATTGAAAGCGTATTTGTTGAGCTGTAGAGCCTGCTGCAGGGAAACTATATTCATTTAGCGTTTTAGGCGCGTATAAGAGTGGGCTGCTTTCTCAAGGAAGTAAAAGAGGAGGCCAAGGGGGGTGCGGTCGTCAATTTATGCTTACGGCCATGTCTCTTAGATTCCATGGATTCAACCCATTCACGCACCAGGCATTGTGTTCACAACGAGTGAATTGTGTACGGAGTATTATTGCAGTGTGCAAGCTTCTCTGAATCACACACCTTGCCTGTAAGTGAATATCTGGTTGTTACTCCAATTCACCCTTTCTCTACAGAATTTATACACGGAAATCCCCGATCCTGTAGCAAATGTCTCTATCCCCATGGATCAGAATTGTCTTCTTTCTTATTTTGAGTCAACGGCTGCAGGTAAAAGGGGAAGCGGGTCAGCAGGCAATGTGCAGTTCTTCATTCAGCCGCAATGTCAGCCCACCTGATAAGCACAGCCTTCCCACCTTTTTCGACACCCACTCCTTCTTCCTTTCATCTTACCACAGTCTATAGATATCCTACGCAGCTAGCCTACCACGGCAAAATGCCACCGTCGGCTACAGCTCAATCGGTCCCAAGTGAAACATACTGGGAGGCTGCCTATCGTTCTTTAGACGATGGCCTCCGCGCGACCCTATCCTCTACAGACAAGAACGATGTCTTAGCTGCTTTGCTCAAGACAGCTGCACAAAAACGAGGATTGTGCCTTCTCAAGCAGCTCAAATTCAAGCTTCCAAATGGGGACGTCATCATCCTTCGCGACATTATCGAAAAGATCTGCAAGTGGGTGAATACCTTCATCGCAATTGGAGACGTCGCTGTCCAGTACAACCCTTCGGCGGCCGCAATTCCCTGGGCAGCAGTTCGGTTTATCCTCCAGGCGGCTATCAACGATATACACATTGAGGGTACCATGGTAGCAGACCTTGAAATAGTCTCGAGATTGATCGCCAGGTACAGCGAATTTGAGCGAATTCACTTGGCACATAAGTCTTCGGTAAAGCAACAACTGGAAGCTGCCCTCACACGGATGTATGCAAGCATATTGGTTTTCCTGGCTGAGGCCATAAAATACTTCGACACGAGCTCTTTCGGTGAGTGTAGAAAGGAACACACGCGATTGCCTGCTCGCATGCTCATTCGAATACAGTTCGCGTCGTAAAAAACACTTTCAAGACTTTGGATAACCGGCCGGCACAAGACATTATCCAGCAAGAATCGGAACTGCTGAAAATCGCAGGCCTGTCCGATATGGAAAGGCTGCACTACCTCGAGGATCATACTTCAAGGATCATTGAACAGACTTCAAGAATACTGAAAGAAGTGGATGACGCCAAGTATCTGAAGATGCTAGGATGGCTTTCTCAGTCTCCTTTCACAAGGCATCATGAAGCAGTGTCAGAAACAAGGATGCCCGGCTCGGGTAGCTGGCTGCTACATCACCCGGAGTACAAAAGCTGGCAGAACTCAAGTGCATCATCTATCATGCTGCTCCATGGGATTCCAGGCTCTGGTAAATCCAAGATTTGCTCGGCTGTTGTTGACGATTATCTGACGCAAAGTTTGAACAACCCACTCGCCGCGCCTCTAGCCTACTTTTACTGTGCAAAGTGCGAATATGAGCCCGACAGGACGCAGCCAGACAATATTGTGCGGAGCATCTTGCGGCAGCTTACCTTTACAAACTCGCCTCGGCCAAAGGTCCGCGATATTATTGCTTCCGAATTTGAGCGCAGAGTAGCACAGGCCAAAGTCGATGGAATAGATTTGAGAAAACTTCCTATCGACTCCTGTGTAAACTTCATCCTGGAGCTCACAGTCACTGATCCGGTGATCATTGTGGTGGATGCTCTAGATGAAATCAGCGAATACCATCGACCTTCACTTATACATGCTCTTGAGCAGATTGTTGTCAAATCCTCCAGTGTTGTCAAGGTGTTCTTGACAAGCCGAAACGACAGTCAAATATTCTCTCTCCTTCACAAGGAGATTGGAATCGTATCAAACTTTGCGACACAGCAAGCAAAAAATTGCTACATCAAGAGCATTGAGATCAGTCCTGCCGGTACACTCCTGGATATGAAGAACTACGTAGATCTGGTACTCTCACAAGCCGTGAGAGACCGACGATTATTAAGACGTGACCCATCATCAGAGCTCGCCGAACTGTTGAAGGAAAGACTAGTCTCGGGAGCTGGTGAGATGTTTCAATGGGTTAACATCCAGCTCGAGTACCTCTGCCAGCTACATCGCGAGGAGGATATTGAGGCAGCCTTACAGAGCCGGAGCATGCCAACATTACACAGTGCGTATCGGGAGGTCCTCGAACGAATCTTGAGCAAAGAAAATCCATCTCGCAGCATCGTTATTCGGACGCTTTCTTGGCTCTTGTACATGCGAGAAGCCATGACTCCGAATGAATTTCTAGCTGCTGTCTTTGCGCAGGCTTCGAAAGAGCACTTCGGCAAGAATAGCAACGAGCTTGCCGCTTTGTGCTCAGGGTTGATATTGCTCGATTCCAAGTGCAACACTTTCCGCTTCTCACACTATTCAGTCCAGGAGTTTATCTCTGCGCAGGATGTCTTTTCGCCGAGCTCATCTCAACAAATTTTGGCTCTTGATTGCCTGAAAATTTGTAGGAACGGGCCTTCCTTTAGCACCAGCCCTGATACTCAGGACGCTCTCTATCGATATGCCGCCATTTTCTGGGGATATCACTGCCACAGGGCTGCGTCACTGTCAGAGGATGTGGTGGCCGGAGAGGTCATATCGTTTGTCTACGATAGCCCTGGCGAAATAAGCTTGTCATTCATGGGATGGCTTGATCAAATCTCCAGTGTTTCAAAAGATCTTGCAAATGAGCACGAGATGAAGCGAGTATCAGCAGCGATTTCTAATCCTCAGAGCTCGCCGATATTTGCTGCTTCTGCTTATGGCATCGACTACCTACTACATCATGTGCGGATTGACGGTGAGCCATTTGACTGGGACCAGAGGAACGAACAGGGACATACAAGTCTGTATCTCGCGTGTGCATTTGGCCATCAGCAGGCGGTTCACATACTCCTGACTTATGGAGCGGACCCAAACATCACCTGTGGCAGGTTTGGAAACCCCCTACAGGCTGCTTGCTTCAACGGCCACACTGCCGTGGTTTCTATTTTGTTAGAACATGGCGCTTCTGTGCGTCTCGAGGGGACGTTTTCCAACGCTCTGGAAGCTTGCTTCCGTGGATACTGCGAGGATTGTGCCATGGCACTGTACGAGAAGGGCGATGCGATCCGAACTACAGAAGAATTCCATTTTGCCCTTGAAGGCGCGGCTCAAGCCGGGTTCACTACCCTTGTTGATGCTTTGCTTCAATCAAAATGGACTTCTAATAGCGGTTTTGACGAAGTGGATAAAATGAAGACTCGAGTTGCTCGAGCCATTAAGGGCGGCCAAACTGGTATTTTGAGACTCTTCTTGAACAACAGACCCGACCCGTTATCTTTACTTCCTGAGGGCTCAATGTCCACAGCAGCAATATATGGACATGAACGAGTCCTGGATCTCCTTTCACAAATCGGTGCTTCCCATGAGGAAAACTCGATATTTGGTTCACCGCTCCGGTGTGCTGCGCTGATGGGCCGCGAGCAGATTGTACGGAAATTGCTCTTCGAATATGGCGCCAATGTGAATGGAATCGGTCCATTTGGAACAGCCCTACACGCTGCATGTGGGAGCGGTCATTACAGGATTGTCCGACTGCTACTACGGAGTGGTGCGGATTTTGCAAAGACAGCAAGGCCTTTCGGCACTCCCTTGCAAGCTGCCGCCTACCGTGGCCACCGCGATGTCGTGGAGCTACTGGCAAACTCTGAGATCAGTGAGGAATCACTTCGGAATGCCATCAACAGCGCTATAGAAGGAGGGAATGTTGATATTGTCAACTTCCTGATCAATCAGAAGCGGAGGGAGCCAGAAATGCATATCGGCCCGCCGGATGTCGCTCCTAACGCCCTGTCGAACCCTGCTGCTAGGTTGTGCTCATTTGCGAGCGGTCGCCGGCACCTGGACAAAAATGACCAATATTTATTCCGTCCGTCGTTACTGGGGCTGCACCAAGCAGAAAAAGAGTCGGATCCTTCTGTTCATGAGGAGACTACCAGGAAAGAGAAGTGTCAAGATACTTCCATGGTTTTGAGAACCAAGCTTTCCAACTTGGAAGAATCAAGAAGCTGTTCCTATGACGAAATCTTGTCAATCATAGAGGCTATCGACCATTCAGAGAGTTACATGTTTGCTGGTAGTTTTGGTGAGCTGGGAGGTTCTTTTGTGGCGAGGTACCCAGAAGATCATCTTCGTGTGGCTATCAGGAAGGGGGATCTGGAGATTGTGCAACTGATTCTTCCAAAAACGTCTCCAGACAGAGGTGCGCTAATGGAGGCAGCAAGACACGGTCAGTTTGGCATCTTCAGGTTCCTATTCGAAGCTCGTCGACCATTATTCTCCACCAATGAAGTGGTAGATGCACTCTGCAATACGCCCAAGGACATGCTCTGTGACTTCCTAGAGTTCAGCATCAAGCACATGCACCCCCAGGCCTGGACTGAAAATCGTATCAGCCGGCTGTTGCGCTCGGCATGCCAAGCTAATCTAACTGCTGTCGAGCAGCTGGTGCCTTTTCTGAATGGCGCCGAGCCAGAGAGCCGAGCGGAGGCTCTCGAAGCAGGGATTGTGCATGCTAAAGAGGCGGGTAGAGAAGAGATTCTCTGCTTCTTGCTGAGCAAATTGAGCCTCATTAGCAAACCTAGGGCCTTCAAAGCAGCTTGTGATGTCGGTCACACTTCTATGGCATCAAGTTTGCTTCAAGGGGCTGATGATCTAATCGACAAGAGCGCGATCAAGAAGGGCATTAACACGAGTGCTTCCTATGGCCATTCAGACCTGCTAAGCTATCTCATTGACACACTACCCTTGGACGAGAGATTGCAACTCGGACCGCAATTGCGCGCTGCTTCGGGCAACGGACATATCAGCACTGTGAACACACTACTTCTTCAAGGAAAGCAGAGATGGCAAGCGTTCGTCTCGGATGCAAATCGTGCTTTGATAGAAGCGTCGCTTTATGGGCACACAGACTGCGTCCAAGCGCTCCTTACAGCCGGCGCTGATCCAAATGCTGTTTGGCACTATGTACCGTGGAAAGAAATCGAGCATCAAAGACATACGCCATCGCTCGCTCAACATAAAGACCATATACCATGGGATACAATCCAATTCCCTCGCCAACGCACGACTGCTCTATGGGAAACTTTAAGTTGTCTGGGAATAGAAAAGCCAACATCGAGGCACGAAAGAACACTACAAGTATTGCTCGAACACGGCGCTGACAGCAACTCCCTACGCGAAGACGGCAAGCCTCCGATCATTCATGCAGCAGAATTTTGCTCAGAGAGAATCGTCAGTCTGCTGATCGGAGCCGGTGCCGACATAAACACCGTGTACGAACGGCAGAATGCCGTGATGATGGCGGTTCAGAGGGAGCGCTATGGAGCAGGAGTCCTCCAAGTTCTGATGGAAGCTGGTGCTGTCCTTGAATGCTATCTCTACTCGGGTGATTACTTATGGGATTGTTGCTTGAGATGGTTCCGGGGCACAGGCGAGTGGCAGACGACCAGGACACTAGTGGAGGCTATGGAGAAGGGTCCTGGAGCTGTAGCTAAGATTCTGGCTCAAGAGTTACCCTCAGTCAAGGCCCGTCATGGTGGTATACCGGGGCTGCTCCAAAGCGCTGTGGCAGTCCGAGACATGGGATTTGTCGAACTGCTTGTAGCGAAGGGAGTTGACGTGAATTGCACTGGCTCTTGCTTCACGGATGCCTTGGGAGCTGCCAGGCATTTTGGCTACTTGGATATTGCCGCGCGCTTGGTGGAATTGGGTGCCGAGACGTGCACTTTTATAATAGTTCCTCCATAACCATCGGGCGTATCCCGGTAAGGGATAAGTGGGTGGATCGGTGATTGAGGTCTTGAAGGGCTGGATTGGATTGATACCACAGGTGTCGTGGCGGCACGTCTGGTAATGTGCGGTTCACAAATGGCCAATTTCTAGCAATTGAATTGCTTTACAGCTATGTGTTCAAGCCTCTAGCTTACGAGTACTGTTCCAACCAGCCTTGAATCTCATCCAGAGTAAGAGTGTACTCCGAGTCATAGATCTGCAAATGATTAGAAAACGCCTCATCTAGTAAGTAGGGATAGGGGGGCGTACCTCTTGCAGAATCTCGGGACTGTTCCACACCGGGTCGTTGATGTAAGGCTCCGTCCAGACGACGAACCACGACCAGTGTGCCTGGTACAGCTCCAGCAACTCAGGCCGTGGAGCAGCGCCGACCTCCGTAGCCGCCACTATCTTCCGGTCGCTTCCGAGATCGACAAGCTGGTTATACAGGCCAGACAGAGGCTAAAAATTCGTCAGAAAAGCCTCTTCATCCATGCTGCATGGGTTGACTTACGCCGTTGCCCTGGGTGTACGAGTCAGCGCTGACAATGTCAACATACTCGTCGCCGGGGTACCATGCAGGGTCCACAGAGTTCCAGACCCAGATGAGGTTGTTCAGACCGTGGTGGTTCGTCAAGCGGTCGTACATGATACGCCAGAGCTCAATGACTGGCTCAGGACCCTGGGCTCCCCACCAGAACCAACCGCCCTCCGCCTCGTGAAGGGGGCGCCACAGGATGGGCGATCCAGCGTCCTGGAGACGCAGAAGCTCCTCTGCAATAGCGTCGATATCCCGGATCAGCAGCGTGTAGTTGGCATTGCTCTCCGGGTTCTGCAGGGCGGCGGCAATGTTGAAGTCCGTCGCTTCCGTATAGAAGCCCCTCCACCATGGCTGCTCTGCCGTGTCGTACAGACCGACCGGAGCGTTCCAGTGCCAGCAGAAGGTCAGGATTCCGCCGCGGCCGTGGTAGTCAATGCCTTCCTCGACGGCGGTGCCAATGTCTCCCTGGTACTCGACGCGCGACGGCTAGTCCATGAAGTCGAGCCCGACAATGGCGGGAGCCTTGCCGACCTGCTGCTCAACCCAGGCGGCAAAGTCATGGTCCTGCTGTCCCGAGAGGATGCGCTTGCCGTAGTTGTCCTTGAGAAAAGCGTAGAGAGCCTTGGCATTGGCGTTGGCGGCGGGGTTGACGAGGTCCTCGTCGATGTTATGAGGAGGACGGGCAGGAGTGGGCGTCAAGGTGATGGAGTCAATGACATACCAGCCCCAGTTGCTGACAATGTCCAGAGTGTTGTCGCCAGCCTGTAGGAGGACCTGGCCGGCTGGGGCATCCTCGAACCCGGTGCTTTGAGCAAAGTACACCTCCTCTGAGGCTCCGCTGTTGAGCACGACCGAGGCCCTCTTTTCTCCGTAGATGCCGGCATAGGTGATGGTCAGATCGTAGAGGCCCTGCTCCTCGCTGGGAATCTCAAACCTGATTCTGTCGTCTGCAGCCTCAAAGCGTCCAACGTAGCCGGTGCCTGCAGCAATCAGCTATTCAGCATCCAAATGGCATTGATATGAAAAGAAACGCGGTCCTACCAGAGTAGCCTGCCAGTTCTGTCAGAACAGAATTGGTTCCAGAGATGAGAGCGTCCTCGGCCTCAAAGTGAAGGGCCGAGCAGGCCTTGCGCTTCGCAGCAGAGCCGCTCGGAGCTGCTGCCACCAAGGCAAGCTGAGCCAGAAAAAGAATGGACTTCATGATGGCGAAGATGATTGACGGGAGCTCATGCAGGCCAGAAACGAGCACCCTACGCTACGGTAGAAGTTTCTGGGGTTTTATACCCAACATCGAAAACCCCTAGGACCCTTGGATGCCTCGCATGCGATCCGCAGGTCGTACCACGGAAGCAGTTATTGAGCCAGTAAGGCGGGGACGGAACGTCTTGGCTCTGGGGCAAAGCTCCGAGTTCTGCGGAGGAACCGGCTCCGGCATGATTTTGGTGAAATGAGAAACCCACTCCATCGTCTGGTTCACATGCTTGGGACCCCGCCGAATACCACCTTCTAACCACAGTATGTATATAGCCAGAGTTAAGGAATCGAGTTTTTGGTATTCAATGCTATTCTATCCTCGTACCACAGGTGGGTGTTGACAAATTTCAACAAAGACACTCATCTGTTTACTCTGCAATTTCGACGACCAGCTTGGTGCAGCTCACGCCCTGGCGCAGTCTATCCAGGCCAGCATTGATGGCTTCCAGCCCTTTGCCCACGACAGTCGGGTCCGGGCTGGGTCTGACGGTGCCCTTCTCCAAGTTTGTTCTGAGCCACGTCCCAAGCCAATATCGAAATTGCTCCAGCCTCTCCTCCTCCACAGCCGATGGCATCAGGAACATGGTCTCCACGCCGTCAACCGTGTCCAGGTCTGCAGGAATTACAGGAGCCGATGCAATTTTGGCCGTCCCCACCTCCTTGTCTTGGGCGAGTGATGCCTTCAGTACAGCTTGGCATGAAGTGATGTCCCCGATGGCGAGGAAGCAGTGCCGGATCGCCAGCCCGTCCTCTCTGGCCGCGGCTGTAATTGCGTCAACCACATTCGGGTCCTTGTAGTCAAAGACGCGGTCTGCGCCTAGCGAGCGCACGTAGTCTCGATTCGCGGAGCCGGCGGTGGCATACACCGCGGCAAAGGCAGAGCCTGTATCGTCCCTCAGCAGCTTGGCCGCCTGGACACCCATGGTGCCAACGCTCGAGGAAGCACCCCAGATCAAGAGAGCTTCCTTGTTTCCCTCGTGTTTCTTCGGCGACTCCCCGAGTCTAGGTATTCCCAACGCGTCCCATGCACTGAGGGGCACTTGGACCGAGACGGGCAGAGTTGCCGCATGGCTCCATGAGATGCCCTCGGGGAGAGGCACGGCGTGCTGCCAAGGAACGAGGCACTGCTCCTGGAAGGGGCCATAGTCGGGATTCGATGACCTCCAGAAAAAGGCGCCGTAAGCAGCAACACGAGTGAGCCCTGGCTGGAAGAAAATTGCCGAAGCACTATCTGCAGCGCTGGTCGGGACGCCCTCGCCAACCTCCAGGACAAGACCCGCCATGTCGAAGCCAATGACTGTCGGGTAGACAGAGACGAAGAGGCCCGTATCGCTCATGATGTGATCGGCAGGATTCAGGGCAACTGACTTTACAGCTATCAGTAGCTCGCCTGGCCCTGGCTTGGGGGTCGGGCGAGGTCGAACCACAAAGGGTTGGCCCTTGGAGTGGTTGACGGCGGCGAGATGGGTGGCCATGATGAGTCGTGTAAGTCTTTATATGGGCGGCAGGTTAATAGCTTGTAACAAGATGTCTGTCTATGCCGGAGTGTCAGTCTGAGTCGGAAGAGCGAAGCTGACCTTCTTATACACATATCTGATCCATCAAGTCGCTCGGCCATGTCAGAAGAATGCATTGCTGCTTATAGAACCAGCAACCAATCAGATCCCTCTCCATCCGAGTTACAGTTAGTGGCCCAGGTGGGTTTCCGAAAACAGGTTAGTTGCCCAAGGATCCCACAATGGATCTTCCATCTCCAAGCCTAGACTCTAATGACTCAAACCGCCAACAACTGCTCATCCACATCTGCAACTCCATCTCTTGTTGCGGATTTCCCGCTCTCGGATAACAAGGCGCTCTCACTCGGCAAGAAACAAAGATAATTGGCCAAAACAACATGGCGTCAACGGCTCGTCAGGGCACTCATGAGCGGAGAATCCTGCGCAGGTCACGACTCGGATGCCGCAACTGCAAGCTCAGAAAGCTCAAGGTAAATCCAGAATCCCAAGACTCCCCTTTCTATCTTGTTTTCCACTTCTTTCTGTCCAGTTCATTCCCGCTGAAAAGACTACTAGTGCGATGAATCCAAGCCGCATTGCCGCAGATGCACCTCCTTCGGCGTGCTGTGCAACTATGCCCTCAGTGTTCCAGACCTGCAGCCCATCGCCCCCGGCACGGGCAAATCCCTGATGGCACGGGGGAGGACTCCGCTTCTCTCCCCTCCTGTGGGCAGTCCTGTTTGGTCGTCGGATGCGTCTACACACTTTCAGATGAATGCAAAGTGCCAAGACTTTGTGACGCGATATCTCGGGCGAAGCCTCCTCACTCCCCATGACCCAAACATGTGTCAGGTCAACCGCCGGCTCTTGAAATTGGCATTTGCTGTAAGTGATATCATCGAAGCATACATCACTAGATGTCACAGACACTAGCGATGAAGCACCTATACTGATATTCCTAGTACCCGTGCCTAATGCACGCCTCCTTAGCCGTGGCACTCACATACGACCGCTCTCTCAACACGTCATCGCCCTCCCCACGTACAGTAGAAGAGTGCTATCACTGGTCGCAGGGCACAGTCCTACTCAACAAGCGCCTCGAAGAGCCCATCGACCCCGAAGACCGGGATCCAATCTGGGGCACCGCCGCCGCCCTCGCCATACTCAGCTTTGCCTCTCCAGATGCCTCTACACCGGAAGAGTCATGGCCGATGACCACCTCTGGCCAATCGGACCTCGATTGGGTGCGCATGAGCAAGGGTAAAATGTCCCTCTGGCACATTGTCAACCCGCTGCGGCCAGATAGCATCTTCTCTATCATGACGGGCACCTACGCCCAGATGAACTCACCAATGCCTGAGAAAGGGGCAGGTGGCATACCGATCCCATTAGCCGCAGCATGCCTTCTCAACGAGTCATCAACAGCAGAGACCAGTCCCTACTTCTCTGCTGCCCACGCAGTGTCTCATATCCTCGACCTCCCAGATGACGATATCTCTACAGGGAATACCGAGATCTTTAGACGCTGCATCCACGGACGTTTCCAGGAACTGCTCCGGAACAGGGATCCCGTGGCGCTCCTCCTACTATATCTATACTATCGCAAAGCAGGGCGCAGCATATGGTGGATAGAGCTCAGAGCCAGAGTGGAATGCCCTTCTATTTGCTTGTATCTGCAACTACATCACCGGGACAATCTACTGGTGCAGGCGCTTCTTCCAGGAGGTGCTTTCGCAGAGATACATACATGGCATGACAGGCCATGATTCACTATTTCACTAAAGCTTTCACGTTGGAAACATTTCACAAGGCAAAGTCCAGGATGCAGGCGTCTTCCCTCAAGAACAACATTTGCTTTCTTGAAACGGTGCACAACACGAGTAATGTTTCGGGTATATCAAAGCGCTTTTGGTACTTCATCGTTCCTTCATCATGCATCTTGTAATTAAAACATCCAAATGCAATCATTTTACTGATTCAGTCCACGAGGGAGAGCGTGTCTCCCACAACCACCTTTTGAGTTTCTTTGAAACTATGACTCCAATCACCAATCGCTGGTGATGATTTTCCAGGTATCATTTTCCATGTCCAAATCGGAGATTTCCTCCATCCATGCAGATCCGCCTGCCAAAGACGGCAGAGAAGTTTTTACAATGATGTTTGACACAAGACACCACTGCCTCATCGCGCTCCTTCATTACATGGCCTTAGCCTTCTCCTCGAGAACCGAGATGAAGCTTGGCTTCTCCGGAGAGTTTACGCCATTGCCCACGGGCTTAATGATAGGGCTGGTGGGTCGGCTGGTGACGAACTGTGCAAGACCATGTCAGCCATATTCTATGGGCCTTTTGCCGCTTCTGACTCGAGGGGAGAACTTACGTTGCTGGCAGCGCTCAGCAGAGCAATGAGAGAGCTCTGGACCACATCCTCGTGGATGCCGACGCCCCAAACCGTCTGGTTGCTGCCAATGGGCTTGCACTCAATGTACGAAGCAGCCTTGACACCCTGACCCTGACCAATAGCGTGCTCCTTGTAATCGCACACGTCCAGCTCGATGCCCACTTGCTTCAGCGCAGCCGCCATACTAGAGATAGGACCATTGCCTCGGCCTTGCAGACTGATCTCTCGGCCATCGACGAGGATAACGCCTTGGAAAATGCGAACCAGGTTCTTGGTGTCCTGGGTCTTGCCATCCACGGGAGGCATGGGGGACTTGGAGCGATCAGGGGTGATGCTGTAGTCGAGGAGGCTGAAGCGGGGGTTCTCGCGGAGGAAGTAGGTCATGCTGAAAAGCTCAGTGATCTCCTCGGCCAGAAGCTCACGTCCGAGCTCCTCGGCGCGGCGCTGCACGACTCTGGAGAAGGCGACCTGCAGACCACGGGGAAGATCGAGCTGCAGCTTGGCGTGAACGATGAAAGCACTTCCTCCCTTGCCAGACTGGGAGTTGACTCGGATAATGGCCTCGTAGTTGCGGCCAATATCCTGAGGATCGAGCGGCAGGTACGGCATACCGTTCCAGGGGTCCTCGCTGGACAGACCATCCCGCTTGCGGGCCTGGAATCCCTTCTTGATCGCGTCCTGGTGAGAACCTACAATCTGGTGAGCTACTACTTCGCCTCACAGCGAGAAGGATGAAAATTCGGGTGATATTACCTGAGAAAGCCGCGCATACCAGGCTGCCGCCGTAGGGGGCACGTTGGTGAACGGGGATCTTGGTGCAAGACTCAACCATGGCGATGACCGAGTTGAGGTCGGAGAAGTCAATCAGGGGGCTCACACCCTGAGTATACAGGTTCAGGGCCAGGGTAACAAGATCAACGTTGCCCGTTCTCTCTCCGTTTCTACTGGCTGTTAGTCACGTTTGATGGATTGATAAGGTGGTACGAACCCGAATAAGCAGCCCTCTACACGGTCAGCTCCGGCCATCTGGCCAAGCTCTGCTGCGGCAACACCTATTTACCGTTAATGATTGCATCGAGAGTTGAAAAATGTCAGTACGTACTGCATCCGCGATCGTTGTGAGGGTGCTGTCAATGATTGTCAATAACATATCAATATTTATTCACCGATGGGTCTTACCAGGGATACGCAGACGTTTTGCCTGTCTCCAATGTTGTTGCAGAAGGACTCAATCAGGTCTGCGTAAATATTGGGCGTTGCCAGCTCGACCGTGGCAGGCAGGTTGAAGATGATCTGGTCGCCGTTCTCTCCCTCAGCTCCCCAAGCAGCCTTGACCGCCTTGCACACCTTCACAGCATAGTCCGGGTGCGTGTCAGAGAAGCACTCTGGTGAGAACTCAAATTGCCAGTTGGTGCCAGCAGTGCTGGGGTCGTCCTTGGTCAGGGACCTGACGAGCTTGGCGCATTCCACAGCGAGCTCGAGGGTCTGCTCCTCGGTGTAGCCGAAGACGACTTGGCGGAAGCATGCGCTCGTGGCCAGGTAAATGTGGATAATGGCATTCTTGGCGCCCTTGACGGCCTCGACAGTCCTGCGGATCAGATCGGGGCGGCAGGGCGAGAGGACTTGCAGCCAGACATCGTCGGGGACGGCTCCGGGGGTCTCGATCAGTCTGCGGGTGAAGTCGAAGTCGGTCTGGGACGCAGAGGGGAAGGAGACCTCAATCTCCTTGTAGCCGAGGTCGCACAGCATCTTGAAGTAGCGCCACTTCTCCTCGCCGTTCTGTTGGATGGGTCGATCGTGTCAGTGAGAGGTTGTAGGTAGGGAGAGCAGGAGGCGGCAACGCACCATGGGGTCGGGCAGACTCTGGTTGCCATCACGGAGGCAGGACCTTAGAGAGTATCAGCAGCGATTCGTGCACCAAACTTGTAGGTTCGAAAACGTACGACAGCCAACGGGGAGGCTTCTCGATGACCTTGTCAGGCCATTGTCGGTTTTTCAAGCCAATGGGCTGAACGAGTTAGTTGGAGGAGCAGGGTCGAGGCCGGGGACGTCGCGGAGCTCACCTGAAAAGGCTTGTATTTCTTGGAGGGTTCCTTGAGCCTGCAGAAGCGGCAGTGTCAGCGCGCGGCATGTCTCAGACGGACCGTATGCTGGCGACCTACATGGGCATATTGGCGGTGGGACGTTGGACAAGGTCTAGGGTTCGGGCTGGTTGGGCTTCGTTTCTTTTGGGGTCGTGACGTGCCGCGGCAGCGAGAGGTGCGGGCGAGGAGGAATAAGAAGTCGAGGCGATGACTCAAAGGGCGTCCGACGAGTCCGCACAGCGTGGGAGAGGACGAGGTTAGGTATAAATACGCAGCACACTCAGTGGGCTGGAGGTTGAGGGTCAAAAAAGTTTTGAGTCATGGGAGACTAAAAGACTGTGGAGGAGGCTAAAGACGACTGGAGGAGGTATGGGGTAGAAATCCTGTACCTGCAAGCTTTCCGTCCATCCATCCGCCGTGCAGCCATTCATGGAGGGGCAGCTCAGGCGATGCCCCTCCAAGCGACCCCTCCACCAATGCCTGCACCAATGCCTCCACCAACGCCCTTTCAGCGCCCTTGCACTGGAGGACCTGTGAGTAGTCGTTTCAGTGGGTCTCCCACCTCCGAATGCGGACGTCACCCTCCACCCAATGCCGTCTTAACCCGGTACACCGATATACAAATTAATATTGGGTGTCCCTCAGCAGCGCGATGACGACAGGAATGCAACGTGCACGGCATGCTAAACTGGATTCACAAATATTGGATTTGTTAACCTGCAATTGCTGCATCTCTCCCTGGTCTCCTGATCAATCCATGGCATTTTGGCATTTATCCAGACTTATCCAAAGCCACATGACGCAGGCCGCTTGTCATGTTGCTGGTCGTGGCCAGGGCTGAGCTGCATGATGCCGTCTTGGTGGCCTTCAGCTTGCCCACATTGCCGCAGGCCCCGGACCACGATCAGCATCAAGCGGTCCAAGATTGTTTGTTTGGCTGTCCAAACCCCTGCTGTCCTGTGCTGCAACCAAACGACGCGGAATTTCCGAGCATGCCTTGGTTCAAACTATCGAGGAGGAACATAGCTGGTGCCATGAATGTGGCTCATCTGGGTGTAGGTCGCGTTAATTGGACAACTTATCCACCAGGAAAGGATGACGATAGGGTCATTTCGGCTGCGAACTGATAGCGACGGGACAAACTAGACCGGGATTGGCCCGGTAACCAGCAAAGCAAACACCTCCCTCGCACTTGACGAGCTGGCACTCGATTCAAATACATACAAAGTAAAAGACATTTTCGCCCATTATATCCAATTACTGCCAGATCATACCAATTTCGAGGATCCAAAACCATTCACTCCGCACATACTGAGTAAGTAGGCCTTTGGTACTTGGCGGCAGTCAAGGGCTCCCCTGGCATAGCCTTAAAATTACAACTGAAACAACATCCTATTGGCTACCAGCTCGACGCTCGGATATTCTGCGGTCAGGACAAGATCCTTGATTGCTTCACATTCAAACACTGAAGGGGCTTCCATTAAAGTCAGCCTCCGGTACAGGTAAGTCACACAAGAAAAGGCCATACCATCCCCAAGACAACAATCTTTTCTGCAGTCCCCTATGTAGATCCTTCCATTCATCCCTGCAATCCAAGACCATCAGCCATCCCAATCTCCATCAGCAAGCGCGTCTCATCGCCATTCTACACGTCTTCCGTGAGCCGGTTGCGACAAAATGGCAGACTGCAAGCTTTGCAACAGGGTTCTTGGGAACCTGCATGGACTGCGACAGCACCTGGAGGCAGTACATCCCTGGGACTGGGAGGAGCACTGGTGCGGAAGATGCAAGAGATGCTTTGTATCTCCAGAGGCCAGACAGCAGCATCTCTTGAAATCCTCAGCGCACCATTTCTGCGACTACTGCACGGCCGACTACCCATACCAAGATGAACTTGATCTCCATCTAGAGGATGATCACAACGTTTGCACCGACTGTGACATTCGCTTCTGGTCCGAAAGCGCGCTGCGCATTCATAATGTTGAGGAACACAACATGTGTGACGAATGCGACCAATATTTCACGACCCCTTCCAATCTCAAATACGTACGCCTCCTCTCCCCCCTCATAAAGCCGCCAACTAACCCGGTCCTCCATAGCATCAACAAACTCATGCACAGAAGACACACTGTTGCCCGAAGTGTCCTCGCATGTTCGTCACCGAGTCCGCCATGGTGCTACATCTCGAGGCCGACACCTGCGAAGGCGGTGTCGACCTCTTCTCCGTCAAAGCTACAGCCTACGCCTGCTACCAGTCCAAGAAGTACCTCCGCAAGCATGACCCGGACTATGAATTTCAGTGTCCCACCTGTGAGACCCCGTATCGCTTCATGAGCGCCCTGCTTCAGCATGCCGAGAGCGCTGCCTGCAGTGAGACTTTGGAGCACCACAGGCCGTTGGGCAAGTTTCTGCACTACCTGTTTGTACGTCGTTTGTGAAAGAGGGGAGGGTTTCTGCAGTACTACCACCAAGCTCATTGTGGAATATTCCGGCGTGAGATCCGTGGCTGGGGGAGGATATACCTGATCTGTGTATGATGGCTATTTTAAGAATGGGGTTGAGCTTTTCGGCGGAAACGGGCTTTAGATTGGTGTACCGACATATGTATATTGTAATATTATATCTTGCTTCCAGTATCGTAAACCAGGTCTATATCTGATCTAACATCCATGAGTCGTGACCGTGCTTGCATCGCTCCCAACCCGCCCTATTCCTCAACTACTTTTGAAACAACCTGGAAAACTCCTTATTAATTCCAGCCAACAGTTGATATATCAGACCCAGTCGACAAGGAAACTGCCCACTGCTTTCAATCCTGGAGCCACGAGCAAAAGCTGTCTTGGCCTAGTCCAATCATTTGAACCCACAATGGGTCGATCGTTGGAGCATCGTCTCCATTTTGCGGGGGACTCTTTTTCTCTGATTCTTGGCGAACCGATCCAGGCGTGGACAAGTTCGTTGTCGAGGTTCCTTTGGAGCCCAGACCCAGCACGTCTCGAGCAACCATCTGGACCTCCTGAATGCTCTTGAGGGTCTCTGGCCACACGGTGGCTATATCTTTAAGGCACCCAATCGCCATGCGTATCTGATCACGAGCCACAGCGAGCTCCTTTCCCCTGAGAACATAGCAACATGCAGACAGCAGCGCCAGTGTGCCCACGGTGATTTCGCACGTGAGAAATGGCGAGTGACTAAACGGCCGTGCCGGAAGCGCCAGGAGATGGACTTGAGCTCGAATGGACCTGAGCATGCGCGTTGTATGGACATTAACAAGCTCTGTGGGGATGTGGTGATCTGGTGTGTCTGTTGCGCATCTCGAGAGGCGTTCGACGGGCGTGAACTTGAGATCAGAAAATTGCCTATGAAGGCCAATAATTGCCCTGATACACTCATCAGCATTCGCTAAACTATCCCACAGTGCACAAACAACCTACGTGTGAACGAGCGCCTGGGCTTGGAACATCAGCTCGTCAATGTCTCCTGACTTGGACATGACAACCTTTCGTTCCTGCGGCAGGAGAAGCAACCACCCTTCCAACGCAGAATCAACAGACTCGATTATCTCAGGCGAAGAGTGACGGCTCAGCTCCTCCGTCATGACCGTTACGGCCTTGGCGGCGCAGCGAACGCTTCCGATGAGCTGGGCAAATGATGAGAAGACGCTGTTATCAGGACAAAACTCTCTGCAGTCGTAGTCCTCCAACGTTTTGGGTTCTGGAATGAGCTGTTCCGATATATATTAGCATCAATTGCATTGTAGCCACGGGGGCTATACGTACCCCGGATTCGTATTCACTTTCCTCACACGGCAAGTCGACGGTGGCGTCAATCGAGCCCGTTCTAAATGGTGTTGTCCGAACTGTACCTTTGTAGTATCCGTCTATCACGTATAATTGCCACCAAGTCCGCCTCCAACTCTCTTGCAGCACCGCATCTCCGAGGCCATTCTCCACAGCGAAGCCCTGTCGATACATGCCCAATTCATAAGCAATCTGCACCGCATCATCCATGTATTTTTGAGCCAAGGGCCTGTCGCCGTTCCAGAAGACGGTCACTGAATAGAAAAGATAGCACTGAACCATCAAGGGGTCGTTCCGAGGTGCACTGGAGAGGCAGCTGACAAGCTCTTGCTTGAGCGTCTCTGCTTGGCTCGATTGGCTATACAAGGAGCCTATATATCGCATCATCAAGATCAGGCATGGAAAGCCCCCACGCTTGTCCAGCTGTTCTGAAAGTCGAATGAGATGTCTCTTTGGAAGAGCGCAGGGGTGAAAGCCATGGAAGGTCTGATAAAATACTGTAATAAGCGGGTCGTCTTGAATGTGTAGAGTGGAAGATGGGGGCGTCAAAGAAATTGTGTCTGGCTCCGATGTCCACATGCTGGCAAAGTCGAAAGCATCTTCCGACTGATCGTACTGCAAATCATTGGCGAGCTCTGAAACTGAGGGACCCGTCGTCACACCCCAGTCGGGACTCTGGTCTGACGACAGCGCCTCCTCAGCAGGAGAAACAGTGCCCTGTCCCACCGCAGCAGCAGCTTCATTGCGCCGCCGCAGGGCAGCCAGCGCGGCCCGGTCAAGCCCGCCCCTACGTGACTGTGCGTAGTGGCACACCTTTCCGCCAGAGGAGCACCGCCGGCAGAAGGGCCGCCCGCCGTCACATTTGATGTGCCGGTTCCGACAGGGCAGACATGCCAGGGATGCCCGCGTCTTGGGCTGGTCAGAGGGCGGCATTGGGTTGAGGGTGGAAGATTCGAGGTAAGTTGTCGGGAGGTGCGTGTATCCGCGTCAGGCGGGAAGCGGGAAGCCGCACTAAAAAGCGCAGCAAGAGTGAAGCGAAAGAATAGAAAAGAAATGGCTGGTCCATGGCTGTTCTCGAAGCTGATGTTGAGAGTGGGGAAAGCTGGTGCGGGAATGAGGGAGCAGAAGTACTCGAGCGGCTACCCCACGTACCGCCACGGATACCCTGCGGAGACGCGCCACACAATTCACAGCCGAGATACTTCGGAGTCCACTTTGGTACATGGCTCTCCCGGCATCACAGACATCTCCTCGGGACCCCAAATGGGAGTATAAGCCAGATGCGGATGGTCAGGATGCTTCATTGCCGCAATCCATCAGCCACCGACGTGCATTCCCGCGACCATGTGTAATCCCGCCCAAGACTGCCGCAACGGAGGCGCCGCCGTCGCCGAGCTGTTCCACGCAGGCTGATAGCCGTCCTCCGCTGGACATAGAATCGGGTTACCACGCATCACCAAGTGAAATGTATAAGATGGCTATGAACGACCTCATGTTCTTTCTCATCACCAAGCAGCAACAACAGTCTACAAACCACTCTTACAACATCCCATAACCACCAACTCGTATTCGCACAGCCACATCTCATCTCACCATGGCAAGAATCCTCATCATCGGCACCGGCTTCGCTGGCATGTGGAGCGCCCTGTCAGCCAGACGTCTCATCAACCTCCGCGGCAAGGACCAGCTGATTGAAGTCGTCGTCGTCGCCCCACGGCCCTCTCTAGTCCTACGCCCTCGACTCTACGAGCCCAATGCCGCCGGCATGACTGTGCCCCTGCAGAGCCTATTCCAGGCCACTGGCGTCCGCTTCGTCCAGGGCACCGTGGAGGCTGTGCACACCTCGAAGCATACCGTCGATTTGGTATCCCCTTCGGGCAACAAGTCCACCATGGGATACGATCGCTTGATCCTGGCTGCGGGAAGCCGCATCGTACAGCCAGCCGCCATTGCCGGCCTTGCTGAGCATGCCTTTGACGTCGATGGTATCGACGCCGCAGAAAAGCTCGAGTCTCACCTCAAGCAGCTCGCTACCCTCCCTCCAAGCCCTGCCCGCGATACCGTCGTCGTCTGCGGCGCTGGCTTCACTGGCATCGAGGCCGCAACGGAGCTTCCTGGTCGTCTGCGCTCCATCTTTGGCGGTGAGGCCACACCCAAGGTCGTACTCGTGGGCAACAGGGGCGAAGTCGGTCCTGAGCTGGGACCGGGTCCTCGCCCCGCCATCATCGAAGCCCTGACAAGCACCGGCGTAGACGTCAGACTCGGGGCTGGAGTGTCGGCCGTCGATGCTCAAAGCGTCACCCTGTCTAACGGCGAGCGCATCGAAACGCTCACCCCCATCTGGACCGCAGGAGTCAAGGCAACGCCTCTGACCCAGCAGATTGAGGGCGAAAAGGATGCGTTCGGCCGTCTTATCGTCGATGCTGACCTGCGTGTCCCCTCCTGCAAGGACGTCTTTGCAACCGGTGACGCCGCCGCCGCCCTCGCAGACAACGACGGCCACTTGGCCATGATGTCGTGCCAGCACGCAATACCACTCGGCAAGTCGAGCGGAAACAACGCAGCAGCCGACCTGCTCCAGGAGCCGACCACGCCGTACACGCAGCCGGGCTATCTCACGTGCCTTGACCTGGGTGGCCACGGAGCGGTCGTGACGAAAGGATGGGACCGCGAGATCATGTTCACTGGGAGCAAAGCCAAGTACATCAAGTCGCAGATCAACCAGAAGCTGATCTACCCGCCGACCACCGCAGAGCAGGCTTTTGCTGAATCGAAGCCGGGCGCGTTTGATCCCGTTCCCTACGCTGAGCAGATGGCGGTGAGTGCCTAGGGCTGACTATGGTGGATACGTGGGCTTTCATCGGTATTTAGAGTGTAATCACATGATTAAGGTGGACGTCGAATATTTGTGTTTAGAATAAATTGTCGTTTCTAATGGTTCAAGCAATGTGCTATGGTGAAGTGAGGTGAAGTGACTGTCCTTATCAGCTATGACGGCGGGCTCCTTATCGCACATGGAATTATCCGGACTTGACCCACACCTGACCTGCTGCCTTCAAGCCGTCAAAGCACCAACAATTAATTATCATGTCAGAAGCTCTTTGCGATCAACATTGTGCATCATCCCCACGCCCATACGTGGTCGCACATCTGCACTCGCCCCCCCGTATCATGATATAGCAACGTCTCTCTGACTGACTGATTGCGCGCCGCCAACATGTCAGTCAGCCCTACGCCCTCGCTCCAGCTGGCCGAGTACCTGGAGAAGCTGCCCGGCACGACTTTCAAGAAGTTGTATCAGCAGCCCTCGACCGCCTTTGCCATCTTTCGCCGCATGCTGCCGCATCTAGGTATTCGCCTCCCATTCGACTCGTCTGCTTGGCTCTGACCCTCGCAGCGAAAACCATTGTTATGCGCATCCTCTATGTCCCCCAGCCCGTCCTCCTCAGCGACCTGGACCTCTGGTTCAAGCCCGAAGCCAAACGGTTCGCCCAGCCCGCGACACCCAGCCGTCACCTCGATAGCTAACCCGCGAGTCAGCAAAAAGGACCAATGCCTCTCGATCCTGCGCGGCCTCCACATCATCCAAATCTCGGCGCCGTCCAAGGAGAAGCCGCAGAACATGCAGCTGACGGCCGCCTTCCGAACCTCGATGCGTCTCGCCCTGTCCGGCGGCGGCAACCACAACTCCTTCGGCGTGCCCTCGACCCTCGCCGTCCCCACCGAGATTGACATCGCCTTCCTCGACCGCTACGCCCGCAAGAAGTGGGAGGACATCCTGCACTTTGTCGTGTCCAGCGTGGGCTTCAAGAACGCAGGCGAGGTATCCGGGCCCAACAGGAGCGTCAAGGAGCTTCTCATCGCTGGGAGGCTCGTCGACAGAAGACCCAATGGCGGCATTGGCATCACGCAGCCGGGGTTCACGTTTCTCCTCCAGGAGGCCAACGCCCAGGTCTGGACGCTGCTCCTGCTGTGGCTCGAAGCCATGGACACGAACCGCAACCTCGGGCTCGAGGCCGTCGACATGCTCTCGTTTCTCTTCGTGCTCGCCAGCATGGAGCTGGGCCGCGCATACGACACCAATGCCCTGACGGAGCAGCGCAAGAACATGCTACCTTCGCTCGTCGACTTTGGCCTCATCTACATCCCCCAGCATAAACGCTCCATGTTCTTCCCCACGCGCCTCGCCACGACCCTCACCAGCAGCGGCAACAGTCTGCGCAGCATCAGCGAAGGCGTCAGCGCCGCCACGGCCGCAGCCTCTGCCCCCTCGGGCTCGGGCGGACCGCTGGGCAGCAGCGGCGACCAAAAGGGCAGCGTCATCATGGAGACCAACTACCGCATCTACGCCTACACGCAGTCCACGCTGCAAATCGCCGTCCTCGCCCTCTTCACCAAGCTCAACATGCGCTTCCCGGACATGGTCGCCGGCCGCCTGTCCCGCGCCTCGATCCGCCAGGCCATCAACTTCGGCATCACGGCCGACCAGATCATCTCGTACCTGGCCGCGCACGCGCACGAGCAGATGCACCGCAACGCCACGCTCAACAACAAGCCCGTCCTGCCGCCCACCGTCGTCGACCAGATCCGGCTCTGGCAGCTCGAGAACGAGCGCATGAAGACGACGAGCGGCTTCCTCTTCCGTGACTTTGAGGACCACAAGGAGTACCTCGACACGGCGCGCTTTGCCGAGGAGATTGGCGTGCTCGTCTGGCGCAACGATAAGACGGGCATGTTCTTTGCCAACAAGCACGAGCAGATTCGGGATTATCTGCGGAGCAGGAAGAAGGCGGAATAAAGAAACCGAGGGCAAATAAACTGGTATTCGGATCAGGGTCATGAGGGGAGTGATTGGCGTTTTGCGGACACAAGACGATTGGCAGCTTGCTCGCCAGCATGGGTTGATGGCACACGTCAGATATCATGCATATAGTTTTTCAATAATTCGATGCCATCTTCAATTCCCGCTCGACTATAGCCCACACAGCAAGTCGAGATGAAACGCCCAACACCGTAACCATATCATACAGGACCGTGACACATGGAGCCGCCTCCGATACTCGACTAAACCAACAACTCCTGCGACGACGAGCTGAATTTCCTGCTGCCACCAAATATCCTCGCCATCAAAGTCCGGTCCGTCATAGTCCCCCCCTGTGGGAGCAAGCTAGGACTCTTGTGGCGCCGAGCATACGTCTGCTGCCACTCGTGCAGAGAGCGACGAGCTTCAAGGGAACCGCACTCGGAATGGAGACGCGCGAAGATACGACGCACACGCATCTCATCGTCGTCGTCAAGCGCTGTCGTCGTCACGTTGGAGGTAAGCGAGGTCAGCGCAGAGGTCGTGATGGAGGAAGACAAGTGCGTAGGTCGATAGCGGGCTTCCTTATGGTGTCGCGCCTGCGTTACCCTGTGTCGTGCCGTGACGTGCACGGCGAGGACGTCCGGGTCAAGCTTCTCCGACATGTACTTGTCGCGAAGAGCGACGAAACGACCGGCCCAAAAGGCAGACGGCTGGGCAGTGCTGATGGGAGGTGACGAGGACGTTGAGGCCCTTTCGGGGATCCCCGTCTGGCTGACACGACGAGGCGAGGAAAGGGAAGTCCTCGACGCGCGAGGCTTGGAACATGTTGTCGCGGATACAACCCGTATCGTAGGTGGCAGCGTCGACGTGCTACTCGTGTCGGAAGAAGATACACCTGGCTGCATTGTATTGAGGATATAGTCTTTAGGCGGAACAGGGGGTGGCCGGGAGATGGACGTCTTGAGCTCCTGCAGCACACTCATGGTCCGCGACTTGGGAAGCTTGCTGGCTGCCACCGGCGGCATCTTGGCGATAGGCGGCGCATTCTCGTCCTGCGTAGAGATCATGCGTCCCCTCGCCGAGAATCCAAAGCTCGAGGCCTCGCCCGCGAGCAAGTCCGGCGTCTTCCTCGCCCTCCGTCGGTTCAGCGAGGCCGTCTCCAGCGGCAAAGCCACGACGACAACATCCGAGCTCGCGACCGTGGGCGGTGCAGCAGCCGATGCAATACGTCCGCCGCCGCTGCGTGCTGCGAAGCTCGCCGACACGCGGCGCGACTTCCTGGCGTCGCTGGCGCAGTCGTTGATGGTGGGGACCATGGAGAGCGTGTCGGCGCGGACAAGGTCCGGGCCGCGGGAGTTCTTGACGGGGCCGAGGGGCGAGGATATCACGGGGCGCTTCTTCTCGGCAGCTGGCTGTGGGCGCGAGAGGGCGAAGCGTGAGAGGGTGCGTTTGTTGGGCTGCTGCGGTGGCCGGGGGAGCGTCGAGCTGGCCATTGTGGATGGATGCATAGACTTTGGTCATGCCGCTTGGACGAGAAGGGAAGGCGTGGCCTGCACAGTATCTGGACGCGGATGGCGATGGGATACGCGTCGGCGTTGGATGTTGATTTCCATGTTGTTGTGTTTGGAGGGCGGGAGCGAGGAAGGAGGGCAGCTGCGGGCAGCTGGCAGTTGCGGAGGAGGCATCGTTTTGGTTTGACTTTTATGAATCTTGCTTGCTAACAAGAAGAATTTTCAATACATGCAATGGAATAAGCACACGGATAGAAGCTCTGTACTCGGTAGTGACGAGATGGTCAACTCTATAGCTCGCACGAAGCCATCTCCATATATACACATCATGAATCATCACCCTTCCCTTTTACATATCCCATCTATCTAACCCATTACCAAAAGAAAAACACAACATCCAGCTACTCCTCCCACCCCTCGATCTTGAACCGGAACACCACATCCCCCTCCCCCCGGGGCACCTCGTTCCCATTCTCATCCCACAGCGCCCTCTCCACAAACGTCACCTCCCCCTCCCAGTCCACCAGCACCACCGTCTGCCTCTGCGTCCCGTACAGCCCCGTGTCGAAGCCCAGCGCCGCCGCCGTCGTCGGGTCCGGGCGCAGCTCCGCCGCCAGGCTCTTCCTCCTCTCCGTGACAGGCCCCGGCCCTTTCGCCATGGCTGCTCGGTGGGCTGCGTCGCCTATCGCGGGGATGAAGACGCTGTGCCTCAGCTGGAGGATGTAGTCCTCAAACGGCGCGTCGTCGCTCTGGCGCGGCAGCGTGTCCGTGTCCAGCACGCCAAACAGCTTGTCGACGAGCGCCTCCTGCGACGCCTGGGCTTCCTGCGTCACCGTCTCCAGCAGAAGCTTCTTGCCCAGCTGCACCTTGGGCCATTCCTGGCCGGGCCTCTCGTCGTAGACGGCGTTGCTCAGGCCCCAGACCTTGCCGCGCTCCCGGGCAATGAGGGGGACCTCTTCGACGTCGCCAGCGCGATTGCTCACGATGGCCAGGCCCTCGCCGTTCTTGCGCAGCTTGGTGCACACCATGGAGAAGCCGCCCACGCCCTGCACGCCGCCGTTGCTGACGAGCTGCTCGACGCCGTCCTTGACGCTCTCCTTGGGCAGCCCGCCCAGCCAGGCCTTGACCATGGCGCCGCGGCTCCGCACGCCGCTGATGGGCGTCGTGGCCATGGCGGGCGTGGCCGTCTCGCGGTAGTTTGTCAGGATGGCCAGGTAGCCCTCGCGCGTGATGCCCAGCCAGGTGCCCTGCTCGGCGCGCTGCTGGTCCCGCGAGGCGAGCACCTCATGGCCCGACTCTGGGTGCGGCCACCAGTGCGGCCGCGACGTCGGGCGCAGGATGTACTCGTCGCGGTTGTCGATGGCGATGAGCGCATAGTCGGGGTGCGCCGTTGTGAAGAGGGCAATACACATGGTTAATGTATGTAGAAGTTGTAATGAGTAGGTCACGGTGTTAATTGATAGGACGGACGTGTATAAACATGCGGACAAGGTGCAAGTGGCGGTGGTTTTATACCTTTGAATAATCGTGCCTCGAATCGGCCTGATGGATGCATGTACGGATTGCCTCACTATTAATAAGGTACAGACGGTACCTGGTAGTGGTATGTAAACCAAACCTAAGCCCGACAACGCCTGTCCTATGGTCTCACCGACCTTAAGGACCCTCATGCCTGCCTGTACGTACCTACAAACATGCATGCATGCATGCAACAACAACGTGTTCGCCAGACCTTCTCCTCCTATTAAAATTTTTTAAGAAATACCATCATGGCCATTATTTTGAATGGGTTTTTTTTTTTAAATCCTGGTTCCTCGGTACCCAATAACCCTCTTTTTAAACGCCTATGGTTCACACTGGACGGTCTGAATGGCCACCCATCGTGTCACCCTCCCTCTATCTTGATCGTTTTCGGGAATTACAAGTGCCTGTAGACCGAGGAGTTGGGCAGAGCCGAGACTGACATCTTGGACCTGGCCTGCTGACTCGTTGGAGCCCTGGTGGCTGCAGCATCGCCCCCCGATCATAGTGGCATGGGCTGCACGAGTTCCCCTCCGGCCGGTCGCCCGTCGCCTTGGCTCGCCACTTTCCCATGTCAGATCATGCCATTTATTTATTGGGCCATTCTTGCTGGGCCGTCGCCGGTGTCCGATGCCCTTTTCCCCAGCTGCACCTCGCCAAATGCATCCAAACAAAAGGCGAACACACGAGCAAGGGGGGGGGGGGGGCAGAGGAAGGGAAATTTTATAGGAAATTTTATAAATTGCTATGAGTATATTTCTTTTCTTATTAATTTGTTCATTGTTGCTCTATATCAATCTCATTCATGTCTGCTGAATGCATGAAACAAAACGCTTCGTTCCCAGATGCAAGATTGGTGCTAACAAACGTCTATTATCCTCCTCCCCCACTCCCTTCTGTCCATTTTCTTCTCGCTTTTCGTACCGACTTTTACCTCTTGTTGTAGTTGACGAAACGGCCCTGTTGCGTGTCAGTCAGTCTATGCCCAGAACAAATCATGCGCAGTTAATGCAAGTCACTTACAGCCATGTAGATGATAATCAGGTTGCTGCCGATGAACGCCATGAAGATGCCCAGGTCGCGCCAGCGGTCGCCAAACGAGAAGCCCAGAGGCTCGTAGAACTCGTTGCCCACCTCGAAAGCGCAATACGCGCAGTCCTGCGTGTTGTCCTCGAGCAGGTAGCCGGGACCACCACGGGAGAAAAAGTTCTCCATGTACTCGCCGCACGTCTGGTTGTCGGGCGCCGTGAACCTGTTGAACTCGCTCGGTCGGCACTCCACGCCGAGCCCGTCCAGGGCAGTCGTAACCATACCGCCAATGAGGCGCGTGAAAGGATCCAGCTCGTACAGCCAAGCTCTGTAGAAGCCGGGCATCTGGGGTCGCGGGATCGTGACACCGCAGAACAAAGCGAAAACAATGATGAGGAAGGGGTCAAACTGCGCCGAAATCCGTGCCGAAGAGGTCAACGATGCCAGGCCCTGACCAAGCGTCACGGCAAAGAGCTCCGTGATGAGCACCATGAAGAACTGGTATCCGGCACGCGATGGCTCCGGCTGCAGACCAGGCAAGAAGTAGAGCGGGATGAAGAAGAGGACAGCACACAGAATCGAATACGGCATCTCAGCCAGGATGATGGCGGTGCTGAACACGCTGGACGAGTACATCTTGGACGAGGCTTCGCGGAAGAAGAGGGAGCGCTTGATGTGGAACATGACTTCGACCTGGCTGATGATGAGAGCAGGCAGCACCGTCACCTGGAACATGATGAAGACGGTGTACTGCAGCGAGGCGCGCGAGTCGTCGAGGTTCAGGTACGTAAAACCATAGATGAGGGCCACGACGACGTGGTTGAACAGACGGGTAAACAGGTAGTTGGGCGATCTCCAGAATGATCGGAACATGCGGCGGCACACAACCTTGAGCTGGTGGGACAAGGGCGAGGCGTATTCCTTTTCGAGCTCAGGATTGGCTCCCGAAACAGCTGCCTGTCGCTCAGTCTTCATGGCCGTGATGGTCTCCTTGACGTTGGCCAGCTCCGGGCTCTCGTCCCAGATGTCTGCCCAGTCGCGGTCACCAACACGGGGGGCGCTACCGGCTCCAATGGCCTCGAGCATGTACTCGGCAACGTTATCGGTGGGCCGGGCCTCGGCACCGTGTCGCTTGAGGTAGCTTCGCAAGACATGGGCGTCAGCTCCGATATCACCAAAGTAGACAGTGCGGCCACCACGCTGGAGGAGCAGCAAGCGGTCAAAGTTCTCAAACAGGGCGGCGTTGGGCTGGTGAATGGTGCAGAGAATGGCTTGTCCCGCACCAGCCAGCTTCTTCAGGAATCGAACAATGTTGAAGGCGCTCTGGCTGTCCAGACCCGAGGTGGGCTCATCCAGGAAGAGGAGCAACTCGGGCTTGGCAGCTAGCTCAACACCAATGGTGACACGCTTGCGCTGCTCGACCGTCAGGCCAAACTCGGGGAATCCAATGATGCAGTCAGCGATGTATTCCATCTCCAGCAGAGCAATGATTTCCTCGACATAGGCATATCGTTCCTCCATAGGGGTATCAAATGGCTGGCGGAGTTCGGCGGAGAATCGGAGGGCCTCGCGGACCGTCTGCGTGGGCTCATGGAGATCGAGCTGCTCGGCATACGAGGTGGATCGCTGGAACTGCTTTCCAGGCTTCGCACCATCGACCAGTACGTCACCTCGGATGACACCGATGTTCTTTCTCGAAGCTAGGACGTCCAGAAGAGTCGTCTTGCCAGCACCGGACGCGCCCATCAAGGCCGTTAGCTCACCAGGGCGAACGTAGCCGAAGACGTTGTTAAGAAGCTGTCGAGTGCCGCCAGGGACAGGCACCTCGTAGTTGAGGTTCTCCCAGGTGAGAACACTCTCCGACTTAATCTTGAGATCGGAGCCCTCCTCGTTGCTCTTATCCTGGCGCTTGGCCTCCTTCTTCTCGGCGAGCTTCTCGTTGAGTTGGTCGAGCTCCTTGGTGGGCTTGGCATAAATCTTGAACGAGTTACCACCCATGCCGAAGCGGACGAGCTCACCGAGAACAACGTTGGAAATCAGGAAGAAGACAATGAGAGCCAGGACGATGCCCCAGTTACGCCAGAGATCGCCGCGGTTGTAGGAGAATCCCTCAGAGATGTAGTCATAGCCAGAGACGAAAGTGGTACCAGGCCGAGAACCAGCCAGGGTGCACACTTGATGGTTGATATCGTCATAGCCAGGGCCGCTGGGGATCAGAGACTCGGCAGTGCAAGTCATGTCGACGCGCGAGAACTCGTTCTCCATCATGGCGCTGAAAGCAAGACCCAGGACGTTGACCCAGTAGATCCAGCGGATCCAGACCTGCTCAGACTGGTACTGAATCAAGTAGCCAGACGTGGTGATGAACAAGGTGATGACCAGGACGGCAAATTTGATGGCATAGTCGAAGTCGGGGCTCAGACATCCAATGATACGGAAGAACAGCGTCATGGCAATGTTGCCGGACAGGATCATCAGATAGAAAGTGAAGAAGGCACCAGCGTCACGAACCAAGCCTGTCATGAAGTAGACAATAATGGAAAAGACCATGATTTCGGTGGCAGCAAAAGCCTGATCAACGATGATCTGTCCAATCCACAGTGCAGAGGGCCGGTGGAATGCATACGCCTTGTGCTTGTTGACGATGGGTCGGCCCAGCATGGTGCTTCCTAACTCGGAAAAGGCCTGGAAAGCATTGAAGAGAAGTGCGATGAAAAGCAGACCACCCTTGCTGAAGGCAGCGGCGGACGAGCCGTCAAGATCGAGATAGAGTGTACCGAGGACAATGGCGATGACGATGCTGCGGAACCAAGAGAGACTAAGGTTGAAGCGATCCTGGAGCTTCAGGATAAACTGACGCCTCATGAGAGCAGCGACCTGGAGGTGGAAACCGACCTGGTACACCGACTTCTTGGTGGTACCACGCTTGCTCTCCGTCACGGCGACCTGAAAGTCGTCGGCCCTGGACTTTTGCTCGTCGAGCTGGGCCTTGTACTCGGCCATCTCAGCGTTGAGACGCTCCTGGTAGGGCGAGTTACGGAACGCCTCCATGAGGGTATCAGGGCTGTGCGGCGCATCCTCGGGGGATCGCCCGGGAGCGTACTGGCGCTCAAACTCGTCGGTGCAGCCAGTCAGATAGTCAGGGGTGGTCTGTCGAGGACGGGGTGCGAAACCAAGACCCTCGAAATACGCTCGGGCTTCCTTGGTCGGCCCAAAGAAGACTTGACGGCCCTCGTCAATGACCATGACCTTGTCAAACTGGTTGTAAATGTTCTCCGAGGCCTGGTAGAGCGAGACAAATGTAGTAGTCTTGTACAGGTTGGTCTGGACACGAAGAGACTTGACGAAATCCAAGGCGGTACTGGCGTCGAGACCACGGGTGCTGTTGTCCCAGGACAAGACGCAAGCCTTGGTGATCATCATTTCGGCAATCGAGACACGCTTGCGTTCACCCCCCGAAACACCGCGCACGAAAGAGTCGCCGACGACGGTCTTGCGGGTGTGCTCAATGTTGAACATCTTGAGGAGGAGGTCGATGACGTGCTCCTTGAACTCGGCCTTGGACATGTTTCCAGGTCGCTTGGCGGGCATCTTGCAGTCAATAGCAAAGGCAAGGGTCTGCTCCACGGTGAGGGTAGGATGGTGGATATCGTCCTCGCCGTTATAGACAGCCTCTCCACGATACTGGTTGAACTCTTCAGCAGTCCAGGGGCCATACAAGACATCGCCAGTGACGCTGGTGTAGCCATATCGCTGGTTGGTGATGGCCTTGAGGAAGGTAGTGCATCCCGAGCCGGGCTTTCCCAGAACAAGGACCATCTCGCCGGGCTTGCAGACACCGCGGAAGTTGTCGAGCAGAGTAGCCTCGGCGAACTTGGGCCCGAAGCCGAGCAGGCCCATGATGGGGGTGACATAGTTGAAGAAGTCGACAATGGCATCGGGGAAAGTCTGGACGTAGTTCTTCATGCCGCCCATGCCCTTAACCGTGAGGCCGTCCCAGTAGGCGCCAATGTGCTTGTCTCGAATGCCGGCTTCACGATCGGCATCGACATCACCGCGCATGGCGGACTCGAGGTTAAATACCGAGGTGGAATCGTCAGAGCTCGGCTGCTCGTAGGCGACCTTCTCGACATCGGTAGACTTGCGCGTTCGGCTGAGACTGCGACGTCTGGATTGACTTTGGCGGCTTGCGCGACTGGCTCGGGAGAAGGCCTTCTGAAGGGCTTCAAACTCGGCCTCGGCAGCCTCAACAGAGACACCCGACTGGCCCGTGTTGACACGGCTCAGCTTGTTAGCCTTGACCTCCTCCTCCTCCTCCTTGGATGCGACAGAGCCGGCGTCATGGGCCTGGGGAACCTCGACTTCTTCAGGAGCGTGGCCTCCATAGCGCGCAGGCTGCCCCGCGGGCTGGGGGTCGGCGCTTTCCGCCATTGGGGCAGTTTACAGGAAACGAGACGGCGAAATTGTACTAAGGAGACTGACGGCGGTGTATTGATTTCGGAATATGCTAATAGGTAACAGAAATGCGGGCGTTCGGCGCGGCGGTACAAGAGCGAAAAGGCAATTTCGACCACGGGTATATCGAAGGCGTAGACAAGGGAAAGGTGGGATGGCGGCGATTAATAACCGTGAAGGTATTATAGAGAGAGAGAGACGAGAAAGAAGTGACTGCCTACTACCAATCTGGCTGAAGCGCCGAGGACAAGGAAGCCAAGGCGACAGAGCACAGAAGAGGTCAACGAAGGTGTCCAAGAAGGAGAACGGGAAGGGGAAGAAAAAGTTGAGGGCACGGGCAGGGCACGATAGATAAACGGCCGAGATAGACCCCGGAGACGAGCTCGAGGCGATCTTGACCCTTTGATAGTGGGTGCCAGAGGGTCTAGGAAAAAGAGGTGGATCCACAGCTACTCCGTACCTGCTCCGTAGGTTCCCCCAAACGTGCCAAAATGCAAGAGCGCTGGGGCTACCAGTTACATACTGCCCGGCTTACCAGTACAAGGAGCAACAGGAGCAGGGCCCACGGCCCCACCATTGATGAGGATGCTTGTCTGCCCGTCCCATCAGGGATGCGTGATGAGGAAAGTTGCCTCCTGCCTCTTGCCTCGCCAAGCATCATAAGTAGGTACATATGTACGAGTACGTGGGTAAAACCACCGATTGCGACTTGGCGTCGATGCGGCACCACCGCGTAACGCTCCCAGCCTCGCAGTCAAAATCGCAACCAGCAATCCGCAATCTGCAACTCGGTACTCCGTACATTCACCAGCAAACGGCTTGGCCCGTTGGCGGCAGGCCACGCTACTCAAAGTTAAGACCTGAGGTGGTTTAGCACGTGGGCCGGGTGGGTTATGAGCCCCATTTTGTTCCTCATCTGTTCCTGTCCCTGATCTTTTGTTGACTGGCCGGTGCCCAAGCAGGCTAATGAACCGGATTACCAATCTCACACCAAGAGGAGCCCCGGGGATGGCGGACGTTACGTCGTCAATCAAAGCCACGGCGCATGCGCACAGGGATCCATGCACCCCCGATTCACACGAGCTTCCACGGCAAGTCTGCTACTAACTCCGTCACAATTATAGCCGGATCTTGCCTTGCGACGAGCTGTACAACTACACGCAAGATACACCCCGCACATCTTGGACCTCCGAACACCGACAGTGTTGCATACAAGGTATCTATACTTTGCAGGGGGCTAACCAAAGAGTAGGTATTCCTACTAAACGTTAGGGAAAGATCATGCCTCAGAGATACCTGTGTTGGTATCCGTAGATCCATATCCATATATCTAAACTCTAATATTAATGCACATGCTAATCATCACTCTAAAATGTGTACTGGTACGCCCTTTGAGATGGTTGTGATCGGCTTCAGCATCCAACGAGTCAGACGCGTCCGGGAAAAGGCGCGGCACTGCGTCATGGGCCAAAACTTAATTGGCGATTGGGTGGCGTCGTTGGACGAGGGGTACCCAATCAAGTTGCACCACGGCCAACGACGAAATGCACAATGCATCCATCCATCATCCGGCCGAGGAGTCACACCGGTGAGCACAGCGCCAAACCACCTTGTTGCCTGCCTCAGATGAACAATCATGAGTCACTGTGCCTCACCACTACATTACCGTCAGACGAATAGCGACCACAGCCCTGGCGCTGGGAGGGAACCGGTACTTTGTCTCTTCTCCACCGGAATCCATTATTACCATCAGTCTGGAGGGGAAAAAAGAAAGAAAAAAATTACAGTGGATAGAAAGAGGGTATTGTCGATCATTGTCATCCATGGCGGACCCGCTACGGGATCTTGTTACAACCCGAGTATCGTTATCAAGTGTCCCACCAGTTTCATGCATTTATTTTCATTCAATTCATCGCCATGGCCTTAAAGGAGAGCGAAAAGAAAGTAAAAAAGAAGGGGAAAGCCTCTTGGGTCAGATTGCTAAGATTACATCTGCCTCTCTCCACAAGGAACCTTACCTTACCTTACCCTTCTACACCCGCTTGGCCCCTGTATCTGCTTCTTCATGACGGCAACAATTGCACTTTGCCGTCTTGCTCCTTTCTGCCTTTGAGCTGTCAGCGGGCGTTGTCGTCGTCACCCTTGTTTACTTGCACCAACAGACAGTCAGATTGACCCGCAGGGCCAAGACGGCCCTCATCTCTGCTCTCGTACTCCGTATCTGTGCTCTCGTCCCCATTGATGGCTGATATTGCCTGGATACGGTGGAGTTTGATTATACCAACGGTGAAGCGGAGCTCCCAGTGGGCCATATCCGAAGCCTACTCCTTGCAATACAGTGGAGGTGGAGGGTCGCTGTCAGACTCCGTGTTCCGACCTGCTCAGCGATATTCTCTCTCCTTGAAACCAAGCACAATGCGCACAATCGTTGAAGGTTGCCCGCCCGCCCCAGCTTACAAATTGCTTCCTATCCTCCCGCACACAGCCCTGCCCGACGGCATTCACATTGTCCCCTAATCCCTGTCTGCCCGGGGTGAAATTTCCGATTTGCCAGAAGCCCGCCATAGCATTAGTCAACTCGGCCTGATAGCCTACCGAACCGACCAGCGACCTCTGGGGAAAAGATGGCCCTTTCCATATGGCGTATATTCCACGTCCATCAACAGTTGTAGGCTACCGCGTGTTCGGCGTTCGGCTACCCTCCCGTTGTCTTATCCAACGCCGCGGCACTGTCTCGCTTGTCTGAGCCGCCCACTGCCTTGTTGGGCAGGTATGTGCGTTCTGACGCCGGCTTCAGACCGAGCCCTGTCCCTTTCTGCCAGTCGCTACCAATCGCGGCCGCATCTTCTTTCTACCAGTGCCGAGCGAGAGCCAGGGCCCGAGGTGACATTCTCGCCTTACAGCCCTGGTCGTAGTCCCAACTGTCATTGCGCCTGCATATGTATACCTTGTGTATGTATGCATGTACATACGGGAACGCAGTATCCCTGCCATACACGAGAGATGACTTGCGTGGCCGTTGCCCCTGTCGCAGCGTCTTACTCATCGTGACGAATATGCCGTTGTCTCTGTTTGTTGGTTTCACGATACAGGACAGGTTCTACACGGCTACCCTTCGCTCATCGCCCTCACAAATCAGGGCTACGTTGAGTGCGGTATGGATCTCATGGTGAAACTTTGCCAACAAAGCCATCTGTGCGGTCTGTGTTCCCGCTCGACTATTCATAGATATCAATGCTTGGCTCCCCCCACCCAGGACAAATGTAACAGCTTCAAAACAATCCAGCGACAAATCGACAAGAGGTCTAGCACTACGGTACAGGATATTAAAGGCCAAATTAGTGATCAGGTGTGTTGATCTCTGGCAAGCCAGATGGCCGATCCGACATCACCTCTGACTCTCTCCGGATGCCATGTAATGCAGTGTAAGAGTGACAAACGGGCCTCTCCCCCCCTTCCTGGTATGAGGGCCTGCATTGTCTTGTTCTTTTTTCCACGACCAGCTCGCAAGTTGGTTGGCGTAACGTACCAGCTCCTTACTGCTGGAACCCGCGTTGTAAGCCCCGACCTCATGGGTCAATGTGCTACCAGAGATCGGTATCGGCGAGGTTGATATCCAGTGGTTTGCAACGCTGCAGTGGGCTATGAGGAGGACTATTGGTGTCTCAGAGCCTTCATTTTCTCCTCCGCAGAGATATTACCGCCTTTCCTCCATTCATAAGTAGGAAGGGCATGCCCGGTATGCTCGCAGCCGGCTTGTTCGGTCTCCACGGTGGGAGGCTTCTTCGCTTCTCGGCCAGCCAATCGCTTTCCAAGATTGTCTCAACGATACCGCCCTGTGCCAACTGGTCGGATCATGTGCGCCCCCTACCCAATCGCCCACGTCCTGCAGGACCTCAAAAACCTGGTCACGCGATACAGCTCCGACAGCCATAGATAGACCTGTAGGTCGCCGCGGTTCCTAGCCTTCGACTGCACCCGTCTCACCCTCCGACGCGCGACGATGGGAGGGGGCCCTTCTCCCAGCCAGCATCAGGCCTCGTCAGGCCGAAGCGCAGCATGCCGGCGGCAAGCGGCATGCGGGGTAGAACGTGCCTGGAGGACCGTCCACGGTCCGAGCCATACAGTCGGGAATCAGGGGATGGGCCGAATGGGAGTGTCCAGCTCACCGCCGCCGCAGCACCGTGCAGCCATACTGTGACGCTATGCGTTGATACGCATACTCCCCTCTCCATCCGTAAGAGAGGAAGTCATGCAGGATGCATGGCATGAGCTGCGAGTCGGCATAATAATGCGCTGCAGCAGAGGCAGCGAGTGATGCCCGCGTCGTCGGGTGCTGCACGACAGGCCCAACGAATCAAACCTTCTCGAAAAGGTACAGCTCTACCGACTCAGCCTCGGCGCCCAACACGGGCAGCGGGAGGACCTGGTGCTCAACTGTGCCCCAGCCGTGCTGGTCCATGAGCTGGAACAGCGCGCGCTCCGACTCGTGACGCGGCTTCGTCGCCAGAAACACGCGTGAGGGGTGTTTTGAGTGGCTCATGTTGGAAACATGCAGGGCGGATAACGTTTCGACAAGTGCCGGCAGCATGTCAACGTTATACGTGCAGTCGCTGATCATGACGACGTCCCAGCGCCGGCTGCAGACCTGCGGCCCGAAACGGCCCTCCCTCCCATCCTCCCAGTCGAGGTTCTCATAGGTGAGTTGGGCTGCAGTAGGGCTGCGCTGCTGCTGCTGCCATCGGGCAATGTTGGAGCGCGTGCGGCTCTCAGCCTCCTCGAGGTCCGTCAAGAGAATAGTGCAGGGCGCGGCGCACACGGACGCAAAGCCGATGCCGAGGATGCCCACGCCACACCCAATCTCTATGACATTGAGGGGTTCGTTCGTCGTGAGCGTCTCTCGTAGGCGCGGCATCTGCAGGACCGGCGGGGATGCGTGAGTTTGGGGGAAGAAGAGCGTTGTGACGGCGCAGAACGCAACCACGCCTGCGTCCCAGATATGTCTCGCGATGCTCTCTCCAATCTCTTCCTCCACTTCCAAATATGCCCCGTCCAGAGGTCCTTCCCTTCCCAATGAAATCCTGCGCGTGGACACGTCCACATCCCCATCGCCATCCTGGTGCAGACACGTCCAGACAGGCATGACCAAGCCACAGTCAGCAGCCCTCATTATTCCTTGGACTCCGGCTGCTTGGTAGTCTCCTTCAGCACCGATGGTGAGCTCAACCCTGTGTCCCGCTTTCAGGGCCATCTGCACGGGCCGTGGGATGCCGACTTTGGGCTTTGCGATACGCATGCCGCTCTGCCACGACAGCTGGCTTGGATACCGCCATTGAAGATTCCCGGCTGCGCTTGATGTGTGGATCGATATTGATAGGCTGAGTGGCTCTTCTGGGTAGAGAAAGGAGTCTCCCAGATCTGTGGTGATGGTGAAGGCGAGTTCTACATGAGGATTGCCGGCTGGGCCCGCCAGCTTCGGGGATCGCAGGAGCCGGATGTAGTGCATGATGAATAGACACGCCTTCCCTCCGTCAACTGATCTGGTTATGCGAAGCTGATATGATGTCGGTTGTGCATGCCTATCCAATCATGTCAACACCGGAAAACTGGACAAAGTCTGAACAAACGCAGTGGAGATGGCATCGAGAAAATATCAGTGCTTAGTCATCGGCTTGGACATTGTTATCAGCGCAATGGCCGTCAGGTCCTTTCAGCTTGGATGCTAACGGGTACAGTTAGTTCAGCTTGAGAGATATCTATCGAAAATACCACCAGCCTACTAGTGTTGACAGTTAGGGTAACGGTTCGAGTCGGCCAAAACTCTCGTGCGGAGGTCGCCGGATACAGAACGGTCACCTCCGAGGAACCATCAACTTGAGAGAGGAATCCCATTCATGATAGTTGATATATATGTGGTGCCTTCCGCTCAATCAACGGCAACTACTTCCATCCAAATCCCCAGCCAGATCACCATGTCCTCAGCTGAGCCAACATCCACGGAGCTTCTCTCCTCGCTCCTCACCACCATCGAGAGAGCCATCATCCCACTTACACGGGACGGCGTCTCGTCCGGTTCCAAGGTCTTCGGCGCCGCTATTCTGTCGCGCGGCACCCTCGCACCGCTGACCGTCGCCACCAACAACGAGCGCGTGTCCCCGCTGCTGCACGGCGAGATCAACTGCATCCAGCAGTTCTTCACCGTCGACTTCCCCAGCGCGGAGACGCGGCCCCATCCGCGCACCGACTGCGTCTTCCTGGCGACGCACGAGCCGTGCAGCCTGTGCCTCAGCGGCATCGCCTGGTCTGGCTTCCGCGAGGTGTACTATCTCTTCACGTACGAGGACAGCCGCGATCTGTTCGCCATCCCGTACGACATCGACATCTTGCAGGAGGTGTTCCGGGTGAAGGGGGCGGAGACGGCAGAGCAGATGGAGGCGCGGCCGTTGTATAACCGCAGCAATAAGTTCTTTGAGGCGCGGTCGTTCCAGGACCTGGTCGCTGGTGTGGAGGGCGAGGAGGAGAAGAGGCGATGGACGGCGGAGATTGAGAGGGTCAAGGGCTTGTATGCTGGATTGAGCGAGGTGTATCAAGAGGGCAAGAAGTCTGGTGCTGAGAGTTCTAGTGTGTGGAAATAGTTGGAATATGTCATTTTATACGTTGGTCTGTTCTGTTGCTTCGTCGTTGAGGTAGACAGAGGAACATACTCGATAACTGAGTACATTACACTCCATCCTCAACAAAGTACGTTCATGTCACTATTCGCTCTTGGTCTTGACGCGGCATATGTCTTCCGACAGGATCTCATGGTGATAAGTCGGGACTTTGCTCCTCACCAAGCTTTTCCCATCGTCTCATATCATCATGATGAGAAGAGTATCCAATATGAGGCAAGGCATTAGTGGATCAGGGCTGATATCACCAAACAGTAAGAGTAGTTCCAGTGCCCCCGGAGTTAAGAAGCAGCCATGAATAGTAGGGGAAACAACGAGATTATCCCTCCGGCTGCCGTTCAGGGTAATGGACTGGCCGAACCACAAAGGCCCGAGTTCAAGCTGTGAGATCTCTCATAGTGTTCGGTGGCTGCCACTATATTGGACAGACATCCAAGTAAAACATCAACCTATCCCTCTCCGATGCGTCCATGCTTCGGATGGGTTCAACACGGCGCCGACCCACTCCGGACCCCGGAAGCTCCTTCGCAACACGGACATGCGCCGCCCAGGGCCACCATCCACGAGGAAACGTGGGCTGCTGCGTGCCCAGTGCCACAGTCGGGCCGTCCCAGTCAATAATAGAGTCACGTAAGCCTCCCAAAGTTTCCCACGGGTGATCTGCCTGCGGCTGGAGACGTGTATCGTTGTGCCGCCCAACCGCCGGACCTCCGTCATCCTCCCATGCTGTTGGCTGCGTGCAAGGTGCGCGCTTACGTGGGCGCGTCGGGGCTTGGGCTGCGCGGTGGATGTGTCGCATGCATAAGTAATGCAGAAAATATGCTTTTTCTGGAATCACATTGCGAAAAGGGAGGGTGTGACTCTGGTTGGGGGCTACCAAAGGAGAGGGGAACATCGATGCAGTCAGCGTTGCATAGGTACGGATACAATGACCGCATATCATGGCTGTGAGGGCGCACAGCAATGGGACAGAGATGCCCCGCGCATGCACGAAAGACGGCAGGCAGAGAAGCGGGCAGGCAGGCAGATGGGAAAAGATGATGTAGAGAAAGCCTTGTGTCGGCTTTCACATGATACCATTCGTCCTTGCGCACCTTCGCGGACCATGGTTCAAAAGCAGCCGCGGGTTGCAGTGACCGAGAGCGAAAACAGCATGTCCGCCCGCTCCAAAACATCCCTCACATCTCTACAATTGCCTGCCCTCCATGACCATCGTAAAAAAGTAATGCCATAGCCAGTGCGGGCGGCGGGCTCGTTCGATCCGCCAGATTTCCAATTTTGGACCCTCGTCTGACAGGGAACTTTGGGCCCCTCTCCGCCCGTCAGACGGGAGGAATGAGATGAGAAGATAAAAGAGAGAGGCAGAGAGAGAGAGAGAGAGAAAAAGGAGGGGGCGGGCAAGCACACGGCAATCCTTCGCGCAAGTCCACGATTATCCCAGAACGGTAAACGCGATGCAACCCTCCCTCCCTCCCTCCCCCCCCTGCTTCCGTCCAACGAACTGCTCAGACTTGGAGGGGGAGTGCGTCTAAGGAGAGCAGAGCAGGCAGCGAGGGAAATGGGGGGGCTCGGTCAGGACTCAGCAGCAGCCCCCAACACGTGGCATACACCACCAGCCTCTCTATCTCTCTCTCTGGATTTCCTGGCAGCGAGGGGATTGGCTCGTGTTAGCCGCCCGGCAGCCCCTCGTCACATCAATGTTGCACAGGGGCTGGTGTCTTGCATGTGCTCTGCCTTTTTTTTTTATCACTCTCAGCCGCAAGGGCGCACTGTGACATACGTGCGGGCGTTTTCCCTCTTCTTTTCTCCTTTTTTTCTTTTTTCATGTGCCTAAGACATGCGTACATGCGTGGATGATATCAGCAGGCTTGTGCATATCAGCTGGAGCTCGTCAGACTACTGCGCCTTGTCCTGTTCTATTGTTTCTCAGCGGGGTTTCAATATGACTGAGACTTATCAGGCGGATGGGATAGTCTAAGTTTCGTTGTGCTAGGCTAATGCCTTAGATGGTGGTGTTGGGCATCAATAATCTAACATCGACTAGACTACAAAAGAACACGTGAAAACAACAACTGAAATGGCACCTATTCATTATGTAAAACGAGATGTTTAATTAAATCAGAATGTACTATTTTGTATTATTTTACCATCCTGCTTCAATCAAATGCTAGTGAAATGACAACCCATCAAAATGCCAGCGTGAAAAGTCATGGTACAGGGTGGCAGCATTCCATGCCAGGAATAACTTAGTCGTTGGACTCAAACAACACGATACAAGCTGCGCGCAAAAAACAACAAAAAGGAAGAAGAAAAAAAAAAGGAAAGAAAAAGAAATAATCACACAGCTTATTAAATGCTCCCAGCAATGTTATTTACCCACCCCTCACTTACATCCCCGGACACAGTATCGCCCAACTGTGCAATCCCAACCCCTCATTCACAACCGCCGTGAATCTCCCAACATGGGGGTTTCCCTGCTTTGACCCCCCCCCCCCCTTCCCCTCCCGGCTGAGAGTTGAAAAAACAAAACAAGACAAAATGACTCGGCCAGCAGAGGCGCCTACGCATGGGCCTCCCTCGTCGCATCATGAGAATACATGACGTTGAAGTGGGAAGGGGGCTGCTTCACACATGACCCCCCAATAACTAGTTCTCCTCAGGACGGCGGGGATGGAGGAGCCGAGTATGACCTCATGGGCTGCTCTACCCTGCCCTGCACCCTCCCCCGCATGTTTGTGATGGAGAGGTGGTTTTGTTATGATTCTCATGCAAGACTGACCCTGCAGGCAGGCAGAAGTGAGGGGTCAGCGGGAAAATGCACACGCGCCTGTGAACAAATGCATGGCAATGCACAACAGCACGATACAATACATTCAGCTGCAGCTGGCTGACAACGGCAGCCAGCCCAAAGAGAGGGGAGCTGTAGGCATGCATAGTCAACACGTTCACTTTCTTCTTTCCATCTCGATTATCACCAGAACAAGGCACCTCAATGAATGATTGTTTTTTTTGTGATTTTGTATTTTTTGTGTAGATAGGTATATTTTGTTGACAAAGGGAATATCGCTTGACGTTGCGCAATGGCAAGTAGAATTATATAGCAAAGCTCGTGTGGTATCTAATAGACCGCACCGGCCAACTCCAGCTCCACGCCTTGCCCCCGTGGGAGCAGGCCAAAACCTGTAACGATAGCTGCGAAACGAAAAGCCCGTGGGCTCATAGACGATTACTGCGTAGTAGTAAGATGTATCCCGCCTTCTAAATCCCGTGTTTCCTTGCGTGGCTCGTGCCTTCTAGAGCCCGCTCCCAAATGCAACCAGAAAAAGATCACAAAAAATCCCATTCCGGCCGAGACGTGCGAGGTGCCAATCGCACCCCTCTGTCCATGTCCATGCATGCCAAAGAAAGAAATTGTATCCTGCCCTGCCTTCATCAGTTACCCCTCTGCGACGCTGAATTGAAACGTTGGGTATCTCTAGATAGGAAAATGCCCCGTATCCAAGTTCCCCCCTCCGCTTTCGCTTTGTTGGTAGTACAGGTTGCCCTTGCTCTTGTCTTCTTCATGTGTGGTGTGGTGTAGTGTGTGTATGTGTATGAGTGTAGGTGAGTGTTGTGTGTGGTAGGGGGGGTTGCGTGTGTGGCTCAGTATTATGTGTTGAGCCTCTCGGGGTATTCCTCAATGCTTCACTCCTTTTCTGCTCTGCGACTCCACTCTTCTTCGCCAACCTCCTTGGTCTTCAGAAAGCAACAAAGCTCCTTCTCTCCGGGGAACAAGGGTCGAGTTGATAGATGGATAAGAAATCCGACGGCGACAGGGGTATCCAAAAGGAAATCCAAGAGGGAAAAAAATCATGTATTGTACAAGCCGGTTGTCCGAGTGTGGCGCGCCATGGTCTTCTGCTGGTTGCCTCCAGGTCCGGTCGGAAAAAGGAGAAAGGAAAAACAACGGAAATAAACAAAATCGATGAGAAATAAAAACGGCGAACCAGGTAGCAAGTGGCTTGTTGTTCCATCCTTCTTCCTGTGGGATGCCTGGTTCGGATCCGGGGGAGAGAGAAACATGCGTGGCCATGTGGACAACAAGAAAGAAACAATGCGCTCACTGTTTATTTGGTGGGGTTCTTGACAATGTCCTCACAGTTGGCATCGAATCGAAGATTGAAGAGCCTCACGTTCTGCATAAACTTCTCGGTCCTGGGGAATTCCCGGTCGTGTCCGAAAAGGGTGTCGACAAATTCGACACCGGCGTTCTTGCCAAGGCCAGACTGCTTCTTCTTGGCGGCCTTGAGCATGGGCGCCTCGCACGCCTTGAGAAGGTGGCGGAGCCTCTCCATCAAGCGGTCTCCGCCCTCGATGAAGTCCTCGACCAGGTCCCTGTTGGCGGCCGTACGCACCTTGCCGACGATGTCGTTGGCTCGCTTGACGTTGGCACTGAACTTGATGAGGAGGAGCCAGAGCTCGCCGGCAATCTCGGCGATGGGGGAACCAGCACCCTCGTGGTACACGGTCCAATCGTAAATCCACTTGCCGAGGGCATTGGCGTCAAAGACGCTACCTAGGAGGAGAATGGGCTCCTCGGTGGGGTCCCAGTTCTTGAGCGAATATCCAGGGGGAATCTTGTGGCGCTTCGCATCCGCCTCAGTGGCCTGGCGGGCGACGGGGGGCTTGGCGCGGACGGTGCTGCTGGCTGCTGTCGGGCGGACAGTCTGAGGTCGCTGGGGGACGGCGGCCGAGGATCGGCGGTGGTGACCGAAGCTGGTAGGGGGCCGGGCGTGAGGTTGAGCCTGGGGCTGGGTCGACTCGAAGAAGGAGTCCCGGGCGTATGAGGGATCGTAGTAGGTGGCTCCCTGCGCGTAGTCCCCGGCATTAGTGTACCATCCCCCAGCGTAGTCAGATGCACTTTCTCGTTGTCTCCGGCCGCGAGAGGTGGCGGGCAGCACAAAGGTGCGCCCCATAGCCTCGAAGATCTCGTCCTCGTCGGATTCTCCATAGGGGGTGGAAGACCGGACATAGGTAAACGAGTACCCGCGATCGCGCCTGGAGGGGCGTTGGAAGGACCCGGAGGCCCGGCGAGATGAAGAATTTTTGGCACTCACATCAACCGTGGCATACTCCCCCGAGCTGTTGTAGCGCGGAGAGTCCTTGGGAGGACGGGGGCTAAATGCCGAAGATTGCTGCGAGTAGCTGTTGACTCGGCTGTGGGCGGCGCGGGTGGCAGGTCGTCGGGGCGTCTCGTTGAGCCACGTCGGCCTGTGAGGCGACGGGGTCGGGGTTGCTGACGACATTCGGGAATATTCCCACTCGTGGACCGGGGTGGATCCGGGAGTTCGTGGTGAAGGGTAGTTCATGATCGTGATTCTTCCTCTAGCTGCAAAGTCCTCGCTGACTTTCCTCTCCTCAACCGCCTCCTACTAGGCGGTTGCTCCTGCGGCTGCGAGTAATGGTGCAGTTCTGTCAAGAACGGGTTCGGGGTTGTTGGTGTTGTTGGGAGTGCGGGTATGTCGCGCGTGCGTCTGCGGACGCTGTGTTGTCTCCTCTTTATAGTTTCCTTCTTTGCTCCAGATTAACTTATCTGGTAGAGCGGAGGACGAAGAAAATAGAAAAAAGACGTGGGTAAAAGAAATGATGAAAGTGAAAATCTTTGGAGGTGGAGTGGCGCGTGTCTTTTTATATGTGGGTGAAGGACCGTCACCTTGGTATCAGGCCGGAAGAGTGGAGGTTAAATTGTGTTGTTGCGGCGAACATGACCGATGGTTATGGACAAGGGAATTCCTCTGGTAGAGGAATCTTTTATACCAGATCCGGGAGAACCTGGCTGTGTGGCGAGTCGAAGACGCTGGGCGTTTCGAGCGTGGTCAAGAAACACGTCGACGGCTATGGTCGATGTGTAGGAGGCTGTGCTGACACGGGCAGGTCGTTGGCAGTCGGGGACGCGAACGAACGAGCGAATCAAACGGTGTACCGGGCGGGCAGACCGTCTGCAGCTGACAAATGTGCAGTGAATGGGGAGGGTTGTGGTTGTGATGTCTGAAATATTGGCTGAAGCCAAATGGTGGAAGAGAGGGAAGGAGGAAGGTCTCTGGTGCGTGTGTGCGTCTGGATAGACTATATATTATTGTGTGGGCAGGACCAGCAAGGGAGTAGCCAAAGGATGGGCCAGGCCAGGCTGTACGTTTGTTGCTGCGAGACAGGGGGAGGGGCGTGGTTGATGGAGGTGGTGTGGTTTGCCTGTGGACCGGTCCGGGACACCGTAAAAAATTTACAAGGGGTAGAGGGGTAGGGATGAAGGGGACAACAGTCCAGGCAGGGCAGGGGAATGCTTAGGCGTGTGTGTGTAATTTTTTTTTTCTTTCCTTCTTCCAGGGAGTCATCCAGACCCCTGTAGGACTTTGCCAACAACCCGCCCTTCGCAACCTGATGGAGGGGGCGTGTGATTAGAAGTGCAAGACTCAGCGGCTGGAGGAGCAGGAGCAGGAGCTTTTGTGCTGTGCGCTTGCTAACGGGAGGGCTCGAGGAAGGCAGGGGTAAGCTTAGTCACGCCGCTCGCTGCCCAGTTCTTGCCCGGTGTGGGAAGGCGGAACCTTCCAGCGCAAGCCACACAGTGCTGGAGTGCTGAGAAATTGCACGGTGAAACCGACTCTGGCAGCGCGAGATGTGAACACCTTAATTTTCCACGCGAATCCACTGGATCGGACTTCCTTGCCCACACACGCACGTCCACGGTCTGCACGCTCTATATGCACGCGCGCCCTGACCCGCGATCTGATGCGATGGATGTCCTGTCCGTCGGACGTTGCAGATGCCAGTGGCAAACGTCACTCGACGAATCGTCCTCGACGTCGGTTGAGACGCTCAGCGGGCCAGGGTCCGAATGACGCAGACGCCTGCGATCGCTTTGGCCCGAGCTGACAAGACTTTTACGGGACGTTGCCCTCGTACTTTGATTCCACAACACTGGTCGTATTGCCCGAGATGGATAGAGGACGAAACTCAGCCTCCCCTGTGCTGCTGATGATTGAGGCAAATGCCCAAGTTGCCCGACAATTGCCAGCCAATCCAAGGGCGGATCCCGCTGGTACCAGTCGCTGAGTCGCTGACTCTGGCCAGCCAAGGTGTCCTTTCAGGCGTGTGCGACAGGTCCGTTGAACCAATCAGTCAATCCACAACCAACCAATGCAATGGAACCAACATCCACCAGCTTGTCCCCTGCCGTTCCAAGCTTCCGTCTTGTTTGTTACTGCTGCCTTGCGACCCAGCTCCCAGGGCGCCAGACAGTCAATTACAAGACGGCCCGAACGACAGCTCTCACACACCCTGGCAGGAGAGCCTCGAAAGAGTGGCTGGATAGTAAAAGAAAAGCCGTCAAGTTTCGAATTCTCCGGGTATTGCTCCCAGCTCCACCGAGGCCGTCTGGTCCAATTTACCGGGACGGTGTAAGCGAGATGACCCTGACCGTGGGTGCACTTTTGCCTTCTGCTAACTGTCCACGGACCACGGCTCTTCGCGCAACACGAGTCCGCAAGAGATCCTGTCCTTGCTGGAAAAATTTTTGCCCCTGCTCGCCTCGTGGCTTGGGCCCCAGCGAATTTGCTGTCGATACAGCCGATTGTTATCTGCCAAATTGCGTCTTCTGCCCCCCTGTGCCCTGTGGCCCGAATACGAGCCACTTGATGGGATTTTGATGTTGAGCTAAAAGCCACTCCGGAACCGAGGGAACGCGTCCGGCTTCAGGGATCTAATGCACCCCAGAGCGGATTCCCCATGTGCGAAGCCGCGAAGCTATCAGGACTTCCTCAAGGGAGCCCGTTGCTTCAGTCTGTGCCGATCTGAATCAACCAACTGATAGTGGCCAGTGGAGTCGCTGTCGCGTCGACGAATGTCGATAGCACGAATGTTGTCGACCGTCGCCACGCCCGGTTTGGACGACTTGGCCTCGCGCGGTGTGTATAGTCAATGGGCGATTGGATCAACTGCAGTAACAGGCAGCAGTGGGCGCACGTAGATGCAGAGCCCTCAGTATGAGCAAGTGGGCTCACGGGCGGAAGCCGCCAGCCTTTATCAGCTCGATCTCTCACCTTGATCTCATCGATTTTTGTCTGGCATTACGTAGCTATGCCACAGCCTTGCTTTCGTGCATAGGCTGCCAGATCTCGCGTGGCCCTCGAGTGGATTGCGCAAGCGCCCAGGTGGAAGCATGATACTCCTTGTGACCAGTGGGTAAGACGACGACACCATCACAGCATGCTCATTGCCTATTCAGTATGGCAATCACAGGCTACAACCATCACATGGACAAAAAGCTGATGTGATTGGGGTACACAGCGTGCAGCTCGACCCGACTTGATTGGACGAATGCGTTGATTTCTACCATACGCATAGCAGCTGGTACGGTGCAGCAAAGGATCGTTGCATACGTGAATAGTGCTGGCTGCACTCGTCGGACTCGGCTGGCCAAATACAGTACAGCCAGCACCTTACCTTCGGACTTGGACCAAAGATCCTGTGGCGCCACCGAGGCACAGCACTTCATCAAGGCAACACATGCATGCAAGAGGCCGAGCGATCCAGACCCCGTACAAGGTTCTCCGAGAATCTCTGTATGACTTCCGTGAGGACAAAGTCCTCGATGTGAGACATGTGCAACGTAATGCCGGGATGGCGCGGACGAAGCCAAACTCTCGCGATTCACCACCTGGGCCTCCTATTGTAGGAAGGTGCAAAGTCGTGCCGCCTTTGCTCTGGGCATAATGACTGAACAGGACAAGCTGCTGGTGCCGCTCGGAGTCGCGAAGTTGCAGTCCACACTGGTGCGGAGGTGTTTTGCACATCTACGGGCCAGGCCACCACCTAGCTGACGATGTGCGCAAAGGCCCATCTTCTCTCCGCACGCGCTTTGCCACTGTAGGATGCGGCCGGATGCGCCGCCGTCCGGATTGGTCGGCGGCGCGCACCTTTTCCCACCTACCCCCAACGGCAAGTGGGCATCCTAAGCGGGTGGCTGGCAGACGAATAGGATTGTTTCCGACTGGGCTTGACTAAGAAGGCACAATGGGCCGCGGCTAATCCTTCTGTCAACAAGTGTCTCTCGGAGCCAGCCTCGTCAGCCATGGAGGCGGAAGAGGGAAAGATAACCATGCTTGCCATGTTTGTCGCGGCTGATCCTCATGCAGCTGTCCACCAGAAGGGTTCACAGTCTGCGGCTTGCCTCGAGTATTCGTACGCATCATCAGCCGCCTCGGCTACTCGTGCTTAACTCCGTGCCACCTGAGAGCGAACGAGAAGCAGACAAAGGCATTATCCATGGCACAAGGCACACCAAGGACATGGTTGACAACAACGGCATCAAATGAGACAGGCCTTGCTTGGTGTGATATTCACATGCAAGTAGACTAGACACGCTGTTGCCCAATTACTCCCAAGTCCATATACGCATGAGATCTGGTCCAGGCTGCAACCAACCATTTGACGATTGCCCCTCAGTCGTCACCTTGGGGTTCTCGCCCCCCCAACAGAAGAGCACGGTCGAGGATGAGTCTTCAAATCACCCCTAAATCAGGCAGCCGCCTGTCATGGCGTCCGTGCCAAATTGCTCGCCTGCTCGTGAGAGAGCATTGAAGCAACCAATATCCTGGGTGGCTGGAGTCTTCCGGGGACCCCCCTTGTCGCCAGGAGCCACTCTGGGCAGGCCCAGCCGGAGCAAGGACCCTCCTTGATGGAAAGAGAATGGAGATTCGCGTGCGTTCAGTGGACGTGCGTCCGTCAACCCAGAGGCCAACCGCTGGTCTTTACTACAAAGTGTGTAGCGGCTCGCGGCACCCTAGAACGCCCTAATGCACCTCCCACAAATCTTCCACGCGCTGTCATGTCACCCTTCTCCCGCTAGGACTGAGCTTCTTCAGTGGGCAGCCTCCTTTGTGATGGATGTTTTGCTCAACGCCCACGTGAGGACATCTTGGGAAGGCCAAATGGCGAGCCGCAAACGAGACAGATGCCGGCCGCCCACGTCATGCGATGCCTGGCGCCTGTTTGATTCGAGATAATTTATTCAATTTCGCCACACATTATGCGCCCGTGAGTACGTGCGCATGGGAGTCATTTCTTCGCTATGCCGGCTCAGCCATCAGACCTACGTACCCGTCTGTCCCGTCCAGTACGCACAGTACGACGCAGACTGTTCGGTGTGTGGCTTCACCTTGTTGCACCGAGATTCATGGCCCTTGCTCGGACACGAATCGATGAGCAAACCACCCCCTTGCGCCAAGGGGCACACCCTTTCCCACACCCCCCTCATCACAGCCTTCTTCCCCCCTGAAGATTGGTGGATCCTTTGCTTACCTTGTCGGTTTCCAGAAAAAGGCCACTTCATGCCTTGTGCGTCGTGCTCACACCCTCCGGCGCACCCTAGCTGCCAGCCGTCGCCGCGGTGGTGATTAGTGCGAAAGTGTGGTCAATCCCCCTGCCCCTTTCATCAAGAATCCATGGCCCGGCATCAGATGGGAAGCAGAAAGGTGCCGGGTTCAGCGCAGTCACACAAAAAGCAAACGACAGGGCCAGCCGAAGGATAGGGAGGAAAAAATTTTCATCCCATCGCTCTGACCACCCGACCAGGAAGGAGTCACCTCTTGGGAGGTCTTGGGAAGGGAGAGGAAGGGAGGGCAGACAGGATCCTCGTTTGAGAGATAAACCACAGGCAAGTGAACGGCAACCTGCCATCCGCGGACACGGCCCGTCCGGCCAGCGATAACCAGGGGATGCGCAGAAAAACAAGCAGACGGTGAAAGATCCCCAGCGAGCGCATAGGAAAAGACGTGCGAGGCGTGCGACAACAAAAATGTGACTCATAGGGCAGAGGAAAAAGGACGAGTGTCATTCATGTATCGTCTCCCAACGAACCCGTCGTTGGCTGTATTGATGTCCAAAGCCCAGGCATTCTCGTCGAATCGGGCGCCAGTGCTGCACGTCCGTCCCGCATTACATGCTATTGGTGCATCCACGAGACACGTCGCGCACACACATGAACACAACACACACACCACTACCACGCACAACAAGCATCACCGCACCGCACCGCACCGCACACACCACTGCCAACCGCAAACCATAATAAGGTAATCATAATTACATCCGCCTGCCCGCCCTGTGGCCGGCCCAAACACCGCCCGCACAGATAGGAGGACCAACACGATGACCTAGTGCCCCTCTGTTGACAGACAGACCCGAGGCCTGTCAGTCGGCCGAGATAAGGACTGCCGGTACTGGCACACGGATGGTGGCTTCTTCAGCACCCTCCCTCTTGTCTTTCAGTCGCATCGAATTTCCATCCAACATGGGCTCTGGTTGCTCCGCCGCCTCATATCATCCGCATCACCCTCACATGTCTGCAGATTTGATTGAAAAGTGTTCTTTGGCTATAACGGCACGGGCTAATGCATGTGCGGGCAGGGGGCCACCCCTCCCTAGCTGATCTGACCCCAAGTGCGCCGTCTCTGTTGGCTGGTGGTTGTGGTTGGATATCGAAAACACCATGGCTCCGTCTGGCCTCCCCAAAAATAGGCATCGCGGGACTACTGAATCAATCACAACAACGAAGCATCCTCACCGACTCTTTCGCTGCCTCCGTTGCCAGGTTTCGGGCCCTGGAAGCCTGTCGCAAGTGTGCGCTCATGAGCAAAAGTTGAGTGTCAACCGACCGCCAATCTGTCAAGATCCAAGTTTTTTCTTCTTCTTTTCTTTCTGCTTTGCTGTGGCCACACCCCTGGTCAGGTTATTGGAGGAGGAGGACGAGGGACGGAGCTGGGACCATGGTGGTCAATAAAAAAAAAAAGTGTCACTCATCAGAATTTCGGTCCTCCTCTCTTCTCCCCATCTCCCCATGCAGCCCCCTTTCGGCAAGGGGGGCGTGTCAGGAAATTAGGGCATGATGACGTATGGAATCTCCCACAGAAATGGCCATTCGACGAAAATTTTCAATCTCCAATGAAAAACAAGTGAGAGCAGCAAACCGGTGGGACGTGACTTATGCGTCGTGGCTGCGGCTTGGATGCAGGACAAGCTGTGCGTTGCGTCCCGGAAGTTGTTCGCCATGGCATCCCAATGCACCAGGACGCGCATGCAGGACGCAGGCGACGGCAGCATACAGCAAGTACAGGCAAGGCAAGACATGACAAGGCAAGGCACAGGACATTAGGGAGGGTAGCAGTGGTGGCAGTGGCAGTGGTGCTGCTTGTTGCTGCTGCCAAGCCCACTGCCCGTTCAACGGGCTTCCATTGAAGAAAATCGCAAGTTGTGGGCGATGAAACCCTCCAATTTTCCCACAATAGCGGAAGGCCCTCTTGGGCCGACCAAGAGCCGTTCATTTCTCGAGCCAGAAGGGGGGTGGCTTGGACATGAGATGGATGGACGGACGGATGACGATGGACGGGCAGCGACAGAGCCCACACCACCCGCACCAAGTTTTCCGTCACAGTTTTTAATTATGACTGTTCAGTCTCTCATTTCACGTCCTTCATGCCTCTCCCTGCACAGCACGGATGATGCGATCGGTTAGGGAGATGGCGCCGGAGCTGCGACAGAGCCTGACTCTTGTGCGACAGAGGCAGCGCTGGGTTATTTTGTCGCTCTCGGTTGGACGAGGACAACAAGAGCGATAACGATGCTGCGCTGTACCGCAGAAGGCCGTCGTCCCGGCCACTGCATCATGCTTGTTCCCCTTCCCACCCGTCTGGCCCAGCCAATGCCAGGCGCGGACGAGCCAGATTTTATCTCGCAGCGCCGCCGCCTAGCAGCGCCAGCGGCCAGCGGCGCCAGGCGCAATGCGATGATACCCAACTCCTCCATCCTCAGGTTCCTAGGCTGAGTAGCAACTGCGTCACTGCGCGGGCGCGCACTCAGTCCCTCTTCCCTCCCCCCCCGTCGTTCCCACTACCAACGCACTGGAGGTGTGATGCCTGCACACACGTGTGTGTGTGTGTGTGTGCGCCCTGGCCGACCTTCTTTTTCTCGTTTCTCCTCTTTCCTCAGCGATCCCTCATTTTGTGGTGTGTATATGTCTTACAAAAAAAGAGTAAGAAAAGAAAGGAAGAAAAAAAGGACCCTTCTTACTCCAAGACATGCATGCACTGGGGGGTCTGACTGGCAGAAGATTCTTTCCCCTGTATTCCCTTTCCCGTCCAGTATCGTGGTTCCTTTTCTTCTTGTGCATCCTTTGGGCGCTTGTTCCTTGTCGGCACACTCCTGCTACCACCCATCTCGACCAAACTCATTTACAGGAAATGTGATAGGCAGCACCCTAACAGAGACGGGGGGGGGCTGCGCACATTCCACCCCCCTTCCCGCGAGCAAGGCAAGGATTGGCCCTCCTTGTCCCATACCTGAAATCCTGCCGGCCTCCTTGATTACAGTATCGCACCTGGTTTTTCTGCCATTGCTTTGATGTGCCGTCTTTTGGCTTGCGACTAATATCAGACCAAGCCGGGTTACCAGGATGGGAAAATTTTCAGTTGATGTGTAACCTTTTTAGCTGTTTCCTCTCTGACCGGCCGACCCATGGAATGAATGCTTGTTTGGTGCGATTCCAAGGGTCAGCCGTGGTGTACCATCTTCAACTCGGCGGACTTGCAGGCAAACGAGACAACAACCAATGATGAGTGCAGCGGCAGGGAGCAGAGGTGCTCTTTTCGGTCTTTCTTTTTCCTCTGCATCTCTGCGTCTCTGCGTTTGCTGCTTCTGGCTGCTACCACCCCCCTCCCCCCTGTCGGAGACATAAAACATTCCCCCTGGCCGTGCTACATCACTTGCGGTGCGGCGTGGCTGAACCTGGGTGTGAGTGAGGGAGATGCATGAGGCTCTCTCTGCCCTCGTCAGGGTATTACCATGGTAGAATTTTTGTCTCTGTTGTTTCTTTTGCTTTTTCTTTGCATGCCTTGTGGCTTGTGAGGTGGTGGAAAATTTTGCAAGACCCCTTCGATCTGAGCGCTATGCGAGACAGGGAGAGAGAGGCGCGACATTGTCGCGATTTGCCCATCGCCACAGCCGAGTCTGTTCACATGATGATGGCCCAGACAGATAGGCGAAACCTGATTCCAAAGGATCATCAAACCGCTGCGCTTCAGCCACGTGGTTCAGCATTTGTGGCGGTGCACCTTTCCGATCTCCTCGAATTCATGCACGTGACGTCAACTCGGCCGAGCTTTGGCCACACACACACAAAAATCGCACACAAAACAAAACATTCCAAACTGCAACTGGTCTGTTTTTTTTGCGGTGCATTTTTGGAGGGGGTTTTCTCCACCAAAACTCCGCTGACGCCTCCGGATCGACATTCCGACTGACTTACAAATTGGCCATTTTCGGCCTGCTCCTCTTCATCATTATACTCCGTATCTCCGTCATGGGCATTTGTCGCCTTAGTCTCTCTTGGTTTTTCGCCTCCCCCGAGACCCCTGATGATCGTTTGCGCACATCGGATTTGCGCACTATTCCATGGATTTCCATCGGCATTCCATCCGGGCGTAGGACATCTGTCTCCCTATCTCCTTTGGGCGCTTTTACAGTACGGCATTTTGCCACGGGGGGGTTTTGGGTGCGCAAATGCGGCGCTGCTGCTGGTAGGGTGTCTGTCTGCGCCGAGGTGTGTCGCCACACTCTGTTTTGACGTCCTTTTGGTCCACCAGCAAGCATCGCAATCCTATCCCTACGTATGTATTGCGCTGCGGGCTTTTTCTTCTTTCAGCTTGTCCACACAAGTGCCCGAGCGGTGGATTTTAGGTGTCAACCAGCCAGTGGTGCTTGTGTAAGCAGCGAGGGACGTCTTGTCTGCTGGGGGTGGAAAAAAAAAACCTGATTTATGACTCATAGCCATCTCTCTCACTCCTTCTCCTTCGTTCTTCTGTTGAGGAGAGAGCAAGAGAGTGACCCTGCTCATGTTGCCACACGAGGGACAACGCACCGTTCCTTATCTCTTGGTGTACACGTAGAAGGGCATGACGACAGCTGCGGCGAGGGTTCTCCCTCCCCACCGGCGCTTGTAGGTGGTGATAGGGTGGACGAGGAGCGAGAGGGTGTGCGAGAGAAGGCGTATCGATTTGCTAGGCAGCAGCCCATGGAATGGGCTTTCTCGAAGCAGCGATTGGTGGGTTGCGTAGACAAGGGGGTTGAGCGCGAAGCCATTGGATCAAGGGAGGTGAAGACATCCATCACATGCACACGGGCGTACCGGGAATATGGGATCTAGGTAGATGAGCTCGCGTGGTTGGTTGCCAGACGGCCGGGCAGTCAGCCTCATTTGACGTGCAGATGTGATGTGATTCATCGTGAGATTCGGAGCTCACATGGGCGCCTTGCACACCCGAGAGAGAGAGAGAGCGGGTGGCGAGCGAATAGAGGCGAGGCGAATATCCATCTTGCGTACTCCTCCGGTGGGGGGTCGTAGAGCGTGAAGAGTTTGGTGTAAATTGAGCGCCAATCTTCACGGGCGAGTCGATGTTATTTTGGGGACAAGTGGTCTTTACAAGATATATTGGGTCTGAGAGGATGGGAGTGAAGCCTGGAGTGTAAAAGAACCGCCAAGGTAGACTCCGAGTCTCATATGACTGTTCGAGACGCCGGGTAGATGAGTGTAAGTGATGTTTGGAGTGCAGTATCAGGGTGGTGACTGGACGTAGACCCCATCAACGGCAATGGCTGTGGGTAGTTGCCACGGGACAGCTAGTAAGAAGCTTCTATGTTAAGGTCTATGATGTGCCAGAAATAACGGTGGCGAGTTGAAGTCAGGTGAGCGTCCATCCATATCTACTATACTAAAGACCTCTTACACGGGCATTGCATGATGGTCTATCCGTGGCCCAGCCATACTTACACGATAGCTTCACCAGCAACTCCGTTGAAACACCATACGTAATAGTTACCATGGTGCTTTCCGCGCGTTATAATCCACAGACACGACGCGGTCCGCTACGCAGCTCATGTCTCGAGGAGGCCCCCCCCCCCCCCCCCCCCCGTCGCGGGACGGCGTGTCCAACGCGTCTACGGGATCTAACACAACCACCATGGTGAAACCATCGTCGATGCCAAGCCTTTTCGTCGCAGAGCAATCCAATGTCAAGAAATGACTCGTCCCCTCCCCCCCAGCGTGACGCGCCGGCGAGGAATGCGGTATCATCTCATGTTTATACGGCGCGAAGGGGGAGGGGGGAGGCTGCGTGCGTGTCCCAGATCGAAAAGGCAGATTGAGTTTGTGCTCGGATTGAATAACTAAGAAAAAAAACCCTTCGATCGGCGATTGGAGCCTTGGACAATGGTGAATGGCGTGGCTGCCCTTGGTGGTTGGCCCGGTGGTGGTGGGTGTTTATGTCGCGTGTCTTTGGTCTTTGATGAGGGTCGTTATAGATCTGAGACTTGGGGGGGTTTGACTGATGATTTCGATTATCATGGATTACGGTGCCGGTGGCGCAGATGTAATGAACAGGACTAGGTCATGCATGTTCATATGAATATATGTTGTTATGAGACTGATGTGATGATGGGTTCGGGTTATGTCGAAGTGATGGTGGAGGAGGTTGGGATGTTGACTCGATGCTGTTGACAAGGTCTCAGATGGCGAGCTCCTACCCGAGAGCGCGTTCATGGAGAGCAGTAGATCCCGCCGGTGGTGAATTGGATGAGCTGTGCTGAAGAATGAGTATCTATGCTCGGAGGAACAACTCAACGATTGATGAACATGGTGTTGTTGGGAGATGTTGGCCGAGGGAGCGGCTGAATAGGAGCATCCTTGGTTGACGTGCTGTCAACAGACGCTTGTCACTTGTTAGACGGACCACTATATGGGTGAGGATGCGGCGCGTTACCCATAGTAAGAATGCTCAGTAAAACAGGGAAGGGCGTTATCTCGTCCACTCGGCTACCCTCATGACGATGGCCTCAGTTGTACTGTCTACGACTGCTTTTGGTTGCTGGGGCCCTAGGTATCACGCTTCTTGTCTATTCTCTTTAGTAGCGATTCCTACCACTGTTTCTTCCACCTCTACGGTATCCTTCTTCTTCTCATCATGAGGAAGGACGGGGGGTGATGAAGATGGCGGAGGCGAGTAATGCAATGATACGGCAGCGTGGAAATGGATGAACACGCATCATCAGGATGCCCGCAGCAGTCTCTATGAGCTTGAACAACCCTGACCCCCCGAGATCTGCGCCAATGCGGAAGAAGACATGATACCCTCAGGGGAACACGGAAGGCAGGACGACCGACAACACCGAGATATGCCACGGACTTCCTGTGTGGCTGGTGGCTTTCACTCTCGACGCAACGAGTCATTCAGAGGGAGCATTGATGTTGTGAATGTCATTTTATATGATGGTGACCCTCTTAACCAGTGCCGCCAAGTCTTGATGAACAACCTTAGGTCTGGGTATCAGGAACATGGTACCAGATGCCATCTATTGGGATCTAATTATTTCCCTTCCCATTGTGACCATGAGAATCTCAGTGTACCCCGTATCCCGCGTATCTAGCCAATGCTCCAAGCCGCAACAAAAGAGTCCTATTTTCATCACTTCGTAGAGATAAATCTCGTCCCAATATGCCGTGTAAACCCACCAATGCGCCCCCTTCCCTATATAGAAGGCTAGTGCGAGAGAATCATCTCGCTATATAGCACCCTAGTAAGTCGTATAATGTCCCTGACTCCATCCCATTTCATATACCAACCTTAAGGAGATGGCTCCTTTGGTGCCGGAGTAGCGGCGGTCGCAGGATCAGGCGGCTGTTGGGCATTGAGAGGCTTGCGAGCATATATGTTGTGCAAGGGGAAGTAGTCGTGGTACTTGGGGTTGCCATTGACCTCCTCGCTGAGCGACTTGCGGACGTCGACGAGGAACATTTCGATCTGCAGCAAGGTCCAGTTCAGCCCGTCACGGAAGGGACGTCGTGCAAAGCCATTCAGCCCCCACATGATGGTGTCTCGTAGGATGTGGCCGCACTCCTGCAGGCGTCGCCTCTTGGGCCACGGGCCGTTGGGGCACTTGAGCTGCTTGGAGCAAATGTCCTGGAAGCCAGCGGCGCGGAGCTCGCCCTCGACATGCAGGATGGCATCGAGGTCGGCGCCGAGAGCGGCCATGCCGTCACGGAGGTAGCGGAGAAAGTCTCTAAAGGCGTAAGGGCCGTCGCACGAGTCATCGTCGCACCCAATTGTGTAGTGGAATTCCTGGATCTCGACGTAGCCGCCCGGCTTCAGGTGCCTGGGGAGTTTGCCATCAGCATTGGAGGTGAAGCGGGGGGGAGGGTGCGTGTGGCTTACTCGTATATACGCTCCCACATCTGGGGACGGTTTCGTATCGAGTGGATGGTGTGGCGGATGTGGATGTAGTCAAACCTTTCCTCGCCGTACGTCCATCCGCCCTCGTGCTCGATGTCATCGACGACGAAGAGCACATTCTCGGGCACCCAGTCTGGCTGTATCGGCGACAGGTCCATGCCGTGAAAGGTTGTGGCAGGGTACGTGTCGGCCACTGCAAACGTGAAGGAGTTAGCCCAGTCCTGTGCCATTCAAGTGAGTAGAGCAGACGAGTGTGAGCGACATACATTCCATACACCACTTGCCCGTCCCTGTGCCGAGGTCAAGGACCTCGATGCCCTCCTCCAAGAGTGGCTTGACAGGCGCGTAGAAATAGTTATTGTCGCAGAGGTAGAGGATGAGGTGATGCTTCAGGTCTTCGCGATGCTGCTCCGTCTCGTCGTTGGGGAAGGCGTACTGGCCGGCATGGTAGGCGTGGTAGCGCAGGCCGCCGTCGACAATGTGCTGGCGGATGCTCTCGGTCAAGCTGCGCGTGTCGTCGTCTGGGTCGCCGTCGGAGACAAAGGTGCCCTGCTCGATGCTCTGGATGACGGCGACGTTGGAGATGCTGCCCACAGCAATGGCAGAGCTGGTGGAGACGGGCGAGGGAGGGCCTAGGCGGCCCTGGGTGCTGCTGGATTGGTCCTCGGCCATGGTGCGAGACGAGGCAGCGAAGTTCTGGTCTAGAGGGAGGTGTTTCTGGTCCTCGGACTGCGCACTATTAAATATGGAGCTTGGTGGCGAGTCCATGGCAGACGACGAGGGATGTTATCCGAAGAGTATATATACCAGGCGGGCGGCAAAGGGTGTTTGTTTCCCTTGGCTCGCTGGCTGGCTGCCCTGCCCCTTTGAGACGCGGAGACAAGGATCTGGCTACCTAGGATGGTAGTATCGAACCTAGTCGAGGCCAGGGCACAGGGTCGTGGGTTTTGGGGATGCGTTGCCAATGACAGCCGGGATGTCGGGCAGGCACGCAGAGGAAACACAGACCGCACGCTCCGCAGCTGTGCTCTTTCTTGTAGGCCCAATGTCGCACAGGAGTGGTGATATCTGTCCAGTGCAAGGACAGGGCGGGACAGGATGAGCTAGACCCCTGGCCCTGGTCGTAGCCGCAGGCGCACGCAATTCGCAAGGGGAGTCGACTGGTGTAGAAAGTGAGGTGGAATGAATACTGGTGAAATATGTGTGCAGTATCCGTAGATGGGTGTTGGAGAGATGTTGGTCGCCTTCTGACGTCACGGTTCCAGACTGGCGGGAAGAAGGGAGAAATGGAAGTGTAAAATCTCTTAAATCCGTAGGTAAATGCCGACCCGGGAGCCTGGGTGGCAGTAGATGTGCGTGTTGGGTTGGTCCAGGAAGAGAGAACCCTGAACCTAGTAGGGCTTTGGTTGTGTCTGGATCAACGTTGGTCCTTGTATGTCGCTGCTGCCGTCCTGTCTGACAGTATCTAATTGGAAGAAAAAAACCACAAGACAGGGGAAAGAAGAGGAAGGGAGGGAGAAGAAGAAAAAGAAAGGAAGCTTCTGTGCCGTGGCAAGCGGGAGGGCTGGTGGAGCTGAAATGGGACAAGAGTTGATTGGGCGCGCAATGGACCGAAGCTTAAAAGTAAGAGTCGAGCAGCAGGCCAAGAAGAGAGGGTATTTATTTGATCCAGGGGGGCTGGACAGGAGGAGGAGAGGAGGGGTGACGGGCGGTTGGTACGGTGTGTCCGGGAATGGGAATATCAGGCCAGGAGAAGAAGAAGAAGAAGAGGGGGTCACTAAGATAAGAGTAAAAGTACGGGTAAGAGAGAGAGAGAGAGGAAGAGGAAGAGTGGAAGGAATGTCCATGATGGTTCCTGCCTGCTTCTGCCCGTCTTCCTAGTCGAGCCTAGCCCCAGCTTGACTTTGTCGCTATGCGCAGGCTAGACTAGGGGGGGCTTTTTTACTACCTCCCTCTTGCGGAATGGAAATATAGCACTATGTCAGCCGCATGCAAGCCCGCCCAACCCACTGGGCAATCGACGAGAGAGAGGGACGGCATAATACGCGTGGTAATAGGTAATAGCATTCCGTCACCGTCACATCTGTGCCTCCCCTGCCCTGCCTGCCCTGCCTGCCCTGCCTGCCGCTGCCGCTGCCGCTGCCGCTACCGCTACCGTCCCAGCCTGTCGGTGTCGGTGTCGGTGTCAGTGTTTTCTTTCGTCTTTGCTTTCCACACTTGCACCATCTGCCTGTCCATCGGCTTCGCCCAAGGCCAACATCCCCGCCCCTTCTCTTTACCTTCTTCACCTACTCATGCAAAGCACAAGACCTTCTCCTACCCTCCTCCTCTCCTCTCCCTCTCCCTCTCCCTCCTCCTCCTCCGGGCTGGGATCCGAGCACCACTATTCCAAGGCTCTGGGTCGCCCCCTCGGCCCACCTCGACGGCAAACCCCGTGTGCGTGTCGAGTTCACGGGCAACTAACTACATGGCCAGCGACAGGGATGACGTGCATGAGCTTGGGCGACACCTTCGACTGTTCCTCGTACCACCTCTCTGCATGCCATCCATTACTCTTACACACCGCATGCTCCATGTAACGCTGCACCCAGCATCCCCCTTTCCCAATATGACAGCACGCATGCTCCCGAACCCCTCCGGCCGGGCGAGCCTGCTTCCACACCGCCGGAAGCGTCTCGCCCCACGCTGACCAGGCCTGTATTACTCGCCATCATGCCCAGGTTGTCGGGCTCGTACCCGAGGCTATGGCTCGCCAGACCAGACCAGACCAGACCCGACCCGACCAGACTAGACGCATGACCGCCCAGCATGCAACGGAATAAAAAACCCCAAGGCCTGTCTGTACGCTCATCTTGCCATTCTTGGCAATTCAAGCTCAAAGTATATTCCTCTTGTCCGCATGACACACGACACGTAATCTCTCCAGAGCCAAGGGCGCGCCCGCCTCTCACCAACCCGTGTACATACACCTTGTGTGCGTCAAATCCATGTGCGAAGAAAAGCCACAGACTCGACTATGGCTAGGTACATACTACCTACATACAGCCTGCACACAGCATGCAATGCTACGCTGTGCTTGGGAGCATGAAACTCCACCTCCACCGTAACCAGGTTCCAGCAGCTTCCCCCCCCCCTCGCCTTGCCTTTTTGTCCGCCGTCTCCTTGGCTGGTGAGCGTATTCGAGCATGTGCCTCGCCATTTGTTATCCTAGCAGCGTCTTTTTCTAGGAGCGCGTATGTTGACGTGGCCCTCCCACCTGCGTGTCGTGGCGGCCAACCGCTCGAACCCAGATATGCAGCCCTCGATGCAATGGTACGTGGTCTGGGCGATCCCGGTTCCTGTCGAGAAGCGAGGCCCTTCCTGTTGGGACGACGCGATGGCGGTGTCTCTCACCCGCCTCTCGCTGCCAAAACCTGCAGTCTTTAGTCCTACCTGGGCGGCTCGTACCGTTCCACAGCTTCGGGACTGGATTTCCTCCATTTTTCTTCCTCTCTCTCTCTCTCTTCTTCCCAACTCAACCGTTGGATGTTTCATCTTCAGTAGGTTGTAGTCAGTCGACATCACATTTGATACTGGTAGATATAGGCGGGGGAATGGTCAGCGGGATTGGATAGTCTTTGTGGGCATTATCCTCGTGCTGCTCACACATGACATGCCTTCTACCCGCTAATGCCGATTAAATGCTCAAAGGCCTCTCTCCCATGGGCCTCTACTGCGACTTAGCGATGCAACGTAACCGCCCGCAGCGCTGATCCTGAACAAGTGAAGCCATTCAGGAAGCTCCGTACATGCAAGCGAGTGGCCCAGCCTGCAGTTGCTGTCCTCACCCATGAATCATGAGCAAGCGATGATGCCGATACCGCCGGGGTGGTTCCACGGACACTGCCACATAATTACTGCCTCTTGTCAGGCCGAGGGTTGGATTGCCAAGGGGGTGTTACGCAGCTTCCTCGTCTTGGGAAGAGAACAGGTGGCTAGGAACCACTTTTTCGACCCAAGCCTGCGAACGTGCAGCACAGCGTTGCATCGTGGCACTGCACCTGACTATCTTTAGTAGTAGTTGTGCCGCTGACTGATGATAATGGTTGCTGATCTCTCTCTCTCGGGCGTTGTAGGTTAGGGTCTGGGGTGGCATCCTCGGGTTCGCGAGCAAAAATGATGGGCCTGTCTATCAATAAACATTCTGTCAAACTCACAAGCAGAACGAAGAGGAGGATCAGTGAAGTCAAGGTCGAAGAAAACACGGAAATTAGAGAGAAGTGAGAGAAGTGAGAGCAGCAAGAATGAATGAAAAGCAAAGTGCACCAAACAATATTGTTGAACCACAATGAATTACTATCTAATTAATGCATTCTAGTCTATCCTCGAAGCGCGGAGTCCAAAAACCTTTTTCCAACTCTTCCAATCGTGAGTCGAGTGGCTCCCCCTTCTCCTAACCCCGATCTATCGAATTATGTCTATATGAAGTCAAAGCAACCAATTTTCTCCTCCAAGAGCTTACAGGAGGTAAGCGAGACCAGCGAGAGCGCCGATGACGGAAACGAGTCCGAAGACGGGAGTCGTCTTGCCAGAGGCGTTGACGGTGACAGTGTTGTTGCCAGCGGGGCGGCCAGCAGGGGAAGACTGTCCACCAGTGACGGGAGGAGGAGGAGAGACGCTGCCGCCAGTAGCGGGAGAAGAGGCACCACCGGTGGAAGGCTGCTCGGGGTACTTCTGGCCAGGAGTCTGGGGAGCGACGGCAACCTCAGGCTTCTTCTCAGCGACCTCGGGCTTCTTCTCAACCACAACCTCGGGCTTCTTCTCAACCACAACCTCGGGCTTCTTCTCCACGACAACCTCGGGCTTCTTCTCAACAACGACCTCGGGCTTCTTGTCAACAACGACCTCGGGCTTCTTGTCGACAACCTCGGGCTTGGCGATGGGCTTGGGGGCAGGAGGAACAGGGCACTCTCCGTTGCACTTGGGGACAGGCTTGCACTTGTCCTCCTCGCAGACCTCGTGCTTGAAGCAGTCCTTGTCGCAGGTCTTGTGCTCGCACTTCTTGTCCTTGCAGGTGAGCTTCTTCTTGCACTCGTCGCCGAAGCACTTCTCGCTCTCGCACTTGCCATCGTAGCAGACAATCTTCTTGGCGTGGCACTCATCGTCCTTGCACTCCTGGTACTTGCACTTGCCAGACTTGCAGACGACGAGCTTGCTCCAGTCCTCGGTCTCGCAGGGCTCAGGGCGGCACCAGTCATCCTCGCAGACAATGCGCTCGTGCTTGCCATCCTCGACGGGGAACTCAGGGGCGCAGTAGTCGCCGTAGCAGACAATCTTCTTCTTCTTCCACTCGTCAATCTTCTTCTTCTCATCGAGCTTCTTCTTGTCATCCTTGTCCTCCTTGTCCTTGTCCTCCTTGTCCTTGTCCTCCTTGTCCTTGTCCTCCTTGTCCTTGAGATCCTTCAGCTTGACAATCTCGGTGGGCTTGCCCTTGGAGTCGGTGGTGGTGTAGGTGACGGGGGAAGCAGTCGAAGTGTACTTGGCGTAGGCATCCTTGGTGCGGATGTAGACGGTGAGGAAGGCGGAGAGGGGCACACCACGGCGGATGAGCTTGGATCCCTTGAGACCGCCGCAAGCCTCCAGCTTGTTGCCGTTGCAGGGAATGCTGCACTCCCAGTCGGGGACAACCTCAGAAGTGTACTTGCTGAGGTCGTCGCCGCAGTAGCAGTCGGTGTTGTAGACACCGAAGAAGCGGGTGGAGCAGCTGGCCGCGCAGAAGTCGAGGCTCATCTCGGGGGTGCTGACCTGGAGGTCGAAGGTGGGGAAGCCATCGCCAGACTTGGTGCATCCGTAGTACTGGTAGTCGCCCAGCTGGTAGGGAGCCTTGGGGCCAGAGGCCTTGAACTCGGTGAGCTTCTTCTTCTCATCCGGGGTCAGGACCTTCTCCCACTCAGGCACGTTGATGTCGGTGGTATCAACGGGCAGGGTGACGTCAGTGCCATCGGTGGGCGGGTTCGGCGTCGTGTTGTTGCTGTACTGGCCCTGAGCAAGAGCCATCTGGCTCAGAGCGAGAACGACGATAGTCTTGGAGTGCATCTTGAAGGAGTGTTGGTTGTGGTTGTTGTTGTTGAACGAATGACTGGGTCTTGAAACGACTGACTGAAGCACTCGGAGTGCGAGCGAATGTATCGAGGCTGAGCTGGTTGAAGCTGTTGCTGGTGAGTGAAGAAGAGAGGATTTGGTTTGTGGGATGGACCATGGTTATTTATACACAATTCTCTCCCTATTCAGCTGCTTCCCGCTCCCTCTCTGCGAGTCTCTCTGTCTCTCTCTGCTTGACCGCATCTCCCTTGCCCGAAGTCTCTGAGTCTGAACACGGCTCGACCCCAACCCTCCGCCCACAGTGTCGACAGATGCATCTAGCGGGCAAGTGCAACTGGTGGAGTCCCCTCCCGCGCGCGGTATGTCTCTGAGTCTGTTCCCTTGTTTCTCTCTGGCTCCGGCAAGAATGCAGAGGCTGCCCTCGTCGTTGGAGCGAGACATCGAGTTGGCTGTCTCACTCCTGAGTTCCCCTGCGTCTTGCTAGGTTAGGAGGCGACAGTCTCGAGGGGGGATTCTGTGCCCGCCTCCTCGAAATTCCGCGACGGGAACCGTCTCCCTGTCCGTGTGCTTCCCGTGAAATTGTTATGAATTCCTGTCTGACGAGTATTGAATCACCAGCTTCAGCATGGAGTTGCCACGACACCCTGAATGATGGATCTTGATCGTCGGCATTTGCATTGATGATGTTGGACACTCGATCCCTCTACCGCAGTCTCCTTGTTGCCTGACTAGATTGGGCAGTGCCCATCGCTCGGGCTCAATCCCTTAGGCCATGTAGCAGTCAGTTTGGCCGAGGTCCCTGGATCAGGTGTCCCTCCACCTCGTGAGCTGGACCAAGCTGGCCAGCACAGGGTCCTGATGGCAATGTGGTGCTGCAGCCGTACAATGTACAATCTCCATGTCGAGCCAAACCCGGAAACGGGACGGCTGGTCGGAAACGGAGGGCGGGAAGCGCGACGACTCGGCACCAATCTCGTCTGAGACAGGCACACCGTCGGACGAAAACGTCGTGACTGACTCGGGCAGCAACGAGCACAATACTCGGCCCATCGGGCCTGTTGCTGGTCAGACTGTGACGACGACGGCAGGCGAGGAATTGGCCATATGCGCGGTCGGAATCTTGGACGACGCTCTCATCTCCAACTGCCCGAGATTGGCCATGAGGCCGACCAAGGCAACGTCTTTTGCATTCGTGGGCTGGTCCTTGTGCTAGGTTCATTTGCTGGCGCATGCCGCTGCCCATGGATATTGCCGGCCAAAACAAACCATCATGGTATGTATGATTAGTATTCTTGCAAGCTGGCAGTTGTCTCTTGCTGCTTCCTGCCATGTTTGCTCGCCTGCACGTGATATTCCAGTTCGTCATCGGTCGTTGTATAGGGTAGCATCAGTAGAACCAGGCAGCCGTGGATGGAAGAATATTGACGTCAATCAGAGCATTAGAAATAAAATAAAAATCATCAGTTCGGTTGTAGTATTATTGCCATTTTTCTGCGTCTATTCGTATTTTCCCTTTGTGTATATGTGAAGTTTGATGGCTGTTGCTAACATTAACAAATCTGGAGAATAAAGGTGACAGATATCTCGAATTTCTTCCTCTCCTCCAACAACCTACACACAAACAACCTTCACATAATTTAATCATCCCAATTTTTATCCCCAACCGTTGATGAAGAAATACCATTACCGCACTTCATTGTGCCTCACCGTACTTCCTCGCTGCATCATCTGTACTCACTTACACGGTAGCTAGGACTAGTCATCTCGAATCGTCACGATGCCTCCAATGCATTGCCAACACCAACATACCGCACCGGGCCCTCCCGCTTCCACCACACCTTGGAAGCCCCTGCCCTCGATCGATGACATCTCATTGCATTAGCATCGCAGTAGCATCGCATTAGCCTCGACCGCACCCATGGCTGAACCCCAAGCACTACCGTGTCTGGTCTGACGCACCGAAACTTCACCCACCAGCCTGTCTTTGGTCGTCACATCCACCACTGCGCAGCATCGAGCACCGGAACCAATAGATGCCACGGGCTCACACTGACCGCTCGCAAGGCAATGTCTCTGCGGAGACCAGCGTCAACAACGCATACCCACAAGACCTGTCACAAAATATGCATGCCACGACAACGCCCACCGTCCTGTCCGCCTGTCTCGAAGCCACGTTCGGCCTGCCTGAGGCATATCTCACCACATAGCTTGGGATATTGTTTACATTTCAGCCCGTTACCCCGTCGTAGGTGCTGGTATGCGACACGACGTACCACAGCGGGCGCCCAGATCGACGTCGATGCAATGTCTCGCACGGCCAGACACTGGCCGTCGTGTCTGAGACATGCCTCATTTTCCTGGATACCAAAGGCACCGCAACATGCATAAACGCTGTATTCAAAGCCACCTATTTGCGCCGTTGCTCCGTCCTCCTTATTAGTCACACCGTATCCTGATCCCCTCGTCCCACGACCTGACGGCACGTACTCACTCCAGCCATTCTTCCACAGTGTCGCAGATGCCCGACCACAGAGAAGATTGCCCCGTTGTGTGTCCGCCATCCCGGAACCTGCTGAATGGTCTCTGCTTGCGGATATCGTCCTCTGTGAACCAGTTCCCGTGCAGGCCGTAGGGCACTCGCTGGGGTAGCTTGACCCTGGCCACAATGTCCTTCATCCCTTTTGCATCGATGATCCAGAGCTCGCTCTTTGCATCCTCACCGCAATCTCCAGACTCGTCTAGCTGCGACTCGTCGAACACGTACGACAGTAGCCACCCGTCATCCTCACTCTCCGGCCTCGACCTTGGCACAAACCTGGGCTCCTGCGCGAACCATCCTTTAGGCATGGCGAATATCTTTATGGCATCGTCCTCGCCGTTGTCTTCAATAATCTCTGCAATTGTTCGCGTGTCGACACATCCCTTTATCGCTTGGGGAGGCGCGGCAGTCCCTTTGGCCACCAGCTTTCTCACATCCATCTTGGCTAGGAAGTCAACCTTGGCTGCCTTGCCCAGCGCAGCCGAGAATGCTTCCGACGTGGAACACCCGTATATATACTGCGCTTGCTGCATTTCATAGCCCGGTGCTAATGTAGGAAACTCAAATGGAATAGCGGACAGCGCCCATTGATGCTGTACAACACCGGCCTCTCCTGGGTTTGCTGACAGTTGGAAGCTGAAAAAATATAGGCGGCACTGGTCATCCTCTGCGTACTCGGGTGGGATTGGTCCTGCCACTGGCGGAACCAGGTTGCCTGCCTGGAACACCATGGAGGCCGATGTAAGCCTGCATGCCAGCAGGTTCACGGTCGTCTTGAACGGATTTTTGGCAGTCGCTGGCGTTTTTACATCCCAGCAATTGGCCGTGTGGAAGATGAGGCACGGGTTCGTCTCAAACCATTGAACTCGGTATGGCTCGTAGCGAGGAAAGACTCCAAACCTCGACCTGCTGGTGGAATCGTAGTGCAGGCTGGGCAGCCCTCGCGCGTGGTTCATGGGATTCAGCACGAGCGGCAGGTCCATGATGATGGTATGGTTGCGTGAAACGCCAAAGTCGTGCATCAGTTTCGGCGCGTAGACGCCCGGCACCGGCATGTCGAAGCTCGATGACCCAAGCTCAGCCTGCCTGGCCGAATTCACAATGGAGTAGCGAACATAGGGCTTGGCGAATGTCGAGTGGAAGGCAATGAGCTCTCCCGTTACGGGGTCGACCCGGGGATGGCCTGTCGTCCACTCCTTCATGAACGACAGCAGGCCGCTGCCACCGAATCCGCTTCGAGCGTCGCCCGCCGGCTCGTTCTCGGCGCGCCTCCCGTTGAACCAGCCAATGGTCTGGAGGTCGGGTAGCGAGAAGCGCAGCGGCGGACCACTCTCACACGTAGCCAGGGCGCGGCCGTCGTGGTAGATGACATTGGTGTTGGCGACACTAATCTTTTTGATGGCGCTCTTCCCCGGAAGACGCGAGAGCATGACCAGCACAACGGTCCGGATAACTCCCCACAGCACCATGAACCACGGCGTGGCATCGTTTATGAGCGTGGCGATGCTGGGTATGATGGGCCGCCGCAACCTTGAGCTGTTCTTTGCATAGCGGTACACGTCCGTCATCAGATACTGGTTGACGAACTCGGGCTGGATCTCGTCGGTGCCGTTTCCCTTGCGCCGGAACAAGACACCGCTGAGCATGCCGTCGCCGTCGAACCAATGCGTGTCCCTAGCGAGGTCGTCGTTGGCGAGTGGGTTACCGCCATTGCGCACGTATTCACCACCAGCTAAGTCACTGGGGATAGAGCCTTGGTAGGTACACGGCGTCAACGGCAGCGTCGCGTGGATGGGCGCAAAGTTTCCTGCAAGATATCTCGTCTGGGGATTAGCCATTGGGAATAATCGGCGGGAAGGACATAATCATACGGATGCTTCTTTTCTGTTTCCATGATGGGCGAATTTCCAGCGCCTCTCATAAGGCGCAAGATTCAAGTAAGATGTGCGACGAGGCTATCATGGGAAGGGTCCTTGAAGGTGAATTGCTGCTCAAAGGATACCATGCTCCAACCCCCTCTTGCTCAAGCAAACACAAAGGATGCGACAGAATATCTCATACCGTACCTTGCAAGCCGTCATTTTGTGGAGTCTACGCTTGCCGGGAAAGCTTGATTGGCGATGGATTGGAGTGGTGGTGTCTGCCGGATGACGACACAATCTCGACTTACACGGCGAGTCTATGACATAACCGACAAGAATCCTGCCAAACCCAGCCAAAAGAAAAGAGGCACAATGTCCATTTTTGACTCTCACCTTGTCCTCTAGTCCATCTTGCTCCAAGGCAATTGATCTCCAGGGTAAACCCGGGCGCCGTCTGTCGATTGCCTTTATGGCGTTGAAGTTTAAGTTAATGGACAGTACAGTGATGAGGACACAGGAAGTCCAGAACTGTACTCCTTCACTTATTTTTATTGCTCACTACTGCCCCGTCTGCCATGGACTATGTGAATGGCCAATTGACCAGACTAACCCAGAGCTGATCGACAATACCGACGTGTTACACACTCGGCATGGTGGTCATCTCCATCATCTCTGATAGAAGAATGGGGCTTTCCGTCCATGGCGTCACGTCGGCCAAAGTGCCCAACTGCCGTGAAACATGAGCGGTCATGACAGACGATCTGAGCCAGCCACGAGATCGAGGCTTGGCTAGGGTCCAAGTCGCTCCCAGATCGGTTTCCGATACTGGCATCACAAGCCCCATCGAAGCAACATAGGGCTGGCTCGGCTTGTCGATGCCGGCCATGTGGCGTCCCACGGCCCCATGACACGGGAGGGCCGCCACGCGATTCCCATCGTCATTGTTGATGCCGCAAACGCTTGATACACGCCCGGCTTGTACGGAGGAGGGCGAGGGTGGTGCCTCGAAACTGCCGGTCGATGATGCCAATGATGTCCGTTGGAGCACGCGCGCTGGCTGGTCTGGCAACCATGGGCAATGGAGAAGCCGGATGTTCCGTCTCGCGACACCACCATGAGGGATTGTAGCGGCAGAGAGGGATATGAATCATAGATTGACACCGAGGATAGATGGCACACACTTAAAGCAATGCCAAGCCTACATCCAGACGTTGGAACCACCTGCTTGGCAACAACAACGGAAACATCACGTTGAACTACCAAGCATCAGACAAACCGCCACCATGCCTAACCGTGCGTTAGCCGTCAACCAACGCGTCTTCGAGAACGCCAACCTAGCCATCACCACGCATGGCTCCGACTGGTACTTTGCCGTCTGCGCCGTCATGAGCGCCTCGTTCCTCGCCGTCGTGGTCCTCACCTTTAGGAAGCCCCGCAGGGACCGCCTCTTCCACTACATGTCGGCGGGCCTGCTCCTCGTGGCGGCCATTGCCTACTTCTCCATGGGCAGCGGCCTCGGCCAGGTGCCCATCGAGGTCGAGTTCCGCCGGGGCGGCAGCCTCCGCGTCGCCGGCACGCGCGAGATCTTCTGGGTGCGCTACGTCGACTGGTTCATCACGACGCCCCTGCTGCTCCTCGATCTGCTCCTCACGGCGGGCCTGCCGTGGCCCACGATCCTCATGGCCATACTGGCCGACGAGGTCATGGTTGTGTGCGGCCTCGTCGGCGCTCTCATCCCCACGACGTACAAATGGGGATACTTTACCTTTGCCACGGTTGCGTTCCTCTACGTCGTCTCCGTCTTGGTCTTTGACGGACGGTCACACGCGAGGGCCTTTGGGGGAGAGATCCAGAGGACCTACATGACGTGCGGCGTGCTGCTCATTGGCATCTGGTTCCTGTATCCCATCGCCTGGGGCGTCTCGGAGGGCGGCAACGTGATCCACCCCGACTCGGAGGCCGTCTTTTACGGCATCCTGGATCTCATCGCAAAGCCCGTCTTCACTGGCCTGCTCCTGTTTGGCCACCGAAAGATCGACCCCGGCGTCCTCGGCGTCGCCATCCGGGAGCCGGGCCCAATGAACAGCGGACACGCCGAGAAGCACGCCATCGGCCAGTCGACCGGTGTTGCGAGCGCCGCCGCTGCTCACAACGGACATGGAAACGGCGCCAGTAGCAGCGGCGTGCAACCTACCGCGGCGGCTCACAATGGACATCACGCTGCGCAAACCAACCTGGCGCCCGCCACGGTGCCGACGGCGGTTTGAGCGACCAAGCCTTGGGGGATGGCAGTAGGCAGATTGGACATGTAACCACGATATCTCGGATGTTGACTGTACTCTCGATACCATAGTGATTCTTACATTAACACCAATATCAATTTCATTGAGGATAAGACAGGTATGATATAGGCTGAATGACACTACCAAAACAATCTCCCCGTTATCAGACCCCCCGTGCCCCCTCATCATCTCCATTGCCCCTCTGGTTCCCAGATCCGCAAAGCGGGGAAGCTTGCTCTTTTGCCCTCGGCGTCATGTCTCCCATTGGTGGGCATCGAGTTGGAGATCCAGTCTGTTGGAGACAATGGGCGGCCCAGGTGATCGGCAATTTGCACCGGCTTCCACGCCAGGCGGGCGAATAAGATCAACAAAGAGGAGCTGAGATTGAATCGCCCTTTTCGCAAAATATCGCTCAAGCCCCAGGTCATGTAGACGTAGATATAATTGCTCTCCCTTTTCCCCTTCTCCCTCTCCATCTCCATCCTCATCTCCATTTCTCCAGACAGCCTCCTCATCATGGCCGCGAAACTCCCCTTCCACGCCGACCACATCGGCTCCCTCATCCGCCCCGAGGCCCTTGCCAAGGCCCAGGACGCCGCCGACGCGGGGACCCTGTCGGCCGAGGAGCTCCGCGCCGTGCAGAAGGACGCCATTGCCGACATTGTCAAGAAGCAGCAGGCCCACGGCGTGCGGTGCCTGTGCTCGGGCGAGTTCGACCGCAAGTACTACTTCTCGGGCCTGTTCGAGAAGCTGGGCGGCTTCCGCGAGGTCAGCCCCGTGCCCTGGGAGCTGACGCGCCTCTCGGCGCCCCCCATCGCCGCCCTCAAGAAGGCCGGCAAGCAGTACCCCATGGCCGCCGTCTGCGAGTCCAAGATCTCCTACGAGAGCAGCGTCTACCTCGACAACTGGAAGATGCTGTGCGACACGCTGCCCCAGGACCAGTGGGCCGAGTGCAAGTTCACCATGCCGCCGCCCTGCTACTTCCACCTGCGCCTGGCCCCCGGCAAGTCCTACAACACCGACGTGTACAAGACCGACGACGAGTTCTTTGCCGATCTTGCCCAGGTCTACCAGAAGGAGTTCAAGGCGCTGTACGACGAGGGCCTGAGGAACATCCAGATCGACGATCCCACCCTGGCCTACTTCTGCTCCGACGACATGCTCGAGGCTCTCCGCGCCGATGGCATCGACCCTGACCAGCTGTTTGAGTCGTACCTCAAGGCGCACAACGACTGCATCGCCAACCGTCCTGCCGACCTACACGTTGGTCTACACATTTGCCGAGGTAAGAACAGATTCTGACCCTAATCTCAAGCAAAGAAGAAAAAAACAGAGGAAAGAAGAAAAAGGAGAGAGAGAGGAAGAGAGAGAGAGAGAGAGAGAGAGAGAGAGAGAGAGAGAACCTTGCTCACAAACCTACTACAGGCAACTTCTCCAAGTCAATGCACTTCAGCGAGGGCTCCTACGAGAAGATCGCCGCGCGCTTCTTCACGACGCTCAACTACGACACCTTCTTCCTCGAGTACGACAACCCGCGCTCCGGCGGCTTCGAGCCCCTGCGCTTCCTGCCCGCACACAAGAACGTCGTGCTGGGCGTCGTCACGACAAAGGACCCGGCCCTCGAGGATGCCGAGGTCATCAAGACGCGCGTGCGCGAGGCCGCGCAGGTCATCGCCAACGGCCAGGGCCGCTCCGTCGACGAGGCCATGCAGACGATTGGCATCAGCCCGCAGTGCGGCTTCGCCAGCGTCGCCGTGGGAGCCGATGGCATGACCGAGGACAAGATGTTTGCTAAGCTGAAGCTGGTCAAGGACGTGGCCAGCGAGCTGTGGCCTGATCGCCCGTAAATAGGATGAGATGGCGCGGTTGTGGGAGTTGGGTGGGATGCAAAGTCTTGATGTATATAGTAAATGTGCAAATCCCATGTGACCGCCATATGAAACTGATAATGCGCAAGTGAGTCAGGCTTTCCTTCACTTCAAAGAGTTGTATCCGTATATCAAAAGGCTCAGCCGATCTGCCGGCCGTCTTGCTAGAAGCGAAGCATCTACTCGGCCTATGTACATGGGCGAAATACTATGCACCAACCCCATATGTGCCCACTATGAACCCCCTTTCCCTGGTCGACCGTTCGTATGGGAAGCTTACTGGCACTGAGAGTACCAGGGAGGAGAAACGTCGACGCAGCGAAGACCAGAGCCGCAAGTCGTGCAGCCCGTGTATCCCTGACCACCGCATTGCCCATAGGCAGCAACGGAGCAGCCACCACCACCACCGCCGCCGCCGCCGCCACCTCCGCTGGTGGAGCTGGGCTGCGTGCTGCCGAGCGTCGTGGACGGCGATGAGCCGACGGTGCACGTGGCCTCGCAGGCAGAGCAGCTGGAGCCGGCGTTCTTGGTGCTGCCGCCCGAGTAGACGGCCGGGCCGGGGACGGTGTAGCCCGACATGCGCGAGTGGATGTTGACGAGGATGCCGGGGTCGCTGGCCGAGTAGGCGCCGGGGAAGCGCACGGTGGCCGGGCTGGCGGAGCCGCTGCTGCCGGAGACGGTGAGCTGGTAGCACGTCATGTAGAACTGGGCGTTGCCCGAGGAGCCGGCCGTGTGGAGGGCGATGACCTCGGCGCGCAGCAGGTAGTCGCCGTTGGGGACGTCGCTGGGGATCTTGACGTTCATCTTGCCGCAGCACCTGTTGAGGTCCTTGACGCCCCAGAAGTCGTCGTCGCCCGAGCCGCCGCTGGGGTTGGCCGCCCAGCCGTCCTGGAAGATCTTGAACCAGCCCGCCGAGCCGTCGGCCGTGGCGGCGTTGTCAACCTTGGAGAGGTAGACTATTACAGGGCCGTAGTGCGCGCCGCCAATGGCTTCATTGGCGCAGGAACGGTCGCCTGGTTGCTACACGTGCGTGCGTCGATTGTTAGTGATGGAGGCGCGCAGACAGAAAGTAAGGTATGTGTGAAATGGGGGGCGAGCCTGGGGATTGACGTACCGCGTGCATCTCAACCGTGACGGTATCGCCTGCTCTGACGGGGCACTTGGACGCCGCAGAGCCGGGGCTGGCGTTGCAGCGTATGTCGTTACTGGCGACGTTCTGGACGGGGCTGTTGCTACGCGGCATGCGAGCGCACTGGGAGCCGTGCAAGCAAGGTCAGCAAGAGGGCGGCCTCGTGGCAGCGGAGCAGAGGAGGGAAGGGGGACGTATCATGTCGACGCCATTGACCCAGAGCTGCTGGAAGATGGAGTGGGCGGCTGCTTGCTTGGCAGCAAGGGCCGCAAGGATGGTGACGGCGTTCAGCTTCATAGCTATGGAGAACCGGAGGTCCGTAAGGCTGAGTAGGGAAGGGGAGTGATCGACAGACAAGAAACCAAGGGGGCAAGAGCATCAGTGGAGCAAGGCAGGTCGTCTTTTATACATGGCCGAGAGGCGTACTCTTTTTCCTCCTCTTCTGTTTCTTCTCCCTGTGCGTGTACTTTGCTCTTATGACCATGGACCCGATCTTCCGGCAGCCCCAGACCGCCCTTCCCTCGTCTTAGTCTAGCCATTGCTCTGATGGCAATCAATGGCATGCAGCCACCAGAACCAGAAGCATCGTGGACCACGGTCTCATCTAGTAGATGTGACACTAGCAATTAGTCGTGGACTGGGGGGCAGCTGTCCACGCGCCACGTCCGGGCAATATCGATCGAGAATGGTGAATGGTCGGCAGGACGAGATGATATGGAGCAAGAATCAGCGCCAGGGTGCCGGATCAAGGCTGTCGGCCGCGAACGCTCCGAAGGGATAGTGTGCGAAGCAGACATGGTGGGCGCCTCATTGGCCGACGCGAGGATGCGAACTACGAGCAGCGGGTGCCGAAAGTGGTAATTCTCGGAGGCTGGAGCAGAATCCGAGTAGTGCGAATAGCTTCAACTGCCGTGGATGGCTGTGACGACGGAGGCGAGGTGCAGCAGTCTAGATCTGAGGGTGGATGGAGCATCGGTCCCGATGATCCGGGGAGTGCGTGCCTGCAAGGACGCTGCCGCGGTAGGCTCGTCGTTGTAGTTGTCCTCGTCATCAATATCGGGGATCAATATATGTCGTTGTACTGTAGCAGAGGCGCCAGGTGATGCTTGATTGTGCGGGAGGAGACAAGATGATATTTCCCGATATATCCGTTCACCCATGACAAGACCGATGCTCCGAAGATGGCGCGCCAAGTACAATTATAGATGTATACCTAGACGGGCTGCTGTCTGGGTGTCGTGCGGGACGAGAGAAGGTGGCTGGCTAGACCAACGCTTCCTATCCTTGACTGAATGGACGAGGGGACGTAACGTATGGTGGTTCATGCAGCCGTATGCACATATTGAACTGAATCATTGGTATAACGCAAATAGGTTTGGCACTTGCTGACTGCGAAATTGTACGACTGGTCGTCGTGGTCACATCTTACTGGGGGCAGTTGTGTGACAGAACGTGCGTCATGAGGCTGTAGTGTGTCGCTGCTTGGCCAAAGTGGTTTATTAGATTCAAAGAGACTAGATAGGTTGGTTTCAAGCCACAGTATTCGGTCTGATTCTGGCACGAATTAGCAACTTGATTGCATGATGTGTTCTTACCAACGACTCTGCTTCTGCCTGCTCCGGCCCGTCAGCCTATCTGGTGAGAGAATGGCAAGATGGACACCGTGTCGTTGGTCCGTTTGACGCTATTCGGAAGAATGGGATGTATGCGACATGTTCAATGGTATCATGAAGCCAGGTGGCCCTCAGCGAGGAGAATGGCCGCCACCATCGTCATCCCAGGCAGCCGACACACGACGCGTCAGTCAATTAGGTAGCCATCTACCCAGGTATTTGTCCATCATATGTCCAATTCGCAAACAAAGCGTAAAAGAAGCCACGGGTCTTCTCCACGACAGCCTAGGCAGCGAGATTGTCGGATCCGACGAAATAGTATTTGGGGGGACCGGTCCCGCCCCCCGGCGCAAACAGACGGACAGAGCTGAACAATCCAAGAAGAAGAAAAAAAAGCCGACGCAAGCCACACGCATCGATCGCAAGGTGGCCCCAGGGGTCTTGGAGCTATTCTCACCGGGCCGTGTCGTGTGAGTCCAAGCGAGGGGAGACAGACAGTTCGAGGTCACGCGGGGAGAAGAAAAAAAAGGGAAAGGGCCAGCAGCTCCAGGGCGTGTTGGGGAAACTGAACCCCGCCATCCAGCCCGCCCAGAACAGCGCTAGAACCGCCACCGCTAACAAGCCCGCCCGGTATCATCGTTACAGGCACCTGGACCTATTGCTGCCCGCAAGCAGCCCACCTGCCCTCACCGAGCACTCCGTCCACCACCACCATTTTGTCCATCCATAAGTCCTTTCAAGGTGAGACTTCTGCCGCATCCTGTACAGCAGGCGAGGTTGGTTCCGGACAAGCCGCCCGCCTGAAACACCCGATTCCTGCCTTTCTTTCTTTCTTTCTTTCTTTCTGTCTGTCTTCTCCGCTGATCGCTTGACCTTTTGCCGATCCCCAGCTACTATCTTAGTCGCTCCCCGCCTGCAGGAACAGACAGACAGATAGAGACAGAGAGACATTCACACTCACACCTGGACGCCCCTCCCACTCACCCGTCCATCTGCATCCATCCCGTTCTTCAGCAAAAAGCAAATATACTTTGGCAAGGCTTGTCCAAACTGCGCCGCTAGTAACCACATCGATCCCTCCTCCATCGCCCTCGCACCGGCGCGTCATCGCATCCTGCCTTACCTCCGCCGTCTCACGCTTGAAGAATTAACTTTGATCTTCTCTCCTCCTCATCATCATCCTCTTTTTGTTTTGTTTTTTAAACTGGCTTGCTCGGCTTCAGATCGACCCCTGCTCTCCTCGTGCGCCTCCCCATCTGTCACCTGCCTCTTCTCCAAAAAGCCGTCACGTCACGCTCCACTGCTGCGCTGCTTATCGCGAATCTCACAAATTCCCCATTTCCCATCCCTCTTTACCTGCCGTACCCTCCAACCTAGCTCACTTCCGCCGTGCTCTTCTCCTTGAATATTCTTGACTTGTCCCTTTCCTTTCGTCTTCCTCCTCCTCTTCCTCTACACCCTCTTCTTCTCCTTCTCCTCATCCTCCTCCCGCCGCTCGACCCCTCCCCCAGTCTTCCGCGCCTCGCTTGAGGCCGTCATCCTGCCATCATGTTCGACCTCTTTGCCATGCTCTTATCGTAAGTATTGCTATTGACTGCCCCGCCACCCTCCTCCATTCTGCCTCTTCCCCGCCATCCGCTAACCCTGTGCGCCTTGCTCGTGCCCCGCGACACCAGCTCCATCACCTCGTTTCTATTTCCCATCTTCGCCTCCTACAAGGCCCTCAAGACATCCGACCCTGCCCAGCTGACCCCATGGCTCATGTACTGGGTTGTCTTCAGCTGCTGCATCCTCGTTGAATCCTGGGTCTCCTTCATTCTCTTCTGGTGAGTCCTTGTCCGCGCGCCGACATCAAAATATACCGACGACTAATCCATGCGCCGCCCAAAGGATCCCCTTCTACGGATATGTCCGCCTCCTCTTCCTCCTCTACCTAATCCTGCCCCAGACCCAGGGCGCCCGCACCCTCTACGAGGAGTACATCCACCCTTTCCTCGAGGAGAATGAGGGCCACATCGACGAGTTCATCGCCAGCGCCCACGATCGCCTCAAGGCTGCCGGCATAGCCTACCTCCGCCAGGCCATCGAGTACGTCAAGACCAACGTCCTCGGCCTACCCCCCTCGGAGCCTGCACCCGCCGCCGCCCCAGAGCCCCCCAGCACCCAGACCTACACCCAGGCGCTCCTCGCCCGGTTTAGCGTCCCTTCGACGAGATGGTCCGCCTCGACCAACGCCAACGGCGACTTTTATAATCTCCTCGCTGGAGCCGTCTCCGCCCTGTCCACAGCCGGCGCCCGCTCCGATCCCTCCGGCCCCAGTGCCCCCGGTGCCTCTGGCCTGGCCCAGCTCATCCCCGCCAACCTGCGCAACCCCAACGAGCGCATGTCCTTCATCGCCGCCCAGCGCGAGCGCCTCAGCATCCTGCTCTCCGCGCTCGACCGCGAGGCCCAGGAGCTCCAGCGCTCCGAGTCCCAGGACCGCCGCGTGCCTTCCATGGCCTACGACGGCCACGATGAGGACGAGCCCACCCAGCGGCCCCCCAGCGGCCTCAGCGGGTGGAGCGGTCTCAGCAAGAGTCGCAGCGAGCCCGACTTTGAGAAGATTGACGCCGAGAGCGGCGCCGAGGACAACGACTCGCTGCGCCGCCGCAACGTCGCGGGTGGCACCCCTTCGGCAGGCGGCACGTCTTGGGTGCCCTGGACCTGGGGTACCGGCGCCAGCGAGGGAGCGAGCTCAGGCATGGAGCACTAGGTCTACCCTGAGATACTGTCTGGCCGGAGTTTGGAGTGTATGTATTGGTGGGAAACCAACTGCCGTCTTGCCTAGATGGTTTAGCATTGGGCGCCGTATAGGATATGGATCACATATGTCGTATGCTGGCGTTGGTGGTGAAACCGCGAGCCGCCCGCGTCTGTTATGTTTTCGTTAAAATAACTCTAGACCTGACATTGACAAAGGATGCCCTAGAGGCGCGATGCCCCCGCTCGCTCGAGTCTATATATATAGATATGCAAATCGTCCGTTGTGCCCCTGAAACACCACCCAAGAGTGTTTATCGTACAAATGTATCCCCTTTTCCTCCCGCCTCTTTCCACCTATGTTATACAGCCATGGGTCACCAGGCTATGCGCCGAATATTCATCATCCATCTTGCTGCTAGAACGCCTTTAACCCTTCTTGTAAGGATAAATAAAATCAACTGCGCCCTTCTTGAACCAGAGCCTCTTCTTCTTGCCAGTGACGGCGTGCTCGCCCCAAGCCTCAACCATGTGCGTTTTCTTGAAGGTGCGGAGGAACTCGGGATCCCACAGCTCGCTGGCGATGCCTAGATCCTTGCAGCAGCGCATCAGCGCATTAGACTTGCAGCCCTCGACGGCGCTGGGCAGTCCGCTGGCATCGAAGTAGTTGTTTTCGCCTTGGGCCTGCGCCGCGAATCTATTGAACCCCCGTCAGCGCTCACTTCATCCGGCACGGTGCAGGAAGAGGGGGAAGGGGTGTCTTACCGTCCGTCCACAATAAGGGCGTACTCGCGCGTGACAATGTTGGGCCCGACGACGGGGTCGCTACGGGGAATCATGCTCCAGCCCATGGGGCCAAATGCCTGGTTCAGGCGGCGGCGGTACTTGATCTCCGGCAGGTACAAGATTCCGTCGGGCTTGACTTCAATGTCGTTGACGTTGAGCGGTGCGGCCAGGATCTCGGCCTGCGCCGGGGTGACGGCAGTTGTAGACGCACCCAGGAAGCTCTGGGTCCAGTCGACTTCGTTGTGGCGGCCCGCGCGCGACCAGCCCACGCTCTTGCTGTCGATAGCCACCGCGGGCCGGGTGAGGTCGGCTGGCGACGTGTTCTTGCCGGCACTGCTATTGGCGGCTGCTGGTGCCGGAGTGGCGGGCTTTGGTGTGGGCTTTGGTGCAGGTCTTGGTGCAGGCTTTGGTGCAGGCTTTGGCGCAGGCTTTGGCGCAGGCTTTGGCGCAGGCTTGGGTGCAGGCGTGGGTTTAGGCTTGGGTGCAGGCTCGGGTGCAGGCTTGGGATTGGACGTCTGGGACGCGGGAGGAGACACTGCCGCCGTCGTCGTCGTCGTCGTCGTGGAAGCAGGAGTGGGCGTTTCCGCTGCTGCTTCAGCGGCGAGGGTGCTGGAGTGGCTGAATGATTTTATGGAGATGGACGGGACGCGGTAGGGAATGGCCCGCGGCAGCGACCGCCTGACCCATCGTGCAGCGTACATGGCGAATTGAGAGGGATGTGGGAAAGGAGAATGATGGACTGCACGATGTGTTGTAATGATATTTTTTCTCCTGCTAGCAGTAGTTCTGGAGTCCCTGAAAGAGAGAGAGCGTTTGAGCTGGGACCTGCTTATCTTATCGCCATGTACGGATAATGGACTACTGCTCTTCTGGGTAGAGAGTGGGTCAATGCAGCACGAAGCTGTAAAGGCAAAGTCGCATGATGGCTTCTGAAGGCATCTGTCAAAAAGAATTGGTGATAAAGTACATATATTGAATTATGACGGTTTTGGTTGTTTTTCGGAATGGAGTACAAATGTATGAGCTGAGACAGTTCATGTAAATTGGTGGTACAGACAGTGGTACAAGAGAAATCTCGCCATGGCTTCTTCTCTCCAGCTCCTTGTCCTTCAATGCCATTACCACGGATGGGCAGGATGTCATAGCCTGGGTGTAATTTGCTGTCTCTAGTCGTATTAGGCGTCTTTACTGGACGTCCGCTGGTCGTTGCCGTGCATCTTCCAGCACTTTTTGAAGTCGTCCATCTTGATCAATCAGCCCATTATCTCTCCAATTCAGTGCATCTTCATGCCCAAGATGAGAAGAAAAATGCAAAGCAAATTGAAGGAAATAATTTCCCTTGTACTCACCTCAGCCACGCATGCTCGCCAATCCTTCTTTTCGAAATAGCAGTCCGTCATTCGGGCGTTTTCCTCTATGCCACCAAACCAAGGTCAGCAACTACCATCTTCGGCGTCTTTGCAGCCAGCCCAGCACCGGTAGCCCACGGAGCCCATCCCATACAGCCTCGCGAAATGAGCAAACACAAAAGGCATCGGCCCTCGTGAGAGATGTTGTATCTGCACGTACCTGAGCAGCCTGTGCTGTAGATGCGCTTGTCCCTGCGCCGGCGCCGTTAGCCTTCGATCCCGCCCAACACATGCAAAGACTCGCGACTCACCACTCATCCGGCTCGTCGTCGTCGTCCCTGGCGCTCGTGGCAGGCATCTTGTGCTCCTCCTTGGAACGCTCTGGGGCGTTGGGCGCAGGCTTGGTCGACTGAGCTCCCATTGTGCGTGAGCGATTTCACTCGTGGACTGAAACTTGCAGTAGTGTTGTCAAAAGGAGAAACAAACGACACCATACCAATAATAATCAGCTCAACCCTCCCCAGCAGCTTCTACCTCAGCCCTCAACCTCTCCCTCCTTCTTCCTTCCATACGTCAACAACCACCTTTTTTTCTTCTTTTTTTCCCGTCATGGCGACTCGCAAGCTCAATGTCCTCGTCTACACAGGTGAGCTTCCTCAATTATCCTTCCCATCTTCTTAATCTCATGGCCTAGGCACCGGCGCCACGTCCGAGTCCATCCGGCATTGCATATACTCGCTTCGCCGCATGCTCGCCTCCAACTACGCCGTCATCCCCGTTACTGAGACAATCATTCTCAAGGAGCCGTGGCCAGCGACGTGCGCTCTCCTCGTATTCCCCGGCGGCGGCGATTTGGGATACTGCCGCGCCCTCAATGGCGAGGGAAATCGCCGCATCACCGACTTTGTTCGCCAGGGCGGCGCCTATCTGGGTCTCTGCGCCGGCGCCTACTACGGCTCCCGTAGATGCGAGTTTGAAGTCGGCAACAGGCCGCTAGAGGTCATCGGCCCCCGTGAGCTGGCTTTCTTCCCTGGGACGTGTCGCGGCTGTGCCTTTGGGGGTTTCGAGTATCACAGCGAGAAGGGCGCCAGGGCTGTTAGGCTGAATGTCGTCAAAGAGGCATTTCCCGACACGGCGCTTGACAACACCGTCTCCTACTACAATGGCGGAGGTGTTTTCGTCGACGCGGCGAAATTCAAGGACAACAATGCCGTGCAAGTTTTGGCCACGTATGACGAGGACATTAATGTCGATGGTGGTGATGGCAAAGCCGCCGTCGTTCAATGCAAAGTCGGCAGCGGCAAGGCTATCTTGACTGGCCCTCATCCCGAGTGAGTCCCCCCGACAGATTCGAGGGGGAAAGCCATATTCTAATTCTGCAGATTTGCCCCCGTCAATCTTCACCCACAGCCCGGCATTCCTGACTATCAGCAGCTCGTGCAGCGGCTGGCCTTGGCTGAAAAGTCCCGCAACCGGTTCTTCAAGGCATGCCTCTCCAAGCTCGGCCTCGAGATGGACGACGGCGACTCGGCCACGCCTCCCCTCTCCAGCCTGCATCTCACCTCCATTGACGGCGCCGGTGTGTCGGAGCTGCTGTACAAGCTAGAGGAGGTCAAGGACACGGTGGATGGGTCCGACTTTATGATTCATGACGCGGACAAGTTTATCATCAAGACTGCTCCCGATGGGTGGGATATGGGTGAGCTACTAAAGGCTCTGGCACCTCTGTGCGAGTCCGAGGGCATCATCGAGTACGAGACCATCGTCAAGAAGATTATCGCTCATGAGAACGAGCTTCCCTCGGCGGAATTGACGCCTAGCTTCGACCACAACAGGTTCTACACGAACCTCAAGCGCTACCAGATGCAGGAGGAAGATGCCGAGGATTGGGGCACCGTACTCATGTACGGAGACGTGGTCACCAGCACAAACACCTTGCTTGAGAAGTACGGTTCTTGCATAGTTGCTTCGCCAATGCGCTAACAAACGCAACAGGAACCACAAGCTCCTCTCGCAGCTACCCAGCGGCTTCACTCTGACAGCGTCAATGCAGCTCGCGGGTCGTGGGCGAGGAAGCAACGTCTGGCTCGCACCGCCCGGATCGCTTCTCTTCTCTACCATCATCGACCATCCAGCGCACCTCGCCGCATCACGTCCCATCGTCTTCATCCAGTACCTCGCAGCCATTGCCATCATTGAAGGCATTCATTCCTACGGCCCAGGATACGAGAAGCTGCCAATCAAGCTCAAATGGCCAAATGATATCTGTAAGCCCCCTCCTGTGCCGTTCGTCGAGGACCCGACAACTGACCGTGCAAAGACGCCCTGGACCCAACCAAGCCCGCTAGCTCAGCCAGCTACATCAAGATCGGTGGTATCCTATCCCAGTGCGGCTACTATGAGGGCGCCTACAAAATCGTGCTCGGCATCGGCATCAACACCATCAACCCCCGCCCCACGACCTCCATCTCCGACCTGCTCCCCGAGGGTGCCGCCCCGCTGCGCATCGAGACGCTGCTCGCGCGCATCCTCACGCGCCTAGAGGCGATCCACGCGCAGTTCCGCCGCGAGGGCTTCTCCGAGGACCTGGAGGCGCGGTACTACCGCAACTGGCTGCACACCGGGCAGTCCATCACCCTGGAAGAGGAAGCCGGTGCCAAGGCGCGTGTCCTGGGCATCACGAGGGACTGGGGCATGTTGCGCGTTGAGCAGGTAGATAGAGAGGGGCGAGGAACTGGAAGGATATGGACGTTGCAGAGTGACGAAAATAGCTTTGATTATTGGAAGGGTTTGATCAGGAAGAAGACGTAAAATGTCGGCCGCACCGCCATTCAACCGGGGAAAATATACACATCATAGGAAAATAGCCACAGGGAACTCCAGGTACAGGATTAAAATAAAATATAGATGCAGGCCAAATGAACAATTCCACAGTTTGAACCAAAGTGAGGGTGCTGGAAGATTAGTTACCCTACATGCCAAATCATACCAATGTCAACTGACCTCGGCAATCACCACACACGTGTGGGAATGTACAATTGCTGTTCCCAGGAACCTTTATTTCTTTACACACAGCGTGGTTGGCTCAATTTCACCTTGTCGCACAGTTGCCTCACAACTCAACGCATCACCATTCGAACAAAATAGCCTCATTTTGAGTCTTCAACATAATCTATCAGATAGGTCATCGATACCTAGTGTACAGCTTATTATACACGCCAATCAAGTGCTCCTCCGCCCTCGATGGTAATTCGTCGTTGAAAATCCAGAATTGGCCCTCTTTTTTCACGCCTCGTGCCTGAATTCTAAAATCCCCAAGGTGTAAATGGATAGAAACAGGGGCGAATAAAAACATCAGAAAAGAAGAAAAAAAAAACGCCATGCCGATGCTACAGTCGAGTGAAGATGTACATAAAGCTATCGTGACAGCCTCGTGGTAGGTTGGGCGCGGGAAAGTGATGCGCGCGCGTAGATGGGATGTGTTCGCTGAAGGATGTGGTGGCGACTATCGGTCCTTGTAGATCTTGGGCTTGAAGCCGGCCTCGATGTCGGCTTCTTGCTCCATCTTCTCGCGTATAGGGCCCAGCTCGCGCTCGAAGCGTTCTTTGGCGCGCACAATCTTGCTCTGGAGGTAGAAGCTGCCGCCCTTCTGAGGATCGTTTGCGTCAAAGAGGCGCTTGTAGCGCTCGAGCACCTCCTCGACGTTGGCCTGGCCGCCGGCCGGGGGCTTGACGTTGAGGATGCGGCAGGCCTCGTCGAGCGTCATGCCCGAGGACAGCGACGCCCGGCCCCCGACCGTGTTGCCCGCCTTGGCCTGGGCGCGCTGGTAGGCTGATGCGGCCTGCGCTTGCTTGTATGCGGCGACGAAGGACCGGCCGAGGATGCGCGAGCCTGTCAGGAAGGCCGTGATGACGAATTTGTGAGCCTGAAGGAGTAAAGGTGAGTGTTTGGCCGGGATGTGTTGGTGAGGGCAATGCGGGAGTGAGGCATACCATATTGTCGCAAAGTCGAGCGTTGTCCCAAGGGGTCTCTTTCGGTGCAACAACCTGCAATAGCCCTTTTGCTTGATAGTATCTGCACAAAAGAGATGCGCCGTTCTTGCAGTGAACCTGAATGCCGCAGGTTGAGAAGGGAGGGGGGCTGTGGACGATGGCAAAGCCGACGAACGGACAAGAAACGAGTGGTAGGAAAAAGATAAATTTCGGACCGTACCGTCGAGTCGAGGGTATTCAGCCGAGAAACTACCGACACTGGTGGGGCCCCTCCTCACCGAGGTGAGTGTGGCTCGGTCAAGAATCAGCAGCCAAGGGACTTGGGCTAGCTCCAGTTGGTAAGCGAGCGATGAAGGAGGGCTGCGTCTGCGAGCAAACGGATCAGGACGATTCCTGCTTGTGATTGGTTTCTCCGTTGGATGTGTCTGTCGTACGAGACGTATGCAGCGGGATTGCATGCCGAGTTGAGCAACTAATCGGCCCCGACATCCCCATTGAGATTTATCTGGCCGCCCCCTCAGTAAGGCTTCATTCTTCATCTGGCATCATCTGGTATATCGGATAACGGCTCTGTGTTGCTTGGACTGACTGGTTGTCTGTAGAAGAGGTCATTTCCGGTTCAGCGGAACTCGTTAGGCAGCAGCCTCAAAGAGACTCCTGACGTTGCCAGGATGATGAACCTGGAGGACATTGTCCAGCTTCTGCAGCGGGACGGCAGCGGCCTATCCCCCGATGACTACGACGAGGCGTCCCAGCCGGCTGGCTTGCGCGAGAGGCGGGTCCAGGCTCTGCAGCCGGTCCTAGAGACGTGCAGGCACCTCTGGCAGTCCGGCGCGGGAGAGCTGGACCTGATTGCCGAGAAGCTCGGAGACGCAAGTCGAGACCGTAAGTCGAGGCAACCCAAGAGGAAGCAGGCCGGGCAGCAGCTGACTTGAGCATAGCGGCATGGCGTGGCCCCTTTGGCGAGGCGGGCATCTTGATGTTCTTCCTCGATTGTTTGGCGGCGGGAGGGCTGCGGCAGGGCCTGCACATCCACGCGCTGCGCATCGTTGGGAACTCGTGCGCCGACACGGATGAGAATCGCAAGCGTGTCGTCGACGACAACCTGCTTGCGCCCCTCATTCGAGATCTCAGCATCGAGGGCCTGATACCCTTTTCCATACCCGTGCTGTTCAACATTCTCGTCGACTATGGTAAGTTGCAGAAGCCATCGGGCCAAAGGGGGGGGGGAGTGATACTTGATACTGACGGCATGCTTAGAGCCTGCTCAGCGCCTCGCCTCCCAGTCGAAGCTTAGCCACCACCTCATCAGGCTTCTCTCCTCGCAGAACCTCCCCAACTACGCCCCATTTGTGACATATTTCTTCAAGATCCTCGCGCTGCTTGTTGCACAGGAGGGCGAGCTGGCGCAGGCTGATCCCCTGACAGTGCCCACCCTCCTCGGCCTGGCTACGAACCCCTCCATGGACCATGATCTGGAGGACTTTGTCGCCCTGGTCTCCGTGGCCGTCGCCTATCTCGCCTCCGAGGCGATCCAGATGAGCGTTATTACGGAGGATAAGATGCCTGTATTCTTGGATTTGGTGCAGCATATCCACACCAACATCGAGGTTGACCAAGTTGACGACCCTGACGTCGTCGACCAGATTCGACAGCTCAAAATTTCCCTCCTCACGTCCCTTGCAGACCTCACCGGGAACGACGCCTTTCTTATCCAGTATCCCCTCCAAAGCAACGTGGCCACGACTTTCTGGACATGGCTTCGGTCGCCAAACCCGGGCCTCCAGTCCTCGGCGTGTCTGGCTCTGGGCAATTACACGCGCTCCGACGATGTGTCGCAGGCATTCGTCCACACCCACGCCGCCCACGTCCCCGTCATCAACCTCATCTCACGGCCTGGGGTAGACGACGCTCAGCTGCTTCACGCGGCGCTGTCTTTCCTCAAGAACATGGCGATACCAGCCGCCAACAAACCCTTGCTAGGGGATCTTTTCAACGCACCATGCCTGCCGCGCATGTATGCTCTCGATTCCTTGCCTCACGTCCAGTTTGCAGCCGTCTCTCTGACAAGGATTCTTTTGGTTAATTGCCCCGACAACGTGCGCAGAATCTGTACACCCCTAAGTGCAGACCCGTCCAGCTCGGCAAGCGAGCGCACCAATGTCTATGCCCTCTGCGAAGTCTTTGAGCGTTCCGACGCTGAGCCGACTCGGCTTGAGGCAGCACGAGCGATTTCTGTCATCTGCCGTGTCCTCCATTCCAACCCTGTTGCACCAATTCTTCCAGATTGGGTTCCTACGACCTCCAAGCTGCAACCTGCTGCTACAGAACCAGACGAGACAACTTCTGCTCCTCCGTATGATGACACGGACGACAGCAAGCGGCGCCACCTCTTTTACACAAAGCACAACATTTCCAAGGCCCTGTCCTTCTTGGTGACGCAGACGAAATGGCCCCTCCTGCGCTCCGAGGCATGGTTCGTCTTTGCTCTCATGTGCCGTTCGCGTGATGGCGCTGCCACCATGATTACCGTCCTGAATGTGCAAGCCACCAACCAAGCCCTCATCGAAACCATCACTGGGCGCAAGACGCATGAGCCGAAAGAGCAAGACACTTCTACCGATGACGTGGTGAGCCAATTGACGGGCAACATGGGGCTCGAGCCGCAGCAAGTTGATCCCACGCAGAGGGCCAGCATGGCCAGCGTGGACCGTGAGAATGCTGTGGTCTTCTGCAGCGAGCTGCTGAGAAATTGGAGGGAGGAGATGCCGCCATTGAGACAGGCTCTCTTGCGAGATCTTCTCAAGGAGGGCGGTGAGCTCATAGCTGCCAGCAAAGCAGCGGCGGCATGATATCAAACCCCCAGCATCATGCAAGTCACAGAATAGACAATTGATTAAAGACAAACGTCATTGATTCACGTGTATATCATCCGATGCTTTTGGCCATGAATACAGAACAAGGATGATCATGCAATAATAAATTCTCGACCTGGACCTAGAGTATCTCTCCTTCCGAGCCGGGCCGAGACTATCTCATCAGAGCCTCGTACCGACGTTGCCCCTCCCATTGAGACGCATAAGAGCAAAAAACCCTGAAACACCAGAATCCCTTTTTGCAAGTTTATTTCTTGTCAGCCTCAGCCTCCGCCTTGTCCCGGGCGCGCTTGTCGCGGGCACCCTGGTAGCGGGCGTTGCTGCGGGCAGTGCGGAGCTTCGTGTAGGCTCCGCCCTCAATCTCGGCGGGCATGTCGCTCTTGCTGATCTCCTTGAAGGCGATGTCGGTGGGGGCGATGGGGAGAACGGCGGAGATCAGGGTGGCCTTGTCAACAGAGGACAGGTCGGTCTTGGTGTCACCCTTCTTGGGGGCGTTGGACTTGCGGGGCAGCAGGATCAGACGCTCCTTGTAGGCCTTGAGGCGCTCGACGTTGGCGGCCAGAGACTCCTCGCTGAGGTTCTGGCGGCGGGCATCCACGGAGATGCCGATGGTGGGAGCGACGAGACGGGGGATACCGGCCTCCTGCAGACAATTGTCAGAACGGATTCCTGGGCCTCCCACAAAGGGCAGTTCATACCTTCAGCTCAGCAAGGGTGAAGCCACGGCCGGCACGGCATCGGCGGTTGTACTTGATGGTAGGGCATCGCACAATAGGTCGCAGCTTGTCGAGAGGGCGAGGGGCGAGGGCGGCAGCCTTGGCCTGACGTGCGACACGTCGGGAAGCCTTCTTACCAGCCTGCGCAAGAAGGGTCAGTTTTTTTCTTTTTCTTTTTCTGCTCCAAAGAAGGCCCTCGCAGCCAACTTTTGTCGAGAATCATACCTGGTCGAAGTGGGTTCGCACCCGTCGCTGCCAATCCTTGCGGAAATCTGTTGGAAGCAGTGTCAGTCTCGGATTGCCGTCTCGCCAAGTAGGATATTTCGCCCGGGTGCGGGAGGGTTGTGCTCACGGTTGTTGACGAGCTTCTGGTTGTGCTTGATCGCCTGTTGGGGGAAATGGTCAGCGCGGTGCGTTCACACGTCTTCTCGCCTTCTCGCCGGCGTGCTCTCGAGATTGGGATCCGTACCATTGTGACTGCTTGCGATCAAACCTGGCTCCGGGGATGGTCGTTCGTTGGTCGTGAGGGCGTTGTAAATTTCGGGGAGGTTGAGGCTAGACAAATTCATAGAAGGGTTTTCGTGCCCTACAAGAAGTACGTACCTGGTGGGGGTTTGGTCGTTTGTGGGCCACCAGAGGGAAGAAGCACAGGAAAACCTCAAATTACCGATAAATCACGTGCGCCACGGCCATCTGAAAATTTGTGAGGGCCTGACGCAGGCTTAGCTAAGATCCCGTGACTGGCCCTCCTAGCGTCTGGAGCGTTGCTGCCTGGAGCCTAGCGCGAGAGGGCTTGTGCCTGGATGCCTGAATCAGTAAACCGTGCACGGAGCACCTCCAGCTCTATAAATTCCTCTCGAGGCTTCCCTCCTTTGCCTGTTTTCTTCCTTTCTTCTTCATACTTACCTTGTTCCGAATCTCCCAGCTCAAGACTTGGGGGGTTCAGTTTGGAAGGCCTGCATTGCACAGCGCGGAGTCGTTCCATGCTCCATTGTCCTTCGGGGCCATGGGGGGCGTAATTTTTGATTTATCCCATTTTCATTGTGACGTTCGCTTTACGCGGGCCCATGAAGAAGATGCTGACCATATACTGTGTATGTATTGTGTAAAATTTCGGAGGACTGAGGTGGTTCGTTCTGCGATGCTGAGCGAGTAGAATAGAGGTACATGGTGCAAAGGTATGCACAGAAGGATGAACGTCTGTTTGCAGCCTTCGAGTGGATTAATCTGCTATCTAGAAATTCTGGCAATGCTACGAGAGCAGCCACAACATCAGCATCCCTCGATGCAAACATCCTACGCCACTTGGGTTCTTAACAGCTATCTCTTGTCTATCTTGATATTACCCTCTCTAGTTTCCGTCTATTCTGTGGGTACGTATTAGGAACATCGACGGTCGCCAGAGTCAGTAGCAAACACGCCCGCGCAATTCACCAAGGCTATGCCAGATAGCCGCTTTAACAAGATGGAACGCAAGACATGATTTGAAGCGGCAGGTTTTTATTCATACTGACCAATCTAGAAGCTTCCCGGGGGCGGGTATGCCTTCTCTGGATCCCTCGCATCTCTTGCCTCCATGGGTTCGGGGGCGAAGCTGATGCGTCCAGATCGCTCGTCAAACGGCCTCCTGTCGCCTAGCCTGTCCATATCCTGAGATCGGCTTTCACCAAAGGGAACGCTGAAGGAGAGTGTGGCGGGGAAGATGGGGCGCGAGAAGCGGTTGTACGCAATGTACGTCTCGCCATCTCCCCGAACCGAGTTGGCGGGAGCGGCCGAGTGCACACTCCTGGGCCTGATGGACACGGCGTCCTCCTGGATGGGCTTGATTCCGAAGTACTTGTACGTCACGCTCAGCAGTGGTACCGACAGACCGTGCATGATGATGGAGAACAACACAAGCCAGTAGATGACTGGGGTCAATGTTAGTATCTTGGTCGTGTGCTGATGGGTGTTTCCATGACTTACCAGGTCCAATAGCTCTCAGTAGCGCTTGTTCGCCCTCGTCGGCATCCTCGAGCTTCGGCATCAGGTGCAGCTTGGTGTGCTCGACGTAGAAGATGGCGCCCACACCAATCGGTCCGAAGTAACCAAAGAAGAGAGCCTCCTTCCAGTTGGTGACGGTCGAGTGCATGGTGCGGTACAGGAGCATGATGGGGGGGATGCGGCGAATAAAGAGGACGAGGAAACCGAGTGCAATCAGACGGGGGATAGTGATACCGGTCGTCTCGGGCTGGTGGAAGTCGCTCCAGGGCATGACGGCGCCCAGGTACATGAAGCCTCCGAAGTTGAGGATGACATCGACGCAGTGGTTGACCTCGTCGTGTCGTCGCTCGGTCTCGGCAAGGAAAGCGCCGTCCCAGTTAAGGGCGCATCCGGCAGCGAAGCAGGCGAGCAGGTCGCTGATGCCCAGAGTTCCAGCAGTACCGGTGATGAAGAGCTGTCAACGCCGTCAGCAATAGGTCAGCAAGAGCTTCTAGGGAGTACCTACACCGAGAGCCGTGGGGAAGAGCACGTAGCTCTCCTCGTCAATCCACTTGCGAGCCAAGCAAAACTTGAGTCCCTTTCCGGCAAAGAAACCGATGAAGGCGCCGTATGCCATGGCCAGGATGACAATGTACAAGAGCGTCTCGACAACCCAGTTCTCCAAGGCCAGGAGTGGGCCACCACCTTGGCGTCCGACGTCACCAGCCCTCTTCATCAGGGCGTGCGAGGTATCGGCAGAGTCTGGGAGTTCGGAGTGGCGCATGAAGTACAGGGCGAGCATGAGGAAGGGGAAGGCGAATCCGTCGTTGGCGCCAGCTTCGGCCGAGATAATCTCACGCAGGGGTCGGGCGACGTATCGATCAGCAAAGGGACCCTTGGCGATGGCCTGGGATAGGATAGGATCGTTGGGCGTGACGCAGGCGGCGAGGACGAGCAGTCCGAGGAAGGAGACCTTGGGGATCGTGGCCAGCATGCAGAGGCATGTGGTGGCCCAGATGAGAGCCATGACGGGGATGAGGCAAATGACCATCTCCTTCAGGTGGTGCCACACATACTTCTCCGGAAGCTGGTAACCGGCCATGACCAGCTGGAGACCGATCATGACCCTCATAACACCCAGGGTGATGGGTGAGAGTTGGTCAGGGTCGGCTGAGCCCCATTGTTCTGGGAAGATGAATCTTGCCGCGACGGGGCCCAATGCCACGCCAATGGCGACGGCGGGAACTAGGACGATGTCAGAACAGGAGGACGACAGGAGGTGGTCTCGTCCATTGGGGTGTACGAACGGGCTTCACCAAGATACCACTCTCTCTTGAGCTTCACGGAGGTGAAGCCGAACAACACGATAAAGGCACCTATACCAAATCAGCAAACGCCCTACCGACGTCACCAAGCCCAGAGAAAGAGAGGCCACGGACCGAAAACGGAGATGACCGTGTTGAGCTCGATGATATCTAGCGCAGGCATGGTTGCTAGATGTGGTGCTTCTGTGGACTTGACTAGGAGAAGCTGCGGAGGGCGAGATGTATGGTACACTTGGCCGGCAAGTGTTGGGTTTGACGCATTAAACAAAGACTTGCTAATAGGGTAAAGGAAAACAGGTCGAAAGAAGAAAAGAAGAGAAGGAAACCAGCCCGAATATAATGGACCAAAACGCCTCACGAAATGACGACTTTCAAAGGAAAGAGACTAAGCCACCTGGGCATGCGGACGACATAAGTAGGCCGTATGGATACTGGGCCACTTTAAACGCTCATACAGAAGCAAAAGGAGACAGCAGCGCACGGCACCTGCAACCCAACACATCCAGTAGGTATCCCACGTCCCCGTCGATCCTGTTTCCGACCTGTTTTCGTCTCAGCTAGTCCGTGGTTATGGTCCCCTTGCTCTCGCCCGTGGGAACTAAACGGCAATGGGGATGACCACCCCGGGCATGCCAGCATCCGACTCGAGGGGAGGGGGACTGTGGGCAAGGCGGGCAGTGGGCGTGCGTGAGGCGGAGGGCGCGTGGGAGGCTCAACATGGGCCACGCCAGTTACAGCTTCACCCCAACTCGCACACCGGGGGGGTTCTGTGACACGGCCATTGCTCCCCCCCCCAGGCTGGAGCCTCTGAAACGATAGCAGAGCGTTCTGGTCGGGGCTCTCCTAATGCGCCGCAGAGCCTATAACGTCCAGAGAGGGCGTCGAGCTCATCCCAATAGCAGATCAGCATCGCGCCCAGCCGTGCTTGAGACGGCGACGGTGCCCCAAGGACCAGGGCTGCGACAAGAGTCGTCATCAAGACTGTGTGTAAGGGGGGGGACAAAGGGCAAGGATGGGAGCAAGTTCGGACAAGTCATTGGTTGGCCACGTCGTCTCCTTGCTCGTCGTCATCTTGAGGGGGATTGGCATTGCTGGGCACGTCTGGGCGGCTCCTTGGCAGGGCTTGGCGCATCGAGTCCAGCTCCCCCTACCCAGCCTGGAGGTCCCCCAACCCAGCACAACCCAGCAGGAACCGTCACCTAACCCACGACACGCTAGGGGGGCGATCACACCAGCAACTACTTTATATCTAAGCTTATCTTGACTGTCGCGGGCGAGGGGGATGGAGGCTCGCGAGGGGGCCTCGTTGCCATTCGCAGAAATGAAGATTCTCGGGCTTTTCAGAAAAAATTCCAGCTCTTTGCTCAACACGAGAGCTCATTAATCCAGCCCGTGCTTCCTAGGGGAAGCCGGGAATTGCGCTGGTGAGTGGCTAATACCGCCAAGTGAGGCCAAGGTGCGGCCAAGTAGAGGCCAAGCTCTTGGCCAGGTCATCACCCTCAGAATGCGCAAGGAAGCAGCGCAAAAACACAGGGCTATGCTTGGTTCTTGCTTTTTACAGCTGTATTCCTGCCCACGCTGACCAGAAGGGAAGCACACCACTCTGGCGGTCGCTGTCCCCCCATCTACGCAGTTGCAGGTGATGGTTTTGTACGCTGCAAGAGGGACACGATATCGTCATGAGACGGAAACGCCTGCCATCTCATGATGATCGCGTGGCATAGATTAATCCGCGTCCAGGTTTCCCCAGGTCAAGCGATCGTGTGAACGACGGGTCATCCCCTCGAGGCGCTGTGGGCTTCCTTTGGCTTCGGACCAACCTGCGACTCGACTCCGTGCTCGGTCGGCCCGTCCACCAGCTTCTCCTCTCCAAGGTCCCTGTCGACCAGAAAAAGTCCGGCGAGGTCAAGGCTGGGGATTCTGTAGGCAAGCTCCGTCTACGCCCCCATTGGATCCCCCCCTCCGCCCGCGAGGCATAGTTTCACAATCCCCCAAGACGTTATCTTTTGTTTGGATCTTTTGCTACGCTTCCGGTCTCACTGATTGGGGTATTATTGATACCATCCTTGCATGTGTACGCTATGGCCCTTTGATATTTCCCATCGGTTTTGCTACCGACTTGGCAGGTCGTGGATGCAAACGAGGCACGCAAGCTTCGTTCTCCCGCCATCAGGATTGCTTCCCAAGCCCTGACAAATAACAGAAACAAATGTCTCAGAATTCAAGGACAAACAATTTCCAAAAATATTCTCTCCCGTAGCCCACCCCGTGGTGTTTCTGATTGCGCATTCTGATTCTCACATCCCGCACTCCTTGCCAGCTGAGCTTCTTGGCAAAGATATGCCCTCTCTGATTCTGCCTTGGGGACTGGCGTGGCAAAGATTGGGATCGGCACGGGAGATGTCCAGCGACTCGACTGCCGTGAGTGGTCTGCGCACTATCTGAGCTGCAGTGAAATCCAGGCCAATCATACATTTTATCAATTTCAACACGTCAGCTGTCTACGTACACGGCTGTGTTGTTGTCTGCGCTTTATTTCAGCCCAGCGTGGCTCACGGTACACGCAACAATAGGGAGGCATCGCATAAGAAAGAAGGGGGACGCCCCCATTCATCGACAAGACCGTCTGCAGATCCCTCCCTTGGGCTTCGCCTTGCCATGGCTCCTGATGGCTAGGCCAAGCGTGAAACGAAAAGCTTTTCTACGATCCAAGACGGAGTATCGCCCCCGAGCATTCTCAATCCAAGAATAAACCAAGCCAAGGACACCTCAGTATGACTAGGGTATCATGTTGACTTGTTGTTTTCCGCCTGTCGAATCGCTGGTAGCAGATAGACGCTTCACATGCATCCGTGACCGGTAGGCCCGCATCACCTGCTGCGGAGCTGGAAGGCATCGCATCGTGACCTCGGCACGGCCATGGCGGGAGGTTCAACGCTCAGGAGCAATATACTTGAGGGATCTGAGAGCGAGCAGCGATGCTCGTGCCGGGCGTGCGGATCCAATACATATGCGCCAAGTATAAAACCAAGCTGCCAAGTCGCATCGATGCACGGCATGAGAGCCTTGGACCAGCAAAAGTCGATCGGTCTTGTTGTGGCGCCTGTGCCGCCACAAGCAAGCATTTTTTGCCCCGATGCCAAGCATGACGTCCCTGGGGTTGCTTCTGTCAACGAGCGGGTGAATGGAAGGATGTACTGTGACGTGATGGCCAGGACTTTCATCATCTGGCAGCTGATGTGCATGCAGCTGACGGAAACCACCTTGGTGAGAGGGGCTCTCATGGCAAGATGAGGGTCTGATTATGGAGAAATTGACGTATATTGACTTGGTATTGGGGGCGAGAGCATTTCCAAGTTGACAGTAGCAGAAGCCGTCCGTGGCACACTCCGTATAGGTGCAATAGGAGGAGCTTAAGGAGGACTTGATGGTATGGGTTAAGTATGTTGGTCGACTTGCACAACGAAAGGGGGTATGGCGGGCGTTTTATATCGGCTACCCAAGTCGTTCCGTCCGTGTCAAGTTCGTGGTTAACTGATGAGGCACATTTCGTCGACGTGAGTTGCCACGAGAACGAGGGCTCATCTGGAAACCCCCGAGACAGTATTCTAAATGAACATTGCTTTAAAGTCACTACTACGTATCTTTGTCAGGACATGATTCCCTTCAAGGCGACTTTATTTCAGACGTATTTGAAGACATTTAGGGTAGGAGGAGGCACAAAGCAGGGACCGGGGTATGTCTCCCGCCACAATAGCCGTCCGCTGGGCACATAACCCGGAGTATTCTGGAAGAGGTCTCACTGGAGTGCCTTTCCCGCAATTGGAGTTGATCTTTTCTCATACAACTTTAGAAATCGGCATGAATATATCGAGAAAGAACCGGAGACTTGAACGCATACATGACCCGCGTTATGTTTACTCCGGACGGGGTTTATGCTGTATCAAGCTCGGTCATAATGTAGTTGTTGAAGAGCCCCAGGGTTAAGGACTGATATCACAGAAGAGAGATGTGAGCGCAGTCCTCTCCATAAAATGCTATGAGCAGCAGCAATATTAATTGGTGTACTGGGATTTGGAACCACTGTAGTGAAAGTTCCCTGCCGGGCCACTGCCAGGGGCAACTTCCAATACTACTGCGACATGATTCACCGCGTGGATGGGGATGAGCCAAGGTCTAGAAGCCTTCCGGATGTCAACGGTTACAGCACCCTATGAGCAAAAAGAATGTGACTGTGACGCTCTTTGGACTCACTCCTCTGCTCCTGGGACACCAAGCCGCTCACCTTTCCCAAGTTTCCACTGTCTGCTTTTCCACGGCCACAAAGATAAAGGCGCCGCCCCTCGGGCATCTTCGCCGCCTTTCAGATTGTCATGACCTCTGGTGCTGCAAACGGCCGAGAAGGCGGCCTGAAACAAATGGGCATGTTGTTTTGTACACTTTTCTCACACTGTCTTTGCAATCATCGGGTGTAGCTTGGAGACCAAACACGCCTTGTCTTCGCACTGTATACAACATAATTTGCAAGAGAAGAAAATATTTTGCTCCTTCCTCCACCCTCGTTAGATTGCAGCTTGAAAGAAGGGGTGATATTGGTCGGAGGTTGGCTGTTGGTCGATATGCAGGATGCCTAGCTTGCTTCAATTGTCATGTTTGCTCCAATAGATCGGGGGCAAGAAGCCATGGGAGCTTGTAAGCAAATATGGGATAGCCCTTGATAGGTAGCGTATGTTGCACAAGGACCAGCTGGGCTGCCAGCTGCCGGCACTTACGAAACAAGCCTGCCAGTTGCAAGCAAGCTGAGCGCCTCTTTAATTTTACCTCCATGCTCTGATTTTCTTTCCCTCCCCTTCTTTCTTCTTCTTTTCTCTCTCTCCTTCACTGCTTTCCCTCACCTCTCGCCAACCCCGTTCTCAGTCTTTGTTCTTCCCTCTTTCCTTTACCTTGCCACCCACGGGCGACTCACTTCACCCAGCCTGCTATTATCCCTATTCAAACATTCAAACGCGAGACCCAAGATGAATGTTTTTTTCCCGGATGGCCAGGTGCAGGTCATGTCATTTGAGGAGGTGATTGAAAACATGGAAAAACGCTATCCCCTCTCGGTGGGAGGGCATGCTGCCCTCCCGGATACTGCTATGGAAGACTACGGAAAGTGCGCCAAATGCCACAAGGATGGTTGCAAGCTCCATTGCAGTCGCTGCAATGTCACTGGCGTGGGCAACTTCCGAGTTTTCTATTGCTCTCAGGAGTGCCAGAAAGCAGACTGGGGTTGCCATCGAAACATCTGCCGACCACGACAGCAACTTGCCCGCGCCGTCACGATTTTCACCGAGATCTGGGACATGTTCGAGAAGAAGACTTATTCGAAGCCAGATGTCGTCGTTGACGAAGCGGACGGCGTCATCCAAACTGTCGTGCAGCACCCGGATCTTGACCGCCGTTGCTGGACGGGAGAATCTCTGATCAAGATGTTCCCAGGAAATAATATCGGGAGTTCTGAAAGTGTGCAGCTTGCTGTTCTCTACGACCAGTGGTGCGCTGGACCCATGGTTGCTGCGTTTGACATTGTGAAGATGTTTCTTGGAGGTAGGTCTACCGGTAATTCTCCCTTTCCCCCAAGCAGGGAGCTGACACATTCACAAGCGATCTCTATTCACATGGAGCTTGTCGAGGTCACAGTTGAAGACCCTTCGATCATCGTCAAATGCACAGGCGGTCACAGCCTCTTTGGAATCGGCTGGTACATGGTGCTGCGGGTTGTTCTGCCGAGCCGCGAGAGCTTTGCCATCGACATCGCGGGTCCGCAGTACGGTTGGAAAGAGAGACTCTACGTCTGGGATACATATCGTACCCACCGCCTTATGAAAGCTACTGCAGCTCTGTCTCTGGAGGCATGCCGCTCAGGAGACAATGCGGAGTGCAGCTTGTTGCCTCATACCGGCCCCCGCTGGGTGACTCGTCTCTTGCGCCAGAACATTGCCAAAGAGCTCGAGTCTACACTCAGCAAGACAATCGAGGCCGAGAACAAGACTACCATGGGCCTGCTGTCGCTCTCACCTTCGGACTTCGCCAAGGCTAAGCAGCACCTCATCGAGGCAGCCACACATTGCTTGGACAAAACCATGGCCGACATGCGCTCCAAGAATATTGGGCGGTTTTACTTTGATGAACAGTTCAATGCTTGCGTAACGGCAACCGTAGAGGAAGGCAAGCGATTCAATCAAATTTGGTTGTCTGCGGAGGAGGTTAAGAAGGTTCGCAAAAACACCCGTCTCAAACGCGTCTGGTCCCAGAAACTGGCCAAGTTCAGTGCTTAGATAGCTTCATATCGGAGAAGATACCGGGTTAGATGTCGAGGGCTTTGGGCTGGGCATGAGTTTTGACTTCTGTGGATGTAACTAGACATTTGGGGACTGATTCTCGGTTCGCCGTAATTGACAGCTTTTCAGAATGCCTCTGGTCCCTCATCTAGATGATCGCTAACTATAAAACAGACGTGGCAGTTCCCGTTCCTTATTAATATGCCTACTACCCAAGGCTATAGAGTATGTTCAATGTGATGCTAACAACATGATTAGTACGTGCAAGGATTATTTCACGCCTTGCTGTTCATATCCCGCCAAAATTTACTTACAGATTATCTCTTACTATGCCTGTAAAGACGACGTCGGGGCAGAGAGCCGCCGTGATTCAAATTAAAGAGAGGCACCAGCAAGAGAGGGACGGACAGTGCTTGGAGGTGACAAGTCAACCTGTAATTAGCTCTATGATGTCAGAAACGTGGAGTGTTCAATGAGATAGTATGGGTTGGCATGCTGAGTTGAACGTGGTTATCTGACTCTCCTGTGCGTCTGTGTAATTCTCGAGAGCATTCACAACTTCCCTCCCTGTCTGCTCTCCCCCGGGGAACGGCAGTGCCCTAGAGCTCCAGATCTACCTGCCATTCACATCGTACTTGTATCGTATGGCATGGCCTTGGGGACGATCGAACCAGCCACCCTTGTGAGTCATCCATGGCTCCTGGCACCATGAAAGGAGCTCCCCGAAAATGTCCATGCATCTGTTGTAGGGAGTGTTGTAGGTGTGGTCATCCCAGTTCCAGATGCGGGTTTTGATCTTGGTTGTCGGCAGCTAGAGGATCCTGAGGCTCTCTATATGGCCATAAATTCCGGGGCTATCCTCAAGGGCATGGCATAGATCGCTTTAGCCCTGCCAGACCTTATTTCTCCCAGCTATAGCGCTGCTGCACCAGTAGAGCTTGCTGTAGTACTCTTGGCCGCAGTTAACTCCGACACCCTGGCCTGAAGAATATGTTAGCCGGATAAATGCACCTTGTAGTGTAGGGCGGCTGAGACCTACGTCTGTCAATGCTACGTTCGTTGATGGAGAGGCTTTCCCCTTTCAAAGCTGGCATATGTTAGTATCAGTAGCTGAGCGAGTGTGCCTCTCAGCAGTTGGAGACTAACCAGATGCCTGCGCTTTTACAACTAGTAAATTCAATCAGCTGCTATCTATATGGTATGGATATTAATCTTCAGTATACTTACTCTCTTTATCAGTAAGCTTGCAGTAGCTCTATGTAATAGTATAAGGTATGCTATTGTTAGTGATACTAGTTTCCACAATCTTAGAGGCAACTGGACCGTTAACCTCAGGAGTTGAAGCTGGGGTATCAGGCGTGGTAGGGATGGCAAGGGCTGCTCTGGTAAGGAGGGAAGTGACAGTAAGGTTAAGAAGCTTTATGGTGGTAGAGTTGTTGGTGCTTGGAATGATAGGTGCTGGGCTTGACAAGAGAAGCATGATTCAATAGGATTTGAAGCCATTTTATACCTTTCTTGTTCGTTTACCTTGACCTTGCCAAGGCACGCAGGCTCATCAGTATCCATTTGATATCCATTCGTTGTGTCAGCAACCTGAACCACTACCGAGTTCTCCCAGTCTTGGCGAATACCACAGCTGAAGCTTTAGGAGATCAAGCGGCTTGGTATCGTGGTGAGCCTGCGGTTAGCTTCATTCATACGTAAGAGAGGATGTAAACTACCTAGCTAGAGTCTATGTTCTAGGCCCGAAATCCACTCAAGTCCACTTAAGCTTAGACGGCAGTGGTCGCTCCCGTGCAAGGGTAAGGATAAAACGAGAGCGAGAACGAGGGTAGCGTATGGACAACGCCCACTATAAGCTAAATACTTCTTTGGAAGGTGTCTTAGTCCGTGCTGAGAATGATACACAAATAGACAAGGCGATGGAGCAAGGCTGATTCCTACCCATTGCTGGCCAAAAAGATATAAAGTATAACCAGCGACTATTCACACTTCTAGCCTGACTCAATACGTTTTTATGCACACCTGGGTACCGGGAGGTCGGCATTGATGACGGGTTGCCGAATTGGGGGCATCAAGATATAGTTGAGAACAAGTTGATATGATACAAAGAAAAGGGAATTGGCTCCGTCTTCGGCCCTTCGTGCTGTTCTTCACGCAGCAACGCTTCCCCTTATCCTTGTAAGAGCAAAGGGTTGAGAAATGCATAAAGATGACCAGTGTGCAAACGGGCTCCCGGCGCGCCGCTTGGGGCATGACTACACCAACACTCTACGCACGGCGCCGCTGGGCCTGAACCAAGCCTTTAACCACATTGTCTCCCTCTTCATCAAAAAAGACAAAGACCCTGATTTCAGCACGTACACCAACCACCAAAGAAAGCCTACTTGAGTATGCGAACATCGGCAAGCACGCATAGGGCAGCTTTCTCAGCACTGACAACCCGGAGACATCCGCCTCCCGTGAATAAGTGTTGAGGACTGTTCAGAGGACTGTATTTATATCAACTAGAAGAATGATACGCCTTGTCTCTGGTCGCTTTTGTAACGATTCGAAAGTGAGAGATGAAGTCGCGGCACGAACGGGATCTAGTTCCTTCAAACAATGAAGCGACGCATGGGCACCGATTCTTGTTCTAGAAGCGAATAGCACGTCAGTTCACACAGGGCTGTTCCTCCTGTACGCGTCTTGATGATACAATTTCCCATCCATGATAGGCTCGTCTGTTTTCCTACAAGTAGCCCATCTCCCTCCAATTCCAAAGTTGTCGACGCAACTCTTGCTGTTGAGTTGCCCACAGCAACCTCTTCGCCTCCGAATCTTGCACCTCGGCTTGCCTCTCTCCGACTTACTCGTCATGCCTCCGCAAAAGCCATTGGACGTCTATCAGGCTACCATACTGTCTCTAGGTCACCATGCCTTTGCACAGAACCAGTCTCCATGGCTAGGCCGTCTGCCGATAGACATAACCATGCAGGTCATCTCATATCTTTCAGCTGCAGAGATAATGGTCCTCAGACTTGTGTGTTTCCAACTCGACAAGCTCTGCGCCTTGTCCTCGTATCCAGAGCGCTATCAGCCCACGATTGCAAAGGTACCCCTGATGGAGTATTTCTCTCTGGTCTCTCGCAGCGAGCCCAAGAAATGGGCCTGCACGCGGTGCATCGACCTCCATTCTTACTCCAAGAAGGATTCCCCCAACGATCCCACAAGCGCCGCTGATTGCAAGCTCGAGACGTGGGACCAAATCTATTGCCGCTATGAGCATCATAGCTATGGGAGCTACGTTATCGACCACCGTCATGTTCAGACAGCTCTGAAGATGTCGGCTGAGAGCGAGCCATCGGCGAACCGCAAGAAACACGTTGAGCGCCTTACGAAGCCATATACCAACACCCACGAGACCTTCCCGCTAACCACGCAGCTGGCCAAGATCCCGTTCTCGGCCACTCCCAAGATCATAGACGGCCGTTTCTATCTTAAGTCAGAGTGGGCATACGACATGAAAAGCCTGCGAGGCGACAAGGTTGACTTTGTCCACGTGTGCGCGCACCAGGCTCTGGTCGACTTCTTCGGCCAACAAACTGCGCCCAGCATGGCCAGCATGGAGGCCGAAATCAAGGCGCGGATCGAGACGATCAAGTGGGATAAGAAGTACATCCTGTCGGGCGAGCCCATGATGGTGCGCTGGCTCCAGAAGCGGAAAAACGCCGAGGACCGCGGGATGCACCTCAACTACATGAAGATGGAGCACATCAACCCGGAAAACAAGTACAAGAGCCTGGACTGGGTAGCCCGCGAAGCCGTGATGCAGTCCAAGATGAAGGACGACGGCACCGCCGGCTCGGCGTTCGGGGCCTGCCACCTCTGCAGGACGGACTACGAGGTGCAGTTCCGCGGCGAGTCTCGCATCAACATCACGGCCTGGAAGGACCTGGGCGGGCAGTGCTCCTTTGCAGACTCGGACTGGACGGCGAGCGGGACGAACCGCCTCACGCAGGTCGGCCAGGAAGATGCCGTCGAGCACACGGCCGGCGCGGTGTACCGCAAGTACGAGTGTAAGCATCCCGCATTCTACAGGGTGCTGGGCAACTCATACATGATGGGCCGCTTTCGTGCTGGCGCGTGGTTATGGACGAGCAAGCATTTCCGCGTGGTTGCCGAGGACTCGAACAAGACTACGTGGGCAACCGAGGGCAAGAATCCGACGAGATTACCGGGGGACGAGTCTGATGGGGAAGTTGGGTTGTAAAAGGTTGAGCAACAATAGACTGCTGGGTGGGTATTTTGTAATTTTAATCATGTATCTCTTGTAATAATATAGACTTCCTTCTGCACGCAGGTTTCCTGAATATAAATTTCACAACATGGGTACGCCATCATCATCTCTTTGGATCCGGTCAACACCTCACTTCCGTCCTTACATTGACCTGACTTAGAGCAGGCCCCTTAGAAAGACGGCCGAGCAGGGCTGCATCCTAGGTGTATAAGGAGGCCGCTGAGTCGTCAGCATTGCTGTTCTTGTAACTCACGAAGCCGCACCAGGCCATGACAAGGTACATAAAAGCCCAGAATGGTCGCTCAAGGGAGTCACAGACTGTCTCCCACCATTAACCACCCCCCGCTCGTCCAAGCAAGGGCCCCAGCCCATCGGATGTGTGGATATGACGCCCGGCGGCAGCACCTCGATTGCCTCGACGTCAAGACCTGTCACGGCGACCTTGTCCATCCGGCGCGACGCGCACCGCCCTTCTTCTCCGCTAGCACTGGTATCGCGCCAGGTATGTCCGCGCATTGAACCGCATTTCTCGGTCCAGGCATCCACCAGGCCATTGTCCTCGACGAGCGTCTCGTCCTCGGGGAGCACGGGGTTAAAGTCTCCAGCGACGACGCCGCGGCCAGCTTCACGGAGGGCCGAGGCCACGGTGACGACCTGCGCTGGCCGGTGTGAGGGCTGTATAGCGCGCGAGTCCAGATGTACGTTGATGAGGCGGACGCAGGCATCGTCTGTTTGAGGTGCGCAGCTACACGAGTCGACATGGACGTCACAGCAGAGCGCATCCCGGCCGTAGCGGCTCTTGTACTTGATCCGGTAGACGCGCCCCAGCACCATCTTTCTACCTCTTCTCACCATGTCTACGTTGTGGCAGAAGCGCGCTCTGGATAAGAGCGTCACGTTCGCAAAGGGCTGTCCGCTCCAGCGCGAGCCGTCGCGGTCGGTGGAGAACCAGGACGCGCGGACGCGGGTGTTCTCCAATATGACGCCCAGAGCCAGCTTCGAGACTTCTTGAAGGAAAATTACATCAACAGGTGGTGAGAGTGAGAGGATGTGAGCCAGCAAGGCGGCGATGCGGGCTCGGGGGCGGATACCAGCAGCATCCACGTTCCAGGTCACTATTCTTAGCTTCTGGTTCTTGACGGGTCGGTCGTCCTGAGATGATGAGTCCTCGGTGGCCGGAGAGGGGTATTTTGTTTCCAAAGCTGTCCATTGATTGCCGCCTGAGTAAGGTTGGAACTCGTGCCACGGTTGTTGGACCCAGTCAACATAAGGAGGAGGAGGGCATGGTGTCGTCTGGCATGGCAGGAGTTGTGATTCCGATGATGTATTTGCTGCACAGGGCCGTAGCTGTCCCTTCTTGTCAAGGGAAGCAAGGTATTTGCGCAAGCGAGAGATGACCGACATGGTGAGAGCTGGCAGAGGTCAATGGCCGTCCCGGACACGACTTTGCGATGCGCATTGCCAGCACTGCCCAAGACCATCCCTTCTCTTTTCTCACGGGCATCTGTTTATATATGTCATCCCAATGCATTAGGTTTGAGTGTGTAAAAAGTCAGATCTCGCCAACTTTCTTTCCCCCTTTTTCGATTTCTTTTTTATGTTTAAGCTTCATCTGAACCTTTCTTTGCTCGCAAACTTTGCCGGCCCCAGACACCTGACAGTGTAGCCTCTCCCTTGACCCAATGAAGAGCATCCCATTTGAATGAAAAGAAGAAGAAAAATACAATTCGCCATCTTCCATCTGGACCAAACAAGCTCCCTCCCTTCCGATCGCCCGCTCGATTAGCAGTGGTGCCATTTTCCTACCACGTGACGCTTATCACTGGTCAATCGTCCACCTAAACCTCCAAGCTGGGGCCTCCCAATTGCAGGGGTTACAGGCATTCCCGTACTGGCACCACCAAAAAAAAACCCTTCATCAACGCCAACCCAAAGATTTCGGCCGCTACGCCCTCGACCATCCTCCTCCTCCTCCTCAATACAAAGAGGCCGCACATCTGCTTCCGACAATGGCCTCGCGAATCGGTCCTCGCACCGTCAAGGACGCCACCCGCTTCACATCCACCATCCCCCATGCCACGTCCAAATCCGCCGCTCCCTCCTCGATAGCATCATCAGCCTCTTCGCCCGTCGCCGCCGCCGCACGCAAGCCGCTCCCGCGCATCCCCGGCGAGACCCCCGAGCAGCGCGTCCGCCGCCTCCGCGAAGCCCACCTCGCCGCCCAGCGTGCCCAGGTCAGCACCCTCGACCGTGTCATCGACAGCTCGCGACGCATCCTCGACGTCGTCCACCGCTGGACCGTCGGCGGCATCGTCCTCTTCACCGGTACTACCGCCCATTCCACCTTCCCTTGTGCCATATACTCCATATATAAGAACCCCCCTGACAATTGCAGTCGTCGCCACCATCGTCAGCATCTACTCAGTATGGGACATGCTCCGCTACAACCGCGCCCGCCGCGCCGAATGGGTCGAGACCCAGAAGAAGCTCGAGGCCGATGAGCTCGCCACCGCCCGCATAGCCTACCTCAAGGGCACCGCCACCCCCGAGCAGATCGAGCTCGTCGAGGACGCCAACCTCCGCGCCATGCAGCAGGGCACCAAGCTGCCGCCCCTGCTCGCGCCCCCCGAGCACCGCACCCACTTCGAGGAGCACATCCAGCCCACCTTCCGCCCCGATTCCACCCCCGCCGGCGCCAAGGAGGAGAAGCAGGGCAAGGGCGTCGCCGGCCTCTTCTCCGGATTGTTCGGCGGTGCCAAGGCCGCTCAGGAGGAGGTCAAGGAGGCCACCACGAGTGCGGTCCAGGCCGTCGAGGCCAAGGCCAAGGACGCCTGGCAGTCGGAGCTCCAGAACCAGCGCCAGGGCGGCAGCCTGGACCAGCTCGGCCTCGAGTCTGGAAGCTCCAGTCAGACGCCCAGCAAGAAGGGCTGGTGGCCATGGTAATGAATACTGCTACGCCACGGCGCTCCACGGGAGAGGGAGCGAAGGGGACATGAAGACAAAAAAAATCATCCGGTGTCTATGCCTGTAATAGTGTATCATATGTGTAGATTGGTCGAGCATCACAACGGCGTCAAACGGTTGACAATGGATATGTATGCAATGTATGTATGTCTGTATGTATAAATGGGGATTCAACCTTTTACAGTACCAATCAGATAACGTGAACAAGTTAGATGGCGAGAGAATTCAGTATTATTACTATGTCCAGGCTCAGGCCACCTTGCTACTCGACCACATATCTGCGTTCCTGTGTCCGCTCTCTGCAAGTAGGCATATGTTGGCATCTTTATACGTAGCCACGCACTTCTCTGACACGTTCCTTTGACGCAAATGCTCGCCCGTCATCCCTTGAGCAGCCATCAGAGAACACTTTATTCTCTATCCACGGATATGATATCAGGGCACCCCTTTCAAAATGCAATACCAGCTTCATCCATGATGATGAGCCATTGTCCGATGCCCAACGCCAACGCCATAATATGAGATGTTGTGCGACTGAAAAAAGAAGAAGAAAAGGAAAGAAAGCCTGTGGCACCTCTTCGACCACCAACAGCACATGAAATCCGCTGGAAAAGTAGATCTCGGTCATGCCCTCCAAAATCATGTTTCGCCGTTCCTTTGCATTGGGACCCAAGTTCAAGCAACACCCGAACCATCCCAAGCCCCTTCACCAGCCAGAACATCTACAATCTGTTGGAGGGTAGCCCCAAGGCGTTTGGGAGGCTTTTTCGCATGTGCAGGGCTCTCGGAGCTCCCAGGTATCGTTGGCCCAGGCACCGTTGGCCGTGGCTTCGACGGCCTGGACCGCGCCATGGTCCGCCATGACCGCCATTGTCGTGTCCTCCATGGCCGTCATCGTCGTATCCTCCGTGGGCTCGCCTCCGTGTGAAAACAGCGGCACATAGTCGGGATATACCGTAGCATGTCTAGGGTCTAGCAACCTCGTCTCTCCATTCTATGAAATGATGATGTGGTTGAAGTGGCCTGGAACCTTGAGTCGGCATTTCTCGCAGTCTGCACGGTATCCTATGCTGAAGCTCTTCTTCATACCCGGCTGCCAGGTCCAGTTGTTGATGGTGTGCTTGCTCCGCATATGACCCCTTCGACTCGGCGATGGCGAGGAAGGGTCGCCGTCCGAGTCGCCGGCATGCGTGGCGGATCCGTGTGGGGATTCGACGTCCATCATAGCATTAGGATGGCCCATGCCGTGGGATGCAGCAGACATGTCCTCCCCGTGGGGCGCAAGCTCGTGGTGGTGCAAGTCGCCGCAGGGTTGGGTTGCGGCCATGTCTTCGGCTTCTGAAATGGGCGAAGGCAGTCTCCTCGTGTTCTGGACGTTCTGCCAGTTGGCTTCGCTCCCCATGGTGCGCGGGATTGCCCCGTGATCAGAGAAGCCCGCATGGTGGTGACCGAGATTAACAGTTCCATTGAGAGGCGCCGACGAAGATCCAGAGGCGGCCCAGTCGCACTGCTGGCCTCTGACCTGGGCAGCGAAGCTGGGCTGGATGGGGGTGGGCATTCGTCCGGTATCGGCAGGGTTCTCTGGGTCGGTATGAAACGATTCCATTCGCGAATGGGCAGGCGGTGAGTTGACGTCGTCCATCATTTCCATCTCGGCATCGTGCTGAGCGTGGCCGGGCGCTGGCGAAGAAGACCAAGGCGAGAAGTGGGATCTGGGAGCGTCTTCGCCGTGAGATGGGTACGTCTCAAAGGAGGATGGCAGCGTCTGCTGCGAGGCCTTGGGAGAGGTTCGGAGAGGGAGACATTGGAGGCGTTTCTGTGCTCTGTCAGCTACCCGGGTGTCTTGAGCTTCCCATATACCCTGCTCATGCGAGCAGCCGATGAGCGGGCGGGTTGTACAACTTACGTTTCTGTGCTCGCTGAAGCTACCCGGCTTGGTGGCGTCCTCCTCGTCCTCTCTCAGCCTCTTTCGTGCCGGATCGTTCATGGCATCCATGTAGTGCTGAGTTGCGAACATGATGGCGATGCTCAAACCGTGTGTCGGGGTTGAAAGATGGCGGAGGAGAGGCAATCAAGTAGGTAGCTTGGGTCGGCGGATATGGATACAGTGGGACCCGATAAGAGGTAAGACAGGTCGCGACAGGGTAGTAAAATGGTGGCGGAATGCCACTGGGTTCGGACTCCCGGTGCGGAGAAGCCGGAGTCAAAGAGCGTCTGTCGTATGACACGGCAAACAAAAGGCGTGCGATGGCAAACTGCCGTGGAGGCAAGCAGACAAACAGGCAGGCCGGGGTCGGCGAGTGAGGGCTGCGAGGGCGGGTGAGGGGAAGCTGCCCGCCGGTCGGTTCGGTGGTCGGTGTTGTTGGTGTTGGACAGACTACTGCGTCCTGTATGTACAGATTCGCTCAATTGGGGTGGGCGAATTGCAGGGACCCGACCAATAGACGCGCTGGGAGAAGGCAAAGAGAGTGAGAGTGGTGGAAGGGAGGCGCAGGTGCGGCAGGGCCGATACTAAATAAAAAAAAGAAGAAAAAGTAACAGCAGTCGGAATTAGGCGCAAACACACAAGAGGAAATCGTAACGAGAGGGTATCTGCGGTGAAGACAAAGGAAGAAAATTAAGTCAAGTCGCGAGAATGGCGTGTTGTTGTTGGTGGTTTTTGGTGAACAAGAGAGAAAAGGCAGCACAGGCAGGACGGTAAGAAGGAACGGCAGGCAGTGGTGAGCGAGCGCACTAGCACAGGAGGGGCAGACCACGTGCAGTGAGGAGGGAGGTCCAGCAGGCGCTAGAAGGAGGGAAAGAAGGATTAGAAGACGGCCGGGCCAAGGTGAATGACTCGAGGAAAAGGAAATATTATACGTATGGATGATGCAAAAAACTTGTCAAGGGCGGAGGAAGGGGCTCCCGAAATATAAAAGCACAAACAGCACTCAAAAAGTACAGCTTGATGCCCGCTCGGTGTTGTCGGGGTATTCTGGCCTGGGCGAAACAAGACATGGAACTGGAACCGACCCCAGCCAGCCGAGCCCGCCCAACCCAGCCCTGGAAGACAGACAGGCGGCAGCGAGCAAGGTGGATACCGATGGACATATTCGGGCAGCCTCCCAGATGACCTTCCTCGCCGTGTTGCTTGGACGTGATTCATGCGCGAGGTGAGGCTGCATCTCACTTTGACACCTTTTCTGGAGCCCGCCATGCCGCTCGGCCGGCAAACATCCATCCATACATACATATGTAGTAGATAATAGATGTTGGAGCAGGTATTGCCTGGCTACCAACATGACGTCGCTTGGACCGGCCTTGATGGCCTCCAGGTTTGACCATCCCGGGTAGCTGAAAACCAGCCAAAACATTCCCAACAGCCTGTCTCTCACCCATGTTTTCCGCCTTTCCATTAAGTCAAACTTGACAGACAATTCGGCCATGACAGCCACTCTTATTCCAGCTGAACTACGACCTCTGCGCCATCGCCATTTTGCAACTCACACGATCCGCATCCAGCCTGAGTATTTACACGTCCTGACGCATTCATTACCCGTTTCTTGCCGCGATATCCCGTCCTAGATCGTTTATTCCCACCAACTGTTTCATATATACAATATCGCCATTGAGTACTCTCACACCAACCAGGTATATGGATGTATGGATGAACGGTGAATCTTATCGTGTCCCTCACGGCCCGATGCGTATCATAGTCCCTGTCCTCTACCCTGGGATATACATGACTCACGTATGGAATCCCTTAACCCATCGTGAGCTTCACCGCTTGGAGTTTGCGCAGAGTTCCGTTGCACAGCATACAAACCCCAAACTAGTGAATGCATGTATACCAAACCGGCACAGAAACAGACAACGCGCCAAAAGAGGCCATGTGCTCGACATGCTATGCCTTCACCCACAACCCGTGTCTCGGAAATGGGCACTTGGTTGCTGCTTTGCTCGCTCCAACCTTCTCACATCCGCAATGGAGCTGCTGGCGTTGTTTGACACAGACGGGAGGCTCGCAAAAGTCTCACCTCCTGTTCCACTATTTCCAGACGGTGGAGATGAAACCCTCGTGATGCTCACGATGCTGCACTAAAACCGAACCACGGTTTCTCGCTCCCAGCCCCATCGGATAAAAAAAAAATCTTTTCTTTTCTTTTCTTTTCTTTTCCTCTCTTCTTTGCTTTTGGTATTCCCGTGAAATTGCTACCAAACTAGACATAATTGCATTCACCGTCGTAAACACCCAGTCATCCCATGTCAATAATGCAGCCACGATTTTTTGTTTGCCCGCCGGCATCCCCGTTTTGTTTCCCGTGCTATCCCTGTGTCATTAACTCCCTTTCCCTATCCGACATCTAGTCCTCCTCCAACATGCTGACCCTGGCGTCCTCGCCGTTGGTCGGGGCGCCGTTCAGCTCACGTCGTGCGCGCACAGCGGCAGCCAGGTCCTCGAGGACCGTCACCGTGTCTTCCCAGTTGATGCAGGCGTCGGTGATGCTGACGCCGTGCTTCAGGGCGGCGGGACCCTCGGCGGGTACCTTCTGGTTGCCCTCGTTGATGTTGGACTCAATCATGACGCCGACGATTGCCTTCTCGCCCTCTCGCAGCTGGTCGGCAATGACCTTGGCCACCTTGGGCTGGTTGTTGTGGTTCTTCTGCGAGTTGCCTGCGCGGAATCAAGAAGTTAGCGTTCTGTGGCGCGTTACACGGCATCGGCGGTGAGGCTTACCGTGAGAGCAATCAATCATGATGGCCAGCTTCTGGCCCTTGTCCTGCAGGGTCTTCTTGGCGGCCTGGACATTCTCCTTGTCAAAGTTGGGGCCCTTGGTGCCGCCGCGCAGGATGACGAAGCCGTGCTCGTTGCCCTTGGTGCGGGTGATGGCAGCCATGCCCTGCTTGGTGACACCCATGAAGTGGTGCCTGGCGGCAGCAGCGCCGATGGCGTCAATGGCGACGCCGAGGTTTCCGTCGGTGCCGTTCTTGAAGCCGACGGGGAAGGACAGACCAGAGGCCAGCTCACGGTGAAGCTGGGACTCGGTGGTTCGGGCGCCAATGGCACCGACGGAGATGCAGTCGGCGAGGAACTGGGGGGAGATGGTGTCGAGCATCTCGCTGGCAATGGGCATGCCGTTGGTGGTCAGGTCGACAAAGAGCTGGCGGGAGACGCGGAGGCCCTTGTTGATCTGGAAAGACGAGTCAATGTCCGGGTCGTTGATCAGACCCTTCCAGCCGACGGTGGTGCGGGGCTTCTCGAGGTAGGCGCGCATGACGATGCACAGGTCGGCCGAGAGCTTGTTGGAGAGCTCCCTCAAGCGGCCGGCGTACTCGTGGGCGGCGGCCGGGTTGTGGATGGAGCAGGGCCCGACGACGACGAGCAGGCGGTCGCTGCGGCCCATGACGATGTCGGCGGCGTCCTCACGGCCCTTTACGACGGTGCGGACGGCATCCTCGGTCATGGGGATCTCAGAGATGAGGAGGGCGGGAGGAATCAAGGGATCCTGACCCAGGACTAGCCACGAGGTTAATTGACGATGCAGCGCGCTGGAGGGAGGGGCTCACGTCTGATGTCGTCCGCGAGGAGCGGGGCGCTGTTGATGCCAGGCATGATGGCGATGAGCGTCTGGACAGAACGGGAGGGTGACAATTGGTGAAGCGAGAGGCAGAGGCGTTTGCTGCTCAGCAGTGTTTGTCTGCTCGCTCGCCCGCTGCTTGGGTAGCTATTATACCCAAAGGTGTGGTATGAATCAGAACCCTGGTGGGATCTAGTGGAACCTGCCCGGGAAGCCCCACGATGCGATAGTGACGTGAGTGAAGAGGTGCAGACGACACAAGGTGAGGGCGAGGATGGAGATAGAGGGAGAGGGGGATGGCGGAGAGGGAGAGGCGATGCAGCTATCACACCAAGAAAAGAAGCCGGGGCTGAACAAAATAAACAATAATAAATAGGATGGCTTGAGAGGAAAAGGACAAAAAAAGATGGGAGAAAAGTCAAGTCAGAGATCGGAGCAGCTTCGGAGGGTCCCACACCGCAAGTGGAAGGGAAGTGGCCCCAAAAACTGCCATGCAGACGGAGCTCGTGGAAAACGCCCTCGTCGTCATTGGTCGGGCCGTGGACGCGCCTACAGCAGCAATCTGCTAGGCCCTATTATGACATAGATTCTCCATTCCCTTCTCCGTTCTCCCTCCTGCTCTCTTGTTTGCTTGCTTGCTTGTTTGTCTGGACTGCGTAGTACGGATGGAGCACGGCCATGACTCTACCGCCGGCTCCCTACCGATGGCGGGGTAGCTAGAAAGGGAACAAAAGAGAAGAAGAAAAACAAAGAAAAGGAAAAAAACAAAACCGACAAGGTGCAGACCCTGAAGCCCAAATCGGCCGAGCAATTGGCTTGGCTGAGCGATAGCTGGCCGACCTGACCAAGTCGGGCCAGAATCATATGCATGTGTGGCGTGGGCATCCATCCACCAGCAGGGGCTAAACAGACGCAAAGACTAATATCGATGCACGTATATTGTGAAGCTGAAGTGCAGTTAATATCTCAACCCTGGCTTATTCTGATGGATAAACAACTGACGAAATATCATCTCTACTCCCAGTCCATCTATATTGTCGAGGAAGTCAGCCAATCCTCCTGAACCATGACGCCTCGCCAGTCCCCAACCTTGGCGCAAAGCAAAGGCTCACGCCCTTTTGTCCTGTCTAACGAACGCAATGCCGCTGTCAGATCACACGTCCCGTACATGACCGTAATCGCGGCAGCAAACCGTAGGTTTCCGAAATAATTTTGCCACTACTCTGCTCTGAAGAACTAGACTGCCGCCTCCGTTTAGTAATATGCAAGCCTTCCAACGCCCAACGCCAGCCCTCTAAGGTACCTGGACAACCAACTCCATCGCAGCCCTCACCGAGGGTCGTTTATGTGCGAATACTCCATGCTCTGCCGCCTGTCCTCCCGTAGCTGCCGTAGCCGCTTGAACGCCGCCCATCCCAGCAGTCCAACCGTGCCCACAATGAAGGCCCACACAATGATCTTGTCCTTGTTGCTGTCGCGCTGGAAGCACATGGTCGTCACGTCCTCCTCCTCGGCGCCGTCGCAGATGAGCAGGTCCTGGTTCAGGCAGAAGGCCTTGGTGCACGCGGAGCACGGTGCCGCTCCTCCACGCGACGCCGTCTTCGAGTCGGGCGCCTCGTCGCCGTCCTTGTCGTCATCGCCGTCTCGCGCGAGGAACCGATGCAGGGAGGTGGAATCAGCGCCTTGTGTGCCCGACGTCGAATCTGCGTCGAGGGCGATGATGGTGCTGTTCTTGAAGCAGGTGCATTTGCAAAATGTCGGCGCGGCTGGCGAGGTTAGCATCGTGGAGTGTCGCAACGAGGGAGCGGCACGTACAGTCTGCCAATGCCAGGGCAACGAATGCCGTCAGCAGCAGTAGTAATAGGTGTATTCGTGCCATGACTGATGTGGTGGATGCCCCCCGTATGATGATGGAAGGAGCTTGACGTCGCTCCAACGAGCACGATGCTCCAGCCGTTATCGACCTGATTGAGTAAGGTGCCTCTCAGAAGGCACAAGCATTAGGGGTCTCCAATTCGGAACCCACTCTAGCCTCGCAGCCTCTGATTGGCCCACTGCTGGGGCCAGTAACAGGCCAGGAAAAAAGATGCAGCTCTGCATCACAGATAATTGATGCCTCCATATTCCATTCATTCCACGATTCCTGCCTTTCCCCCCAGGATCAATCCAACCCGCAAAGCCAACATGTCCCGAATATCGCGGGTTAGGAGACTGCAGTCCCTGCAGGCGGCCTCCGTGCCTAATCTCCCCCTCCAGCAGCGCACCCCCTTCCTCGCCGGCCGCACCATTTCGTCCACCTCTGCCAACAACAACGACTGGATCCGAAAGAAGCTCTGGAAGGGCGAGGCTCCCGGCGCCGCCGATCCCTACACGCAGCGCCCCGAGGAGGTTAGGCCAGCTCTCCCCGATGAGTTCCGCGCCCCGACAATCAGCAAGAGGGCCGCCCTTCAGGAGAGGACGCGCATCGTCCTGCCTCCTTCGCGAACTGAGGCGCCCTCTGAGCAAGAGGCCGCCGCCTCCCTCGAATCCGGCTATGTCCCCGCCACGACGGCCGAGGGCCTCGAGCAGATTATGCCCCTGAAGAAGTGGTGGGAGCAGGAGGGCCACTGGGGCGAGGAGAGCGAGTTCAAGGGCTTCGCCAACCCGACCAAGACGACGGATTCCGCCATCGTTGAGGTCTATCTGAGGAGAGCAGTCGTTGAGGCCCTGGCTCTCAAGCAGGCTGGCAAGCTCTCCACCTGGGTGGCCAAGCAATGGCCTCAAGGAGACGAGAAGGTTCTGAGGACGGCGCTACGCACCAAGATCCAGGTCACCAACGGCCAGGCCGAGCCCTTGAGCGACCCGTCCGCCGTGGTCCGCTCAGTCATCGACTCTGAAGCTCCTAAGATCACGCCAGCGAAACGTGTGACCGCCAAGCAAGCCGCACAGATGATCAAGGCATGGGATGCCTCCTGGCAGGATCTCGTTCTGGACGACGAGCTCAAGTTTGCCGTATGTATCCGCCCTTCCCAAGCATTGCCCACTACACAAACTGACGCATCTGCAGCTCCGCAAGCGCCTGTTCCAGTTCACCGGCAACCTCGTCTCGGACGCCAAGCTGGGCGCCGCCCGCACGGTCAGGAACCTGCTTACCCTGGCTTCGACGGCCCCCAAGCCCAAGAAGCTGGTCGAGGAGCTCGAGCAGCGCGGCGACCTGCCCAAGTTGGCCAACGTGAAGGTGCACGGCCGCCGCGTCACGACGTACGACCAGGAAGTGGCTGTCGGCCGGTGGAAGCTCATCGAGGAGGAGCTCACGAAGCGCGGCCTGCCGCTCAAGGGCACGAACGGGCTGCCTAGTGGCAAGGAGCAGCAGTACCTGCTGGGTCGGTAAAGAGAGGCACGTGTGGAAGGTGAGGGGTGTATATTGTACATGTATGATAGACCGAGTGCTCGGGTTTGTAAAATTGGCACATGGTGCATTTCCACGACAGGATGTCTCAATACAAGGGCATGTATCGGACCCATAGGAATCTATAGTGGCTGAGTTAGATGGTGATGGGCAGACGCCATATCAAAAATACAGCCTTCTTGCCAGCCAACTGTTTCCACCCCGAAGTCCCAGCTGGCAAAAAGGAAACCATCATGGCTTTGAATGGGTATTAACAACTTAATTGCTACGCATGATTCCGCCCGGGCTCGAACCGGGGACCTTCTCGGTGTTAACGAGATGCCATAACCAGCTAGACCACGGAACCCATTTGATAAATGATATTAACTTATAATAGACTATAGAGGTCGCCTTTAAAAGTCCTTACTACTTTAAAAGTTACTTTAAATTCTATACTATTCTTAATTAGAATGGTAGTTAAGAGTAGCAGGGTGGATCGTCCGATGTGCATCTTTTCATATCGTTCGACCAGAACTGGAAGGTTTCGTACTGACTTCGCCCCATGCTATCCCAATGAGGTCGCCAGAACTGAAGAATGCGTTTCAATCTGGCTAGAGAAGGGAAGAATCCGATGACCCCGGAATTGATGGATGTAAGAGATGTTGTTCATTGTTTGACACTGTTCTTTGGTCCTGCGGGTAGCAAGGCCACTATTGTTCGCATATACTATTGTTCTTTTTCCACACTGGACGCACCTACTACATCGTAAGAGATGTTGAATTGACCCTTTGCAAGTCTCCCACTTGCTTCTTAGACTTATCCAGGTCTCTGTGTGTCATGATCCTATACATGACTGCGATTGGGAAACGGTAATTATGCGCGTACCAGAGCTCAGGCTCTTGTAGATACAATCACAGCAGTTCCAGACTAGACGTTTTGATCATCGTACCATGGGACTTGGAGTTGGTACCAATTGGGCCTGGTGGTAGTTTTGTACCTAAATCAAGAGGAAATGAAAGGATCCTCGAAAAGCCAAGAGCCAGGACCAGGACAATAGCGCCAAGAAGTGGCTTCAGTCCGATAGGATTCGTCATAGTCTACTAGTCCACTCTCATATAAGTTTCTACTTTGTAATCCTACTCTTCTTCATTAGAGCTTCTTGCTAATCGAAAGGCTTAAATTGTAGTAAAAGCCTGCCTGGATTTGCTGTCAACTGGTCTTTCATGTTATCTTCTACTTCTTCGCCGCAGCCATTCACAAAGTTGAGCTTATACTTGGTCAGGACCAAGGCGGCAACAAGTCTCAGCTGGGCCATAGCTAGGTTTTTTCCTACGCAGCTCATGCGGCCTGTCTACTAGTTAGTGTCTTCTCTCCTCAAACGTCAAGAGAAGAGAGAACAATAGGGCCGCTCACCTGTTCCAAATGGAGAAAACGACCTTTTGTCTTTGATAAGATCTGGTCTCGTCGTCCACCTCTCCGCTATGAACTCGTCGGGTTTCACATATGCGTCCGGTACTGCCAGCACGATCAGGATCCAAGACTAACATGATGCGGAATAAGGGAGCATGCTTACATCTTCCGAGCGAGTATCTCGGCGCACTAATCTTCACCCCGCCGGGGACGAAAGTGCCATCTAAGCTCAGCCCCTCTGGAGGTGTGATGCGTGATCCGAAACTGAGGATGGCAGGGAGAAGTCGTTGGGACTCATTGATGAAGGCTTGGAGCTCTGGCAGGGTTGCAAGGACGCGGGCATCCGCCGTGTCGGAGACTGTGCTGAGCTCCTTGAGGACTTTGGCTGCTTGCTCGGGGTAGCGAGCCAGATGGTACAAAAGAATAGTGAGGCTAGGAGCTGTTGTATCACTGGTCCTTGTCAGCCTCGTGTCGGGAGAATGCAAATACATGATGAGGAATCGGTGAATTACCTTCCAGCCACAACCATGGTAGCAATATCACCGCTCAGAAGCCGACGATTGTGCTGATCTTGAGGTCCGGCTAAGAACTCCTTGATGAAGTAGTCTGAGACATCGGGATTCGGTGATTCTGCCTGTAGTTCGTGCACTATGGTTAGCGACTTCCTTACAATTGTAGTAGACTAGCAGTAGTGGTTGTTGTTGTTGTTGTTGTTGTTGTTGCTGCTAGAACTTGGGTACTCACCTTCATACGTGCATATGTACAGTCATCTGCAAAGTCGAGCATTTTGAACCAATGTTTGACTTTGCCCAGATTGGGCACGAGAGCGAAGCCCAGCCTTGGGATCCAGATGGCCGGCGAAAAGGGACCAAGAAGTGTCAGAGCGGAACGCATCATAAGTGCTCCGTCAACCCAACGCTGTTCACGGACCATTCCGAAGTCCTTGCCAAAGCCGAAATCGCCCATGTTGTCAAACGCGTACCAATACATGAGCTCATTAACGTAAACGGGAGCGCCATTGCGATCGGCGAGGCAAACGTCTAGATTTCGGATCTGATTCTTGAAGCGTCTGTAGTACTCGACGAGCGCTGTATGCAATCGGTCAGAGTAAAATGTGCGGATGCGCAAGAACGGGAAGACGTACAAGCCTGGCTGAGGGCCTGATCCCATATCTTCCTTCTCGCGCTATGCACGGCCTTGCTGCGTGTGAAGATGGACGAGGCACGTGGGTGAATGAGATTGTACCAATCCGATCGTGTCGATTTCGGATTGTCCATGAGCTCCACGGCGCCAGGGTGAAACAAGGTCAGCTCGTTGGGGCCAGTGCGAACGAATGGTCCATACTGCTGGCGCCACTCCTCGAGGACGAGATGGCCTAGTGAGGAACGGCATTTCCAGACGTGCCAAAGCTTGGACACGGCAGCGAGGCGCGGGCCAGGAAATTGGCAGAGTGGATAGAAAAAGAGGCGGTATGTCAATATGCTGCAGAACAGACCGGTATGGTATGCTAGTCCATAACCCAGGGTCTGAAGCCCTAAGGGTATGAGATCGTTGTCTTGGGCATAGTAAGCTCAGTACAGGAAGTAGCAGAGAGGCAAGAGCAGATGAACAAGGACGATAGAGGGGACTCGGAGATGCCAATCGTCACGGATAAAGATAGCTTGATAGACGGCGACGCCGGCGAGAAAGCTCAGGGCTAGGTAGGCAGCCATAATGATGCTAAAGCGTTGTAGTGGTAAAGGAGAGAAAGGAAGAACATAAGACTTTCCGGGGTGAATGATATTCTTACCGTAGTGGAAAACATAGATGAATAGAAGATGCAGCAGTACATATATAACCTAATACTACTCTGTACTCCTCTTCCAATAAGATTCTCTTTGCAACGCTGCCTTTATCTTCTTATGACGTTTCTATCTATCAAATGCCATCCTCTGCCCACTTTGACACCCCTTTGTTTCTTATCCTATCTTTTCTTTTTGTTTCTTTTTCTTTTGTCTCTCTTTGCTTTTCTTCAATCTCTCATAAAACATCAAAACGGGAAAGACAGCAAGAAGATGAGAACAGCAGGACACCGAAAACAGCAAATAATGAAATAACGCTACAGAGGACGCGCGCACCTGTAGAGCTCGTAAACCTTGCCAAGGAAACCAAGCAATTTCAATCCACACAGTATAGCTTGGCGGAGATGCACATCCCCCAAAACAGCAAACGGTCAATCAGACGTATAGCAGCCACCAAATTCCCCCACGTTTTCGACCCCAAGTTTCATTGCATATAGTGTGCGCTCTGAGCAACAAGAAAACCTGAATGCGGTGAGATGGCCCCGAAAGGCATCATCCTTTCTTGTTTTGCTGTTGGTGCGGCTGGTCATGCGGCCCACAGGTATCCTTGCAAGTGGCTCGGTAGACGTGATGTTAGTGGCACCAGCCCGGAGGAACTGCACAGTATACATTCAAGGACTTATATTCTGTTGGTTCAGCGACTTGATAATAAGGTAGCATTCTATTAAAATTCGGGTAGTAGTTGATTGGTTTGTTGCAAAAGTACTTTAGTAGAGTGAACTCCTTCCTGGTCCTTTGTGCCAATACACATATTGAGAGGACGGTCGTCAGTTGCAGAAGTCCCTCCGATTCATTCCTGCCGGTACAGTAGCATTGATTCGCCATCAATAAGCATTGCGATCCTTGCAGGCCATGTTGTTATAGGGATCGAAAACTGGACTGGACAGGTCTATTGAGAGGCACTTGTAGGTAATCTATTATGACCTTGCGGTCAGGGGTAGAGCATAGACGATGGCCATACCTCATCCATCTGCCCTACGTGGCGCCGGATGAGATCAACTCACTTTGGTCCCAGCTTGAAGCTATCTATGCTACGGGTCGCGCCCGCTCCATCGGCGTGTCTAATTTCCTGCAAAAGCACCTTGATACGCTCCTGGAAAAGGCCACTATCAAGCCAAGTACGACGTTGGCGAAAACGACATTGCTATCAAGTGGTGCATTGATCAAGGCATTGCCGTCATCACGATGAGCTCGAATTTAGAGAGGTTGAATGGCTTTAGGGAGAGTGTGACCAAATTTACGCTTACTCCTGAGGAGATTCAGAGCATCTTAAGCAAAGGCCAGGAGAAGCACTACCGTGCGGTTTATGGCGGTATGATGAAACCCTTTCAGCTTCTGCTGGCATAAGTGGATCAAGTGCTGACGACGTATAGATTTCTTCGCACCTGATGATAGAAGCTGAGCTAGAGTATGTTTGGTGGCAAGACGGGTAGATTAATAGTCCGTTTGGTAGTAATAGATTGCTGTATTCGGTATGCCGTGGCCTGATATTGGAAAAACTGAGGCGGGGGGGCTATGTCATGGGCTTTCTTTTTGCCCATTGAGGCCACCAATAGATTGAGACCTGGCCGGCGCGTCAGACTGAGGCTCAGCCTGAAACCTGAGCCTGAAGCCTGAGCCCGGACTCTGGGAGGGGGTGAAAGAAGTAGGAGCGAGGGAAACGTGTTGGTTGGGGAACGTGTTGGCTGCAAAGAGGCACGTAATGGTCGAGGAAATGTCATGGAATTTCCTTTGATCCAATAAAAGCCAAGATAGGCAGGTAGTGGAATGCATGTAGGCAACCACTGAACTGCCAGGGTTCTTATCAAATGCTACCGTAGCAGGTCCTTAAGTATCTCCCACGTCCGCCTTCTCTCGCCTTCTGGAATTCTCCTTTCTACCATCCGGTCTCTACTGCTTTTAAGCATCAGCACAACTCTACAGTATCCTGTCCCTGTCTTTGCTCGATCCGCAGCAATGTCTGGAGGTGTCACCGAGTCAGCCTACGCTTCCCTCAATGAGGCCGCTGCAAACGATATCCTGCAGCCAAACACCTCGGCGGCCCAAGCTGCCGAATTTATGCTGAGCCAGGTCCTTCAACAGCCTGGCGCACGGCATGCGCAATGGGCTATGACTGTCGAAAACCCCCGACAGATGCGAATCTGGGCGGCATGGGACAGCGTCCAGGATCATGTCAACTACCAGCAGACAGAGTACGCAGCTTGGCTTCGGCCCGGGCCATATCCTATTGTAAAATCAAACGAGCTAACGTCGCGCTTCTGTGCACTGTGGGAACAGAGTTTACGCCGAGGTGCAGCAACAATTGCTTGCCATCTTTGATCTGTCTGCACCGTTCAGCGTCTGTCACCTCGAGCCTTCCAACACGGCCCTTTTCGTCACTGACGCCAAGACGCACCCTGTTGTTGAGACCCTCACCATGGGTTTTCCCGAAGACATAGACTCCGCAGCCAAGGCCGAAGTCGAGGCGCAGTTCCAACGCTTTGCGGACAAGGCGCTGAGGCTGCCGGGGCTTTGCAAGTCCATCCTGACCGCCTGGAGCGTCGAGTCGAATGTTCCACTGCCTGGGCTCGAGACAGGATCAGGAGCCCGGAATGGCACGGTGTATTCGGTGATGACCTCGTGGAGGTCAGTCGACGAACTCGAGCAGAACAAGGAGCTGCCTGCCTTTAAGGCATCCATTCATCTTTTAAAGACATTGCCTGGGCTAGTCAACCTCGACGCAGTACATGTTGTTGATGTAACCAGTGGGTTAGCAGATAAAAGCCATTAATAACCTAGGACTCTAATTGAGACACGCGCCGCCGAGGCTATCCACTAGGAGGCAACAGGGCTGCACTATGCAATCGAAACAATGCACATACTAATACCACAAAGGCAGATGTGAGTGCATGCATTGTTCGTCGTAACCATCGCCGTATACCAAAAAGTCGCGCGTGGAGTAGCAGGACCGAGGTCTTGGCGGTTGGGATAAGCAAGCCGTATACTGGTTGGGCCGTGAATAGCGACTGTGCCCGTCTTTTTTTTTTCTCTTCTTTTTTTTGTTGTCTCTTTTCCTTAGACAACAAACAAACAGCAGCAAACTGTGACAACGAAGTTGCTCTTATCTGTCGTTTATGGCGGTGTCGTACAGGCAGACGGTATACTGACTGGTCTGCCGGCCTGGATCAACCCGGTAATATAAGCGAGCTTTCCATCATCATAACAGCACCTACAGTAACGGTGATGACGGAAAGACAGTGCAGAAATGGATGCTTGCTACACAAGAGGAGCATCTTAAAGACGGCGAAATCTGCATCTTGCTGTGACGAAGCCATACAGACATTAATATTACTGTGTAACCCAACGTCCCTCCATCCTCCTAGAGGACCAAGAAAATGCAGTGAAAAAGCGAGACGGGACGGAAGGAATTCAGTAAATTGTACTACATGAATGTAAGTCTGTGTCCTGTCACGACATATGAGCCACGCTAACGAACCTACATACGCCCCTCACTCCCTCTTGACACGCGTCTCCAGCATGGCGACATGCCCAGCGCTGGACCTGTGCACCTGGACGAGCTCCAGCCCGACTTCGGCAAACATGGCCTCGAACTCGCGCAGCTTGCGCTCCCGCCCACCGATGCACAGCAGGCACAGGTCCAGCCAGTAGGCCGTCCTGTCATCGCCGGGCACCACGAGGTCCGGCAGCAGCATGTCGCTGATGATGAGGCGCGAGGAGGGGCCCATGGCCGGCACGAGGTTGCGCAGGATCTCTAGGCACTCCGGGTCGTAAAAGTCGTGCAGCAGGCGCCGCATAAAGTACACGTGGGCGTCTATGTATCAAGGTTATTTCTTGTCAGTACGTGCCGTGATTTATCCCCTGGCGCCTGAATGATGTTGGGGGGTGGGGGATGCAGGAGACGAGATGTGATCAGCGAATCAAGATAAGGAGGGGAAACGTACTCTTTACTGGTTGAGGGGTGAAGACGTCATGCTTCATAGGCTCGATGCCGGGAATCTCCTCTGGGCTGAGCGAGTCAATCACGATTGGGAGGTCCTGCAAGATAAGCTTGGACCCGTACGAGCCGCCGCAGTGCTCCTGGAGCTCCAGCAGAGCCTGCCCTCGACCGCCGCCCATATCAACAATGAAGGGCCGGTCGGGCTCGCTGGTCACCTGCTCCTCCAAGTCGCGGAACGGGAACATGCCGACGATGGGGAAGCCCTTGGACATGGCCTGCAGCGTCAGGTTCCAGAGGTGGCGCTCCTCCTCGTCGAGCTGCAGCGCCTCGTAGAAGGTCATGCCCTCGTGGCCGTTGAGGAAGTTGATGGGCGTCTTCTTGAGGTCGTACAGGTCCTCCGGGGCGTGCGTCTTGGCGTACTCAGGCATGACGCCCCAGGTGCGGACAAAGTCGGTCGACATGCACACAAAGGTACCCAGCACCTCGGGCAGAAAGGCCTGCGAGAGCCCGTTGTGCCGGTACTCATCCGGCGCCGTCTCCTCAAAGATGCCGCTGAGCAGGAGGATGCGCATGCAGCGCGTGATCACAGAGGCGTCGAGGTTACATTCGCGAGCGAGCTCGGTGGCGCCGATGGAGGCATCGGCTGACAACTTGGTGATGGCCCGCGTGCGGACCAGGATGTGCATGGCGCCGGCAGCGCTCAGGTTCTCTAGCCACCGCGTGCAGGTGTCAGTGGGCGTCTCTAATGCGGAGCGGACATTGGTCGCTTGGTTCAGGAGGCCTAGATGGGCCTTCTCGGAGCCGTCGTACGACTCGAGGGCGGCTACGAGGGCCTTGGCCTCCTCCAGAGCTTTGCTAACGTCTGTCACTCCCATTGTTTCCGCTATACAGCCCTGGGAGGTTTATGTGGGTAGGTCTCGAGGGAAGATGAGTCGAGGAATGACGGGACAGTGCCTTTCGGTGGAGTTTGAAGCTTGCCGTGTACCCGGGGGAGTGGGCGAGTCCATGGCTTATAAGAGCTTCGAGACGCCATTAACGTGGATTTCTTTGTAGAGCTCCGAGGTACACAGTGGAGGTACAATGATAAGGCCATGCAGCAGGTGGGAGACTCCCTGCATGACAACCCCTCCTCATCCTTCTCACGACTAACAGTCCCAATTCAATATATCGAGTGGACTCGCTGCGATGGCGATGCGGCCAAGCCCTCCGTGTCCCTCCCCCCACCTCCCCTGCGAGTCGACTGACATGGATGGTGCCTGCGGTTCTTACCCGAGGCCATTTAGATCCCGGGGTTGGACGTGCGGTGGAGGCACGGGTTCCACGCGGGGACCCCCCTCCGGACGGAGCCAGGATTTGTGAGCCCATTCCTGTTTGCTTGGCCAAGTTGGCCTTGGGACAGCCCAAGAGACGTGCACAAAAGGGCAAAGGCGCGATAAGAGTGAATAATAAATGACACCCTTGCTGCCCTGCTTAACTCGATCTGCTCGGCTGCCATGCAAAACAACCCATCTTTGTCGTCAATTTCTTCTCTGGTAACGTTATATTCCGACGCTCCCCAGTGCTTAATTGATATCGAAACCCGCCATGGCTGTCGAGGACTTCATTCAACCAGATTCTGTTAGTTTGTCACGCTCGTCCCATTGTCCCGCCTGGTCAACCCACTCGAGATATGGGGTATGCGGAGAGCTAACCAATTCTCGTGCGCAGGTGGCGCCCTTGCCGGAGGACGAAGACGAGGTAGGTAGCGCAACAGCCATTACGAGGAGCGCGTAACTACCGAATGGTGTTGATGGTGTCTGCAGGGCAATGAATCCGCAAGCACGCATTCCTCGCTGACATCCGTCACCTCTTCCGTACTCAGAGGGACTGTTGGTGAGGGACGCCGGACCTATGCAGTGTATGGCAAGGAGGGTGAGTATTGCGCGCCAGAGATTGCCGTATACTGACGCGAGCGCCGCCAGAGTATGGATTCCCCATGGACGACCAGGAGCTGGACCGCATCGATCTTTGCCATGCCAAGTATTATGCGCTACTGGAAAAGGAGCGTTATCTGGCTCCCATCACGGAGAACCCCCAGCGAATCCTCGACCTCGGCTGCGGAACAGGTAAGCAGCGTGCATCCGATAGCAAAGGCTCGCTGACCTGATAGGCATCTGGTCGGTTGACATGGCGGATAAGTTCCCTGGCGCCCAGGTACGAGCTCTCTTGTACGGGAAGGGCATTTGCTTATGCGCGGCAGGTGATTGGTATCGACATTGCACCAACACAACCGGAATGGTATGCTTCCTTCAATGGGTGTCCACATCTTGCTGACTTTAAAGGGTGCCTCCCAACTGTCAATTCGAGCTCGATGATATTGAGCAGCCTTGGACTGGCAAACCCGACACGGCAGATTTCATCTTCTGCCGCGACCCCATTGCGTCCGTGAGGGACCACCCGAAGCTCATCGACCAAGCCTATACGTAGCCAGCACCCGATTGTCCATGGAAATACGGGCGCTGACGTGGAATAGGCATCTGAAGCCCGGCGGTTGGATCGAGTTCCAATGCGTGACGGGATTGCTGCGGTGTGATGACGGCACCGTGCCCAAGGACAGCGCAATCCAGGCCATGTCGGACAACCTGGCAAAGGCTTGCGAGGCATTCGGAACGCCCATCGACCACCCGACACGATGGAAAGGATGGTTTGAGGAGCGCGGCCTCATCAACGTGACGGAGAAGGTGTACAAGCTCCCCATCACCCCGTGGCCCAAGGACAAGCGGCTCAAGCTGCTCGGGGTATGGGAGCAGCACAATCTGGTGAACAACCTCGAGGGCATGTGCATGCGGCTGTTCCAAAAGGGACTGCAGTGGACCGAGGAAGAGGTGTTTTTGTTTACCGCCATACTGCGAAAGGATCTTCGCAACCTCGAGTACCATGGGTATTGGCCATAGTGAGTGCGTCTCCTCTGCTTGTGCTGCTGAAGCTGACGATTCGAAGCTATGTTGTGTACGGACAGAAGCCCGAGTGAGCGGGCATGTCTATCGACACTGCGAGGATTGCCTGGGTGGTTGCTTTCGATATGGATGTTATCGGCTAAAGAAACGAATTGATTTCCAGCGTCATCCTGACTGAATCATTCGCCCGCCTCGTAGCCCATGGCTTTGCGCCACCACGAGGAAAGCCCCTTGGCCTCCATCTCTTTGGCGAAAGCCGCTGTAGAATCCACCTCGTGAAATCCATCAGGCCTCTTACATGACGAAGCTACTGCAGGAGCAGGCTTTCGGACACATTGGAAATCCTTGTAGCGCAGGGCCTGCACGGCAGCAACCCAGTCGGCCAGGCGGGTCTCATCGGGGCCTTCAGCGAACATGAGGCCGGGGGAGGAGCCGCTGCGGATGAGAAGCCAATCCACGTTCAGCTGTGACGCGGCACGTCGAACACGCTGGACCTTTTTGCGCGAGGTGATGTGATGGGTGCGGATGAGGCAGTTGAAGAGCTGAGGCCGAGACATGTGTAGAAGCTGACCGGTGATCCCGAATTATCCTGCGGCAAACATGGTGCTCCAATTGGGGTGATGTGCACGAATGAAACCTCTATTTGTTTGATGAAACGAGTTTCCTTGTTGGGACGAAGTTTCAAGGACGGAGGTGGATAGGCGGAGCAACAAAGTTCCGAGTCTCCATCGTCATCTTTGGGTGCTAGGAACGGTTACAACCTTAATTAAGCATCATCACCAAAACATGCCGAGGTGCGTCATGATATCAATTCATCCAACTCCATATTGGTACAGCAAAGAAAAACACCCATCCAGGTCCAGCCAGAACCTCTATGTAAAAATCCAGTCCCATTTCCCGGGGGATACGAATTCAGTATAAACCAAGCCAAAGTAGGTCATGAAACCAGCATCTACTGCTCGCCGTTGTTGATGAGGGCGTTGGCGGTGCCGTTGGGGACGCCCGAGATGACGCCCTTGAGGGAGTTCTGGGCGATGAAGTTGCACAGGCCCTCGGCGCCCTGGCCCAGACCCATGAAGTAGGCAGCCAGGCCAGCGACGTGGGGGGAGGCCATCGAGGTGCCGTCGAACGAGGCCGTCTGGCCGTCGGGGATGGTGGACAGGATGTCGACACCGGGGGCCAGGACGTCGACCTCGCGACCAAAGTTGGAGAAATCGGCGAGGACGTCGTTGGCATCGGTGGCGCCGACGGTGCAGGCCTTGGGCTCCGAGGCAGGCGAGGAGGTTCCGGCGCTCGTGGCCTCGTTGCCGGCGGCGACGGCGAGGAACAGGCCTGCGTCGACGATGGCGGCAGCGGCCGAGTTGATGGCGGCCGAGAAGCCACCGCCCAGGGACATGTTGACGACGACGCCGTTGGGGCAGTCGCGCTGAGGAGCGTCGTCGACGACGAATTCCATACCAGCAATGACACCGGAGCTGCGGCCATGTTAGCAAAGCAATGGAGGCATAAGAGGTAGAGGGGGGGTGACGCACTTGCTGCCGGAGCCGCTGTCGTCGAGGACCTTGACGGCAATCAGGGTCGTCTTCTTGGCGACGCCGTGGGTGAGAGAGCCAATGGTACCGGCGCAGTGGGTTCCGTGGCCCTGGCCGTCCTGGTCGCTGTTGTCGGCAAAGTTTCCGCCCCAGACGGCACGGCCCTCAAAGTCCTAGAGATTGGTCAGCCACTGTCAGGATGGTTGGTGTCCATCGTCACGTACAGGGTGGGTGATGTCGATGCCGGTATCGAGGACGTAGGCGCAGGTACCCTCGCCGGCAGACTCGTCAAAGGTGTAAGTGGTGCCGCCGGGCTGCTGGCTGGAGATGCGGGCCAGACCCCAGGGAGCATCCTCCTGGGTGGCAAAGATCCTCATGACGGCATCCTGCTCAATGTAGTCGACCTATCAACGGTGATTAGCTTCAAGATACTGCTGGCAAGTAGCGTTGGTGGACTCACGTTAGGGTCGTTCCTCAGGTTCTCGAGCTCATCGGCGTCGAGGGTGGCGGAGAAACCGTTGAAGCCGCGGGTGTAAGTGTAGTCGGCATCGGCCTTGATGGAGCTGATGGCGGAGGAGACAGCGGTGGTGAAGCTGCCGTCCTTCATGCGGACAATGTACTTGTTCTCGAGCAGGCGGCCGCCGCGGGGGACGAGGACCGGAGCGGGAGAGTCGCGCTTGGTGATGGAGAAGGGGACGGCCGAGGCCAGAGGGAGAAGGGCGAGAAGAGTGGCAGCACGCATGTTGGCGGTTGTTCAAAAAAGTATAATTCGAAGCTGGAACGGAACTTGGGCTTGAGTGAATGGTTGTCTTTATAACAAAGAGCGAAGAAATGATTGTCAAGGCAGTGAATGTGTAAGAGGAGGCTGTTCTGGACAGTCAAAGAATGGACGACGACGGGAAGAACAAGGAAAAAAAGCGGGAAGCCCCAAATGGATAGATGGAATGAATTGATGAATGCGATGATGAGGAGAAGAGAACAGTCTGGACCAGCAGAGGCAAAGAGTGTTATATATCCGTGTGGCAGGTTTGAGTGCCAGATGCCGTGGCCGACTCTACAGTACTCTGTCTATCCACTGATCTGTGTGTATCCACCACCAACACCAAGGTACCGGAGATCGTCCCATACGTCAACCCCATCCCCCTGTCGATATTGCGGCCATCATACCCCTTCGCCACAGCCAATGGCAGGCATCAGGCGCGGTACAACAGGCGGTGCACGCACAAGCCGTCGGCGTCGTCGCGGCGCTTGATTGGGCAGCGCGGCGGAATCACAGGAGCGAGAGCATTTCCACGACCCGCGTCGCCACCTGCTCCAACAGGCAACGTGTGTTCCGATCTTCTTGAGAGAGCCCCTGAAGATCGTCCGCCCCCCCTGTGTGTGTGTGTGTGTCAAGAGCCCCAAAGAAGCGACGGCGTCCGTCGGTCCCTAGACTGGCGGACTTTTGCTGCGCTGTGTTTTGGGTTGATGGAAATAGCATCACAAACAGCAGCAGCAACAAGAAACAAGTCAGGCATTGCATGGCATTGTCCAGCAGGATTCCGTTATGCCTACCGGCGTACAAACGGTGCTGAATCCGCCTGCCAAACTACCTGGCTTAGCTACTCCATGATGCTATTTTCTTACCTAACGTGCTATAGTAGAGAATCGGACGTCTATTCTTGCTCCTCACAGCCGCACTCGACGCAGCCGCATAAACAATGGCCAGCAAGGGCCCCCGGCGTATCCCCAGGGCGTGGCCTCTGTTCCCTTCGGGCTCGGGGAGCCAGCCGCCGGCCCATGAAACTACACGTTGCGTGCGTGCGTGCGTACAACGTAGCATGTTTGTTAAGCTCTTTTACTTGACTCGGGTGTCTGTCAGAGCATGATGCTGGTGCATTAGCTGCTCCAGCCAACAGACATCTACTCATACATCCATTATAGTAGGTTTCTTTTTCTATTCTTTGTCTTTCTTTTCTTTTTTTTTCTGTTAATTTTTCTCCCTTTGTTTCTTTTTCTACTTTATCTCTTGTTGTCTTTGACTCGTGCAGCCCCTTGAAATGCCTTGAAATGCATGCCTTGTATCGTCTGTCTACATCATACATTGCCGGATGATACGGACGCAGACGGAATTATCCAGCCGTCGCCCTATTACCCACTTGCAGACGCAAGCTGATCCCGTCGGGCACCGCTGGTTGGCCTGCTGTCCTTGGAACACGCAAGATTGTCCCCAGTGACAGCAGGCTTCTCGTCGCCCATCAGTGGCTACAGCGCTCTGCCCTCTCTTGCTCTAGGGCCATCGGGCTCTTGTTCCCCACAAATCCCAGTTTCATCTTTCATCCACAAAACAGCCCCACCCAGTCAAAAGCCTCCCGTGGCTCCCGTGGGTACTACCTCCTGTAGTGCGCTGTTCCGTAAGCCTTCGAGGGTTCCCTGCTAGAAGGTTTCTATTTTCCACCTTCCTTCACTGCACTGCCCTTTTTCCAAGCAGATGCATTTCCCAGATCTCATCGCTACTGGCTTCCATGCTTGGCAGGCTTACTGCCCATCCTTCTGGAGACGGCAATTGACGAATAAGCTTCTTCTTGTGGCGTAATCGATGGGGTTCCCTGTGGAGGAGGCCCGGCATTGCGTGGGATCAGCATCATCCCTCTGCTAGCTTTGTGCAAAACAAGAACAAAAGGCCCTCCGAGCTCGCCGTGCTCATCCTCTAGCCGCCAGCCTCTTCTGTCCATACACTGCCGTTGCAGGTAGAATGGCTGGTGCCGGCGGCCGATCATCATATCCCGCCCTACAAGGCCTCGGCCAATCCAGCGTCCTGCCAGCTCTCGTCCCATCTACATTCCATGCCGCCTGGGCGTTTTCTGTCATGCGCACCATCGGGTCTTGGCCTCGGAAGGGAAGTTCGGTCGACCGGGCACGGCTACCTTTCTGGCGCCGGCTTCTTGGTCCGATCATGACCTCTCTCGCATGCCGTGCTAGATGGATGCGGAAGCTGCCATGTATCTGCGTCCGCCGTCGTATCAAGAGGGAATCCCCCGCATGCGAAATTTCGGTCAAGACGAGAGATCGGCAATCGTGCCTCGACTCTGCTTTTGATGCTCTGTGCCGCCCTGCCTTCAGGTCTCAGCTTGCCGCGCTTCATGACATGTCTGACTCGTCTCCTTGTTTCGGTTGTCTTTTTTCTTCTTCTTCTTTTCTTTTTACAGCATGCTTCACCATAGCTGCGCATGAGGTTCAAACAAGCTGAGATGGCCAGCATACTTACTCTCCCTCTGCTAAGTGTCCATGCCCACCTACATTATACCTTTTACTACAGCTCCAGCCACATCTTCAGCCGGCTCATTCGTCTTGGCACTTTGGGGAGGCATATAATAGCAAATGTATTGACTGCTCATCCAATAATCGACAAGGTTACAATACCCGGACAGCTTGCATACAGTACAAGATACGTATCGATAACATGAGCATGTGCGAATCAACTTCCTTTACTGAACTTAACGCTCCATGTCCAAATTGACTCGCTGCATGGGCTTCCTCAAACGTTGTCTCATAACGCCATTCTTGGCCTCTATTCCATCCAGAGCTCGTCCGGCTCCGAATCATCTGATGAGCTGTACGCCGGGAGGTCTAGTTGAGATCGCTTCTCCCAGATTTCCTCCATCGCGTCATCCAGCATGCGGAGGCAGCGGTCCCGGCAGGAGCGCATGCGTCGGAGGCGGAAAGCCAGCTGCACGTGGGTAAAGGCCTTGCGGAAGTGTAAGACGCACGACTGGAGTGGCGCATCCTCGATGCGCTCGTGGCGTCTGCTCTCCTTGTACGCCATCCAGGCCTCGTGCTCGTGGAACTGGCGGCGGATGAGGAACTGGGCGCGGCGGTGGGTGCACTCGGCAAACTTGATGATGCCGTCCACCTTGTTCAGCTCGTTGGGGTAGACGGGGCCGCCCACCTGGAGGCTGTTGATGCTGAGGCGAGTCAGGTGGAGCATCTCAAAGGTCGCTTCCAATGTCTCATGGGGGTTGTGTTCGGACAGGGCGGCAGGGGTATCCGGGTCGTTGTTGCTGGCCTTGATCAGGAGATCATGGACGAATGAGCGGTTGGCGGTGGTGGTGGTGTAGAACATCTCGTCGATGTTGGAGGTGGAGAAGGCCATCTTGAAAGGTGATGTGACTTTTGTCGGAAAGGTGGTGTGACTTTTGTTCTGGAATAGAAGACAATGGGTCGAGATGATGGAACAAGACGAGGTTGATCTGATGCCAACTCCAACTTCATGAGGGAATCGCCTTGTTTATGTAGCAGGGCTGGTGATCTGAGAGCAAAAAGCTTTGCTATTAAGGTTGCTGAAGAACTGAGGTAACCCACCCGATATTATTTTGTAAACTTTGTCTTGCCTACTCACCACCCTTGAGTGAAGGATATACTCACCTGTCCATGGGCATAAAGGTAAACCTAGATGAGCCTACGGTTGCCATATGGTTGCCAGATCACTACATGCAGAAAAGCTCGGTCAGGTGGACGTGTCGACGCCACTGGAGATAGAGCAGCATTACTCACCTTAAAGTTGCCTGCTAGATCATCGTTGCTTCGTGGGTCTCACTGGTGCTCATTGAGGAAGGCCTCCTGGTGTAAATGGCATGACTTGAAATGTTGGGCCAACAAAGTCTTGGTCACATGAGGGAAGCTGAGGGAGTAGAATACACGCCGCTATCACCATTCAACTACGTACCTAAACAGCCCCATGAGACCACCGAGGATAATGGCCAAGGCAGCAGGCACGTCGAAATAACGACCGCCAACATATGCTGTAGCTGCTACAATCACCCACCATGGGTCCTCGCCCAGACTCCTGCCACTCTGAAAGTCTCGGTCCATGTATCCGACCTGCCAGATCCGATACACGGCTGGATAGATGAACCCGACAGCCCCCGCGTTGATGCCTCGAATCACCGACTGGACCCAGGCCTTGCCGCGAATCGCTGACCACACGCCCATGGTCCCATGGACAAGCACCATGCCGGGCGTGAAGATGCCAACAAAGGCAAGGAACGAGCCGACGGCGATGGGAATCCCATGATTGCCCGCCGTCAGACCGCCCAGAAACACGGCAAAATTAAAGTTGGGCCCCGGGAAGGCTTGTATAATGGCAAGACCTATGAGAAAGTCTCGTGGACTGACCCATCCCTCGGCTACGATGTATTCCCTCAAGAGGGGGATGACCACGGGACCGCCACCAAATATGATGGTCCCGGCGAGGTAGAGGTTGGAAAACAGGCGATACAGCAACGGTAGCCCCGGTACAAACCCTCGGATGGCCATGACAAGAAGAAAGCTCGCCAGGAATAAGGTTATGGTTGCCGCCCCTTTCCTCCATGAGAATCGGAAGCCTTGCTTTGGCACTGGCGCATGTATCTGCGAGTCTGTATCGGGATACAGGAGTGGCTCGCGTTCATCACATGTCTCTGCATCATCTTTCTGCAAGGCATAAGCTAATGGTCGACCAACACAGGGAATAACATACCCAAAGGCGGTCGAATCCAGCTGTAAGCATACCGCCAGCTACAAGAAGCGCAGGGAAAAACCACAGAGCATTGTAGAGCAGCCCTGCTGATGCGCAGAGGAAGACAATGATACGGGTGAGTTTGTCCGAGATGGCCTTTTCGGATAAGTCGACGGCCGCCAACGCTATGATGCCCACGGTGGCGGCATTGAGTCCCGACAAAAGGGCGTATACTGGCGATGGCAGAGCGTCCCCGATGCTGGATACGCAGATGGCGAGGATAAACATGCCAATGGCGCCTGGGAGACTGCAGACGAGTGAGATGGTGCGAAATGGCAGTGCGGGTAATCTTACCACCAGAGGGCAAAGGCTAGGACGGCTCCGAGCGTGCCGCTGTGAAGGAGATTGATGCAGTATAGCATCTTGGTGCTTGCTGGGCCGGAGAGGGCCTGGCAGATGCTGAAGAGCTCGCGATACTTTACACGTCAGGTCAGGCCCAAGCTCGTCGTCAGTCGGTCCACCTACCGTCTGGTCGTCGATCCAGTTGAGATCCTCTGCGAATTTTTTATGAAACTGCCATATCATCAGTACAAAATATGACTCGCCGATTGTCAGGCAGTACCATTTTGAAGTTGACTGCGGGCCCGCCAAAGTATGTGAAGCCGAGATACCAATTGACACGCAGAGTTTGCCAGGCGCGAAGCCCAGCGCTGCGGCTGCTCCAGCCGCTCTGCTCCATGAAGGGCTCGTGTGTCATTGATGAGCTGTTATGGCCTACGGTCCATCATCACCAGAAGCCATTGCAGTTGTGAGGAGTTGATGCAGAGGCAAACGAAGGGCGGGACAAGATTGGTCCGTTTAGCTGTGGCGCAATCTGCGAGGAGAATTCCGTCCATCAACATCTTGTATCCTAATAGGGCGGATTTTGGTTGGATTTTAAAGGGGAAAATAGCTGCGTCAAGGGCAGAATCTATCCAACAAAGTGCAGCATGCCAATGGAAGAAGGGGACGTTTTCAGAATTTAATGAATACAACGGAATTCAATAGTTTAGGGCGGATAAGACATTCCAGAAGCAGAAGCGCGACACTGCATAACGACGTCTATTTCCTACAAATTTGAAGGAAATAAATACTTATTTTATTGTCAAAAGATGCCACCTCATATATAATATGGATGTGCAGGTAGCTGCGTGCTTCCTTCCTTCCATGAATTGATGTAGGGTAGACAAGTCTTGGCCAGGTCGCGGACGACATCTTGAGTCCTCTGCCTCTCTGCCTGTGCATAACGGTAGCGGCTACGGGATTCAGGGAGAGCATCTTGCAGTCTGCGTGACAAATTGACGTATCGCTGACCGCTCCCAGACAGGACGCATCCGTCTAATCAGCACCTCTGCGAGTGAGGAAGCACACACACCAGCTGTCGCGTCCACACCCTCCTGCACCTCATCATGCACTCTCCGGGAGGTTATTTTTCCCATCTACCCGCTGCACGCGTCAGCCTTAGGGGAAAAGCGCCCAGCCACCGCTTCTTTTCCTCTCTTCTCACGTGCGGACAAACGTCCCATTCTTCGCCTCACCTTTGCGACTTGCGACTTGCGGTGACGCGAATCGCGTTCTCCCTGACCGGTGCGATCGCGGCCGGCACTTAAGGGAAAAGAAGGGGTCCTTGGAGGGATCGCCATGGCAGAGGAGGAAGAAAACCAAGGCGAACGGGCGGGACCCGCGCCTGGCGATGTGGACTGGCGGTCAATCCCGCCTCGCCCGAGACTCGTCAATCCCGACCGTGATACAGGAACGTCTGGTCGAAGAAGCGTATGATAGGCGTACGATGCTGGAGTATTCCTGGGAAAGCAATGACTGATTGCAACTCTTCATCGCAGACATCGGCCGTTGACAGGTCTCATCGGCAGACAGCAGGTAGACGGCCATGCCGCTCGACAGCAGGATAGGATAGACGGATTCACCCCACCACAACCCCTCTCCTCGCCTCAAATCCGTTCGTCCAAGCTTCCCAGCAAAGAGGTCACACCGACATGTCCAGCCTCTCGACGCCCAGGCCCCCTCCCTGCTCGATAAGCGACATGCTCATGAAGTGACGAGAACTAGCCAGAAGGATGACCGCCGCCCAGACCAACAGGCGTCCAACCAGCTGCCAAACCCGCCACCCATCCCACGATCCAGGTTTCTACGGTGGGGTGAGGCAGCGATAATCGACGGAGTATTGGCTGCAGGCGGCACAAACCGCGCAAGCAAGACATGCAGCAGCCAGTCGCACAAAGAGCGCATCCGCATCGTCAGCGGTCGAGTTGCCTCTTCTCGTCTATATAAGACTCGGCTCGTCGCCCTCCATCTTGGGATTTTCTTTTTCCTTTTCTCTCCAAGTAGAGTTTTACACTCGAAACGAAAACGCCTTTTTACACCAAACTTCCAACCCCCCCAACTTCTTATAACCACCACGAACGTTTCGGTTTTAATTAACCTCGAAACCCCATAAATCTATCACAATGGCTGGCAACTGCGGATGCTCTGGCGCCTCTACCTGCAACTGCGGCTCTAGCTGTAAGCACATGCCGTCACCCACATGATCTTGTTCGTTCGTCGACTGACTTGACTTGTTTTCCAGGCTCTTGCTCCAACTGCAAGCACTAGTGCTGCAACCCCCCCTTTTTTTTGTTACGAAAATCACACGACAAATTGATACCCCAAAAACATACACCTAGAATGTTTGAATTCCGGATGCAACAAAAAAACATATCAACAAACACGAACAAAAAAAATTGATTTAACCGCTTGAGCATTTGTCAACTTTTCGGTCAAGGACCTGCTCCTTTTATCTTCCCGTCGTCTTTTTCGGCGTCATCGTCTTGGATACGGGCTTGGGAGGTCGTTGGACGCAACGGGTTTTTCAGAACGGGTTCGGACATGTGGCGAGAGGCGGACGGAAGGGGAGGGCAGGGATTCTTGGGTCGTGGAGAAGGGATCTGGGCATAATTCGGTTAGCTAACTAGTAGTCCATCATTGGAATAAATCTCCTTTGTAATAATTACCTGTCTCCCATGATCTATCTATTCTATTGTATAATATGGATGGTGATTCCCCCGCGCGGGTATTGGCGGAGTCGGTCTTGGCTCTCAGCTGACTGCCCCGCATTATTCTTACTTTTAGGGTCCTTCAGCGCTCGCTCCAGTGATGGCAGGCCTGATCTGAGGTCATGGAGGACCAGAACATGAGCGTCTGGATGGTGGTGGTTCTTGGATTGCTTGAGGGACCCCAGCCACAGGGGACTACATGAATCAAGCCAAATTGCATGGCTTGTCTGGGCAGCCCTTGACTCGGGCCTGGTGCTTGGCCTCTGCCGTCTGCCAGCGCCTTTGACCTTTCACATGTGATTACCGAAATGGGCGTCGCGGAATGACGCTGCTCGGCTCAGCCTGGCTCACGTGGCCCTGCCTTGGTAGCACACAGTAATCCCGTCGACGCTGCCTGTATCTACCTATCATCTATTCTGCGTCGGCTTCTTCCTCCTCTTGTCGCGTCTAATTCTTCATTCCGGAGGTAGGATGACAACTGCCGCCCTCGCGTTACCACCCTCTTCCTCCGCCCGCCGCGCAGCCATTCCCTCATCTCCGACAACAGCGACCGACTGCGAAATCCGTTCCCAGGCCAATGACGTTTGCTGGCCTCGTGCTGCTATTGGGGCTTGGAGCCAGCGCATCGCCTATCAACGCCTGGTAAATGGCGGCCATTGTGAGCCCTCCCCCATCTCCTCGCATCCCCTCCCTCAATTGTGGCTTGCCTACTCGCGCCACGTCTCATTCCATTGCTTTTCTATCAGTTCCCTTAATTTTTTCTTCTTCTTTTTTCTCTTGTTTGGGGGAAGAGCTGGTGGCGGCAACGTCTACCTCGTGCCTTTTGGAAACCCCACCATCTGTCATGATTACGCCTCGAATTCAACCATAAACCACTTGCCACACCATCACCGCTTCCCCGGAATCGCACCCACTGCCTTACCGGGCACTGCCCTCATCCCTGCACATTGTTTCCCTCTGAATAGCAACAACTGAATCCACCCTGGTCCAACAAGACGCTGACCAGTCCCTTGCGGGCGCAGGATATTCCCTGGTTGTCCCATCTCGACAGGTCAATGGCTTCGCGCGATGACAACGCTTCTGTCGGCGCCACGCCGCCCCCCTTCGAATCCAACATCTCCTCGGGCGCTCCTCCAACCTTCGCCGCCTTTTCTCCCGTAACCCTCTCCTCCAACACGCCCTCGCGATCCTCCCGACGCTCCACCATCCTCGTCCATCAAAAGAGCCCGCTGCTGCTCGCTACGCCGCCCCAGATCACCCGCGCCCTCGCATACAGCCATCCGTTCCTCCTGCCCCTAAACACCTTTGTCGGTCTCTTGACCTGGACCACTGGGGATCCCTGGCAGAGCTTCCTGCTCCTGTGCGCTTTCTGGGCCACTGTCCTATATGGAGATGCCATTGTCAAGTGGGCTGGGCCGGTCGTCGTGGGTGCTGCTCTCATCGGCGGCATGTATGGCAGGCGGTACAGTCCCTTGAGCAGCAGCGGGTGGAGCGAACCCGCCAGGGAGCTCAAGGATACGGCTCTTCAGGCTGCAAGCGCGGCTGGTATTGCGGCGCGGGGTGCTAAGAGCACAGCTGCCGATCGTCAATCCAAGCACATGCGTGGCAGCTCCGAGGCCACCAACACCAAGCACCAGAAGACGCTCGACGAGATTGTCGACACCCTCAAGGAGCTCACCGGCCGATGCAATGTTTTGCTTGAGCCCCTTCTGGAAATGACCGACTTCCTGAGCACGCAGAGGACGCCCACAAGCGCTACCACCCGACCTGCCCTGACGGCCATGTTTATGAGGCTGCTCATTGTTACACCTTTCTGGGTCCTACTGACCCTCCCGCCCTTGAGGATCTTGACCACACGCAGAGTGGTACTCGTCGCCGGAACCTTGGTCCTGACGTGGCATGCCAAGGTCATGAGGGTGACGAGGGCCGTGTTGTGGAGGAGCAAGACGATCCGCCGGGCCGCCGAAGCCATCACTGGCCTTCACTTCCAGGCACCCGTCAAATTCGCCCGCACCGAGGGGGAGACCAAAGCGCCTCGCGAGTCAGAATTGTCCAAGGCGCTGCGTCAGCCGAGCAGCCTCCACGTCAACCACCGGAGGACAGGAAGCGCCAAGACGGCCGGTGTCAAGTTCACCTTTATCATCTACGAGAACCAGCGTCGTTGGGTTGGCCTGGGGTGGACCACGAGTCTCTTTGCGTACGAACGGTCGGCGTGGACCGACGAGCATAACAACCAGGTGCCTCACAAAGACGAGTTTGAGTTGCCTAGCGTCGAGGATGGAGGCAACATGCGCTGGAGGTGGGTAGAAGGTAGCCGCTGGAGAGTAGACGGCGTGCCCGACGACCATGACCCTGTGGATTATGAGACCGACGAGGCCAAGAACGGTTGGATCTACTACGATAGCAAGGTGTGTACTGGAAGCTCGGAGATGATGATGTCTGCTAATCTGGATGCTGTGTAGTGGCAGAATGGCCGGAGAGGCGTGGATGGCTGGGGCCGATGGACTCGGCGGAGGAAGTGGTACCGCGATGCTGAGCTGGCCGAGGTGGACCAGAATGAGTTGATACACGAATTGGACTCGGCAGACCCCAAGGCGACGGCCTCGACGACTGCACTCGACTCACAGACGCACACGGCCAACGGAAAGGTTAACGACGAGAGGATGGCGGCCGGGATGCGGTCCGAGCCCGCGTTGCTTCAGGTCGACGGCGCCAGCAGCCTACCCAAGGACGATGGCAGCAGCGTCAAGACGGTGGACTCGTCATCCTCGGTACACTCAACACCCTCGCGGTCCTTTTTCCGGCCGCCTTCGCTGCGGCGCCGCCCGACAAACTCTTCCATTGACAAGGAACGAGAGCGGAAGGAGAACAGGCCGCGGCGGCAGAGCGAAGTGGACAACGACGACGCGAGCGGGCTGGGCATCGACCTCGAGCTCGAGATTCAGAAGCAGGACAAAGAGGGAGGACGCTGGGGGATAGCCGACGAGGCGAGGATGAGCCTCGAGTAGGCGGGTGGCCAAGACGGGGCCGAGGCGTGTAAGACGGGGGTTCTGGACATGCACATGGAGCCACACATGTATGATGGATGAATTGGGACGGCTATTGGGATTCGTGGGTAAATTTTGTTCTTGTCCTTTTTCTTTTCTGGATCATGGTGGCATTTGATGGGGATGGGATCGGCCGATACCCTTGGAGGCGTACTTGGTAACCAACATGACAATATCAAGCGTCCAAGCAAGCACACAATGGCTCCATCTCCGTGTACCCCTTGGCATATCAACGGCCTCCTCACTGATTGCTGTACGTTGTGCCCCTTACTCCAGCACAACGGCGTAGTTCCTCCGAGTGACGCTCGCCTACAGATCGACACGCACTAAGTCAAGCCACAGCATGCAAACCACTGACCCGTGCTGCCCGCGCGAGCCAATGGAGAGGGGGGAGCATCAAACGGCTCTTGTATCCGCCGTCTGAGGAGGGAGGGGTGAGGAGAGGGGGGAAGAGGGGGATGGGATGATGAGGTTATCAACGGGCCAAGGCTGGCAAGGGAGGATTTCCATGTCGCCGTGGGAGACGAGCACAATGCCATTCCATGCCCTGTCTCGCCGCAGCATGGGCCTTGCTTTCTTTCCTTCTTTCTTCCTTCATCTCTTTTGGCTTGATTCAGAGTTGCCAGGCACGGTACTTACGATATTCTCGTCTGATTTTGCCTTGACAGCTGTCGGCCAGCTGTCGACCCTCGTTGACAAGAAGCACCTAAATTTTCAACATCATTCTCCTCTCTCTTCCCTCGCGAGCAACCTTTTTTCTTCTTTTTTCTTCTTCTTTCTTTCTTTGCCTTTCTCCTCATTGCGTTTGTACATACTATTCGCTCCCCACAGAAGACAAAAAGCGTGTCTTGCCGACCAGGAAATAGAGTTGCCAGCGGATGCTGTGCTCTGATTCACAGACGGACTTCTCCTGCTGCATACTTATTTAGTAGTTGAGAAAACCGGCGGCCATGGCGGGTAGATGCTTCTCTCGTTCCGACGCCCGCAGCAACCGGCTGCATCCCACGCTCGTTCTTTCTCCCGTGGACAACTCTGGTCTTTCGCCGCAGAGGGCTGCTGTTTCTGCGCACACGTCGCCCGTCGCGCAACCGCCTCGCCATCAGAGGCACGCCTCGCTCAACGCCGCTACCACTTCTTCTTCTTCCTCTGCCACGCTGCGCCCGCCGCCGCGGTATCCGCCCACGCCTCGCAGCGCCTCGGAGATGGTTCTGCCCAGTGAGACGGCGCCCCTGCTGGCCAATGCGGGCGGCCGCGCCAACACGACGACGATTCGCTATCTGGAGCCCGAGCGGCCGTCGTCGGTCGAGACGGTCAAGGCCTCCAACGGGCCGGGCAGTAGCGCTGCTGCGACGCCGCCCCTGACGCCCTTTCCGCGCTGGGTCAATGCCGTGGAGGAGGATGACGATGAGGAGGAGTGCCGTCGTATCATGTCGGCGCGGTATGCCTTTTCGGATGCCTCGCGTAATCGCGATGTGAGTCCGGGGTGGCAGCCTATTGAGGAGGAGGCAACGGCGCGCAGGACGGAGACGCGGCATCTCGTTGGCGCTGTTATGCACGCTGTGGTCTTGCTGTTGCAGGTTCTCGTGACACTGGGCGTCCTGGGAGTTACAACTTGGATGGCTGTTTATGAGAAATCACAGGCCGCAGGGCCGTTCTGGAACTGGTATGTCCCCTCGCTTCCTCATGGGATTCCTTTGCTAACTATGGATCGTTGCGCAGGTTCTGGAAACTCGTCGAGCCGTCGCTCGGCATGACGCTCTTCTTCTGCTTCTGCGCCCTCATCGTCCACGAGACACTACCGCTGTCCAACATGGCGCTCATGTACTTCCAGGCCGTCATCCTTCTCTTCACCACTGTGTCGAGCATGTCGCTCTGGGTGATGTGCCTAGAGGAGCGCAGCGATGGTATCAAGGCTGTCGTCCTGGGTTGCGCTGTCTTCATGTGGGGGACGGGCGTTCTGGCCTTTGTGCGCGCCTCGGCTGTCTGGATGGCGCATGGGGACGATGGCGAGAGACGAAGGCAGAGAGGGTAGACTGATATTTTCTGCTGGAGTTGGGAGAGATCGGATTTGGGATGGAAAGGGCAGGTTCAGTATCACGGCGGTTGATTGATGGCGGTTTGTGAGGATTCTGCATCATTGGTTCAAACAAGGAGCACAAGTCAGTAGGAATAGGAGGTATCAAGGATGCCTGGCGCATCTATCTTCGATTCATGTCGTTACTATCCGCGATTGATGTATGTTCTGCAAGTCTAGACACGGTCGACAATCATGTTGAGGAAGCCGAGAAGTAAAGTGATGAGCAGGATAAACAGCAGCACCTCGATGGCATCTTCCTCGTACTCCTCCACTGATTCCGCCATATTATTGCGTCTCTTATCGACCTTCAGCGACGATTCTGGAGCCGTGAGTGGCATGACAACTGGGTAGAGATTGGTGATGAAGAGTGTGAGTCTGAATGTGAGGGCAGCACATATTTGGAGATTATATTTGCCAGAAGACATGATGGTTCAAACTGAACAAATGTCGGGTTTCAGGAACATTGATAGCAGACGGAGGGATATAAAGAATCTTGAATCACAGTCAAGTTGATGGATATCGGGCACGCGCACAACAAAGAGCACACCTCCAGCAGACATTCATATCACAAAGAAAAGATGAAACTATTACTCGAATAACGGCTAAATAAAAGAAAGAACATAATTCAGAACAGCTTCAACTCCGATACGTAGATTCGGCCAGCGAATCATATCATCATTCGGCAACCCAAGCACTCACAACGGACTCGTCAAGGAAACACGACACCTATAGGCTTGTTCCAATTATCCCGCTCGCACAATCGCCTCATCGCCTCAGCCAGCTTGTCACAATGCCCATCCACCTCGACGTCATTCATCTGCGCCGTATCCCAGGAGGCGACAAAGTGCAACGACGCGCTGTCCAGCATATACGCGTTCCAGAAAATACCACTTCATGGCTCAATTAGCAGTGCTCAACGTCAGGGAAACCTGGGAGGGCTTACCAGTCTGCCCAGTCGTACCGCGCATGGGGCTGCAAGGCTCCCTCGCCGCCGCCGTTCTTGAAGCCGATGCTGACGTCCCACACAAAGGACTGCCGAAAGGACGCCTCTACCGCGACGGGGCCTTCTTCGTGGAGCTGCTCGATGATCTTATCCCACGGGGCGTGTGCGTGTTTCTGTGCTTGTGTGATTTCTCCTGCGAGTCTGCGGAGGAAATCGAGAACCGTCTCCTCGCGAGATATCTTGAATAAGTGCAGTATCCATTCAACTGTTGGACCTTGGACGCTCATGGCAGGAGGAAGCATCTTTTCCATCCATGGAGGGACAAAGGGCCATGACCGCCCGCTCTCCCAGGAGGTGAAGCTGGCGTACGAGGAGCCCGTCTGGCCCGTGTTGAAGATGACGAGTGCGCACATCGACACCACTGCAGGTGTGATTCCATGGATTGTCTCCAACGTCTTGAGATCGGGCAAGTGGACGACTCGGCCGCAGCGAGGGTAGCGGAACATGGAAGCCTTGGCCTCCCACGCGCCATTCCAGATGTCTTGGCGGGCTTCGTGACGCGCTACTCGATGCTCGGAGCTGGCATCGTTGGAAATCATCCAGCCGGGCGCTTTTTGTCGTGGCCACAGCGCCTCCTGGAGACGAGAGATGCCTTGGAGGCGGGATGCGTGGAACGACACGGCAGCCTTCTCGGGCTTGCTGTCCTGGAAGTCGTGGAGAAGATCGGTGAAGTAGTGGTAGGGGGTCTGCCGGGGAATTTCCCAGCTGGGGTTGGAGAGTTGGTAGTCGAGATCTTGGAAGAGGGAGATGAGAGAGACGGCATCGATGATGGAGTGGTTCCATGTAAGTGATACATACCGATGAGCTGCGTTTTCGACGGTGATGATGTCTGCTTTGAACATGAATGGCGATGAGTGCCTCTCAACGGTATCATCTTGGCAGAGTTCTCCGGCCTCTTCTTCAGAACTCACGGAAACGTTCTCGATTAGATGCTTGTAGAGCTCTTGGCACGATGACACCGCCACGTGGAGAGGACCGTTGCCTGTATCAGAACATAGCAACGTCCGCAGCATCTGGCGAGAAGAAATGAGGTTCTCGAGTCCCGCACGGAGGTCCTGGCTCTTGGCTTTGCTTTTGTAAACCATGCGGATATGGTATGACTGCGGTCGCTGGCCGGCAACCATTCGCCTGAGCGAGCTCCGTATCGGCGAGCAGCGTTCGATCTGCAGGCTCTGCAAGCCGAGTCCCTCGAGGAAGTTTTTACAGAGCGTATAATCAGCTGCAGGGGTTGTCTTTATGTTTTCCGGAATGAATGTCCAGCCATGAGAATGGATCTGCATTGGGCCTGTGACGGTCGTCGATGCATGGTGGGTGAGAGAGACGGTTTGCTCCCCTTCTGCATCTGGTCTGGATTGCAGCAGGCTGGCTTGTTCTGCAAACGTCTCATACTGCAAGACGTCCTGAAGGTACAGCTTCTTCCCTACTTTCCGAGAAGCAGCGTCGCAGTACCGGAGGAGGAGGATGCTGTCGCTGTTGATTCGGACGGAAGCATCAGCAGCGAGGCGAATCCCCGTCAGCTGCTCCCAGATGTCACGAAGGGACTTTTCCAGAGATTTTTCGCCCACCGCTTGACCGCTTGCTTGTGTGTCCGGTGTGGCCTGGGATGCCTCACGCATCTTGATGACGGCGTCTCTCAACATGCCCTTCTTCATCTTTCCGAGTGCCGTGAGTGGGAAGCGTTCCATCCCTAGCTCTTCTAGGGTATAGATGGAATCTAGGATGTAGACGGATCCTATATCGGCGGCTGCCTTGGCAATGTCTTCCTTGGAGACTGCTGGGGAGAGGTTAACAATGGCAACGGGAACCTGTCCCGCAACAGCGTCCGGTACTCCGACGACAGATGCCTGAAGAATGTCAGTACGGAGCATTAGAATCAAGATATCTGTCTCACTTGAATGCCGAGCTGGGATAAGGCAGCTTCAATCTTGGCCGGCCAAATGTTTTCTCCCCCTCGGATGATGAGATCCTTGTATCTCCCAACTATGTAAACCACACCCTCCTCATCCATTATAGCTTGATCTCCCGTCATCAGCCAAATCCCCGAGTCATCTTCATAAAACGACTCTGAACCCTCATGGCCGAGGTATCCCGAAATGACCGATGGTCCGCCTATATGAAGCTCACCCGCCTCTCCGCGGTCAACGACATCTGCGCTACCAACTCGACAAATGCGGACAGCAGCGCCGGGAAGCACCTTTCCCACGCCCGAGTGAAATCCATCGATGAGCGTATCGTCTCTCTGGGACCAGCTGATTAGCGGCGCACCCTCGCTCATGCCATAGGCTTGCAGCGCAAACTTGGCCCCCAAGCGCTCGCGACACAGCTCGATGTCAGCGCGCGTGATGGACGTGCCGCCGAGAATGACATATCCCAGGTTGAGCTCGCTCGGAGGGGGGAAGCGAGGGTTTGCTAGCAGCATCTTGATGAGCGTGGGCGTAGCAGACATGGCGGTGCACTTCTCTGCCGAGAGGGCCTGGATGGTTGCATCGACGTCAAAGACCTTGGAGGGAAATATCGCCGCGCCGCCGTTCCTCCATGCTCGGAGCGCATTGTTGACTCCAAAGATGTGCGATACAGGCGTGTGGACGAGCCAGCGGCCGCTGGAGGACGTGTCGGGATTCGGATCGTAGTCGTGCATCTGCGCAATGAGGTTGGCATTGGTATGCAGACACGCCTTTGGATTCCCCGTCGTGCCGCTCGTAAAGATGATGAGCCCCGTACAATCATCTCCCGAGGCCTCATAGTCTAGCAGAGACAGACATGGTGTGCCCAGCACATGCTGTAGCGTCTTCCACGGACCAGACGTCTCCCCCGCGCACTGGATGTAGACGACGTCGTGCGCGACATCTAATGCCAGCTTGTCAGCTGCAGCTGCCGTGTCGGCATCTTGCGCCACCAGCACCTGCGGCCGCACAGAGGACAGCATATGCTCGACATCTCTCGCGGATACACGGGGGTCGATGGGCGCAAAAGCCATGCGCAGCCTCGCCGCCGTCCAGAACAGCAGGGCCCATTCTGCCGAGTTGCCAACGAGGGCGGCGAGGCGCATCCCCGGCCGGCAGCCCGAGGAGTAGAGCACCGAGGCGAGGTCTTGAGCCTTGGATTGGAGCTGCCGGTATGTCCAGCGGCACGGCTCGTCGTGTCCTGCAGCGTGCGTTGTAGGGTCTGGCTGCCACAGCGAGACGACGGCTTCTCCTTCCGGGTTGGTAGACACAGTCTTGGAAAATATATCCCAGAGACTAAGATGAAGGTCCGGGCAAGCATCGCCATGAATCTCAGAGTTGGCAAAACGAGTCCCGTAACGGGTAGACGACCACCACTGCTCCTCTGAAGACGCCATGACTGGACTCTGAAGCGACAGAGACGGCTCGAACAATGACTGCGCCTATTATCAACAAACGAACTGACGTAGCCAGGCAGCTTTCCCTTGAGTAGACTGATTCGGATACAACAAGCTCATCGGGTGTTTCAGGCCCAGCAACGACCGCCACCCGATCTTGTTTATCGGAGGACTCGGAGCTCAGCACAACCCAATGTCGCAGACGCCGGTAAGAGGAGAAGGTATCACCATTGCGCCATGGATCCATTGTCATCATTCACATGGGGGGGCAGCTTGCCGCACCCCAAAGGGAAAAAAGTCCAATGACTCCCCGGGACGAGCGCCACTCGGCCGCATATCGAATCATCATGCCGGCCTCCGTCTGACAGCATGCAGGTGGGCCTTCGCCGAGAATGCCACGGCTGACTGGATTCACTCGAGTCTCTCTGTCCTGTTCCAGGGATCAACGTGGCTGCGGCTGGGAGGTGCGCGTCGCACATTGGGGTTTGCTGGTCAGGGGCTGGAGCGTGAGCGGCCTCGGAGACCAGAGTGCATCCCGGCGTTGCACGAGGATACCTGGCGTCCATGTGCCTGTGCTACACGTCGGGCGCGTGGGAGACTCATCATATTTCTCTTCATGGGACGCCTTGAGCCAATCATGGATCTTGTCTTGTTCTTGGGGTGTTGTGACTCGGTTGCGTATTCTCCTTAGTTCTTGTTCCTATAGACGAAAGATCATTATTTATTCGCCACGCTGTTATATTGGACCAAAGTCCCTATTGTTAGTTCTATTCATACATCACTGCTGCTAGCTCGTTATCAACGTCGAGGCGTTCTAGATCAAGCGGCACGGCATTGTCTAAGCCAAGGATGGCCCCCAACAGTCCATCTGGAGATGATGGTGGGGGCGGCGATAGCAAACTTCTTACCTTCTATTCCCCTGGGTCAGACTATGGCAGCCATGTAAGCGAGGAAGTGCGGCTTGCTCTTTGGCGCTGAGCAGATCGTCCCGCACCAAGACGTATGTGGCGAGCCCCGGCCGGCATCATCGACAGGCCCTGCGCCGATGCGAGACATGCAGATGTCAGAGAGGACACCTCGCCGGCCCTCTATTACGAGCGTCTGTGCGACTCGATTCTGTCAGTGGCGTCGACAGCCGTGTTTTATAGAGTCGAGGCGTGACCATGTTGTGAATCGCTCTCAGGGTGCTGATGCGCGCATGCCTTTCTGCTGTTGGCTCCGGTGGGAAATTGCACATGGCCCTGGCTGGATCACCGCGGCGTCGAGGATGAGCAGTCCTGAGGAAGCGGGACTATCTTCCCCCGAAAGATGGCCTGAGACCAAGATGAGGCCACGTCCCGTCTTCCTGGTCATGGGACTGACTTATCTGCACATTTCGACACCCATACTGCCTTGAAGGTTCTGACCTAATAATAGATGCCGTGCAGCCATTGGCCTCGAGGGAAGCGTTTCTATAAGATCCATAATCGGAGAGTCTGATATTGGCTCGAGAGACGGGCCGAGCCCCTGGCTGCCCTCCTTTGGACACCTCGTAGGGTTCTGGAAGGATGCCTCGTCGGATTTGCCGAGTCCTTGCTCCCTCTTAAGTGGCCTGTATCCCTAGAAATGCTCAATTTTGTTATTCACACTTCATTCTCGTGCCGAACCCGATCTCCTCCCACCATGTTACTCCTGGGGCTTGCTGAGCCGCTGGCTCCCTACCTCATTCTTGCTCTCGTGCCACTGGTGCTGCAGAAGGCCATGACGTTTGTCAGACGCTCTAGGTTCATCAGAGAGACTGGCTGCCGGGACGCGCAGACGCACATGAAGCTTCGAGACCCCATCATAGGCCTCGACTTCCTCCTCGACAAGCTGCTCGGCCGGGTCCCCGAGACGTATCTCGACGCGGCGCACCAGGACTTTCTCCGGCTCGGGCAGACGTACACGGCCAAGCGCTGGACGTTTGAAGTCTTGTACACCTGCAACAAGGACAATATCAGGCAGATTCTCGGCGTTGGGTTCAACGACTGGGAGCTTCCTGGTCTTCGCGTCGCCTCCATGAGCTCCCTTCTCGGCCGCGGCATCTTCACCCTCAACGGCCATGAGTGGTCGCACTCGCGGGCACTATTGCGACCAAGCTTCACCAAGAAAAACCTCGAGCCGCTCAAGGATCTGCTTGAGCATCACTTTCAGGCTTTCCTCAAACGGATCCCGGCAGACGGCGAGACTGTCAACCTGCAGCCCCTATTCTTCGAGCTGACCATGGATGTCGCCACCGAGTTCCTCATGGGAGTGTCCACCAACATGCTCGATGGGACGAGGGGCCACGAGAGGGAGCAGCAGTTTGTTGATGACTACCAGTTTTGCTCTGAAGTCTGCTCCCGGAAGCTGCAGATGGGGCCTCTGCATTTCTGTGTCATCAGCCCCAGTGGAATCAGAGCAAAGAACCGCGTCTTCCGATACGTTGACGATTACGTTGAAAAGTGCTTGAAGCAGCAGGTCACAGATGACTCGGAGCGGTACAACGTATTGTACGAACTGGCAAAGTCGACCGAGGATCCCGCGACACTCCGGGATCAGGTCCTCCACGTCCTGCTGGCCAGTCGGGACACGGCGGCCAGTCTCCTCAGCAACCTCTTCTTCGTGTTGGCCAAGAGACCAGATATATATGCCAAGCTACGAAGCGAGGTCATCGAGGTGGCCGGCACCGAGTCTGTGACAAACGAGCAGCTTCACGAGATGCCCTACGTGAAGTGGTGTGTTCAAGAAGGTAGATTTGGCGCGCCATGCTATCGAGCAGTGCTGACCGCGTCTCCAGCTCTTCGTCTTTACCCGGTTGTCCCGACAAACGCCCGCACGGCAAGTCGCGATACGACACTCCCCCAGGGCGGAGGCGCAGATGGCAAGTCACCACTGTTTGTGCCAAAGGGTGGCATCATCATATACAACATGTACTCGCTCCATCGAGACCCTGCCGTCTACGGCGGCGACCCGGAAGACTTCAGGCCGGAGAGATGGGACGGGCTGCGCCCAGGATGGTCGTATCTGCCCTTCAGCGGCGGGCCTCGGATCTGCATTGGTCGTGAGTCAACGACGGCCCCCAAACTAGGGACGGCGAAATTGCCAATTGAGGATATCTGGTGCTGACTACGGATGCAGAACACTATGCCGTCAAGGAGCTGCATTACTTTGTGGCCCGAATGGCGCAAACCTTTGAGGTACTCGAGTCGCAGGACGAGTCGGAGTGGACAGAGCAGTATGCGCTCCTCATGACGTGTAAGAATGGAGTGCATGTGAGTCTGACGAGGGCGTGCCGTGAGTAAGCAAGGCGCAGGGTTACGTTGCAGTGAATGTGCAACTATATTTGCATATGTAGGCATGGGCAGGTAGCATTCGATCCAGCGAGATGGATGGCTACGACGTGGCGGCGGTCACCTTGCATCTGGTATGCAATGAAGCAAGATTATGCAGGCAGGAGGAGGGGGTTTGGGGGCCGTGGGTAGATATTCGAGCTCTCGCTAGATACCAAGACTTTCATCGAGCAGATCCAAAGCAATAAGGCCTACAACATTCAAGATGTTGAGTCTCCCATCGTTGCACCGTGGGTCTGCGCTGATAGGGGATGAGCTGTGCCTCAGAATAAAGTAACTGCATAAATAATAAGCATTCCCTCAGAACTGAATTGGGCAAAATCACCTTATTCACTGCAGACTTGCGAGTCAGCGCTGCAATTACGGAAGTAAACTCTTGCAAAATAAGATCAAAATATGAGTCTCTGTGTCTTCATAAGCCATGCTTTGCAAGAACAAGAATAGTATCCCTTTTCGCGTTATGACACAATTGGAGAGGATGAAGCCATCACGAGATTGTGGGAATGGAATACCAGCGGAAATAGTCCGTCACACCACACAACAATAAACTAGAAAGTCGTAGAAGGGGGAAAAGCAATTTGGCTTGACTTGGTGCACGCCACCAGACGGGAGTCAAATAAAGTGCTGCGTGGCGCATCATTGCATGGTGTTTTACGTGAACATGGCGTTTTTATCAACTAACTTGCGTCTAGAAAACAGGAAGAAGAATATAATTACCAGAACGTCATAATGGCACGTTGTGATTCACAACCTCAGTCATTGCATGACACATGATGCGGAAATACTGTCACGGCAATTCCCCTCAGTTTTAAACGGTCAGAAAATCTTCCATGGGCCAAGACCGCGTTCAAGCCACAGGCCCCACGCAGGCGAGGCTCGTTTTCGATCTAAGTGAGTAAGTGAGGCAATCATCGGCGACCCCCGTCGTCGGATGGCGGGGTAATTAGAGAGAAAAAAATATCATGAGGGGCAAAGAAATGACGGACGGGAAAAGTAGCAAAAAAAGAGGCAGGTGCCTGGAAAAGAAAAAAAAAAAAGAGGGTCAGAGTTGTGAATAGCTTCCCCCCCCTCCTCTGCCTGTCCCTTTTCTTTCCTTCTTCCTCTTCCTCTCCCTCTTCTTCCTCCCTCTTCTTCCTCTCTGGGCAATCCCCTCCGTCTTACCTCCGACATTCGCCCACCATGGTCCAAAAGGTCTACCTCACCTACAACGACGTGCACCGGCTGTGCCAGCAGTCGGCCGTCCAGCTCCTCGCCGACTTCCAGCCGCAGCTCATCATCGCCATCGGCGGCGGCGGCTACGTGCCCGCCCGCATCCTGCGCTCCTTCCTCAAGCAGCCCGGCAGCCCCAACATCCCCATCCAGGCCATCGGCCTCTCCCTCTACGAGCAGCTCGGCGGCGACGCCCAGGTCGAGGAGCCCGGCACAAAGGTCACCCGCACCCAGTGGCTCGACCTCACCGCCCTCGGCGAGATGGAGAACCTCGTCGGCAAGCGCGTCCTCATTGTCGACGAGGTCGACGACACCCGCACCACCCTCGAGTACGCCGTCAAGGAGCTCGAGAAGGATGTCGAGGCCGCCAGGCAGCGCATGGGTGGCGATGCTCCCCAGACCCAGTTCAGCATCTTTGTCCTACACGTGCGCACTCAACCCCCCATCCACCTACCAACAGCCCCCTTTCCGCTAACACACCCTCCAGAACAAGGACAAGACCAAGAAGGGTACTCTGCCCGCCGACATGATGGCCACGCGCTACTGTGCTGCCCGCACCATCCCCGACTACTGGATCTGCTACCCCTGGGAGGCCCAGGACATTGAGGAGCACGACCGCATGGCCAAGGAGCAGGGCGACAATGCGGCGAAATAGAGGGGGCACCATACAATGGCGTAAGGATTGATTTTAAATCGTTCTCTTTTTTTTATCTTTTCTTTCATTTTTTTTCTTTTTTTAGCCCCTCGACTACGGACGCGTGGGCAGTCATCATGACTTGGAGTTTATAAAACAAAGTAGACGGTCGGGCGGAAAGATGGATTTGCTGGAAGATTCTCCATGGCAGCAAAGATACACCCTGGTAAACCGTTGGCCTGCGTCTGTTTCAACAGATATGGCTTGATACCCGTACACCGTATAGTGTAGTGCCTCGTAACGTGACGATAGAAATCCACATGGAGCGACCAAATAGCCAAGACCCAAGAACATTGCTGGTTCAAGCATGTGTCTAACTCTATATGCTAGCTCGAACCACAGATAGCCGCCCTGCTCATGCCAACCCGAAAACGCAGAGAATCGCTTGTCTATGCATTTCTGACCAGATGCCTAACCACCCAACGTGCTCTCCTCCCCGTGCCGCTTCTTCAGCTGCTTCTCTAGCCGCATAAACTCTCTAATGCCCACAGGCACGCCCTGGAAAGCGCTCTCGTCCCACATGTCCTTTGATGCGGCGCTGGGCTCGGCTGACACCGGGGACGGCGCCTTCGCGGCGGATTTGTCGCTCTTGGCCTGCGCCAGCCGGGCCTCGGCCTCCTTCGTCTGTGCCGTCCATTCCTCAAAGTCCTCGCGGTACCGATCCCACACGCAGTTGACGCACCCGCTCATGCAGCAGTTGTCGGGCTCCTCCGGCTTGGGCGGGATGTACACGCCAGCGACGTACGTCGATTGCGCCTGCTTGGAGGCTGCGTGCGCGGCGCGCTCTTCCTCGCCATACAGCCGTGTTCCAAATACTCGGCGCGCCGCCTCCTCAGCTGTCCGAGGGGGGACTGAGAGTCGGTGGGAGTGGTCTCGATAGGCTCAGAGGGAGTAGTCGTCGCGGCCGACGTCTCGCTTTTGGGTTTGCGGCCGGGCTTCCGCTTGGCGGGCTTCTTCTCTGCCGGCGGGGCGTCGACGTTGGCTGTGGTGGGAGGTGTCTCCGGCTTCTTGTCGTAAGGATATGGGCTCGGGTTCTTGATTATGGAATCGTAGTAAGCGCCTAGCGGCGTGCGCTGCGGCCACTGCACTTCCGCGGCTGACGTCGAGGTGCTCGCGAAACAACGCCGGCAGAAGGGCAGCGCGGCACGTGCTCGTGTCGCTACTCTGGCTACAGACATTGCTCTCTATTGACGCGGAAGTATCGGTATGGGAAGGGTGTGCTGTGGTACCACGTCAACAGCAGCCGGCCTGCGGTTCAGGGCAAAAGCGCATTATCGTCAAATCGTGATGCTATCGCAGAAATGCCGGATTTCAAATGGTGGGTTTGCGCGAAAACTAGCCGGACGTCATCGGGCCCACTGCCAGGAACGGAAGAAGAAACAGCTTGGGCCTGCCATCATTCGGCCGAGGATGTGATTAAGAAAGTCACATGCCCATTACTCCGTAGTCCAGGGTCTCGGCATTGGCGGGCAAGGGGAGAATGAAGCAGAATAAAGCAGAAAGTGTTAAACAGGAAAAATGGATGGTTGATTCATCATCTGGACAACAGGTGACCAGGTTTACTCGTCGGGCCAATTTAACGCCATCTTCAGTGAGGTACGGAACAGGTCAGCGTGTGGTTTGCCCGAAACAGCAGCCCGAAGCCACTTTTGGCCCCACCTCGAATTGTTTTTGGAGCAGCTCCCACCTGGACGCGTTGTGGCTCAGCCTTTGTCGAATATCAACACCAAGTCCGCCGGCAATTGAGACAGCCTTGGGGCATAATTGGACGCAGATAATGGTGCCGTAACGTCAGAGCAGCACCTATGGAAGAATCATCCCCCAAGAGGCGGCGCATCTCCCCGCCCACCGACGACAGCTCGACCCGCGACGCGCCTCCCGACACAACACCATCACGACCGCGACGCAAACGCCCGTCCTTCGCATCGCCCACCAAAGCCAGTCTCGCCCGCCACCATGCACAGATCCTCGAGCGACGGCGGTCTCTGTCGCCCACCAAGTCTTCGCCTGCTCGACCTCCTATGCGGCGAAGAGCCAGCGACGCGGCCCTCGAGCCAGCTACTCTCCAAGAGGTGACGCCATCCGAGCCTGCGGCAAGCGATCTGGGCGATGCGCCCGACCATGAGATCGCACAAGACGCGTCGGAGCTGCAAGAGCTCGTCAGGAGACCCGCCCCGGGCATGACTGCGCCACCCAGAAGGTCCCCCGCGAAACCCAACCCACGACCTTTGCCTCGGCCTGGCCCCGACGATGAAGACGAAAATCCATTCATGGGAAGAACGCTTCGTCGATCGCCAGTGGCAGGCGTCTCATTCCCTGAGCCCGAAGAACCAGAGCTCCCGCCCTCCGTTCCGGATCCCGTCTCGTCAACACCCCCCAGAGGCATCCACAGCAGCCCTCTGCGATGGAGGGAGAAGAAGAAACCGAAAAAGAACTCTCCGCTCAAGGCGCCTCCCAGTCGACCCCGTCAAGGCTATGAGCTTGCGGAGGCGATGTCACGGAGCTTGGCGGGACCCTTTACCAACTCGCAACCTGAGCAGACCGTGGAGACGGACGAGTCCACTCATCCCGCGCGACGGGTGCTCAAATTTGACCCCAACGCGGAGAAGAAGCAGGAAAGGGATGCTCTCAAAGAGGAGATTGCTAGACTGAAGAGGGACCTCGAGGTGGTGAGGAGTGAAAATGAGCGCATCCGCCTCATGCAAGACTCGGGCCGCAATCTTGCCGCCAACGACGAGGATCAGGTAGCGAATGTGGTGCGCAAACACCTGCTACCTCGCGATGCCAATGCTCAGCCCACGTCGTCGCAGCAACTCCTCGAGGCCGCATTGAAACCTTCGTCATTTCTTCCGTTTTCCAAGGCCGGCAACTTCTCGTCCTTGGTTGTTCCTGATGTCGAGAATTACTCTGACATAAAATCTCACCATCCAGTACCAATGGCGGCAGAAGAGGAGTTGCCGTACCTTCAGCTCTTCAGCCCTTTCACAGTAACATCCAAAGTTGCAATGCTTGCATCCGCTCCGGGTGAGCCACCTCGGCAACGCCATTCCATGTCTATCCGATCCAGAGAGACCCCCGGGTTATTCGCTGCCAGGATAGAGATGGTGGTCAATGCCATGAACCTCACAATCCTGGAGCTCAGCGTACCTGCGCTGGAACCAGCCGCCAAAGCAGAGCTGCAGCCCTTTGTGGACCAGATTTGCAGCGGCAACTGCAACAGAAGCATGCAGAGGAACGTGGGTATCTTGGCCTGGGCAATGGGCGAGTGGTATCGCGTTGCAGCGCAGCGGGCATTGCTGTGGTCTGAGCTCGAAAAGGAGCTTTCGTCCAAGCGAGATCTACGGGAGAAGACCAAAAGAGTGTGGAAACGCAAGCACGTGGCCGCCGAGGAGCATGATGAATTGAGCATTGATGCGCCCGTTGTTTCTTGTAAACGAGTTCACCTGCTGCAATTCATGGGCCAGCAGGCGTTCGACCTCCCGCTACCTTTCGCCGACGGCAGCACACCTACGATACGGTTGGAGTGGCAGATTCACTTTGATTGGAGCGGCGAGGCACAGAGCAGTCTCTCCGTCAAATTCGGTATACCAGGGAAATGTGAGTGTCCCCTATCCGCTCGCTATAAACAAAAGCTGACATGTTCCAGGGCGTCGAGCAGATCAGCGTGGGGCGTTGAGCAAGCTGCCCAAGTTGTTCGAGGATGTCGTTGGAAACGGCGAGAGACCTTCTGACGCTACTCGGATGATTGTGGCCTTGCTCGCAGGAGAAGAGGCCCAGAACCTGGCAGGGCGCCAGACAACACAGCGGACGCGAGGATGAAGAAACGTAGCACGAGACTCTGATGGCCTGTACTGATAACCATGATACCAATCCGCCAATGATTATGACCTTCCTAATTTATTTTTGACGCCTAATGATGCGGCTCATTGTACCGTACACGTGCCCATCCCCCTTGCGACCAGGTTCGTTTAATTTAGTCGACATCGACGCCCAGCTTCCTCAGGTCGGCCTTTGCCATGTCAATCTCCGCCATGAGCTCCTTGTGCGCGTTGGGTACGTCGTTGAAAGTGAGAATGCCCAGGCCAAGGCGGAAAAGGAGGACGGCGCCGAACGAGACGAGGCCCCAGAAGGGGAGCTACAAGATGCATTAGACCAAAAACACTGCTTTTGACCGGGTTCGGGTGACATACGACGGGGACGATCTGCTCCTGGATCAGCGGTGGGAGGGGGATCAGGCCTAGGAACAGGGCGAGGTAGAGCTATAAGGAGAAGCGTTAGCTTGTGCACAAGCTGCGGGCGGGCGGGCGTGGCCGTACGGAGGAGACGAGGAGTCCGATGGAGATGGTCTGCTGCGCGCGCGTCATGGTTGCGATGGGCTTGGATTGGCGAAGGAGCGGATGGGAGGACGTGGAGTTGGACACGGTGGTTGAACTATCCCGTGGCTGTTTGGTGGTGTTTCTAGGGGATGGACGTGGACAGCTAGTAGTCACGTGATTGGGGGAGCTCCCAGTATGCCAAACCGGCTGCCTACCTGCCTATGCTCTTCAACCATAACAATACCACATATATGCGCTTCTGGCGGTAGAAAGTCTATGATTGTTCTAAAATGGCTAGACACTTTTGATGGTGAATATAATTATTGATAAAGCGAGTCCTGATGTTGAAATGCCCTTGCTGATCGTTGTCCCGTCTTAACTTATAGAGGATGCGGGATGAAATGACTGGTATGACGCATACAATTCGAATAGCCTAACAATATGATACATTTCTGCTGAGTCCTTAGTAGACAAATCTTTCAGAGGGCACATGGAATCCCTGCATACTTGTATACAGAAGAGTATCCTACACTTGTTGATGCGTTTGTTCCATCCAGGGTAGGTGTGGTAGGTGTGGTAGGTGTGGGGGCCCATGACGAGGTAATTCATCCCACCAGATTGATAGCGATAAGGCGACCCCTCCATGAATATTTTCTCCCACCCACTCCCCATTGCACGCATTTCTGCGCTCAGCAAACCCCATCTTTGCTCGAGCCAGTCGCCCATCATGCCTTGCGAGGTGCTGATTGGCGAGTCCTGCTTCACGGCGTCGGCCGCCCAGAAGCTCAGCACTCGCATCGCCGCCAAAACGTCCACCAAGGTGACTCGCATCTCGGGTCAATGGCTGTACTATGTCCACCTCGAGACGGGCGTCGACAAGGTCAAGGAGCTGGTGCAGGCCTCGAACCTCGACGCGGCCGCGGCCGTCCCCGAGAACGCGATTCGGTTCTACATCACGCCCCGAAACACCCCGTCGCCATGGAGCTCCAAGGCCACCAGCATCGCCGAAGTCTGCGGCGTCCAGGCCACCATTGAGCGCGGGCGCGTCGTCACGATCGAGTTCGAGAGTTCCTTTACCGGCGACCTCGCCTCCTTTAGGGACGAGCTGCACGACAGAATGACCGAGTCTTTCACCCAAACGATGCCCGAGCCTACGAATATCTTTGCAGAGGGAACCCGAGCCCCGCTCGTTGTGGTCGACATCTTTTCCGACCCCCGCGGTCCTCTGCCTGCGCTGCAGGACTACAACAAGCAGGCCGGCCTAGGCCTCGACCAGCCCAACATGGAGTACCTGGTTGAGCAGTACCAGCGCCTCGGCAGATCCCCCGTAAGACACCCCGTGAGAGACATTCATGGGTCCGCGGTGCTAAAGATGGTGCGCAGAACGATGTGGAGCTTTTCATGTTTGCTCAAGTAAACTCGGAGCACTGTCGCCATCACGTCTTCAATGCCTCTTGGACCATTGATGGTGTTCCCAAGGACGACAGCCTGTTTGGCATGATTAAAAACACCCACAAGACCACTCCCGATTTCGTCATCAGCGCCTACTCTGACAATGCCGCCGTGTAAGTCGTCATTGCAGTGCCAAGAAATCCAGGCCCCAGGCACAGGCATAAAACTACCCTCTCCGATGGCTTGCTAATCATGGACAGCCTTTCCGGAGACGAAGGAAACTTTTGGGCGCCCGATTATGCCACTGGTAGCTGGCGCCTGACCAAAGAGGTTGTCCAGCCTCTGATCAAGGTCGAGACGCACAACCACCCGACCGCCATCTCCCCATTCCCAGGTGCCGCAACAGGAAGCGGTGGCGAGATCCGCGATGAAGGCGCCGTGGGGCGAGGTTCTGCGCCAAAGGCCGCCCTCTGCGGATTCTGGGTTTCGGACATGCTGATCCCCGGCAAGAAGCAGCCCTGGGAGCTTGACATTGGACGACCCGCGCACTATGCGTCGAGCATCGATATCATGCTGGAAGCCCCTATCGGCTCTGCTAGATTCAACAACGAATTTGGACGTCCTGTTCTGGCCGGAACCTTCAGGACTCTGCTCACCAACGGAAATGGTGAAGCAGGCGAGTACCGAGGCTACCACAAGCCCATCATGATTGCTGGAGGCATTGGAAGCGTGCGACCTCAGCATGCCATCAAGGACCCCGTCCATGTCCAGGACGGCGCTCACGTCGTTGTTCTGGGAGGTCCTGCCATGCTCATCGGACTTGGTGGTGGTGCCGCTTCGTCCAACACGGGCACCGAAGAGACCGCCGATCTCGACTTTGACAGCGTTCAGCGTGGAAACCCCGAGATGGAGAGACGTGCCCAGATGGTCATCAACACTTGCGTGGCGCTTGGACAGGAAAGCCCGATTGCCTTCATTCATGACGTCGGTGCTGGAGGTCTGTCGAACGCTCTGCCGGAGCTGGTCAAGGACGCCGGTTTCGGAGGCAAGTTTGAGCTCCGCCAGGTTGAGAGCGCCGACGGCTCCATGTCGCCTCTCCAAATCTGGTGCAACGAGGCTCAGGAGCGTTACGTTCTTCTGGTCAATAAGGAAGGCCTGAACCGCTTCACTGCCATTTGCAGGAGAGAACGCTGCGGATTCTCCGTTGTCGGCAATGCTGTGGCCAAGGATTCCGAAGGCAAGGCTAAGCTGGTCCTGACTGACCGCGAGCCCACCGTCCAGCCCCCCATTGAGCCGATCGACCTGCCCATGGATGTTCTCTTCCCTCCAGGACGAAGAATCTCCAAGAATGTCCAGACTGTCAAGAAGAACCTTCGTGCATTCAATGCGGCCAAGAGCCTCGAGGAGCAGTTCGGCCTGACTGAGCTCAGTGCCCAGGTCAAGAAGGCGACGGAGCTCGTCTTTTCGCTCCCCTCGGTGGCATCCAAGATGTACCTCATTACCATCGGCGACCGCACTGTTGGTGGCTTGACGGTTCGTGACCAGCTTGTCGGCCCTTGGCAGACGCCTGTTGCTGATGTGGCTGTCACATTGACAAGCTTCAATACTGAGAACAAGAGCCACCGCGGCGAGGCTATGGCCATGGGAGAGAAGCCCACACTTGCGCTCATCTCCGCCGGCGCATCTGCTCGCATGGCTGTTGCCGAGAGTTTGATGAACCTCGGTGCTGCTGATATCAAGCCTGGTGTTGCCAATGGAGACCTGAAGCGCGTCAAGTTATCCGCCAACTGGATGGCTGCTGTCAACCACGCAGGCGAGGGAGCCGAGCTCTACGAAGCCGTCGAAGCTATTGGCAAGGGTCTCTGTCCAGCCCTGGGTATCTCCATCCCCGTCGGCAAGGACTCCACGTCAATGAAGGCCTCCTGGAAGGACAGGGAGACCAAGGAGACCAAGAGTGTCACCGCACCTGTGTCTCTTGTCATCTCTGCTTTCAGTCTTGTGGAGGATGTGCGCAGCACGTGGACTCCCCAACTTCGCCGTGTTGAGGAAGTCGGCGAGAGCGTTTTGCTGTATGTCGATCTGGCCAAGGGCAAGCATGCCATGGGTGGTTCAGCGCTCGCGCAGTGTCTCGGCCAGGTTGGCGACGAGGCTCCTGATGTTCGAGACGTTGAACTATTTGCCGACTTCTTTGATGCCTTATGGCAGCTGCACCAGGTATGTGTTGGCAACCGTCATGGATGTGGGTATTGTGAAGTTATTTGCTAATTGGTACTGTAGGAGGACATTGTGCTCGCCTACCATGACATCTCCGACGGCGGACTTCTCACCACAGTTGCAGAAATGATGTTTGCTGGCCGCTGTGGCGCTGAATTCTCTCTCGACAACCTCGCCCGATCTGAAGCTGAGGTGCTGGATGTTCTGTTCAACGAAGAGCTCGGCGCCGTCTTCCAGGTTCGCGCGCGTGACGAGAAGAAGTTCAACAAGTGCTTCGCCACTTGCGGCCCTCCTCATGGTCTGATCAAGACTATCGGATACGTTCGACCGACCGCCAAGCAGTCGCTTCTCGTCAAGTACAGGGCCAAGACCATCATCGACGAAGACCGAGCCAGTCTCCAGAAATGGTGGGCCAGCACGTCTTTTGAGATGCAGAACCTGCGAGACACCCCTTCGTGCGCACAGTCCGAGTTGGAGTCTCTCGCCGACTCGCAGGACCCTGGTCTTCATTACAAGCTGAAGTATGATCCGGCTGATATTGCTCTGCCCGCCATGATTAACCTGAAGGCCATGATGGGTCGACCCAGAGGTAAGACAGGCATGATTCGATATTGGGGAGAGATTGCTAATGCAGTGGTAGTTGCCATTCTCCGTGAGCAAGGTGTGAACGGACATGCAGAGATGGCCTTTGCGTTCCGCGCTGCGGGCTTCGATGCCGTGGATGTTCACATGTCGGACATTCTGAATGGGTTCTCACTGGATGGCTTCCGCGGACTGGCAGCCTGCGGTGGTTTCTCCTATGGGTGAGTCCTCACAATATGATGATTGTAGTGCAAGCCACTGACTGAGATGGTAGTGACGTGCTTGGTGCCGGAAGCGGATGGGCGCAGTCTATCCTCATGCACTCCAATGCGCGAAAGACAATGGAGAGCTTCTTCCAGCGAGCAGATACTTTCTCCATCGGTGTCTGCAATGGTTGCCAGATGTTGGCAAGACTCAAGGAGTTGATTCCAGGCGCTGAGTCTTGGCCCAAGTTCGGTAAGTAACGCTGACTGACGGCCATATTCTGCAACATGCTGACAGATACAAGTCGAAAATGCGAGCGCGCAGTTCGAGGGCCGCTACTCCATGGTCAAGATCGAAGAGAGCAAGGACTCCGTCTTCTTCTCCGACATGTCGGGCTCTGCACTTCCCATCGTCGTCTCCCACGGAGAGGGTCGTGCGCAGTTCTCATCGCCCAGCGGCCTGCAGGACATCAACGCCGCCGGCCTTGTCCCCATGCGCTACATTGACAACTACGGCGCGGTGACGGAGAAGTACCCATTCAACCCCAACGGCTCGCCCGAGGGTATCGCTGCAGTCAAGAGCAAGGACGGAAGGGTCGTGGCCATGATGCCTCACCCTGAGCGCACCATCATGGGCAGCGTGGGCTCCTGGATGCCGGAGAACCTGAAGGACAACCAGTACGGGCCGTGGTTCAGGATGTTCTTGAACGCGAGGAAGTGGGTGGGATGAAGGGTTTGACTTGGTGTTTAGGGAAATTTAAGGGTTATTTAGAGCGCAAATATAGTTAAAAACAATTACCGGTACAAGTAGGTAGAGGTTGGGTGGCAAGGCTTTTAAATTTCAATGGTATTATATTAAACTGGAGATCTAACATTGTGTATCTGCTCTCGACCCCCAGCAGATGTCACTGCGTGCTTCAGACAGCTTCCCTTGCCTGTATCATCATCTGGCAGCCCATAACCCATTGCTCCTATTGCAGAGTGTCTAGTAGTCGTCGTACCGCAAGCCACTTTTCTCCCTCCTGCAACTTGACCTCCCCGTGAAGGATCTGAGCGGTGCTAAAGCCAGGTCCGTAGAATTCCGCATTCTCCGACGCCTTCTCCTTGATCACTGTCCCGTCAACCGTCAAGCCGCCATAGATACCCTTGGACCTCGTATACGTCCACACGGGCTTGACGTCCTTGGCGCCGCCAACGTTGCCGCCAATAGGTCCCGCGGCGAGCGAGACGCTGCCGCCGAGCTCGAGCTCAGGGTTCGTATACGCCTCGACGGCCTCGGGGGTGTTGAGGACGCACACGCAATCGTAAAAGTCGACGCCGTAAACGAGCCCGACGCCGCCGGAGCGGACGGAGAAGGCCGAGGGGGGAGACCATGTGCCGTCTGCGAGGCGCGCGAGGACGACGCCGGAGCCGCCGGAGCCGGCAAAGTACATGCCGGCGCGGAAGCCGGTGAATACGGCGATGCCACGGGCGTTTTGGATGACTTGTTGGGATATTTTGCCGTGCTCTGCGGGGAGTTAGTTTGCGGTTGTGGGAGTGAGGGAGGATGGCATACCGATGAAGGCTTGGATGATCTTGGTGGCCTTGTCGCAGTCCTTCTCAAGCTCGGTTCCTTTGTAGCCGCCCATTTTGAAGTCGAAGAAGGTGAGTTGGAGGATGTAGAAAGGATAAAGCGGTGGTGTATGCAGAGTGATTGTGATGGAGTGGTGATGATGGGAGTGTCTCGTCGGTATTTATAACGGAAACCCGATTACTTTTGAATCTTTTCAAATACTTTAATGAGGCCGTAGAAGGAATTTGTAAATTATTTGGAAGAAGTTGTCTACAGCCACAGCGTACTCTTACACGAATACGCTGGCGCTGACGAGGCGCAGTCGCCCGCTCAATACGCTCCTTAGTGAAGTGTCAAGTGACGCGTCGACATGTAAGCTACCTGCGGCAATTGGATCCATTGATATTAGATTCTAAAACGGACTGACTAGGTGGCAATAAACTGTTGTCGTATGCGTGGACCTCTTCTTCCAGTGCTTAGTGTTCATCGTAAAGGATCACGTTGGTCCTGAAGAGTACAGGAAGGGCAGCTCAAGATGGGATTGTTTTGTACTCCGTAAAAACAGCTTGCTGGGGCTGTAAAGACTCATTCTGTCATATGTTTGATGGCTGTTACCTTGGCCTGGGTATAGCCGTGGCCGCAAATCCGGGACGCATTGGACCACTCGGAGTAGAACCTTGTCGAGAGGTGAATACGTGGATGCCACTACAGACAGTGTAACGCGATTTGGTTTCTGCCGGAGCGAACGTGTTACTGTCTTACATATGATGGCTGCCAGTCACGCGGCACTGAGGTGGCACGCAATGTTGGACTGACTATGATTATGAGTCGGAGTTCCGATGCCGCAACCGACCCCGGAGAGAATCTGGTCTCCTATACGTGAGAGAGGATCAGTGTAGTATATGCCCAACTCCAATGTCTTGCTTCCCCTGTTCCTCTTGACCCCGGGTATTGACGCTGGACTGGGCGCGCATAGACGGCGGCTTAGGCGCTCCCTCCACATCTGACGGCATCGGCCTCGGTTTCGTTTGTACATGCAGTCTATCATGAGAAAGCCAAGAAAAGGGGATAAGAAAACAAAAAAATAAAAAAATAAAAGCACCAGTCCCACCCAAGCGCCAGCTCCCTGGTCAAACCGACCAGCAAAGACTTTGCCCCCCTTTTGCAACTCCCACATCAGACGGTGCCGCTGATGCTCAGCTCGCGAATCTCCTGCAGCACCTGCTCGACGCGCGCATCCAGGTGGCCCTCGGCGTACTGGTCTCTCGTGTCGGCGTCGAGGTACTGCTGGACCTGGGCCATGCGGGAGTAGGCCTCGGCGCAGAAGCGCAGCTGGATCTTGACGAGGGCCTCGAAGCTGGGGTCGAGGTAGGGGACGCGCAGGTCGATGAGCTGGGGCAGCTCGGTGCTCAGCTGCTCGTTGAGCTGCTCGTAGAGCTGCCTGGCCATGTCCATCTCCTTCTCGGTGCGCGGCAGCTTGGTGGCGTCCTTGTCGGGCTTCTCGACGAGGCGCTTGACGCGGGCGCGCAGCGCGTCGTAGTCTAGCAGCTTGTTGGCGCGCTTCTTGATGCACTCGTTGACGTCGGGGAAGTAGGCGCAGAAGCGGCTGATGGGGTCGAGCACCGTGGTTCGGTAGGGCCCGTCGAGGGCTTTGATGGTCTCGGCGTCGAGGTCCTCGACCGCCTGCTTGTAGCTTCTGCTGACGCCGTCCTTGGCCCCCGAGTCGCCGTAGAAGGCGTCTATCGTCTCGGCGATGCGCATCTGTGACGCCGTCATGGCTGCCTGCGGTTAGCTACCGTTGCCCGTGGCTATCGGTTGGCCTGCTCACCTCGGAGAGAATCTAGATAGCCCTTGGACTCCTTTTGCAAGCGCAGGGCAGCCGTTTCCATCGTCTTGAAGCGTCTGAGAGCAAGGTTAGCCAGGGGCGCTGGCGTCATCAGGGAATCCCCCACCTCTCTTCCACCTCGTAATCGCGATCGTTGGTCTTCTCGACATGACCTGCAGCTCCATCAGCAACTCGCGCTCGCACTTCGTCGCCGGGAGGCCTCCTCACCCGTCTTCATCATCACCTGCGTCGTCGCGCGGTTCACATTCTTCTTGAAGCCTGTCTCAATTAGCCCCCCTCCGCCTCGACTGCGGGGTGGACAAAGGGCTCTTACCCGCCCACGACATGTTGAAAGACGATGGAGGCGACGCGGTAGAGTGTTAAGGAGTTGTGTGCTGGTGATGCGTATCGTCGCTCGAGGGGGAATTCGGTCGGTGGTTCTGCGGCAGAGGTGAAATGGTCGGCAGGCAGGTAATCCAACAAGAAATCAGAGCCAGTGATGATTGGGAAGCAGGGCGCAGCCACATGCCGGCCCAATCGATGCTCGACGTCAGAGGTGAGGCTTAGCGCCCTATTCCTTGTCCGGCCTAGCACGGGAATTGGCTCAGCCCATCACGTGCATCCGCGTCTGGCCTTTTTCCCTTTCGGTGCAAGCCAATCAGTGTCACGTCTCCCAAAGGCCAAAGACCAAAACCAAAAGACATACAAAAGAGACGCAACCGCCTGCTCTGGCTGCCATGATTCCCAACGCGCTATTCAACCCACGGATACTGGTCGTCAGTATTGGAAATCCCCTGCCGGCGTACTCGTCTCTCCACTCAGCAGGCCACTTTGCTGTCAATGCAGCTGTCAGGCATGTGCCAGAGCAGCCGCCCTTCAGCGGTATCAAATTCGGTGGCCAGCGCTGTCTCGTCTCCCACGGACCGCTCTTCACCTTCGTTCAGTCACCAACATACATGAACGTGTCCGGCCCATTCGTCCACAAGGCATGGCGCGAGACACTGACGACAGCCAAGCAAGACATGTCCGGGCTTGTTGTGGTTCACGATGAACTCGAGAAGGACTTTCTGGACGTGAGGCCGATCAAGTGGGACGCCAGCCACCGCGGGCACAATGGAATCAAGAGCATCAAGGAGCAGGACCTGGCTGGCAAGTTCAGCGCGGCTTTGTATAAGCGCATAGCCATTGGGATTGGCCGCCCTGAGAGCAGGTTGAGCAACGATGTCGCGGATTACGTCTTGAAGCCTCTGTCACAGGACGCGCTCAACGACCTTCAGGACACCGCCTCAGTGCGACTTGTGCAAGAGCTTCTGACACTGGAAACCCAGTGGAGGGACCGCTGGCTGAAGTCTCTTGGGAAGTGAGGATGCAGCGCGTGCATGCGACTCTAACCCTGTCTCCTGACTCACATCTCGACTTTTCAATTCCATCAATGGTCTTGGAAAGCGACCACGAGGCATGCAGAACTCAGGATGACTACGGCAAGGCTGGAGTTGGTTCATGGTCTTGTTGGCTACGGCTGTTGATCAGGACCACACAGCCATTGAGCCTCAATGATGCTGCTATTTCGACAGGTCCATTGCGTGCCTGGGTCGATGCTCGCGCAAAGACCCAGCCTCGTCTCCTCCCCGTCAATCCCCTCTGCCCATGTCATAAACCTAGGCAGCTGGGAGCATCCCCGCCACCGATACGTCAGGCCATCGCTCAGCTCGAAGGGCTGGTCACAAGGAGTCCGCCCGGGCGCAGCATAGGCTACCATCTCGTCGCACGCTGCGCTCTCGTCGGATTCGAGGAACCCGACACTATTTACCAGTTGACCTTGGGTGAGAAGAGACGCTAGATAGACGGCTCCCGTTGGACCCGGCCGGGGGGCGGTACTGGTAGGAGGAGCCGACGTACTGGGTATTGTTGAGGTCGGAGGTGGTTCGGTAGTTCTATAAGCCCGTTAGTCCCCAATCATAAACCGCCGCGGGGGTTCTGTACCCAACGACACCAGGATCTGATGGACCGTCGGACTCGCGTCTGCTCGCAAGGGCGCCCCCGATGCCTCCTCCAATAGCACCGCCGGCAACCAGAATCGCCGCAATGACCGGCCACAGCCAATGTCTCCTCCACCAAGGTCTGTTATCAATTGGGCTCGTCGTCGCGCTTTCGCCAACATCTTTCAGGGGAATGTCTTCTCCGTGTCCATCTACGCCTCCCGCCACATACGTCTTGTCCTGGTGGTGATGGTGGTGGTGGGGGTCGCTGTACGGCACCGCCTCGGGCAGGCTCGAGTAGGCCGTCTCGGGGGGCGAATCATGTCTTGCGGCAACGACTTCAGGCAGCCGCGATACCGGGACTTCGAGGTTGCTGATGGGCACGGCTTCCGGAAGGTCGGCGGGCGCTGTCTCGGGCAGAGTTGAGTCGCGGTAGCCCGGCGCTCCAGGATACGGCGGCGGCGACGGCGACGCCATGGCGATTCGACAAAGCCGGCCGTGAAGACGAGACGACGCGTTCTTCTGCGTTTAGAGGACTTGCTCCCAGAGGAGGAGAATGATGAGGTCTCCCATTTGGAAGGTCATTTCATTTTGCTTCGGCTTATGCTTACAATTTCCATTGCCCCTGTCAGCCCAACAGGGGCTAAAAATACGTGCGGATTAGGCAGGATTTCTTATTCGATCCAGGCTTGTCGCACAGCATGAAACAGACCCTGAGTCGAAGCTTCTTTGTCCTTGCCCCGATCTGCCGAATATGCAGGCCGATCAGCGTGGCGGTGCTGAGGCCTGTCAGCCGGACGGGAGAGAAGCCGGTCGACACTTGTTAGCGATGCGACTGCTCCGCCCATGTCTTGTCAAGCTTGTCTTGGTGCGTGGCGCTTCGCCCCATCTTTCGTCTGTTCCTGCTTCTTAATTGCCTGTACCCCTGTTCTCGAGCTGCATGCATTGCTTGGCTTGACACGAGAAGGGAGCTGGGAGCCGCCCTCGGATCGGATCATGTGCCATGACTGATCCCGCCCGGAAGCTTCATATCAAAAGTCCAGCCCTGCGATTCATAGACTTCGGCTGCAATTCGCTGCAGCCAAATCGTTGGGACAGTTGGAATCCAGAACTCGCATTGCTCGCTTTCCAAGATCCTCACGCCGTTGTCCCACGCTTGCCAGGCACTTTCTAGGTTGTTGACGCTCAACTGGGCGTGGGCCATGGATAAGTATATCATGGCGGCCGTGAAACCACTGGTGCCCTTGAGAGTGCGCATGCTCTTCACCTCTTTGAGAGCAAACTCCCAACGGAGGATCGCATTGGTAAAGTCATGGCGCAGGTGGACGATACGGGCCATAGTAAAGAGGCGGCGCATGTGCAGCTGCTGGTCGTGCGTGTCGTCCAACTCGGGCGGTATAGTATCTTCCAAATCTTTCAGGACTGACTCTGCAAAGTCGAGTTTGCCAAGTCCAATGTTTGCCTCGGCCAACGCCAGTATCAACCGCCTGAATGGCCGGCGCGGACGGTCAGATTCGCCGATCTTGTCAAGCTCCAACTGCAGTATCTCAACCGCTCGCGTGAATTCCTTCATCTCGCAGTAGACGTCAGCAAGTCTGCCCACCAATAAACGCCGTGTGTTGTCGCGGATGGGAATCGCTGCGTGTAGAGATAGAAATTGCTCCAAGGACGCTCTGGCTGCCACAAAGTCTCCAATAAATTGAAAGTATCTCGCTGCGGCACTCTGCAGTCGGGAAGTCACTTCTATGTCCAGAGATGATAGTGGTTGCGCAGCTTCCCACTTGTAGATGAAGGAAGACACGTCCTTGTGATACGACCTGGTCTTATTCTCGACCTGCGAAATATGAAGACGCCCCTGAATCGCATGGTCCAGGCGAGTCACTGGCTGTGGACCTCGGAGGTGGAAGTCGAGTATCTCGGCTTCAGACATGGCAAGCTCCCCATTGATGCGATGCAGAATGCTGCGAAACAGCACTACAGATGCGTGGAGATGATAAGGCATGGACTTTCGTAGGAATATCCTTGACTGCTCGACCGCTAGCCGACGGATGGCGACCGAGTCCCGCTCGCAGAAGTAGAGAATTGCCTCGAGTACCTGGGTTCTTGACGATGCTTCCACCTTGTGTGTCTTGATAGCCCGCTCTAGTAGTGGCCATATCATCTTTTTCGTGGCCGCACTCCTGCGAGTCTGTCAGCAAGCATCTTTTGGTGCAGACGAAGCGTCATACCAGCTTGTGTTTCCCTCATAACAAGGCGGGCAGGCGAAGCAGAGTAGCTTCAACGCCAGTGCTCCCAATTGCTCTATTGTGTGAGGCAGAAGTGACTGTGAGAGCGTCGACATCAAGTAGGGCGATAATGACATGGCAATAGTTCCATCCGGCAGAACGTGCTTGTTGACATGCGGACTAGATGTGCTTTGGATGAATTCTCTGTCATCTGATAAGAGCTGAACAATCTCAAGCGGAAGACCAAACTCTTCAGCAGTCATCTTGTCCATCTCGCCAGAAGCATTCCATCGTCGCTGTGGCAGGCGGATGCTTCGAAGCAGAGTATCAGGAACCTCGGAGCCACCCAGCCCATACAGCAGCAACAGCAGCTGATCATGGGGCGGAATGAAGTCACTGTAATCGACGAAGAGATTGAGGTATGAAGTCGATGGAGACAAGTCTAGAGAAGGTCAGATGTATTACTAGATGAAAGGCTGGAAACAAACCGCAAAGCTGACTCAAAGTGAGCCGCTGCACCAATAGAGTGTAATTTTCAAACCTGGGTTTGAGAGATCTCAGGTGGTTAAATATCTTCTCATCATCCATATTCAGATATCTCTCGTACCTACGGCATATTAGCTTACTAGAAGGCTTCACCAGTTGTCTTTGCCTACGTTGAAGGGGGAATGTCAAAAGGAAGCCAAAAGATGGACCCAAGACCACCGAGCTTCCGCGCAATCTTGATATACTTCTTGCCATAGCCCCGGACATCTTCATAGTTTTGCTGCTTCTCAAAAATGTTGGCGATGACGGGCGGAACCAGCACGCCAGCCTCGAGCCTCGACCTGAGGAAGATGACGACGCAGGCAAGCCGTCGACGCAGCTCAACGTGGGCAGGGTCGGTGGGCTGGAGCCAAAACGCATCAACGTCATTCACATACCGCTCGCGAAGGCGATTGAGCGGGACAGGGTCGATGGCCTTCACATCCAGGGCCTTGGTTGTGCGCTGCTTCGTGGGCGTGATGCGATATTGGACTTGACGGGCCAGCGATTTGTATTGGCTCAAAAGGACTTGGACCTGTCCCAACAGAGTATTCAGAAGGGGTGCTAGAGCTCTTGCTTGGGTGTCATCGTATTCCGTGGAGAGCGTCTTGATGTTGGCGCAGACGCATGCATCCATGGCGAGTGAAAGTGTGTGTGAAGATCTCTCCTTATCAATCGCAATCTCGGAAGGGTTGGAATCCCCCACCCTGGCGGAGCAGACGGAGCACGCCATATAAAACCTACCGCCCCGCCCGTCTTTTGCTGGCACTCCCGGTTCATCTTTCTCTTCCGACAGCTGCCTGAAGCTATGCATCGCTCAGGCCGCACAAAGCCGGATGATGCCAGCACCTCGTCGGAAACCGCCCCCTTGCTCGGACACGAGAATCCAACTCCAACTCCAGCTCACCATGTGACGTCACCTCCTCCCGCAGAGCCTCGAGCCATCACATGGGCCTCGCTGCCCAGAAAGGACCAGCTCGCCGTAATAGTCTTTGCTAGGCTGGCCGAGCCCCTCTGCGAGAGATCGCTGACCTCGTACCTGTTCCACCAGCTGGAGTGGTTCGACCCAACCCTCGACGCCCCCGAGATTGCCAGGCAGGCCGGCTATCTCACGGCTGCATTTGCTGCTGCCCAGTGCCTTACGTCCATGTGGTGGGGGCATGCCGCAGACCATCCTCGTGTCGGCCGGAAGCGCGTCCTCATCTTCGGTCTCGTCGGCTCGGCCTTGTCCACGCTTGGCATGGGCTTTGCGACGTCTTGGTACATGGCCGTCTTCTTTCGGTTCTCGGCCGGTGCTCTCAACGGCAACATTGGTGTCTTGAGAACAATGGTGTCTGAGATTGTTGTTGGTAGACGGTACGCTCACTTATCACCCCAGAACCGGCTGCGAGCCGAATGCTCATGACATCAACAGATACCAGGCGCGAGCCTTCTTGCTTCTTCCCATGTGCTTCAACGTGGGCGTCATCATCGGGCCGCTTATTGGTGGTATCCTCGCAGATCCAACCAATTCTCTACCCAACGTCTTTGGACCAGGCTCCTTGCTTGGAGGTGCCCATGGCGTTGCATGGCTCGAAAAGTTCCCCTATGCGCTACCCAACCTATTCTTCTCTGCTGTCCTCGGCGCCGCAGCTTTCGCCATCTTCCTGGGCCTTGATGAGACGCATCCTCAGTTGGTAAACCGGCCAGATTACGGCCGCAGTCTCGGGAGATGGACCGTAGGCAGGCTGTCTGGCAAACAGACTTGGACAAAAGATTATGGGCCACTCCCTCGCGACCCTCTCTTATGCGAAGCTGGCCACCCTTCAGAGGAGGAGGCGCCGGCTACACAGCTCAAAGTCGAATCCAAGCCATCACTTCGTGACATTGTTACGAGAAATGTCATCTTGACAATGGCGCAGCGTTTCTTGCTGGCACTTCATATCTCGGCCTTCAACTCCATCTTCTTCAGTCTTCTCCCAGCGCCAAAGGGCGACAGGCACAGCTTCGACTTGCCATTCCGTTTCAGCGGTGGCCTGGGGCTTTCGAGCCAGAAGATCGGCTTTGCAAACACAATAATAGGCATGATTGGCCTGCCGCTGCAGCTGCTGCTCTACCCAAGATTGATTAGCAGCATTGGCGTCAAGAACTCGTACCGCGCTTTCTTGCCCCTCAGTATCGTCGCATACTTCCTGCTGCCCTATCTCGTCTTGTTGCCCGACGACCCTGCCCTGATCTGGACATGCCTGTCCTTTGTCCTCGTCCTGCAGGTAACGTCGCGGACCTTCGTCGGCCCGGCGACCATCATGTTGGTAAACGACTCGGCACCAAGTCCAAACCTGCGTGGAACGGTACACGGAGTCGCGTCGAGCGTATCGAGCGCTGCTCGGATCGTGGGCCCTACCGTAGGCGGTCTGATCCTGGGCTGGGGCCTGTCTCACAACATGGTGGCTCTGCCTCTGTGGCTGCTGGCCATTTTGGCAACCATCAACTGGGTTGTGGTCTTGCGGATTAAAGATGTAGGTAGTTTCAAGTAGTTGTATTTTATCGTAAAGTACTACATTAAACAACTTGACAAGTACATTGTGGGAATTCCCGATTCAGTGCCCGATGAGATGGGGATCAGTGGTTGGATTGAGTATATACGGGCTCTTTAAAAGGCTTAGGAGTAATAGTAGGAGTAGTGCAGTCTGCTCTAAGAGGGGTTCTCTCCTTGTAGCGAATCATGTTGGAGCACATGCAAAAAGCGATAAGCAGTCAGCAGCGCATATCAACAGAGATAAACTTGCAGTCACCTCGTTCAGCTCTATGGCTGGGCCCAGTTGCGAAACCACGACAGCATGGACTCTTTACAAGTATCCGCCGCCATTTCCATTTCTATTTCCGGCTTTCCCTACGCGCCGCTTGACCTATCACGCAATGAGATCCGCCTTATTTCATTTCCGCGTGATGCGCCGTCGGGCTCCCCTCCAGCGCATGACGGCCTTGTTCGATGCGTCATGGAAACGGTATCGCTGGACGACAAGACGTCCGAGTATGAGCGGTTCAGGGTCCGGGCCAGACCTGCCACGCGTCGCGAGATGTATGAGTCGTGGCGGAGCTTTGCCGGGGAGGGAGGCTCGCTGTCATTGTCGGTGTCGGCTTCGGCGACCGGCCGGGCCCGTCGCCGTTCGGACGTGATATACTACCGGTTCAAGTGGGGAGACTACGGCGCACTGAGCTATACCTGGGGCGACCAAACCAACAAGGTCCCCATCATCCTGAACGGCAGCGTCGTCAAGGTGGGCCGCAATCTGGAGACAGCCCTCCGCGCGCTGTCGCTGTCCCCGGACTATGCCGGCGGGCTGAAGCTGTGGGTGGATGCTCTATGTATTGACCAGCAGGACCTGACCGACCGCAACAGCCAGGTCAAGCGTATGGGAACAATCTTTGGCGACGCGCTGCTTGTCACAATCTGGTTGGGCGACGTGCTTCCGGAGCAGCGCCCTGGCCTCGAACTTATCCACAGCCACATCATCGAGTCGACCGACGCCCGCGCGGCAGCCGAGACTATCGACCGGCTGTTCCGCGATGACGGCGAGAAGGAGGCGCGGATGAAGCTTGCCACCGAAGCCATGAACACGCTCGTACAGGCGCCCTACTGGTCCCGCGTATGGGTGATTCAGGAGAAGTGCCTCGGCTCCTTCAACCCGGACGTGCTGTTCGGGCATGTCCACTTCCCGCTCCTGTCGCTGCGCAACCTACTCGCGCGCGCAGACAATGTGCGCCTCGCCGTGACAGCGCGAAGCAGTGTCTGGCGCATGCTCAGGCTGGTTGACCTGGTACTGCTTGTGCAGCAGCAGCGCCGCCGCCAACTGGGGCAGGGCGAGACGGAGGAAGAGAGGAGCAGCGACGTCGAGATGCTGACGCTGCTCCTCATGCTGGGTCGGCTCGGAGGGTGCGTCAACGCTCGGGATAAGCTGTACGGGTTGATGGGCATGATGCCGGCATACATTGCCCAACACATCGAGCCCGACTACAGCAAGTCGGTTGAGCACGTCTTTTGCGACTTTGCCCGTGCTCTGGTGGCTGGGCTCGGCCACTTCAACTTTTTGCTCACCGGCCTGTCCAGCACCGGCCTCAACATTCCCTCATGGGTCCCCGATCTCACGGACCCGTGGGATCCGGCTCTATGGGGCACTGGCTGCATGGCCGCCGGGGGCCGTGGGCCGCGCTACCGGATCGAGGACGGGGGAGCCCGTCTTGTGGCCAAGGGATTCCAGGTCGACGTCGTGGATGGGACGGCGCCTCACCTGGGCTGGGGAAACGGCGAGCTGGAGGTGTGGAGGCCTGCCGAGCAACCATCCTCGGCCGCCGCCGCCGCTGCCATCCCCAACGACCCCAAGACAGCCATCGTGCGGACGCTCCACAGAGACGCCGACTGGGACTGCACCACGGGCACCACCATCCTCGACATACCGTGGATCAAGGCAGCACCTAATGATTCGACACCGCGCACCGAGGCTATGCGACGCCTTGGCTGGGGACCGGTCCTGCAGCAGGCCAACCTGGCGGACCTGGTCAAACTGTGCAACCAGCTCAACGATACATTCCAGCCATGGGGCAAGCCGTTCAGTTCCTTCTTCGGCTACGTCGACCTAGACGACAATGATGCTCTGCCCGAGTGTCGCGACCCAGAGGCGTTTGTCCGGTCGCTGAACAAGCACATCGGCGTGGTATACCCCGTCATCACGACGGCGGCAGGCCGCTTCGGTACGGCGATCCGCCCGGTACTCCCTGGAGATTTGATCTTCTGCATTCTGGGCTGCGACGGGTTGGTCGTGCTGAGGCCGGTGGACGCCGATAGGGCCGACGGCGCCTACCACGTTATATCGCAATGCTATGTCGAGGGATTGATGAAGGGAGAGGGCATAGGCATGTTAGACAGAGGTGAGACTGAACTACAAGACGTGGTACTGGTGTGAGACTATGCGGCTGCCCAGCGATGAGCAATGGAATCTGTCACGATCCCATGTTGTTGCTGGTACCCTGTGATTGACTATTTCATCCATGCACCATAGTCTCCATGGCATCCTATAGAGAATGCACCTGATGGCAAGACCCAAGGCCATGGACGAGTTCGAGTCTTGATGTCAGTCGAAAAGAAAGATATTCGCAAACGTGTAGCGCTGAGTCAATTCTCGGCCATCACTCGTGGGGTCCAACCCACGAGCCAAGGTTCTTGACAGGGATAATTTCCTCACAGTGAGGAAATGTAGAGATTTCCATCCCTGCTAGCCAGAGATCCGCTTTTGCATCCAAGCGTCTCTTCCGGAAAGTTCCTTATCAATCTGATCTTGCTGTGTTTCGACTGTTGCTTCTGTACAGAGGCTCAATGCAATGATGAAGCCTCCAACACGGAAGCAATTGAAGAATGAGGAGGCCCTCTTAATTTACGCCTTTATCCTTAGTGGCCTCATTCTTTTTACTGTTATTGTTCGATATGGGCGGAGATTGTGTAGCAAGATTTCGCCATCATCCTCCGGGCCACACGAACCCGAACATGTCTCGAGGGCTATTCTGCCAATATTCTAGTAAGTTATGATCACTCATACCAAGTCGAAGAGTAATTAAAAATATTCAGCAAGTTGGAGAGTCGAATGGCTTGGAAACCCTTCGGTCAGCCCTCCTTGGGACTCGTCATCCTGACTAGCACATACATTATCATCACCATGACACTCTCATCTACGCATCTGGCTCTATATCGAGTAAACCACTTCGCCTCTAGATTTGGATGGTAAAACTTCATGTCCCTAGACACATGCCCACGTGCTAACAGATACCGGAAGGCTCGCAGCCGCCAACATGGCACTATGCGTATTCTTTCGTTTGAAAATTTCGCCTTTAACGCTTCTGACGGGTGTGTCTCACAGCCAGCTCAACATGCTGCATCGCATTGTAGGTTATTTCACCGTGGCTTGTGTATCGGTGCACGCAGTTCTCTACACAGTGCACTTTGCTCGGAAGGGCCATTGGGAGGCTTTATTAGAAGCCGGTAACATTCAAGGTCTTGGTGCTGGCGTTGCTATGCTTATATTATTGATGGGCATCTTCAGGCATGCCCGATATAAACTCTTCTACGCCAGCCACATTGCTGGGTTCGTAGGTGCAACGATACTAACGGGGCTTCATAGGCCCGACTGGGCGGCGAAGCTTCCGATCGTCATGCTACTAGTCGCCTGTATCTGGCTTCTGGATCGTGTCATCCGAGGCACAAGGCTGCTTTGCAATCTCGCAAACAACCGTGCCACATTTCATCCTCTTGCAGACGGGGGAACACGTCTGCTCCTGAAGAAGCCGGCGGCCACTGGTGCTGTTCCAGGTTCGCATTGCTATCTATGGATTCCTCACATCAGTTTCCATGAAGTCCACCCTTTTACAGTCGTCGACAACACCCCAAATGGACTGGAGCTTGTTATCAAGACACACAAGGGCTTTACGAAGTCTCTCAACGAACTCGCGCAACGGCATCCCGGTAAAACCACTTGGGCTGCAATCGATGGACCATATGGCCTATTGCCAGACACTGCGGCCTACAGCAAGCTGGTTCTCATTGCAGGGGGTAGCGGCGCTGCATTTACCTTTGGGTTGATGAATCGAATACGGGATCACTCTCCGGGCATCAAGCTGCAGTCCATAGACTTTGTGTGGGCTGTTAAGCGCACGGGTACGTTTTACACTCGTCTCGAATAATTTCGAGGCTCAGCTGACAGTCTAAAGTACATTTGACCTGGTTTTCCGAGCACATCTACAACCTGGCAAAAACAGCACCAACAGTCAACATTATCGTATTCATCACTAGCGAGGACGGGACAGGCTCTGATATCTTGCATGGATTTCCTCAGAGTAATGCATGGGACGGTATCAGAGGTCTGATTACCGTTAAGCACGAAAAGATGAATGCAGACAAGGTAATACTCGATTCCATGCAAGCAGTCGAGAAGCATCAACAAGTTCTCGTAGCAGCTTGTGGGCCCAGTTCGTTGATGGATGCTGTCAAAGACTCAGCCCACAGCTGGAGGACACGAGGAAGTTGCGGCTTAGACGTACACTGTGAGGACTTTGATGACTGAGGGATGGGTCTATCGAAAGTCTAGGACGAATTAACTCATCACAACCTTGGCTCATTTCCTGCTTCGGGAGTCTACTCCGCCAACCTCTAAGCGATGGCATGCAAGCTAAAACGTCGGCCGATCAAAAAGCTTGACATCAGTGGGACACGGATATTGAAAGCGGCCTAGTCAAAGACTCGGAGCATGGCTGATGTAGAGGCAGACCGGGGTCTTGCAAGCCTGTTCCCCGTCCATCCTGACGAACAGCGGAACAAGTCGCTCACGGCGATGGGTCTCCCAGGTTTATCAGATGGACAACGTCCCACATCATGCATGAAATAAGAGGGCCCATGCGAGGCGGCTGTGGATATCCGATTACGCTGCTCAGCAGAATTTATCAGATCAGATCAGATAAAGGGCGGGCATTTCCCTGCCGACTGACCGTCGCGTTTCCGCCACCCTCCTCTCGCCGGCCGTGTATTTCGCGTTTCTGCCTTGTGCTTTTCCTCCTTCTTTTTCTGCCAATTGTTTCGATGGCTTCTCCTATTGTCAGCCACCAGGCTGCGTCCTCGGACGATGAGGCCGTCGCTACGCCCACACGAACTGGGTCTAACGAGAAGGCCGTCGCGAACCTGACCGTCGACCCTGTCGAGAGGTCTGGCATGCCCACTGACTTTCCCCTGTCATGGAAGATTACCGCGCTCGTCTGTGGTGTTATGCTCTCCTGGGGTTCTTCCTTTTCTGAGAGCACTCTGGGGCCGCTCAAGAAGACGCTGATCAAGAAGCTGGACATTACTAACGCCCAGGTATGCGCTCGACGATTCAAGATCCATGCGCTGAGGTCGCTGACATTCTTGGGTGTTGTAGTACGGCGCCATCTCCTCGGCTACGTCGCTTGTGAATACAGTACTTCCCATCGTAGGTGGCTATGCGCTCGATTATTACGGAGTTGAATGGTACGTACAGCCCAGGATGCACCCCGCCCAAACAACCTCGACGGTATATAAAACAGAAGCGCTGATGCTCAGCTTTGACTCAGGGGCTCGTTGGCATGTTCCGTCTTCATCTTCCTTGGCGCCGTCGTGTCAGCGGCCGGTTCTAACCAGGACTCTTTCGGTCTTGTCATGGGTGGCCGAATCATCATGGGTTTCGGCAGCACAGTCATCGAGACTTGTACTTCCAAGGTAAATAAACCATCATCCATCATCCTGGCTGTCCTTGACCATAACTCTGGCACGGCACTAACCAAATGCCCAGATTCTAGCACATTGGTTCCAGCACCGAGGCCTGGGTCTGGTCTATGGACTGGATATCTCCATTGGTACGGCAAGCACTCCAAGCCAAACAAGACAATTAAGCTGACATACTTTGCCTTAGGAAAACTCATCGTCCTAATGGCCAGGGCGACGGCAGTTCCCATGCGAGATGCCACCGAGTTCTGGGGCTGGGCCCTATGGATCCCGGCCATCGTCTGCTTCGTCAATCTCTTGCAGAACATATTCTACGTCTGGTGGGCATGGAGTCGCCCCGAATGGGCTCAGATTCCCACAGGCCAAAAGCTGTCTCGGGAGCAGCAGCAGAACGACGGGCTACGGGCTGGCAACGACCAAGCCACGGCCATCAGCACCAAGTCTGTGCATCGAACCACCGTCTTGCCCGACTGGAGGAACCTTCTCCGCGTCCCTCGGTTCTTCTGGCTCGTGGTCTGCACGCAGATACTGCAGGCCGGCACCGTTGGCGGCTTCAACGGTCTGAGTGCCGACATCATCACTCTGACCCGCGGTTCTACTGAGCAGCTTGCCGGCTACACATCTGCCGTGCAGCAGGTCATCCCCGTCGTCGCCGCTCCCTTTGTCGGCATGTTCTTTGACCTCGTTGGATTCAGGATGATGTTTGTGAGCTTGACGTCAGCTATTTGGATCCTGGTGTACTGCCTGATTGGGTATACCGAGACGAATGCCCTGGGGTCCATGGTGATTGCTTCCGTGGCACAGACGATGAATGCTTTGCCGTTCTTGGCGTCGATTCCTCTGATGGTGCCAAGCCAGGTCGAGCTGGGCCTCGTGTTTGGCATTTGGAAGTCTTTCAACAACAGCGGCAGCGTGGTTGTCGACATGATTGCTGGCAGGCTGCAAGACATCACCCCAGGAGGCACATATGAGCGCGTCATTGCATTCTTCGTTGCCGTCAAAGCCATCGAGTTCTGCCTAGGTCTCTTTTACGGCGTGCTGGACCGAAGGTATGTTGAGAATTATTTTATTCGTTGTTGACACTTCAGCTAACACCATGGCAGATATCTTTCTGGCATTCTTACTATGAGTGAGAAGAAGCGACTGGTTGCAGAGCAGAATGGTAGCCTTCCAGAGCCCATTGGACGGAGGCCGTCCAAGGTCTTTACCAGGGTTGGATTTACCTTGGCGTGTTCACTGATTATTACTGCTTGGGTTCTATTCATTCTGTACTCAATCTAGATGCGCCATAGAAGATCATATCATCAAGCCCGTTTTTAGAAACTAATTGGGTTCACTTCAACCTCTAGCCTCGGAAGGAAAGCATTCTATAGAAACTGGAGGTCTTGATCTAAGTCCCGATGATCGCTTGGAAGCGTGGGCGAGTGCAGCACGAAAGGTCGACATTAGTCGGTCAGCAGCCAATGAGGCATCCTACAGTTCAAAATGTCGTCATGGAATTATTGCACATTCACTTATTGCATAGGCCCATGTACTTTGGCAAGATGTTGTTAAATAAATTAAAGGGTATACACATCATCTACCGTCTGTTTGAGTGGGCATACGAAATGCGTGGTTCTCATGATTCGCATCCATCTACTGCACACAACTCTACTACACAACCCCTCTGCTTGGCCGCTCCCCTTACTTCAAGGAAGATGGCGGCGAATTTACACAGCAGACGTGGTGACCGTCTTCTCGGCGCGGATGTCCGAGGGGACCTCGGAGGTGCTGGCGCTCTCGGCAAGGTCGGAGACGTGGCGGGTGATCTCGACGTAGTCGTAGGCGAACTCGCCGAGCTGGTAGTCGTCCATGCCAAGCTCCTCCTGCTCAGCGCTGGCGCGCAGAGACAGACCAGGGACCAGGTTGAGCAGGAAGAGGATCAGGCAGGTCAAGGTGAAGGACCAGGCGAAGGCAGCGCAGGTACCGGCGATCTGGTAGCCGAGCTGGACAAAGTTGCCGTCGACCCAGCCCATGGGGTCGTACTCGCCGCCGTCGAGACCGGCGACCCAAGAACTGCAAGCATGAAAGTCAGTCTTCGGTTTCCCAACTATGTAGATGAGGGGAGCAACTTACGCGCCAAAGATGCCGGTCAGGATGTTTCCAACCATGCCGCCGACACCGTGGACGGCGAAGATGTCGAGCGCATCGTCGACGCCAATGAGGAACTTGAGCTTGGTGGCAAAGTTGCAGGCGATGCCGCTGACGACACCAATGATGACGGCACCCCAGGGAGCGACGAAACCAGCGGCGGGGGTGATACCGACGAGTCCGGAGATGGCGCCGGAGCAGAAGCCGATGGTGCTCCACTTGCCGTCGAGGCGAAGGTCAAGCAGAACCCAGGAGAGACCACCCATGGCGGCGGCCAGGTTGGTGTTGTAGGTAGCCATGATGGCGCGGATGTTCATGGCCAGGGCGGAGCCGCCGTTGAAGCCGAACCAGCCGATCCACAGGAAGACGGTGCCGAGGACGACGTTGGTGACGTTGTGGGGGCGGTAGGGGAGGCCGCGGTTGTTGGCGTAGCCGTTTCGCTTTCCGAGCATCAAGCTGTAAGCCAGGGCGCAGGTACCGGAGGCGACCTACAAGACAAGTCGGTTAGCATGGTTCTTGTGTGTGTAAGGGAGAGTTGACGTACGTGGACGGGACCGCCACCGGCAAAGTCGAGGGAGGGAAGGTTGAAGAGCCATCCGTTGCCGTTCCAGGTCCAGTAGGCAATGGGGTCGTAGACGACGGTGGTCCAGATGAAGGTGAAGACGAGGGCGGGGAGGATGCGACCGCGGTCAACGACAGCACCAATGGCGAGGACGGGGCTGTGCGGGTGATGTTAGTGGAGGAGGTATGGATGTCTGTGTATTCTGGCGGTAACTCACGTAATGGCAGCAAACATGCCCTGGTACAGGCAGAAGAGGATATCAGGGAGGGCAGCGGAGCCGTTGGGTTGGCCGATGGTGTCCATGAGACCGAACATGGTCAGGTCGCCGAGGAAGCGGTTGCCGGTGCGGGAGAAGGTGAGGGAGTATCCCCAGAAGTACCATTGGAAGAAGACGACGGAGGAGCAGAGCAGCGACATGAGCAGCAGCTCGAGGGCCGACTTGCGACGGGCGAGGCCACTGTAGAAGAAGCCGACACCGGGGATCATGAGCAGGACGAGGGTGGCGCAGAGGAACAGGAAGGTCATGTGGCCAGTCTGGAGGGCGTGTCAGTACGAGGGCAAGACACAATTGAGTAAGTATGAGACATACGTCGTAGAAGATGTTGAGGTCATGGACGCCGGAGGACCAACCGGAGTCGGCGTGGGTGTCGGTGCCATTGTACTCGGCCGACATGGTGTCTGAGGTAGTACAAGTGACGTTTTTCTGTGGTTTGTCTTGCCTCGCGGTGGGCTTAGGGACGAGGGATGCTTTCACGAGAAAGGAAAGGATGGAGGGGGGAGGGAAGAGGAAGAGAGGGAAGGGAATGGAACGGGCAGGACAAGGGCTTAATTAATGTATCGAGTTAAGCCGGAGCCCGAGCCAAAGACGGGATCCTGGATGTATGTATGTACAAGGGCGTGACGTGCCCAGGCAGCGCCAGGCGCCAGGGGAGCGGGCCAGGGTTCTCAGGCGAGAGGGAAAGAAGCATGCCAGTGCCATGTGCTGGATGCCCAGAGATAGAGGAGGAGGGCGAGTCGGAGTGGATGTTTTGGCTAGTGGAGGGTGTGGACGGTGGGGAGTGGGATGAGGTTAGACGAGACCCCTGATGGGGAAACGGGGAAAGAAGGACGAGAGGAAGAAGGAGAGGAACGATATCGGGGACATGGGGATGAGGTGGTGCAAGTGCAGGATCGGAAGTTGACGAAACAAGGCATGAGGTGATATTTGGAATCTGCTCGGGATAATCAAGCCGAGCGTCACGGTTACAGTTACAGTGCAGCATAGATGCAGTTACATGGCGAAAAGACTACAATAACCAACAGCATAAGAGCAGGCAGGGACAGGCAGAGAGAAGCCAAGAAGGAAGGAAAAGAGAGAGAGACAGAGAAGAGGATCCGGAAGAGATGCAGGGGAGTTGAATCCCCACTGATAAGCATTTGGGCTGCCACAGGTCCGCGTGGAAGCCAAGAGTATCCGGGGGAGAGGCCGGGGGGGTGTGGAAATTGCTGGCTGAAGACGGCCGATGAAGATTATTCTCTTCGGGATGTGCTCGGTGCGAAGAAAATAAAATAAAATAAAATAAAACAAAACAACACCCGGAACTTGCTGTCTTCGGAAGCCTCTGCAGCGACAACGAGCACCGAGATAAGCCGGAGCAGAGCGTAAGAGCCGCCAGCGCTACCAATCAGCGGATCCTCCAGTTCCCGACATGATAGACAGATAAATGACAGATGGATAAATTTAAATTAGCGCGCGAGGAAATATCCCCAAGCGACCGACTGTCGTATGGCTGGAGCGTCAAGCGTCAAGCGTCAAGCGTGCGGTCCTCGCGATAAGGCTGGGTCCCACCGGGAGCTGAATGATGGAAGAGGGGGAGAAAAAAAACGGATGAATAATGCTGATGCTGCAGATGAGGCTTTTCAGCTGCATCGTGTTCATGGCATGGCGGTGCGGAATCTATTCCATGATGGACAACTAACTCGGTTGACAACCACCAGCCTTGAACCTTTACTCCTCTCTCTTGGGCCATTACTCTTTTCTCTCCCTCTTCACTCAAACAATAAAAGAAAAACATTAAGGCAATAAAGCAATAATGGCAATAAAAGAAGAAGAAAATGTAATTAATAAATCCCACCTGTTCTCGCCATCACACCCCCCTCCTCCCCTGCCCGGCCTCCCCATTGGCCACGGCCGCTTTTCCTTATCTCTTGGCGAATTTCCACCGACGGGAGCTAGAGTCCACTCGCAGGCCAGTGGCTTCCCGGCGCGGCGGTTTGCTAAATTGCGACGTGCTGCTTGCATCCTCAGCCAATAATTACATACAGCACTTACATACGCTTGCTTATCTCCTACATACTACGCTGCATTGATTTGTACAGGCCTGCCAAGCCATTCGCTCTCTCTCCCTCCCTCCCCATCTTCGCTGATACCGGTTCCCCCCCTCCGATTTGCACATCGGCCATCTCAACCCTTACCCACGAACTACGAACCATCTACTCGCGCCCACCGCTCGCCGAGCCCTCAAAGATAAGCAGACGCGGTCTGCCTCGCCTGGCTCGCTTCCTAGGCATGACGCCGTAACCGGCGACCCGCGTCCATCCTTCCACACCCCCTTCCACTTCCCCTTCCCCCTTCCCCCCTCCCCCTCCCATCCCATCCCATCCCATCATGTGTCCTCTCCTGCTTACTTTTGCACGATCCAGCGCCCGCAGCATCATGCCAAACCTCCCGGCCACAGGGCTGTGCGGGCGTGACGATGCACTGCGCACTGCAAACATGCGCCTCCCGTTGCTTCTTATTGCATCAATTATGGGGATCGCTTTTCGGAATCCGGGGAAGACAACATCTTAGCAGAAAACTTTGTTTCCCTTCCCACCTCTCCAGTGCATACATACATACATACATACATAGTAGATCCTGTCACGTCTCCTCCTCCTTCACCCTTCTTCTCCCGTAGCTGTACGACCCGTCTCTTGGCGACGCCTGCGCTTACTGCACTAACCGACTGCCCATGGCACAGAGATAAGCCCGTCTGCATTACATGACTGCCCAGAATGACTACGACAACCTGTCTCGTAGCCAGTCTCATCAGCTGCCTCCATCCCATGCGTCATTCGGCGACTTGGCCTTTTGTGATCACCCTTCCTCTCATGCCGGCAAGTCGACCAACACCATCCAGCAAGCCCGGCCAAGCATCGACTTGGACTGCTGATCACCCCATATCATGCCTAGCCTTATCATGCAAATCCGCAGACACTTGGCAGCACGCTACATGAGCTGATCAAGCATGCCAAGTCTGCCAGCTCCGCATCGAGGATCCCAGGGCGAGCTCTTGAACTTTTGAGTTGCCCAGACCAACCTGCACCTACACTCGGACTTGGTAAATTACCGTCAGGTCAGGCTTTCTTCTGACTCTGCACCACAGCTCCTCCAGAGCATGCCCATCGAGCCGCTCCAGCCTCCAGCCACGTATCGACATCCCATACTTCTCAAGCACGAGCCTACCAGCAAAACGTCACACAGCTACCAATGTCACTAATGCACCGCATCGACTCAGATGTGTAGGAGCAAGTGCTGCCTTCGCTATCATAAAGCAATATTCTATAACATGTTCCATCCTGTGTCGCCGTGTTCCTATTTGCTGCCCAGTATCGTGTCGAGCCTGTCAAATCGCTCCGAGACGTCTCTGAAAAGGTGTGTCCTGAATTATACCCAGCCCGGTGGCCTCTACCCCGGCGTCAGTTGTCGCTTCATCCGTAAGCACGCGTTGAAGCCGTTGGAATTAAAAAGCTGTGTCAAAGCAAATTGAAGAAAAGACTCTGTGCCAAAGCAGAGTAGCCTATGGGGTTAACCATCAATCTGCATATTGTCAGTATCCTGGTTGACTACCATGATGCTCATCCGTACCTTGCCATGCCGGCAATAAGCCCATTCGCCCATTCCTCCAGTGGAAGGGGGTCAGGCTATCCGTCACTGCAGACCTCGACGGTGGCCTTGCCAGAAAATGAGGTAAAAGTCATTCTACTGCTGTCCCTGGGGTCTCTGGGGCTGGCTCATGGGTGCAGTGCTTGCTCCAGACGACGGGCCTGCGTCGCCATTGCCGGCTTCCCAAGATGAAGAACCTTGGCCCGCCGTAGCAACGCTGGCTTGTGCCTGGGCATGGGGGCCTAGAGGCGAGGGGGTGTATCCGTTATGTGTCCCGATGAAAGGGTGAACCGGGTTCGGGTGATTGAATTGGCTCATTCCGAACGGCTGCTGGGGCATGGCGGGCGCTGGTGGAGGGATAGGAACCGCCTGGGCCAGAGGCGGCAGCACTGTCGTCTGCGCGTTGGCATTGATCGGGGCGAGCGCGTTGGCGTCAACAGCCATGTCGCTGGCATCGAGTCCTTCAAAGTCATTCTCCTCGTCGCCCATCTCATCATCGAATGCTTCGCCATCGACAGGAGCCAGAGCCGTAGGTACGGCCACCGGACGACGCCCAATTGGAAGGTGGCCCATAAAGGGTTCGTATTCCATGATGGGGAGACTCTTGCGAAGCCCATCAAACATGGGCGAGGTGTTGAGGAAATCGCGGAACTTGGAAACTGAGGTGCCGGAGAAGACGCAAAAGACATCTCGTTGGTGCTGGGTGAACTCTAGAGGGGTGTTAGCGGGACACAGCCGACGGAGCAGACGACGAACCTGGAGGAGCGGGTCGGCAGAATGGCTGGAACTCGTCGCGCTGAAAGGCATTGACGCCCGTGAGACTGAGATGCGTGAGGCGCGGGCACGCGTTGAGCAGCGTCATTATGCTCTGCACCGTACATGTTAGCTGCTGCAGGGCCACTTTGGGAACGGGAACTCGAGCAGGGGACGTACCTTCAGCGTAAGGTTAACACAGTAGCTGAGGTGGACGCGCTCCAAGCTGGAAGAGTAGAACTCTGAACTAATCAGCTTGCCTTCGGCGTTCCTCCTGACTCGAGGTCTGTAGGCAGCCTCGGCCAGGGTCAGGACCGACTCGTCCGTGATGTTGCTGCACTTGACCAACCCTATCCTCTTGAGCTTAGGGAGAAGAGCCAGCCGCTTCACGGAGTCGTCGGTCAAGTTAGCGCAGCATCCTAGATCGATGTAGCGGATTCGGTTGCAGCTGTGGATGAGCTGCTTGACTCCCTGGTCGGTAATCTGACCGCAGTGGCCGAGGTGAACGTAGTGTAGGTTCTTGCCGAGCGTGGCAATGGCCTGAATGGCAACGTCGGTGATGTTTCGGCACTTGGAGAGGACGAGATTCCTCAGACGACGGGCTGAGCCAATGATTTTTTGGACGGCTGCATCGGTGAGACGAGTGCAGTTGGTCAGGTCGAGTATACGCAGGTGCTCGTACGTCTGGCCGGCGGGCAGGGACAGAAAGGCGCTGTCGTCGATCATGTCGCAGTGGGCCAGGCGCAGCTCACGGAGGCAGTTCCCGTTCTTCAAGAGAGATGTAACGGGGGTGTTGCCGATCTGGTTGCACTGATGAAGGTCGATTTCGAGGATATTGGGGCAGTTCTCGGCAAAAGCGAGGATAGCGTCGTCACGTAGCTGGGAGCAGTCGTTGAGTTTGAGCTAGAACAGTCAGCATGGCGTACGGGGAATCACAAGGCATCAGAAACACACCCTCTTGACATATTTGCAGTTCTGAGCAAGCGTAATCATGCTCTCGTTGGAGACGTTCTCGCATCCCGAAATGTTGAGGCCCTGGAGGCGCTTGCAATGCTCAGCAATGGCGAGGATGGACCGCTCAGTGATGTTCTTGTCTTCGGAGACATCCAGAGCAAGGAGGGAGGCACTGTTCTCGACAAGAGAGATGAGGCCGGAGTCGGTGAGGCCACGGCACTTGGTCAGCGTGAGACGCTCGATGCGTGTGCAAACGGAGAGGGCTTGGATGCTGCCGTCGTTGACCTCCTCGGCGATGGAGGCGAGGTTGAGACGCTTGATGAAATCGCGGTAGTTGAAGAAGGGACGTTCTACAGTGAGAGTACGGCAGATGGCGCTGTGGTTCTTCCAGTTTGAACAGGCGGGACGATGCCAGAGAAGATCGACGGTATTGCGAGCCCAGCGCTTGGAGACGAGCATGCAGTGGTACAGATCGGACGAGGCGCTGAGCTTGGCGAAGATGCTGATGAGGATCTCGTTAGGCAGGCGGTTCACCGGAGGCCAGCAGACATCATCGACGACCTGCATGTCTTGGAAGTTGGAGACGCCGAGGGATGACTGGGAGTCGTTGGCGGCGAGGAAGAAGTCGGACTCTTCGTTGTCAGCAGGGGCGGGCGAGTTGGTCGACGACGAGGTGCGAGAGTCTTCTGGATCGTCAGGTGAGACGGGTGTCGCCGCACCACCGTTGTTGCTGCCCCCGGCGGTCGAGGGCACGCCGTTGGCAGACCTCGCCGCCAAAACAACAGGCGGCGCCATGATGACGGGGAAGTAGGTGGGGGGTTGCGAGGGCTTGCTCCGTCAGGGAGCGAGCGACGCAGGGCACAACAAACAACCAGGGAGGGTCGAGACGCGGATTGGCTCGAGAGAGGGGAGAGAGGAGAGGAGCAAGAGTGCGAGGGAGATGGCGGGTTCTGCAGATATGGGCGTCGCTTCGTGTATCGTGAAGGCAGTGTGTTGCACCAGGAGAGTTGAAGTTGAGCAGAGATGCTTCGGTGATGGTGTTTATCGGGCGCTTGTTTGGTACCTAGTACCTTTAGTCAGGCTGGCCAGAAGTACCAGGTAGTGATGTCGGGGTGGTGACTTAAGGCAGGATTGGCGGAGTAAGCCTCATGGAATGGAGCGCCACCTATGTACAAGTACAGGAGGTCACATGGCGAGCTCTAGATCTCGCCTCGTACTTGTACACCAGCCACAGGTAGGGCATCGCCTGCTGCCCACCTGGTCCTCTAATGGCGGGCGGGAATGACTACAGGCACCTGATAGGGGCTGCAGGTGCGGGCTTAGGCGGTCCAGCGGGGTACGGGGCCCCTATGTCCCGCAAGGACTCTGGAGGTACTTGACATCTGGACCTGCCACATTGCTTCCCACCACGAGGTTTAATTGCTCGACAGCTCCGTGGCGCCCGACCAAATTAAAAGGTCTGAAACCAGATGATGAAGAGATCCGGCTTCTGATTCAGGGAGTGGGCTACATCCTTGGGCCAATGAACCGTGGTACGAACCGCCCTGTGACGCATGTTTTGACCAGAAGACCAGGCTCTGTGCCGGTACATGATGCATCCGCCCTATCCCAAGGCAGCTGCATGTTGCGTACCAAGGTACCCTCGGGCCTGCCCGTGCCAGGTACCTGTCTAAATCACGTGCCTGGGCTTGCCATGCCACGATCACCATCAACCCATGACATAACCAGATCTGGCTTGCGGAAACAGTTACTAAACACTCACGAGATCCCATTGTCTTTGGTCGTTTCGTCGCGCCCAAGTTACAGACCGTCAGAATGCTCCAGCCCCGGTCTCTGCGCCCGGCCCTGCGCACATGCGCCCGCTGCCACACACAAGCAACCCGTCGTACCATCTTTTCCCAGCGACGGTCTTCACGTCTATCCCACGAGTACGATCTCAACAAGCTCAATGACCGGCACCGCGAGTACCAGCAGAACCGAACGGCATTCCTCGCCGCCGGTGCCATTGCGGGCTTCATAGGAATCATCTACACCTCCTGGAAGCTGAAGCAGGCCATCGACCTCGACCGCGAGAAGGAGAAGCGCACCGTCAAATGCGACACACCAATACCCACCCAGACCTTCAAGACCGAGGCTGGCGAGAAGCGCAAGGTCGTCGTGCATGATGAGGAAGGACGCCAGCTGGTCCCCACGGGGAATAAGGTCGTTCCGGCACTCCCCCGCACCGTTGTCATGGACGTACCGGCCTCGGCAACCTCCCAGCCCGGTGTGGGCAATGCCCCGCTGGCCACAGCCCTCCGTGACGAACAAGGCACCGAGTTTACTCTCGTCGGTCTGGGCACGAGAACCGTGACCTTTCTTGGCTTCGAGGTGTACGTGATGGGCTTCTACGTCGCAACTCAGGACATTGCTCAGCTCCAGAAATACTTGGTCAGCAAGATCAACCCCATGGCAACCACCCTCATTCCGTCCGAGAAGGATGCTTTGCGAAAGGCGCTGAGGGACGCTGCTGAGGGGGAGGAGACATGGAATGCCATACTCAACGACGCCGGCTGCCGCTCCCTCCTGCACATTACTCCCGTTCGCGATACGGACTTCCACCACCTGCGCAACGGCTTCGTGCGCGCCATTGCGGCACGGTCGCAGCATAACCCCAACTTTAGCGACGAGGCGTTTGGTGCTGCCATGCAGACCTTCAAGCAGATGTTCAACCGTGGCAAGGTGCAGAAGAACAAGGACCTGTTCCTGCTTCGAGATGGGCAGGGCAAGCTGTCGGTCCTCTTTGACGATGGCAAGGGTGCCAAGGAACTCCTTGGAACCGTCGCCGAGCCGAGAGTGTCGACTCTCCTGTGGCTCAACTACCTAGCTGGCAGCAAGGTGGCTTCCGAAGGCGCCAGGCAGAACATCATTGAGGGAGTCATGGAGTTTGTAGAACGGCCCATTGGCACCGTGGCTACGCAAGTTATATAACTACAGGTCGCCCAACTAACAAAAAGTCTTGTATTACTCAAAATGTATAGTATCAGCAAGGAGGAATGGTAGCTTCCTTGAAGAATATAGTCCCACTCAATTGGACGCACATCACCAAAGTTCTGTGCAAAAGCATAAGGGGTCCTCAATCGCGAGTTCTTTATTTCTATGTGGGTATATTAACCTCTTGCGCGGGAAACTGCTTTATCCCAGTCCACATGCGCCTGGTGTAATTCTACAGCTTAGGACTTGCTCTCGTACGGTAATTAGCCCAGTACAGAGGCTCCGTTCCGTCTCAACCTACAAAGCACCGGCATCCTGCAGCATGGTCTTCAGGTTGCCGTCGGAGGCAAGGGCCTGGAGGTCCGAGTTTCCGCCAATGTGCTTCTTGGCGATGAAGATGTTGGGCACGGTGCGCTGGCCGGTAATGGCCTGGAGCGCGGCCTGGAGGTCGCTGCCGTCCTCTGCGGCATGTCAGCACTTGGCCAGACGGGAGGGGTGGCACAGCGTAAGTGGCTTACCGAGGTTGTCCAGCTCAAGGACTTCAGCCTTGGCGTCGAAGCTTCTCAGGGTAGACTTGGTCTGGCTGCAGTAGGGGCAGTAGGACTTGGAGAAGACGACTGTTCTTGGTCAGCGGGACTCGGTGAGGGACAGGCGCAGCCTTCTGCTATACAGGCGGCTGCAGGTTTCGTGACGTACCAACAGCATTGTCGTTGATGAGCTGCTGAACCTTTTGCTTGCTGGCTTCAGACATGGCGGCGGTGGATGTGGAGAAGAATGATCGGAAGAAGTTCATTGAAGATGATACTGAAGTTGAGATGGATGGATACGACGGTATTTAAATATGACGGAGGCCAATGGAGAGGGGCGACTCAATATGCAAGGACGATTGCGTGAATTGGAGATGCAGACTAGATAGGAAGCGGGTGGAGCTCCAGATGCAGCAAGAACTGGCTAAGTATTTGTCATAGACGAGGGGCAAGGGCAGATAGGAGGGTAGCATCAGTAATGATTCCTCATCCAACAGAGATGATTCACTGTACATATTTGGAATGATTTTTGGCGTCTGTCTTGGTCATCGCTCCGATACTAATTCTGTACCTTCGTCTAATAATATGGTGCCAGATTCTGATCGCAGACAGTCAGCCGGGCCGTCCGTTTTGCTTGTGATCTGGCGAAGGCTTATTCAGCCACCATGACGTTATATTCAGTGGCGTGCTGGTCTACCCTAGACACGTGTCTTTCACGCGGTCGCATTGAGAAAGTCATGTTGAGAAAGAGATGATGAATTGTGAGTGTAATGGCTTCAAATGAAATATTCTTTGTCATGAGAACCATATTCTTGTATCTGTCTTGCTCTGTGGCGCTTGTGTATTGGTTGTGAATTTACTTGCAATTTCCAATGACAGGCACCTATCGTTCGTCAGATGCCTCACCTACATCTGTTAGTGCCCATCCAACATCCAATCCACTGGGTACGCGGTATGGCTGGCGCAATACCGTCCGCCCTATGTTGCTCCCCGATATTAACTGTCACACAGTTCGAGCCCAACGGGTGATCCGCGAGGCCAGCAGGTATTGATCTACAACACCCAAATGAGTGGAAATGACAAGTCGCTCCCTCCTGTACCCGAATTCGCCCGTCGCTGAGTCGAGCCAAGATGGCAGACAGCACGATAGAGCGGCGTTGCACCCGTGCTGTTCGTGACACTCAATGGCCTTGTCCCAATTGCCTGGAATCGGTACAGACATGCAGTGCTTGATCTTGCGTCACCAGGGAGCAACACGAGGCGGCATGCCAGGTTGAAGGTTTGGATGGACCCTGGAATCCCCACCATTCAATTCATGGCTGTACCATGTCCCTTGTAGATCTTGGGTCCCGGTTTGCCATTTCCAGAACACCCTCACGAGATGAACGAGGCAGCTGGACGTTGCTGCTGTTGTAGGAAGTAGCCCATTATGCGTGCGAACCCATGGCATGTCTTTCTACTGACTCTAACCGACCCTGAGATGGGAACCTCCAAGGCCGAAATGCCCCTCCCAAGGCATTCATTCAGAAGGACGGTACCTTCCGGTCACCTGACTTTGATCCAGCAACTTTGGATGTACTTCGAAAATTCTAATCTCCCATCTGTCCTTCCCAGGTAGTATAGGAGTACATCCCGTGCGCTGAAAATAGCTTCGTCGCATCTCCTAATGTCCTCCGCTGCCTCTACTCTACCATCAACCACGCCTGCGCTGCACGAGCATTGATCGCCTTGGCATCCCCTTCCACGATCGCCCGCGCTCTGTCACCTGTCCCGTCACCGTCGGCCGCGCATTCGTTTCACTTCCCCACTGAAAATTATCCGCACTATACTACCAACTCCCGACGCCTGCTCCATCCCGTCCAATAACCATCTCGTAACCGGTGGCCTGTTCTGGCATCGTCCATCCAGATTCTTCGCCGTCTGACCAACTACGTCAACCCCTCTCCAGAACACTGGCCTCGAAGCCCTCCAAGCGAGACGAGCCGCGTCTTCCCACCCCTCGCCCGCATTCCGCACCACCACCACCACCACCACCACCACGGCTGCCGACGAACCAAATCGACCAACGCACCCCCACTGACAACTCACTCTACCCCGTCCTACTGTCTGCCGTTTTATCGTCCGTCTCCCGCTTTGCGCCAGAACCAACTCTCCTCCAGCCTTAGGTCGCTTGCTGGGAGGACCCTTGATCAGGCCCTGTCATCCCCGCAAGACTGCCGTCACCCTCTCTGGTGCTCCTGCATCCTTGAGATTGTGCAGCTTGCACTCTGCGAATCACCACATCGCCCTCAGTGGGACGAATCGGTCAGCGCTTCACCCGCGCACCCACGCCCAAACCGAGCGGGCACCACACGCCGCCTTGCCTTACGTCCGCCTCGTGAGCAGCGCCATCTTCCCCATCCACTTCATCACTGTCAAGGTGTCCTTCCCCAGGTCACCTTAAAACCCAGACAAGGTGGATTCCAGCCAGGCCATCGTGGCATCTTCTGGTGCCCTTCAGAACATCACCTCATACCTCAACGGCACATTTGTCAACCTTTCCAACGTCTTCCAGGAGTCGAGCGAATATCTCTCCGAGACTCTAGGCATCCCTCCGACCGTCATATATAGCAGTCTCGCTGCCCTTGTCGCAGTTCCCATCACCATGGCTAGATATGGTTGGGCCAGCAGCCGCGAGCAAATTTCTCCTTACAGCTCCATGGGCGGCGGTGCACCCGCTGTCACAGACGACGACTTTAGCTACATCACCTCCCAGGATCTCGATGACCCAGGCTTGGGTCTGTCGAGCCATCACCACCAGCATCGCTCCCACTCAGCAGCTCCTCCAGGACCCGAGGACGATGTGCTCTTGATCAAGAACCGAGGCGTCACATACCCCGCCCACTTCCCCGCCTACACAATCGGTGACGGCAAGCTTCGAGTCAAAGATGTGCGAGATCGCGTCGGCCTTATGATGGACTTGTCCGATCGCGCCACCCGACATATCAAGCTCCTCTACAAGGGAAAGCAGCTTAAGGAGCCCGCGGCCCCTGTGCGAGACTACGGAGTGAAGAACAAGAGCGAACTCATGGCCATGGTCGGGGAGGTTGGTTACGATGGGAGCAGCCCCTCGGAAGAGGAGATGGTCATTGTGGGAGATGCCGCCCGCGATGATAAAAAGTCGAAGCGACGCAGAAAGAAGCGCGGAAAGGCCTCGGACAGGGCCGATGGCGACTCTGCCAGCAGCCCGCGCGACAGCAGCTCAACGCTTAACCCTCCTCGATCCCCACCGACTTCCAAGTCGCCTCCGGTACCTTCTTCAGGCGCAAAGTCGGGCCCGATGAAGGATCTGGAGGACCTGGCTCTGGATCTCAATACCAGATGGCTACCACTGTGCGATAAATACGTTAAGGCGACACCCGCCGATGCCAAGAAGCGTGAGGAGGAACACAGGAAACTGTCAGAGTCGCTGATGCAGCACATAGTGCTAAAAGCGGATAACATTGAGACGGACGGCATTCCCGAGGTCAGGATGAAGCGCAAGGAGCTGGTTCAGCAGGTCCAGGCTGTGTTGAAGACTTTGGACATCGCCAAGGACTCGTAGCCATTGCGACGGGATTCACCGAAAGGTGCTACTTGATGATCTTACTTGGAAAGCGGTACACAGATTTGACAGGATTGATAGGCACTGCACTTTACGCTTGATGACAATTGTTTCTGTATCAGATGGATATCGGCCATGCATCTAGCCTTTGCTTGCGATAGACCTAGCTGCTGCTGTATAATAGATTTTATGGACAATATGCCCTCGTCATGCCTACGTCGTTCAGCTCGGGTCAAGGGAACCATCATGTGATGGCCTGACACGCATTCGCCTCTCGTAATCCAATCATCATGGCCTCGCCCTTCCTTCCACTTGGCATGGGCCCTCAAATGTTTGGCATTATGTCATTTTCGGTGTTTCCAGGGCAAGCAAGCCAGCTCACGTGTAACTCGCAAACAGGCAGCATCCCTGTCGCCCGCTACAGGGATTTTTGGTAGGATTGGTGATCGGAGGCTCTCGGTGAGGATCAGGCGAGCGGAAAAAGAGAAAGGCCGAGAGAGAGAGAGAGAGGTGGGATGGAATGGTCGGGAAAGGTCCGGGACGCACACCAACCAATTTAGGTCTCGCAGCCCTAAGGTCTGGGTGCAAGTCAGCCCTCGTCGCTCACAGGCCGGAGGGACCCTTTCCACAAGCAGCTTAGTGCGCCTAGCCCCAAAGGCACAACCAGCCCTCGAGCGGAACTTGGATTTTTCGCAGTCTATCACTATCGCGACAACTTCACGCCAACAAACCTCCCCCAGGGCACCACTAACCCCCCTTCCAGCAGCACAGCAAAGCAGATCTTCCGCACCGTCGCGGTCTGAGGATTTGTGTGTTTCTTTCTTGTGGTCGACCGATCTCTTTGTATCCTTTTCTTCTCCAATCCCTCCTCGGAAAACCGGTACAATGTCGTCCTTCGAGTCGGTTGTGAGTAGAGCCCCAACCAAAAACCCAAAAACCAAAAAAACCACTTTGTGCGAGCATGGCCACTTGCTTCGGAGGCATCGGGATTGGACGACGCATGAGGGGAACCTATGGTGCTGGGCTTTGGGAAACCTCGTCGTCCTTCCTCGGGACGCCGTTTCGGAGCGAGGGACATTGGCATAGCGAAAGTGGCGGGTTTGTGCGGCATCAGGGCTGACGAGATGTTTTCTCTTCCACAGGTCGTCATCGATGGCAAGGGCCACCTCCTTGGCCGTCTCGCCAGCATCGTCGCCAAGCAGCTCCTCAGCGGTCAGAAGATCGTTGTCGTCCGCTGCGAGGCCCTCAACATCTCTGGAGAGTTCTTCCGCGCGAAGCGTATGTCCACCCTCACCCACCCACGACACCCGATTCGATCAGACGGCCTTGCAACCACCGACTCTCGACGGGAAGGAATCCATTTCATGAACGGTTGCTGATTCTGCTGCAGTCAAGTACCACGCCTACCTCCGCAAGATGACCCGATACAACCCCACCCGCGGTGGTGAGTCCACGAAATCCGCCTGCCATGACGCAGCGTCCGATATTGACAGCATCCAGGTCCCTTCCACTTCCGCGCCCCCTCCCGCATCTTCTACAAGGCCGTCCGCGGCATGATCCCCCACAAGACTGCCCGCGGTGCCGCCGCCCTTGAGCGCCTCAAGGTCTTCGAGGGTGTCCCCCCTCCTTACGACAAGCAGAAGAAGATGGTCGTCCCCCAGGCTCTCCGTGTCCTCCGCCTCCAGCCTGGCCGCAAGTACTGCACCGTCGGCCGTCTCAGCCACGAGGTTGGCTGGAAGTACCAGGATGTCGTTTCTCGGTATGTTGTTTCTTCTTCCTGGTGGCCGTTGAACCGACCTCGGCTAACATGCATCGCAGTCTGGAGGAGCGCAGGAAGGCCAAGGGTCTTGCTTACTACGAGCGCAAGAAGGTCGCTTCCCGACAACTGTCCGAGGCGAAGAAGAACGCTGGCACCAAGAGCGAGACGGCGCAGGCCCTTGCGGCCTATGGCTACTAAACTGGCCATTTTGCCCCGACTCCCCACGGGGAATCCGGGCAACTCGCACTGTCTGACATTTCTTCTCATGCGTTTCATTAGATTGGCGCGGCGGTTAACGGGATTACTTGATTTGCTGAGTGATGGCAAGGGCGGCGGCTTTGGGCGGGCAGATGGTTTATTCCCAGTCTTTTAACATTGAGTCTTTGTCGTCGGAACCCGTCGCAACGGCCTCCGCCCCTTCTCCAATCCCTCTCTGAAAGAAAGGACAAAAATAAAGCACAGGAACCCAAATCAAACACATGATGATTGCATGAGGATGATTAGGGACACGGAGCAAAAATGGACATGCATATTTTCTTTTTTGGTCTCTTCCACGTGTGGAGTTTCTGTTCTCGACATGTTCAGGGCACGGGGGACAAAGTTGGAGATTGGGGGAGGAAGGGCTTGCGTGACGGATACGTTCCCTCGCCGACGCCTCATGGGGAATTCTCCTCGTCGCAAGCCCAAACCGGATTTTCTTTTTACAGCTCGAGGACGCTACACGCTCCGGTACTTCATGGGCAAACGAAACGAAATGAAAGGAGGGGGAGGGACAACAACACAAGAGGGTGGGAGGAATTGCCGACCGAACTTTTTTTGTTTGGTCTTTTGTTACTCGACTCCTCTGCTTCGACGGAGGGCGGAAACGTCTTGGTATTTGCACACACACACAACGCCACACATACCGGAGTAGAAAAGGAAATGGTATAATCGGTTTGACCAGGTGTGCCGTCGATTAGAATTCGTGGGGAGATGATGCTCAGACGTGTGCGATTTGATGAACCAAATGACCTATTTTGCATCATGGATGTGACTGTGAAGCCGAGTGAAGAGGAAACATGAAGTGGACGTGTGTAATGAAATTAGTTGTCGTGAAACAAACACTGGAGCGAGCTTCTTGGTGTTTTGCCGCCTCGCCTGAGCCCTTGAACTGTGACGGCGGTACATCTGACGTGTCCTGTTCAGGCAAGTGGCAGGCCGACAGCGGCGCTAAGATAAGATAGCACAGGGGAGGCAAGCGAAGCCTCTTTTTGAGTGTCTACGGTGTCCTTCCAAGGTGGGATTTCACAAAATAGCATCCGACACAGCTTCCCTCGCACGAGCAAAACCCAACCACGGGCGCATACACTCACTTTTCACACGGACAATTGTAATACACCGCTCGCTACACTGTCTTCAACTTCGGAAAGAGAGAGAAACGAAGAAAAGAACAACAAGAAGAAAGTAACCGCCGCAGCCATGGCCGACCTCACGCACTTCGACCTCCTCCCCATCCGAATGGACCCCCAGTCCAAGGCCATCGAAGCAACGACGTCCTCGCGCGCCCTCGCCGCCGAGCTCGAGCAGCTCAACAGCCTGCACCGCGCGCTCCTCAGCCTCGAGACGCCCATGGGCGTGCCCCCTCCCCCGGTCCCCGTCAACCCCAAGCGCACCGCCAACGTGACGAAGCTGCGCGACAACGGCAACGCCGAGTACCGCAAGGGCCGGTACGCCGAGGCCGTCAAGCTGTACACCCTCGGCCTGCAGATGGCGCTCACGCGGCCGCTGTGGGAGCCCACGACGCTCGTGCGCGAGGAGGCCGCCGGCCTGCTCGCCAACCGCGCCCAGGCCCACATGGCCCTGCAGAACTGGCCCGAGGGCGCCGTCGACGCCGAGTCGAGCGTCGAGCTGCGCATCATGGGCAACGCAAAGGCCTGGTGGCGCCGCGGCAAGTGTCTTATGGAGATGGCGCGCCTCGACGAGGCTAGGAACTGGGTCAAGCGTGCGCTCGAGGTCGAGGGCGAGGAGGCCGATCTCGTAGCCCTGCTCAAGGAGGTGGAGGCGCGGATCGAGAAGGCCAAGGTGGCAGCTTGAAGGACTGCAGAAGGAGCTGTGAGGGATCAAGGCACTTCTTTCTGCCAGGGGGAGGGGTTGACAGGTTTCATTCCGCCTTGATGGGATACTCAACCTCGGTCAGAACACACATTCTGCCCATCACTCCAGACATCGAGTCGAGGAGCAGCCGAGCACATGCCGGAAACGAGACTCGCGTTGGGAGCCATGTGAGCGTGTCTGTAGGCGCGAGAGGAGATTGGACAGGTTTCATATGCATGTCTGGAGAAAAATGCCGAGACATGCGACGCACGTCACTGTCAGGTGGCGGCGTGGGATTATGGGGAGAAGCAAATCACTTCCCATCTGGAGACGTGGAAACGACGAGTTTTGCTTGTTTCATGGTTTCTTGTTTCTGATGTTTTTATTTCCCGTTTACTAGCGCTCAATGGGTTTCTCAGCACGGAAGCATGAGGGGTCGCCTGATGTACCGTCGGGCTTGTTTTCTGATAATACAAGTGCAAATCACTGTTACATCGTGTCCTGTCGAATCTTATCCTGGTACTCGGTAATCGACACACTGCTACTACCCAAGCAAAATTCATTGTGATATCACTTATTCACGGGTGCAATCTTTCCATGCATGGCTGTGGTACGTTAATCGACCATGTCATATCTAACGCTGTCTAGCTTTGGTACGCAGCGGTAACTTATGGAATTCTATCATACATTGCTCCGAACCAGACCCTAAAAAAACCATACCAGGGGCCACCGAAGCAATCTCTCGGGCACTCTCGCATCCTTCTGTCGGAGGGTATTTCCAGCGGGGGACAGGACGGCCGTCCGTCGTGAGGCAGTGGTATATGCTAACCAGATAACTAACAAAAAGGAAAAAAGAAAAGAGGCCATGTAAACGAGTAGATGTCCAAGCTGGTCGCGATTGCATTTGGCGTTGAAGATCAAGGCGAGTCGTCGGCTGCTGATAAAACCGTATTTTGGTGATTCAGGCATATTGCATGACAAGTGCCGGCTCTGCCGATAGGGTCGTTGTCATCGATAGTCGATGGGTAGAAAAGACGTGGTCGGGTTTTCCTTCCAGCGGGTGTGTGAAGTGCGGGACTGTCGCTTAACCCGACTTAACCTTCTCGTTGATGAGGCTCTGGCCACGTGGACGCATAACGGCGTCCTGCGCGGTCATGCGGCGGTCGAGGGCACGCTCGAGCTTGGCTCCGAGGGCGAGCTTGCTCATGTTGTCCGTCTTCTCCTCGCTGAGAATGACACGCTGAGAGGAAAGGGCCTTGTTCTCCATGCGGTCGAGGCCGCTGGCAATCTCGCGGATCTCCGCGTGTGCTGAATCGTTGGTCTGGACGGTAGGGGCGTAAGAGGGAGCGACACTGTAGGTGCTCAGGCGGACGGAAGCCCGATTCTGAGGAGCGACGACGGCCGTGTTAGCAGACATGGTCGGATGCTGGGAGTGAAGGATTTGCGAGTGCTCAGGACGGGGCAGGAGGAGGGGGGAGGGTAGACGTTTAGTATGGCTTGTGAGGGCAGGGAGGATAAGACATGCAACGGTTCTGAGAAATCCGAGATGCCATGTGCGAGGTACCAACAAGCAGGACGCTGGGAGGTGAAGAGAAGAGAGGAGAGGTCAAGTCGGTAGATCATGACTGAACGGACTGAACATACCGAAGGCGCCATGATGGGGCGAGCAGACTCGAGTGAGGTAGTCATGGTTGGTAGATCCACAAGGAGCAGCGTCGAAGAGCAGCGGCGAAGTGGAAGTGGTCGAAAGACGGCGTATAAAGAGGAGTAAGAGGAGGAGAAGGAGGTTGCGTAGTCTGGCAAGGGGTGGGTTTTTGGGCTGGTGGAAGCAGAGATGGCGATGGGCTGACGTCGAGGTTTGGTAGCCGAGAGGTGGATACAGGGATTATCGTTCGGGGTAGAATATGAGAACAGACTTATGGGGAGCGGGATGTGACAGCGGTCCGAAGGGTCGAGCGGGAGAGGCGAGAGAGGACAGTTGTTTGAGGAGTATGGGAAGAGGAGGGGGATGAAGGGAAAAGAGAGAATGGAAGGACTGAAGGACAAGGCAGCAGCAGGCCCAGAGAGACAAGGCGAGGATTATTTGGTGGAGCTTTGGCTGGGCCTGTAGGCGGATACGGAGGACGGATGGAAGGAACAGAAGCAGCAAGAGCGAGAGGAGCAGCAGGTGCGTCTTACGGCGCCGTGCTATCCCATGGACCTGCAATTACGTTTAGTACGGCCGGGCAGTGAGTGCGAGTGGCTTATCAGGGGCCGAGGGGGTAGGTGCAGCGCTTTGTTCACTGGAATAATGAGGATAGACAGACGCTTGGGCTTTTTTTGCTCTCTCTCTTCTTCTGTCTGATCTGACCGTCTTCCCATAATTAACTTGGTGCCGTTCCCTGGGTCTTTTTTAATCTGGGCCGCCGCATTGCGCTAGCACAGGCACAAACCACACAGACCTTGGGGCTAGCCTGTGCTAAAACGGGCTGGCTGGTGCGGGCCAGTCTCTAGCGGGAAGACATGGCTTCGTCAAGAGGAGGAACAAAATATTTTGGTGACCTACATAGGTAACCAATGGAGAATTTCACGGGTTATTTTCTGCGGATGGTGCAGTGGCTTGCAAGCCTCACCGCGCCCATGACATACGCCACCTGCACAACCAACCCTCCAGGCGGAAAACAACGGGTTGGTTGCACCCGCTTTGCAATTTCACCAATCGACGGGCTGTGCTCTTGGTGCGGGTGCTTGCAACAACGGCCATGGGTCGTCCTCACGGGGAAACGAAAAGAGCGCGTGGCATCCCTGGCAGAAAAGGGCCCCTCACGTTTCAGTGCTCCGGGCACAGTGGATCAAATGCACTTTTAGGCTCCCCCCCCTTCTGAAGCAGCACATGGCTTTCCTTTCTCTTGGGGACGCACGACAGCGGCACGGGCCCTAGCACCTGAAAACCAAGCAGGCCGATCCTGACTCTCTCCCTCTCCCTTACAATGTACATAGTGATTTCGATTTCTATTCCTGGGCGGATAGCTTGGAGCTTGTCTGTTCCCATAATCTTACCTCCGGCTAAGCCGCTAGACGGGGACAAAAGCCCGCCCTAACCACATGGCAGTGCCGGCGTAACGCAAAAGGGCAACACGAGGTAAACAGAGTGCCTATATCGAGCATTGCGTGGCGTGACGCTTTGCGAGCTTGTCTTGTTTGTTTACGGGTTTCTTCACACGCACACTTTATCTGCTGCGCACACGCGCGTCCACCTTCCCCAATCAACGTGAATGGTCGGCAGGCAGTGAGATACAGACGGAGCGGGGGAGGAGGAGAAAAAAGGATGGGGGTCTGACGAGCGCTCAGCGCAAATCCGCGGCCGGCTGTTGTCGTGAGAGATATGCCTCCCTGTCTTGCCATTGGCTCAGGACTCGAGGGACGCAGTAGATGCTTACTGGTGCCGGAAATGCCCTAGTACTAAACCCAAAACAATAAAACAAAATATTTAAAAAATCAGAGGCTAAAAGGGGACCGCTGTTTCTCTTTCGTTTTACCGCGATTACAAGTTGCTCCCCACGAAGTATCCTGCGACAGATTAATCGTGGAACGTAGGGCTCAACCACTGCCTGTCCCTTCTTGCAGCGCCCTTGTCCATTTCCTCTGGGCCCCCCCCTGTTTGGTGCCACGGCATTTGCCTGAGGTGAGGGGGTCGATGCGGGATGCCATGTGGTGAATGGACCAGGGACCTGTCAGAAAACCAGACGCAACAGCGACATGGATGCTGCAGCTGCAGCTGCAGCTGTACATAGCTGTAGCATTGCTGATTGCTTTTGCTTCTTCCTGTCACACATGCACATCATCCAACAGTGTTGGCGTGAATCACATTCCCTTGGTATGACCATCTAAACATCCTAAATAACGTGAACAAATCTATACCGACATCTTCATGGCAATCGTCTTGTGCGGCTCGTATCCCTTAATCACAAAGTCCTCCACCGTCCACCCGTCAATGCTGCCCCCCTTCTCCGGCCGCAGCTCAAGCTCCGGGAACGGCCTGGGCTCCCGTTCTAGCTGCGTTTCCAGCGCCTCCACGTGGTCCAGGTAGACGTGCGCGTCCCCCATTACGTGCGTCAGGCTGCCGGGCACCAGCGAGCACACGTGCGCCAGCATGTGTGTCAGCAGCGCATAGCTCGCAATGTTGAACGGCACCCCGAGCCCCATGTCGCACGACCGCTGGTACAGCTGGCAGTGCAGGTGGCCTTGTGGCTGCGTCGTCGTGCTGTCTGCAGAGTCTGTTGCTGCTGCTGCCGACGGTGAAGACCGTGGGTAGGATACGTAGAACTGCGCAAACATGTGGCACGGCGGCAGCACCATCTGCGACATGTCGCGCGGGTTCCAAGCAGACAGAATGATGCGCCGGTCGTGCGGGTTCGTCCGCAGCTTGTGCACCACCTCGGCCAGCTGATCCACGCCCTGCCCTGTGTAGTCCGTCTTCGCGTCCTTGTACTCGGCCCCAAAGTGCCGCCACTGGAACCCGTACACGGGGCCCAGGTCGCCCACCTCGCGGTGCGTCATCCCCAGCTTATCCAGGAACTCGCGCGAGCCGTTGCCATCCCAGATCTTGACGCCCTTCTCGCTCAGCGGCAGCGACGACGTGCTGCCCTCGATGAACCACAGCAGCTCCGCGATGACGGCCCGCGTGAACACACGCTTCGTCGTGAGGAGGGGCAGGATCGGTCGTCCGTTGTCGTTGAGCGACCACTTGCTCGGCCGGGGGGCGAATATTGACAGCGTGCCTGTTCCGGTACTGCATCCAAATGTCAGAACATGCTGGGAGATTGCAAAAGGAGGGGCATTGCCTACCGGTCTGGTCTCTTCTCGCCCTGCTCCAGGATTTCCCGGACCAGCTCGAGGTACTGGTGCTCCTCGTGAGGCTTGGAGACGGTCATGGTAGGCGGGTATGTGGTGTACAATGCAGGGAATGTGTACGGCAAGATTGTTCTTCTCGTAGAGGTTGCTTGATTTGAATGCTTTTGCAGACGCGACGGGGACGTGATCCAGGGACGCGAAATACGTGGGGTCAATTAAACAAGCGCTACACTTGCTAGCTTATTCCGGAGTAGGCTAGATCAAGCCCCCAAATGGCCTGGATTCCCACACCAACACTCTCCTGATAGAATGGAACCTACCCTTGACCTTTCATTACCAACTCCCACTTCACCTCGTCACCCGAGGTCGCGGCTCTGATGCAAGAAAAGCGTAAAATTATTGGATGATTCTGAGAGACAGAAGGGGTCTTCGTAATTCTAGCCAACACAAAAAATTATCCTACTGTAGTTCTTGTCGAAAGGTTGAACGACATGAAAACACAGCATATCATAAGAGAGCTGGCTTAATTCCGAGGCGGGCAATTTCTTATACATTGACTTCTCGACCGTGGTGTGCCCTCATTGGAGATAAGTATTGGTGAATTGCGATAGCCGCGTTCCATGGTAAAAGGCCCCGATCCCAAGCTCAACATTCAATATCATCTCAACTACTCTCCACGTTACCTTCGAGGTTGACTGCAGCCCTCTTCACTAAACGGAAAAGACTTACAAGAAATATCAAGGTAGGCACCAAGATTTGAACCGCAGCGACGGCCAGAAAGATTACTATTCAGTCGTTAGTTGCTTCCTTTAGTCCTGCCATGTCTCCCTGATGCAGATCTATTTGGCACTTGCTTGTACAGAGTGAATTTGCGATTTGCTCATTCCCCATGAACAGTGTGATTTGTTCAGACTTTAGGCACAGCTGTTCGTTGCCCAGATTCACGTTTTCACAATCACTTCTTGAAAACAGAAACACATATCCACTCGTCTAGGTGTTTGCTGGCATGCATACCTCCTACCTCCTCTCAACGACCGACTTTTACCGTTGCATTTTCCATTTATCTGTTCATGATCACCCTTACCCTCACCTCGACGGCTCGTATTTGCAATATGCACGACTATCAACCTGCCGTTCCCACCCCGGCCCAGGAATGCTTGGAGCTTTTCGACGCCTGTTTCTCTAAGCTCCCTGCGTCTCTCGAAGAATGGTCCGACGCCCGCCGGATAGAGCTGATCAGCTGGGCGTGCGCACTCGGCATCAAAACTGAAGCACCAACTTCGCATGCCTCCTCTGGTGGCATCTCTCAACCCGATACCGAAGTAGCAGAGGCCATGGCGGTTCTTACATCACTCCTCAGGGCCTACCTCCGTAATCTCCTCGACGATAGCGAGCTGAGCATGGAGGAAAAGGAGGAGACGGATAGCATAACCGACATCCGCCTTGCTGTGCGGGATGTTGTATGGAAGTCTGTCACACAGACCGGCATAACTTTGAACCAAGAAGGGCCAGTGGTTGGAGGCCACACCTTAGGAAATTCGGAGTAGTCGTTAATGGTGGTTTGGTTGACCGAAGGTTCTTGAATGGCTAAGCTATGTACACACAGAGGCAATACAATCTGCAAAAGTCATCTCACAACCTTCTTGTTCTAGAAGTACGGTGTGATAATAGCAACCGGCAGGGCCCATTGTGGGTTCCATTAATGCGAATTGGCATCGCTTCTGTCTCTGTAGACCTCGAAACTAATGCACAGCAAGCCCGTCGGCTACAACCCGCATATGTGCCCTGCATTGGCTTCGGGAACTTCCGCCCGACATGGTTCCTAAATCAGTAGGACTCTGATTCTGTCTGTTTTGTTTTGTCAACAATGGATTTGAGCCATATCCAACCACAACCTGTCAGAGCAGGATTATTTGTATATTCTCCTGCCTGCCGTCATGAGTTTTCTTAAACCGGCTTTCTTGCGAGATCAATGCTCCACCAACAGTTTTGTGCTGATTGAGGTCTTGTATCCTTGCCAGGGTGCTGTGATAACATGTACCCCAAGGTCAAGGCACCTCGGCTCAGAGCTAGAGGCCTCACCGACCTCGCCATATCCCAGAGCCTTTAGTCTCAGGATCAGGATGCATAGCAATGTCTTGGCATTCTCGGTGTGCGGGCACGAGGCTACTCAACTTGTCGCCTTGCTTACATACCCTGTCGATAAGCGGCCTAACAGGGCCATGACCCATTGCCCAGCAGGGCTATGATGAGGGGGAGAGTGGGTGTTCTGCTCCCTCCAGGCTGCCACGGCATGAAACTATTACCTTCAGCCCCGGGGTTTCCCTGGACTTTCTGTCCTCTCCACACCTTGACGGGGTTAGCAACTGGAGCATCTGGCGGGGGAATCCGGGGATCGGGATGGCTATAAAGGCAGGACTGGGCGCTGTTCCGAGGCTTGTAGGACTGAGCCTTTTTGTCAAGCCTTGTCAAGCAGTTTGTTTATCATGAGGGCTAAGTATGTGTCCGCCGGGGTGGCCCTGTTGCTTGCGCAGCATGTCTCTGCACAGCTGTCCTGCTCGCAGGAGACGTTTGCAGGAGTCTCTCTGCCTAGAGGCGAGATTCTGTCAGTAGTGACGGAGCTCAACAATACTTTGCCGGCGCAGCAGACAGTCAATACCTGGCCAATATTTTCCAACACGACCACCCTCACCTGTAAAGTCACCATCCAGCATACGCACCCCGGATGGAATGACACGGTCACCAGCTACGTCTGGCTCCCATCGGAGGAGTGGAACGGCCGCTTCGTGGGCGTGGGCGGCGGTGGCTGGGCTGGCGGCAGAGTCGATGGGCTCGGCTATCACGTCGCTCGGGGCTACGCGGCCGTCACCACCGACGGTGGCCACGCCTTCGAAGTGGCGGACGATCTCGAGGTCTGGGCGCACACCAGCAAGGGCAACATCAACTGGTACGGGATCCAGAACTTTGCGGCTGTAGCGCTGGATGACGCAACGACTTTGGGCAAGGCGGTCGTGGAAGCCTTCTATGGTAGTGGACCGGATTTCTCCTACTGGACCGTGAGTCAATAGCTGTGACCGTGGATTGGCACCATGATGCTTACTGAGGTTGGCAGGGCTGTTCGACTGGAGGACGACAGGGTCTTATGCTGGCACAGCGTTACCCGGAGCAGTACGACGGCATTCTCGCCACTTGCCCTGCCATCAACTGGGATAGGTTCCTCCCGGCAATGTTCTGGCCGCCCTTTGCCATGAGCCAGCTGGGTGAGTAAGCGTTGCACAGCCATACTGTATCGTACTGACGTTTTGCTAGACTACTACCCACCTCCTTGTGAGCTAGAGGCAATCACCAAGGCGGCCGTCGAAGCATGTGATGCCCAGGATGGACTTGAAGACGGCGTAGTGGCGTGGCCTGGGGACTGTGACTTTGACGCCACTACAGTGGTTGGCCAACGGATTACCTGCGAGAACAACAGCACAAGAGTGATCTCAGACAAAGGTGCCCAGCTCGCCAACATGTTCTGGAAAGGACCTGTTTCCGAAGAAGGGGTTTCAGAGTGGTATGGACTATACCCATCTGCGCCGATGCTCGGCACCGCCCTCACGGTCTGCTCCTCAGAAACGGAGTGCGAGCCCGCTCCCTTTTCCATTACCACAGACTGGATCCAGTTCTTCCTCCTGCAGGACCCAGAAGCTGATCTCTCGTCCCTGACGCATGAGGAGTTCTCAAGATTCCTCCGCATGTCGACCAATCGATACTCGTCCGTCATCGGCACGTCGGACGTGAACCTGAAGGACTTCAAGCGCGCAGGCGGCAAGATAATCTCCTGGCACGGCGCAGACGACGAGCTCATCCCCTTTCTCGGCACGGCCCAGTACTACAGGCGCGTCCTGGAGGCCGACCCGAATGCTGCCGACTTCTTCAGGTTCTTCTCCGTGCCGGGCGTGCAGCATTGCGCGGGTGGCGAGGGATGGTTTCCTGGTGATGCGTTGGACTCGCTGGTGGATTGGGTCGAGAATGGGAATGCTCCAGATATCCTCGTGGGCAGACCCCGGGAGAGCATCGAGGGCGAAGGCAGAGAGGCGCCGGTCTGCCAGTACCCGAAGAAGCTGCGTTATCTGGGGGGAGATCCGGATGTTGTGTCCTCGTTTGAGTGCCAATAGTTGGACGGCCTAGCTGATATTGGATAGAGAGAGCGGAATTCTTCCTGATGTGGAGATACGTGGCCTGGGATGCATCGAGGCAATTTCAAAATAACGTTATTATTTTATAGAACTTTGCAAAAGAGGCTATCAATGTTAATTTCAAGGTGTCGGGATCCCGGCAGCATTGGTGGCAGTGCAAAGCTGAAATGGAAAACGTGATTGGTTATGCATGACCCTTGAATCATCGTATGCGCGTATTCAAATGCTCCTCAGACCCTCGGCTACGGTAACCGGCTGCATCGGGATATGATTGGGGAGCATCCCCAAAAGCCAGAAGCCAGGTCAATACAACCCAAACGCCGAGGGCTGTGCTTGCTACGCGTCACCACTTTGGCTGTGATGAACTTCTGTTACTTTACTCAGCTTTCAACTAACTTTCAACTGGGGCAGGGCTGAGATCCTTTCTAGTTAGTTGTCGGTGACCGATCAGCGGGATAACACTTGTAGACCAGTGAAAAGTAAAACCCGAACCCCGGCATACCCTGGCATCATGGGCTGGCCAAGAGCAGCCGTGCCATTACGATGACGGGAATAACACAGATCCTCTCCACAATGCCAGCAGGGTTGCTGAGTAGAACAATCGTCCGATAGGAACCCGCGGCCCCGAGAGGAAGGATTACTTTCGAGAAGTTGGTTGGTCCGCTCGTCTGTTGGGTGGCGGCTCGGTACCGCCTCAGGAGGCGGCAGTGCTCAGGACAGGTCTTGGCGAGACATCCTGGGTAAGTTTTGTGCAGCACAGGTATTACGCGGCGCGTAAGATTGCCTGCAGAGTGCTCACATCTTGACAGATCGCACCGTACTTCCTGTTTCACCCCAGGACTGACTTGGGAAAAGGAGTCTGCACATCCTGCAAGGTGTGTCGTGCTGTAGATCTGAGCCCTTCTCAACCCATGCACGGTATGCGCGTATACCATGGGTGTGCTAATTATACCCATCGGGCACCTGTCCTGTGCTTGTTCGAGGTAAAACGTTTAAATATCTTCTTGATAGTCGACTTCGGCTTGTTCCATTTTGTCTCCCAGAAACCCTAACCCTCTTACTACAAGACCCTGAATCGCCTCCGTCTATACAACATCGGGGTTGCTAGTTCCCTCCTTTTGGACTAGATCTTTGCATTCCCGATCTCAGCAAACGCCATCATGTCTTCCAACAACACCGATTTATTCCCGCCGAACTACAGCAACTGCGATGAGGTCGACGATCGTTGCGCCATCGAGTTCACCGTCTACGGCACAGAACTATCCGGCCCTGCTGCCGTCTTCTTCGCCATTGTATACATTCTGCTCCTGCTAGCACAGCTCTACTTTGGGTTCAGGGGTCGCATGTGGTCCTTCACCATCTGGCTGGGACTGGGAAGCTTGCTCGAGATCCTAGGCTACCTCGGCCGATTCGCCCTGTCCAGAAACCCTTGGGAACTCAACGCCTTCATTGTGCAGTATGTATGCCTCCTACTGGCACCGACACTCGTGGCTGCAGCAATCTCCGTCACCTTCAAGCACCTCGTCATCTGGTACGGCTCTCGATGGTCGCTGCTTCGACCCAGGCTCTACCCGTGGGTCTTTGTCGGAACCGACTTCATCTCCATCTTTATCCAGGTAATTGGTGGAGGTGTTTCTGCACAGAATGCTGCTGGAGAGGGCAACGAAACCACACAGACCTTGGCTGAGGCCTTGATCATCGGCGGTGTGGCCTTTCAAGTCGCCAACATGCTGTGCTGTGCGGCCCTCATGCTCGTCTATGCCAGGCGCAGGAGAAGTGAAATCGGCAAGGGTTTCATGTCGATCGATTCCCAAGCCAATCTGACTCCGGGGACATATGGAGCGCCTCCACGTGGCCCCGTGCCTACCTCGCGATCCGAGGCCACTTTGGAGGAAGCAAAGAGAGTTCGATGGTTCATCTACGGATTGGGACTGGCTTACACTCTCATTATCATTCGATGCATCTATCGGTAAGTTGCAATGCTTTAATGGCCATGAACCAGCTGCTAATAACATGCCAGTATCGCCGAAACGATCCCTGAGATCAGCCTCGAGGTTATGCGCAACGAGCCCTTGTTCCTGGTCTTCGATGGTGCCATGATCTTTATTGCTGTCCTTACAGTTACGGTTCTACACCCCCAGCGATGCTTTCCATTCCTGGGCCTCAAGGCACGAGACAGGCCTAGCAACTCGCCGTCCGAGGTTGAGATGCAAGGTCGTGCCAGGCAGTAAGGGATGATTCCACCTTGACTACAGGGTCGAGTTGGGAATAGGAGTTCATGGGGGACGTATAAACTGCATCGGTTCTATGTCAAGCGTATTGTTTTGTTTGTCTTCTTCATTTTCCCGGCAAGGCTTTAACGGAATGGCCTCACATACACATAGACTAAGATAATAACAATCCTCCCATTTAGAGACATATGCAAAAATTCTGGTTCGGTGCCCCAAGGATATATATCAGTGACTTCGAAGAGGACACCCTCGAACAGAATGGAAACCCGTGGTACAGGTCCCTGTCCAGCCCCCGAGGGTTGGGCATCCATGGAAATGATTGCCCAACGACATACATATCTGTCACACTGCATCTAACCATGGTTCTATTACCACCTTCGTATTCATGACTTGGCAGCGTCCCTGTAGTATGCATTCATCGCAAGCCACGTATTTTCCCAAGACGCACGCCAGCGGATATTGATATGTCCAGCTGTTGAGTTGCCTGTTGTTTCGGCCCAACGTGTGACATAACTGCCAAAGAAGCTGCAACCAGAGGTCGTACGACGGCATCGAGATTGTCTCGTGTCATATGCCTCGCACAAGAGCCCATGTGATTGAGTCATCAAGCCCGCATCGGGCAGCACAATGTTGGCCAACCGATAAAACGCGGAGAGCAAATGCCGTCAGTCAGGCCACTTAGATGTATTCTATGTGCACCTGAGAACCAGATGATAATCGTACATCATACGATCCCCTCGCCATTCGGTGATGAAGTAGTGATAGTAGAGCTCTACCAACAGCTATACATGTTATTTTGTGCACTTGTGTGCCAAAATCTCTTCTAGTTTTCCTTCAATCCCGATCTTCATGTAGATATAGATATAAATGGAATACTGCCCGCTTTATATCAATATCCTTTGGTGCTGGGAAGTATTCGTAGCATGCTAATTATTGCCTTTGGGAGCTTCTCTCCATTCCATAACCACAGAACTAGTGCAGAGCATATGGGACCAGCTGTTATAAGCGTTGATCGTGTTTTCCGTTTATGGTTATGGTGAATTCGTCCCTTCTCAGCTGCATGCTGTTAGAAAAGAGCCCGAAAGCACATCAGAGTAGCGTTACAAACCTGGACAGAGTAATTACCAGGATATTCGGTATCCAGCCATTGTTTGAGTTGCCTCGACGATACCTGAGACGCTGGCAGGACCATGCTTTTCATGCCGGAATTGCTGGTTGACCGGAAGGACCTGGCAGAGCTAGATGCCTCACTTGATGAAGGCATTATCAGGCCTTTGGGGAGGGCGAATAGAACCAGAAGTCGCAGGGGGTAGTGCTCAGAAAAGGGGTCAGGCTCTCCAAAACAAGAAGAAAGGTGAGAAGAACGGGAAAGATTGGGGTAGCGAGGGTTCAAGTAGGTATTTTCGGCTAGTACAATAGCCCCTACCTAGCCCAGCCTTACCTTGCCTCATTGCATGGGGTCAGGCGGCACAGAAATGCAAGCAAAACTTGTCTCAGTGAGGACCGAATTGCAGCGTCGTCTATGATACGCTCCCACACAGGCCAGGCCATCCATTAGAGCAGCCGAACAAGCCACAACAGTAGGCAAATTAACTGGCAAATTAACTGGCATATCCTTGGGCAGTTTTGATTCTTGAACGTCATCCCCGCAGGGCAACCTCGGCATCGGGGTGGCCGCGCGCTGAGCTGCATGTGGCCGCGCGCCACCGTCGTACTCGTGTACAGCCCCCTGGCAAGTGCAAAACACCCAATGAATATAGTAATCATTATGCTTACCGCCACTCGCACCAGATATTCCCGCAGTACGAAGGGTCATACGGGTGCATATCTGGACGGTTGAGGCACACCTGCCCTATTCATGCAACCGGAGGTCGGCCGAGACGCCTGAGACGTGGGGGGAGGGCAGTGGGCATGGCGCAGTTTTCTCCGATGTAACACCGAGTAGAGCCTGAGGACTCGAGCGGCCGCTACATATAAAAGGGTGTCCAGAGGGTGGTGTGCCTCCCTCCCGTCTTGTTGGAGGAAAAGGCGGTATGGTATATCTATGCTTGCCGCAGCCTCGACAGGCTGTGCAAGACAATGTAGCAACCTTTCTGGAAGTGGTGGGATGGCGGGATGGGGTGGGAGAAGAATCAGGCTGCGGGCCATCCCCTTCAGCTCTGTCTCAACAAGCCATCTCTGCCTTCTCTCACCGCGATTACTTTGGCTTGGATCGTCCGCGAACCATTCGCTGACTATCAACGATGACCAAAAAAAGGAAATAACATGCCCGAGCGAGGCGCAAAATGCACATATCTGCACATTTGCAGCCTTACTTCACTGCTCAAGATGTGCTGTGCCGATCCGTAGCCGCAACTACCAAAGCATTGCATAGGTAGGCATACCGACAAAGCTGCCCCATTGCCTTATTAGACGCCTTTAGAAAAAGAGGCTGGAGAGGCAGATACATAGTTCTGACCTTCCCTCGGAAAAAGTTCATATCATCGCCCCCCCCTTTTTTTACCACCCAACTCACTGAGCCAGTTTGCCACACAACTACCAGCACCAACCTTTCCGTACCACCCACACGCTTGCTCTGATCACGGCACTGGTCATTGTAACTGCCAATCACAAGCTACAGCTAAGAACAGCGTACAGCCCAGCACACGTTTCATCGGTAGGTCTGGTGAAATACCCGTGCTATCCACACACCCACCACGACAGTTTCATCTAAGATCGCGCAGCCCCTTGCATATTCAAACCTCCCTGCAATCGCCTCGATGTCAACCAGCGGTGAGTCCACGAAGGCCGATTACACTCTGGCAGGCCGTCATGTCTGCAAAATTACAGACGGCGGCGAGAGCCTCTATCGCCAACAACACCCTCTCTCCAAACCCTCAACTGTCGAGCCTAACAGGACGAGGAGTGCCAAAGCCTTGATTAAAAGTATACGAAGGGATCTCAACAAAGCCTCCACACAGATTTGCTTCACCAATAGGGATAACTACTTCATTCCAAGGGAAGTGTTTGCTCAGGTCATGACCTATCAGAGAGTCTTGGATCTCGTATTTGTACTCAAGTGCTTCGGAGACTTAGAGGACATATCGAAACGACAATGGGCCGATCGAATTTGCTTTGGAGACAGCGCCAGCGGCCCTTCGTTGAAAATCTTTGCCGCCTTGATCGGGGTTGGTCATGCAAATGAGATTCGGCAACAAGTGGAGGATAAGCTCAACGATGACTGCCTACCATTGCAATACAACTTCTCGGGAGCCAACAACCCCAATAGGCTCATCCACTGTCAAAAGCATGCAGACGAACAGCACCCATGTCAACACAAAGTAAACGAGTGGGAGGACAAGGATGACCGAGTGAGATTCATGGACTGGACTCGTCAACTCACGGCTCTATACATTACTTCACAAGACGGAACACACTTACACTACGAGATGATGCAGGGGGATCGTCTGCCTATAAATCGGTGCAAAGAGATCCCTAGCGAATCGATTCAGGTTCCGCCTCAATATAGGCCTCTGGGATACGGAGGCTACAGTGACGTATTCCAGGTCAAAATCCACGACACTCATTCTGGTCTACCAAAAGAGCGACCACATGTACGCCCCAAACTCCACGAACTGTCTCAAAAGTTTCACGATGCTGACGCCTCCTGCAGATTCTTAATCGAGATGGAACCTACGCCCTGAAACGGCTTACCAGCCACAAAACCGAAGATTTCGAACTTGAGCTGTCTTCGTTGCTATTCGCAGCCCACCAACAAGGAAAGAAAAAGCACGTTATCCAGCTTTTGGTCACCTTTGAGGTGAAGCAACCCGGGTCAGAGGAAGCCACGTTTTACCTGCTTTTCGACTGGGCCAAAGGAAACCTGAGGGACTTCTGGAAGCAAAACCCGGACTTGGTGGGCGACCCAAAGCACGGCCTTTGGATGGCAACACAATTCCATGGACTTGCAGAGGCCCTGGAGCTTGTCCACAATGACCGCATGCGGACGCTGCATCGACTTCCGCCCGATATATCAACAAACCTCAATCTATACGGGAGGCATGGGGATATCACGCCCAAGAACCTCTTGGTGTTCGAGTCAAAGAAAGATGAACTGGTGCTGGTGCTGGCCGACTTTGGTTTGGGAAAACTCCATACCCAGTATTCCCGATCACAGCAGGATCCCAAGCAACTGGCCCGAACGGAGACGTACCGACCCCCTGAATTCGACTTTGAAGGAGGAAAGATATCACCAGCATCGGATATTTTTAGCCTGGGATGTGTCTTTCTTGAACACATCTCGTTTCATCTGAAAGGCCCAGATGCCCTCGATCAATTCTCCAAGGAGAGAGTGGAGAGGGACATTTACCGTTTCGAGGCAGATACCTTCTTCAGAATCGAGATGCGGAATGGAGAGGAAGTGCCCGTCCTGAAGCCCAAGGTCAGGGAGTGGATTCAAAGCCTCAAGGATGATGCGAGGTGCACCAAGTACATCTTTCAAATGCTTGAAGTGATCGAAAGCGATATGCTGGACCCCAACCCTACAACAAGGTTGAGAGCAGACCGCATCGTCAAAATACTGAAAGCTCTACTGCAATCGTGCAAGGTTTCAGAAACCTTCTACCTCATGCCTATGAGCGAAGGCAAGTGGCCTTGACGAGATGACATTGGACTCCACTGGGACTAATCTCATAGACCATCCCAGACAACCGGAGGGAAGAGGCCCATGAAGGCTGGGCAGGGCGGGCAAAGAATAAGATGGAAAGGGTCACCGCCTTAGTGTTCTGCACACATTGCTGGAATACTTGGTCGAGGATTGAGGAGGACTAAGGGAGGAAAAGTGAATCATGGCGTGAAGGTAATGGGATAACGAAGGGTCTTGGATGCACCAAAAGTCAATTTAGGTCTGAATATATTGTAAACTTGTTACTGAGAACAATAAGCGTACTGTAATTATGTTCTCATAACTCATGCATCGTGCCTCGTATCTCGTATCTCATGATTCCCATCCCCATGAGTGTCCAGACTTCAATCACGGCTGTTGTAGTGAAACCTGACCTTCTTCTCAATCATGTCAAGTTCACCCTGCAAGCTCTTCGATTAGCAAAAGAAGAAAGAAAAAGAGAAAAGGGGAAAGAAAGCAGAAGAGAATATTCATAACAGACACTCACAGCTTTCAGAGGAGCAGGGAGACATAGAATCCAACGGTTGGACCTCGTCTGCATGCACATTAGCCAAGCGACCAGACGGACATGAAAGGTATTCACTTGCTACGACATACCTTTACCAGATAATTGTCTGGGCCATATGTTTCATCCAGATAATCCCTTAGCTTGACTGGGTCATTGTACTTCTGCCTCATGACTTGCTCAAACCACGGCGGTGTTTGACCCGGCATCTCCAAGAGCTTAGGAAAGTTCAGTTGATTGCCCAGCCTCAGCCCACAGCGAACCTAATCTGGATAGCGCCTCATCAGTTGACAGGATTCTTTCCGCCGTGTGAGGGTGGCGAATAGATCTAGTGGCAAACATACTCGGAGGCCTTTGCTGACCTTGTAGTAAATCCAGTTCGGACGAAAGGACCTTGATGATTGCGCTGAAAAGTGCAAATGCGAAGAAGGCGCAGCCCAAGACTGACCGCTAGGAAAGAAAATTTATCAGCTGACGTCGCAGCCGGTAAGTATGCCACGTCAGAAGCCTCCGCCACTTTGCCGCCCCATCATTGGGGACAGTCTCATTAGGCGTTCTGCCAGATGTATCACCTGCAGTGCTACGCTGGAGATTACCCGCGTTTAACGCGGGGGCTGCGGCATAAATGTGTCCTCATAGAGCTTCACACTCGCACACCTGTGATCTTAACACCTTGAGCTTGATCTTAGTAGATGTACTTAGTAGAAGGCCTTTGTAGAATACTTGTGGACAACACCTTTGAGAGGATTAAGTGACATCAAAACAGGATACCGGGAGTTTGAAGCACCATGGATTGGATCGGAGCCGAACCCCATTTTGAGCCGCACGACTTCAACGCGTTTCACTACAAAGAGCGGAGCACCACAGCTATTTGGCAGTTGGATATGTATAATGTGAGTTTGATAGAAGCCTCAAGGCATATATCCAGAGACTAACAACAATAGGAATCATCCAGAAGTGTCATTGACAACAGTTCTGACTGGGAGGCATGGCTATCTGATGTAAGAAGCCGTCAAATGGGTATCATCACGACATATCTATCTAACACGTTATAGTTCGGTGGGTTCGATGAAGAAAAGCCAGTGACACTCAAGCATGGCTTTCGTAACATGTGAGCTTCTGAAAGTCTACGAGTGAAAACATAATATTTATCTCTTCACAGTATTTGCAGCAGAGCACCAGCAATATTTGATGGGCAGGCTCCAGTTTCACACCTTCCCTTCACCAAATCCACATGGCGAAAGATTACTAGCGACTGGCAGATTCACCGTGGAATTACTAGGGTCATTACCAGACAAGTTGCATGCTTTTCTGCAGTTCATCACCAGGAAACAACCTCGGAACCCTTGAGAATATGTAAGATGCATAAGCGCCGTGGATACCTCAGTATGCTAATGCCAAAAAGCGTTCTTAGCTAGAATGTCGGCCTACCTGCCAGATGATCTTGCTTTATCTGTTGTCTTTACTCCGTGCACTCGCTCCATATTCACTATATGGTATGGGTGCAACAGCCGCCAGACGCAGAAAATCCAGAGAAGACTAGAAGCAGCAGGTGAAGCTATCGAGCATCCTTTACTGACCGTGGGAATCTTTGTGGAACTCGAGCGTGAGAGGCTGGTTAAGATTGCTGAAGATTTGGCAGACCAGTTCACACTCAGCTCCGAGATTTTGCAGGATAAGTCATGGAGCCCAGAGACAAACATGAAGGGATCCAAGCTTCAGGAGTACTTGGCTCTATGCTTGCAGAGCCGAAATCTCGTTGACCATATTCGTGCCGTCAAACGCCAGTTATGCAAGATAACCGAGCAGGTTGATGAGATGACCGCCTGGATTAACTCAATGAGTGGGAGTGATACACAACAGTTTGCAACAAGTATAGAAATTACCGGGGTGCGCATTAAAAAAAGGATTCAAGATGTTGTGGATGAATACGATGATAAGATGGATGAATGCAGAATGATGAGCGAGAACCTGTCTTTGGCGATGCAGACGGTAGGGTCGGACATATCCCTCCACTTAGTATGTGCCTGACATTTTGCAGGTATATAACCAAATTGCCCAGCGCGACTCGAGGACCAACACGGAGATCTCCAAGGTCAACCACACAATCGCACTGGAGACAAAGCGGGACAATGCACAGATGAGGTCCATCGCCCTGTTGACCATGATATACGTACCCCTGTCCTGTGTTGCGGTAAAGTTGGCTCTCATTCAACCAACAGAAAAATGTACTGACAACAAAAAGTCAATATTCTCAACAAGCCTCTTCAACTTTGCCCCAGGGGAAGGCGAGACTGTTGTGTCGAGCTACTTCTGGATCTTTGTGGTTGTCTCGCTAGGGCTAACTGCTATCACCGTATTGCTGTGGCATCTAGGAACAAATAGAGAGGTGAAGAAGGATCAGCGGAACAACAGTTTTCATATCAAGCCGGAAAGTATGGTTTGAGAATTTGTATATATTGATATTGGCACAAGGAGTTAGACTTTGTTGAACCGGCTGATGCCTCTGGGTGTGAACCTTATGCTTGATTGACTGTCTAGGCTTATGCCTGCCCTATTTTAGGACCTTTTGTCTGGGTGGTCATTTATTTATATTTATTAGACTAGCTACATGATATGTGTGATTTCCTGTTCATGTGCACCAATGGGATATAGTTCTGTGACTCTCAAGCCTTCTCGTATGTTGCGCCCGACGCCACGGCGGCATCGTGACGGAAGCTTCTGGTCGATTGCGGTATACAGGTGGCTGGAAAACTTTGACATCAGCCGCAGCCACAAGCGTCAAGCTTTTCTCAATCGAACTTTCTAACCAATTGTTATCTATTGATATGATATTATCATTATCGTCAGAGGGGGCCTCCTCGAAGTCACTGGTCTGTATCCCATTGGGGCACACGAACGGGAAATCCCACATAATACTAGGTTGATAAAAGCACTGGGCTTATGGTTGTGGTTCTGGACATGTGAAGGTCTTCCTAGCTACTGCAATGCACCACAACAAAGAAACTGTGTCGGTTCATTTCTCCCAGCAGCTATCAAATGTGTCATCCCACGCAGCGTCTTTAGAGTTGTCGGGATAGTCGTCCATGTCGTCATATTCATAGGCGTTAGGTTCAAGCCATTCTTTCTGCTCTTCATCCATCCTTTCATCCTCCAACCGTTCAAACAAATCGTGGATAGAGCATATAATTTTGCCTGACCCAGAGCCCCAAGGCCCCAACTTCTTCATCTCGGACTCAGGGTTGTATGCGGGGTCACGGGCGAGGGCCACGCGACGGGCACTCTCATACTTCACTTGCTCCAGTGACTGTCTGTCGAGATGCCTGGTATAGATGTCATGCAACGCAGGCAAATATACAACGTCATTAACACAATACTGCATCACTTTGGGGTCCAAGGGGCGACAGGAGAAGATGTCTCTGGCCATGAGATCCTGCACCTCCTTTTTTGTTTGTGTCCAACGGTTGATCTCCATGGCTTTGAGTTTCAAATCCGCCTGCACGCATGCTTTTAGTCCGCGAACATAAGTCTTGTCGCCGGACCGGTAGGCATTCTCGAGGAGCTGCACATCCGTGACGCCCTCGAGGCCGACTCCGTAGTGAGCCCAAAGGGCATCAGCGTCGTTGCGTACATCCCAGAGAAGCTTTGGAGTGGAAGGATCCTCAAGGATACTCTTGAGTGTCTTATTGTCGGCACTGGACGTGATGAAAGCGGCTTTCCCGAGCGTCTGCACATCAATAAGACTTGTTGCTTGGGCGGGTTGGATATGTACAGCCATCAAAGTGAGGGTTCCGTTGCGACTGAGCTTCTTCCCCTCGAGATCTAGATAGAGAATGCTGGACGAAGTAATCGAGGAGAGAAAAGCCTGGAGGTCTGGAAGCGATGAGACCAAGGTTGGGGAGGTCGCAGACTGCGTGGAAGAAGCCATGGTTCTAGGAGCTTGCCAATTGTTGCTGTGTCGAGTTTGTCAGTTCCCTTTATGTCGAGAACCAGAAAACCGGCGTCCAATATAATTCCCAGCGCAAGTGTCGAGAACTCCTCTGAACCCGTTGGACAATAAGCCCTCGTAATGCAGGTTGGTGCGAATGCGATACCACCAACACACGATTACCCCTCTTTTCATCAGCACCTCTCTGCTTGCCCCCTCACCAAAACCTTGAGGCATTGTCCTATATCTCGTCTCGGGTCATTAACCAACTCCAATCCGCGTCACTGAGATTAAAAGAGCCATGGCTGGACCTATTGTTTCCGTTGTTGGAGGGCTGAATATGGATCTGATCTTTGAGACAGAACGCGTGCCGGATGTCGGCGAGTCTATGGACTGTTCGACCTTGTCAAGGTTTCCTGGCGGAAAGGGTGCGAACACAGCCATTGCAACTTATCGCGCAAGCCACCCTAAGCCAACTGGCGATAGCAACGGGAGCGACAGCAAGGGCGACATTCGTGTACAAATGAACGGCGCCGTGGGAGACGATGACTTCGGCATCATCCTCAAAACAAGGCTGAAGGAAGAAGGTGTCGGCGTCTCTGGCATTCGCACCATCGACAACGAGCGAAGCGGAACATGCATAGTCCTCGTCGAAACAGACACAGGCGACAGCAGGAACCTTGCATATCAAGGTGCCAATTTGAAGTGGGCGCCCCGCGACCGCAACTCCATGGAATGTCTTGCAGACGGAGCAATACCGGATCTCGTCATCGCACATCTGGGCGTCCGGCGAGAAGAAGTGGAAAGAGTTCTGGAGACGGCGAAGAGGAATGGGGTTGAGACACTGCTGAATCCTTCTCCGGCGGTATATTTGGTCAATTCCACGTATAAGAACCTCACCCATTTGGTTCTGAATGAGACTGAGGCTGCCATACTGTCTGGTCGCAACGTTGATGAAATCAATGACCTGGTTGCTTGGCAGGAGGCCGTGGAAGATTTTATTCAGCTGGGGGTCTCGAACGTGGTTATAACCCTGGGAGCAAAGGGTGCCTACTACGGTACGAGCGATGGAAGAAAAGGACTTGTGGATGCTGAAAAGAACATCAAAGTCATTGATACGACAGGAGCAGGGTAAGTATCATAAAACCCGCGCCCTCTTGATGATCCAAGTTGCAGCGCTAACTTGAAGTTTCGAACAGAGACACCTTCGTGGGAAATTATGCTGTAGAGTATATGAGGCAGAAACAGCTTGGTGAGTGGGACATTGTCAAGGCCATTGCGCGTGCATGCAAAGCGTCTGCACGGACTATTGAGCGACTCGGAGCCCAGGAAGCAATTCCTTGGTCTGACGAGATAGACCGCGAGTAAGGCCACTCATGAGATAAGCTCCGCACGAATCGCTAACACCGTGTGGGATTTCTGATCGTGTGTCCCAATGGGATACAGACCAGCGACTTCAAGAAGGGCTCCCTTGATGATAAAGACGGTATCAAATCAATAGATAACACTTGGTAAAAAGAATTCGATTGTCCTTATGTCTGATATGACCCAACACCATACATAGTTATCTGCTGCTATCACGATGGAAAGGGTCACGCTTTAATGAAGCCGGGCTGCGTGGCAGAGTTTGATGCTTTAATGACTTCGTGCAATCCCGCCCACTGTCGTCCCTAATATAGTCATTGGTTATCTTGTGAATGACTTTGCGGTTTATTAAGCCGGTGCAGGAATTTTTCCTGATACTACATCCTCCTCATAGTACTCAATATACCCCTGCCTCGGATCTTCCACATCGATGTCCCCTGCTATCTCTACAGTGTTTTGTATTTCCCATTCCTTGGAAATTATATCAAGACTACCGCTTTGAGTCAAGCGATCTTCGTCCAACATGATATATCCCTAAGTGCGCAAAGAGGGCGGGATATAATGGCCGTATAGATTGCTGTAAGTGCCACCCCAGATTGCCACCCAGCCCTTTGGAGGCAAGTCAACTTGGTCCCCAGTAAACAGAAGTTCTTGGCGAGTATCCTGCGCCCTGTCATGATCAGAGTATGCGTTCTGCCTTCTCCACTCTTGAGCACTTTCGCTTATGAATTCTTCCATCCAGGTCCCGGCAGATGCAATGTTCTCTGCTACGAAGTCCACCAGTTTCGAATGCGCTGCAATCTGGAGTACAGTAGACAGCGGTTTCAATCCAAGGGATGCAGTCCCGTACTTCAAGTGACACTCCCTGTCTGATTCAACGTTAATGACGATCTCAAGAGGTCCAGCGGATCGTGTGGTGCTTACACTCATCAATACTGTACGCACCCGGCGGCGTGTACATATCGGTTCTGACGGGATCGAATCTAGGACTGTCTGGATGCAAGTCTGCCCGAACTTGATTGAATATAGCCAGGTATTTACTCTCAACAAACTCATCAATACATAGGAATTCCTCGTTTTCCCATGGATTAAGGGTTTTGAATAATAGTACTGCATATCGCTCTTCAGGAGAGCTTGCTTCTTTTTGGCTAGCGTAAGGTAGCGCACCATAGTAGTTGCAGAATAACTGGAAACGGTACATTCTGCGGATGATACGTCTTTCCTCGGTCTTGCTAAGTGACAATGGAGTGCTTAGCGCTGGTAGGTTACCGTGAGCCCAGGCGACATATTCCTGTACCAGTGGCCGGATGTAGCTCATGTAGAAATGTGTAATGCGCATGACATATTTGTGGCGCGGTGTATCGGAGAGCTCGTCGTCTGTAATAGAGCGTCGTGTTTCAAATTCAGCGATGAACTGGCGTTTAAGTGTCCGACTTTGCCGAAACACAAGCCCGTTTGACTTGTAGACGTCCCATGCGTCGATAAGAGTGCGATCCAGAAGCGCCCACATGCAGCGCCACAGCCAGTACTCACGTTTGGGGCGATATTGGCGACGGTAGACTGGCGATGCACGCACCAAGGCGCACAAGTCCTCAGGGCTGTCAAATGCGAGGAGAATGTGGTGTCGGATCTCGAAGGGAACTTGCTCCAGGGTGCATGTGTGAGTGAACTGGCTTAGCGGGACGGGAGCTTCTGGTTCCATGTCTGCTTGCGTTGCTGCTTGCGTTGCTGCTTCTGGTGCTGCTTCTGGTGCGATAATTGGTGCGACAGTTGGTGCTTGCGCTGGGTTTGGTCGGCGATTGCGCGAGAGTCGTCTGGAAAAGCGCTGCTTGATCTTCTCCATGGCGGCAGCTCGTTTCAGACCAGTCAATAAGCTGCAGTCGTGGGAGAGGGCGTAGGAAACAATTTTCAGCGTAAGACGGAGTGAGTCAAGGGGAAGAAAATCCTCTTCCTGATGCTTCTTGACTGTTGGTTCTCAAGTTTGTTTGATGAGTCACGTATCTACCACTGGTTCCCGCTGTAGAACCAGGATGAGGCTGTGCCCGATTATGATATACCAAGTCCAGCACTGAACCCGAGATTACTCCCTTGTTCTGTTCCTTCATCTTTTCTTTTGGCTCTTTGTCAAAATCACCATCCCTTCTCTCTGGTCATTTGTTATCTGTCAGGGTACTCCTTGTTCTCGCTCTCCCTTTTTGATCTTAAGTACGAAAGTGTATCACCACCAATAGCTATGTGCTACACGTGTGACGAGAGGGGACACTTTTCCAGCTGTTGCATCACATATCTTGGCACGATATCTCACGTTTAATATCCTGTCTGGAGACATGACCTCTCGGCATAGGCGCAGACAGTCTAGTTAGTTATTCCAATCACCGCTGGGGGTCCAACTCGGTTTATGGACTGTTCGCCGAGACGGGTTTCCAGTAACGGCAGCTGGAATGACCAGGACCGGTTCAACTGAGCCCGACCGACCTTTAAAATTGTTCATCGAAAATCGCCCGAAGCTCATCGCAGACGACGCCCCTTTGGTGAGGTTTGGCCGACTGATCCCCGCTCCGGCCATGTGATGAGCTGAAACAATCTCACATCTCCGAGGCGAGGAGCCGGCGCGCGCGATACGCGCTTCTCACCTCGAGCATCTTCTCGTCGTCATCCCGAGCCGCCTTGAATGTCTTGTTTTGTCTCCGATGGAGTCGGCCAAAGACCTGTTGAACCGCCTTGATGACCTCCTCCCCCTTTTCTCGATCTTCTTTCATCAGCAGGACGTGACGATGCGGGTTGGGAGTTTAAAACGCGGCCCAGATCCGAGTTCGAGCTGCTGCAGAGGGTTCTGCAGATGCTCCCGGATCACTTTGGGAATCGGAGATCGTGATTTGAGAAGGACTGTCCCAACGTGCTAAGGGAGCTTTTGCTGTTTCTAGATAACCTAGCAGACAAGGATACACGGGCAGAGGTGCATGGCTCGGGTCAAGATTATAGTGAGGGGGCTTCTCTCTCTCTTTTTTTAATGATTCTTTTTAGTCTTTATTTTTCTTTTTATTTTAACGCTGAGGGCATGATCTTAGTATGCCAAATGGTCCTTTCCAGGGCTCGAGTCCATTCATCGCGGTCGTCCTGAAGAACTATCGCAGCATCTGATAAGGAAGCACCCAAAGCTAAGCGCAGAAATAGCAGGATGGGCCACCCGCCTGCGCAATATCATACCTACATCTTCCAAGAGACGGCAGCCGCCCAGCGACGTTCACCGATTGGCCTCGTCGCTCTATGACGTCCTCGAGAGCTCTCTGGCCGCGTCTCAGTGCTCCTGTCTTTCACCATACAGAGCACTGCCATTCATGGCAAACCACTTGAATCTCCCCGAGGGAAGTCATGACCACATTACGTTCGACGTGCTGATCACCACCCAGCCGCTCATGACCCGGCGGTGGTTCGATGCAGAAATCAAAGTCCCTGTGTCCTGAGTACGGAAAATGGGGCTTCGGGAGGAGATGGAGCCACGCACCTGCAGTATGCGCTCTGAAAGCTGAATATGTGGGGAGATAGCCATCCTCTCGCACCTCTGCTGAAACGGCTGTTCGAGGCGGATGGGATGATGGCCTTGTTCAGGATGCTGACCGGAACCGGGAACGAAAATCGCCGATACCTGCACCCTCGGCAGCTATTCAAAGTAGAACACGAGCAGAGCTGGGAGTCGTTGATCGTGGCCGCTGTTCAGCAACTGAAGCTGCGGAGTGCAGTAGCCAAGCAGTTAGCATCATAAACTGCTAAATCGTAAAGGTTTGGTCGTCGATAAGGCCAGACATATACCTATTGGCCTGGGGTGGTGTTAAACCGCATGGCGGACAAGTGTAGGAAGGCACGCTAAGTTAGTTGGAGATTGGGACTAAATACGAGTTGTAGAACAGCAAAAGGAAGTGTGGAATGGATAAATGTATCCCGACTTCATACGCTTTTGCTGCCGCTGCCGCTGCTGCAGCCCCCTCATTGTTCTCTGGCTCCGGCCAATGGGTGATGTCAGTAGTCTGACGATCCCTTCATTGTTTGGCTCTATTCTTTGGTCCTGCGGGCAGCAAGGCCACTATTGTTCGCATATACTATTGTTCTTTTTTCCACACTGTACGCACCTACTACATCATACTATTGTTCTTTTTTCCACACTGCACCCACCTACTCCATCATGGATAAATGTATATTATGTGACTAGCCGAAGCCTAAAGTAGAAGGATCCTATAGAAAAGCCCTGAATGCTGGCATAATGGGAAGGCAGATAATTTAATCAAGCATCACGTTCATGCATAGAGCCGTCTGTCGGTTCGACAAGTCACGTGCCGCATCGACAGGACCACGTCAATACGGCTTACATTCTTATCTGACCACTTTTTGGACGCATCCAGCCTTTCACAGCCCGAAATTTAGACACAATGAGTCCGTCTCTGAGATCGCTCTCCCGACGACGCCGCGGCAAAGATACAAGCACTACCGAGCCTAATAGTGCACATCAGACTGGTTCCTCAGCCGTAATATCAACTAACTCAGAACAAGACTCGCCAGCACGGCCGTCTGAATTCACACTGCCTAGGTCAATAATGCTAACTCAAGTTGAGACGCTTATACTGGTCGAAGAGGAATTCGGCCCCTGGGATGGCGTCGAGGCAGCTCCGCGTAGTTTAGACGGCGTGGGGCGCCAACTGGATACTTTCAAACATTCGCCTCTTCAAGGCACAAGCCATTTCCGTATCCTCAACTTGCAGCCCAACTCAGATTTCGATGCACCCATCGAGGTGCAACTTGCAGAGGTAGATCGCAGTGAAAAGCCGGAGTACGAGGCTGTTTCATACTCGTGGGGTGATCTCAGCGATCCCATTGCCATCAGCTGTAATGGACACCCATTATCCGTGACGAGGAATTGTGCATCAGCCCTCCAACATCTTCGCTTCCGAGATGGGACGCGCACGCTATGGATTGATGCGATATGTATCGACCAAACTGGTGGCGCTGTGGCAGAGCGAAATCATCAGCTTGCCATCATGGGGAGCATCTATGAAGCGGCTTCGACAGTATTAATTTGGCTCGGACCACGAGTATTCGAGTCTAACCTTGCGATGCAATTTCTACAAGACTTTGAGGCGATATCACTGAACGATGAGGCGAAACGGACATCTTACATCCGTAATATCTATGATGGCGAGTTGTACAGGCGGAGGAGCCGCACGCGGAGCGTGTTTGGTGATCTCGCCGGACGCTCTTGGTATGAACGTGTTTGGACCTTGCAGGAGGGAGCCTTGGCAAGGAAGAGCCTCGTCATCTGCGGCAAGAAAAACGTCTCTTGGGAAGCGCTTCTCGACATGATGGGCCGTTTGAATGCTCTGGAAAGTGCGGACGGTCGATCGACTGGTTTCAAAGAATTTTACGACGCTTTACGAATCAGATCAAGCATCGTCAGCGCTCCGTCCCCGGCGGGGCGTAAAAGTCTTTCCGCGAGCCAACAAATGGTGCGAAATCCAATATCAGTGATATTCGCTGAGGGTTTATTCCTCCGAGCCAAGATGCGTCATGACCATGTATTTGGCCTGTATGGTCTGCTGAAGAAATTCAACGCTCATCTCCCTGAACCGGACTATAGAAGACCTGTAGAACAGGTATTTGCTGAGACTACGAGGTTAGCCATCGAACAGGACAAGACTCTCTATATTCTTGGCTACACCAATGGACTTTACGCGGACCCTGGCTGGCCTTCATGGGTTCCTACAGTGCGTGCTGAGAAACCAACGCCATCTTCGTTGCTGGGTACTGATTGGCAAACAACTGGAACTTCACAGCCTTTGTTTAGCTTCTCCTCTGATAGCAGGTGTCTGACGGTCAAGGGCAAGAAGGTCGCCAGGATTTTGCTCAAGACTGAGCGATCTCCTTCTTTCCCCGCCCCAGACATGTCAGTGGCTAATGATCTTGCAACAAAAAGTGTCCTGACGATTGAATCAATCATCAAGGATGTCAAGGCTTATCATGAATGGATCATCATGATGTTTATATTTGCCAGGATCGCGTATCTCGCGAACCCACGTCGCTTTGGTAGCCTGAAAGATCAACTCTTTGATTTTGCACGCGTACTATTACAGGACTTCGCTTCTTTGCCAACGGCGTCAGACAGAGGAGAGATTTTCTCAGGCTGGAATTCATGGCTGCAGCTTCTCAGTGCACTCAATCCAGATTCTAGCACGCCGCTGTCGCAGATTGATGCTATGCTATCCCCGGAAGATGTCGTAGCGACCGGTTTGCCCGCTGACAAGCGACATCTCGTCCGTCAGCCAGAGTGGCGTGTCTATTCGGCCATTCAGAACAACCAACTGGCTGCTGTTTTCCACCGGATTGTTACAAGATCATGCAAAGCCAAACTCTTCTTCGCCACCGAGACCTACCATCTTGGTATAGCGCCAGCGTCGATTGCGCTGGGTGACCTGGTTGTTGTCGTGTCTGGGATAGAGACGCCAATGGTGGTACGTCCCGTTAATGATGGAAGGGGTAGCGGGAGATATCGGTTGATTGGCCCGGCATTTGTGCTTGGGATGATGGAAGGGGAGCTGTGGCCTGGTGATGAAGGAGAGTTAAATGAAATGACGTTTATATAATGATGAAAAGAGGTTACAATCTAAGGCTGAAGCAATAGAGAGCCAGTAAACAGTAGAAAGAAATAATAACAAGGCTATTATGAGGCTGCCCTTCTATGTGGGATGTGGGATTTCCCGTTCGTGTGCCCCAATGGGATACAGACCAGTGACTTCGAGGAGGCCCCCTCTGACGATAAAGACGATATCAGATCAATAGATAACAATTGGTTAGAAAATTCGATTGAGAAAAGCTTGTGGCTGCGCGAGATTGATGACTCCGCCCTCAGAACATAAAACTGGCCGCTCCCTCGAGCTGAAGCTCGCTTGCCGCCCCCTCCCCGTCATTGAGCATCTGAATCTTGGCTCTCCACAGCATCGGCTGAGATATAACCAGCTACCGCAAAATCATGCCTCTGGGGTTAAAGTCGTACATCGTGACCCCGGGCTCGGGGTTTTCCTTTCGTCGCGGCGGCCCGATAGCGCTCGGCAAGATCTTCAACAGCGCTCTAGAGGTCGACGACACCCCGATATCGTTCAGGGACCCGAAGCTGCTCCCGCCCAAATATCACCCGCCCTCCATTGAGGTCAATCGCGAGATCACGGAGGATCGCGGGAGCAAAACGGGCGCCGACGTTTGGCTGGAATACCTGCGGACCTTTGGCAGCGACATCGGCCTGGAAGCATCCAAGAACGCACACGTGATCTACAAGGTCGAGAAACTGGAGACTGACATGTTTACTGGTCAAGGGCTGCACGACTACTTCGAGAAGAGAGTGAAGGAGGAAGAGAGGCTGCAGAAATACCTGGGTAAAGGGCCAATTTATATGGTCACCGGCATCAAATATGCGAACGGTCTCACATGGGAAATTAGACTGGGGACAAAGACTGGCGCCCACGCCAAAGGATCGGCCCAGATCAAAGAAGATATCCGGGCGGGTGGGGGTGTCAAGAATGAGAGCGAGTGGTCCATCTTCCAGAAGGCCGATGTAAAAGAAGAAGCCGTATTCGCTTATCAGGTCCACAAAATCACATCCAAGGGGTGGCGCAAGTCGAAAAGGAGGTTGAGTTTTGGGCTTAACCGTCAGGGAGCAGCCCTCAGTGATAAATCAGAAGGACAAGAGGCCGAAGATGGGGAATCTGAAGAGGATGTGGTCGATATTATTGTTGGAGAGGAGCTTGAATCGGTATCGGCCGGAAGCTTCCGTGTCGATAAGCAAGCTGAAGACGACGGCATCTGTATGTCGGAAATGGATGGAGAGTACATGCATGCTCTGTGAACTATGAGCTCTAGTTTGGAACTTTATGGGCTTCGTCCTCTGCGAATTTCGTTATTTTTCTAATAGATAATAGCGGTATATAATGGGCTCCATGTCTTGGAACTGGTATATAATATACGGGGATGTGCCTGGCCGCGCACGTGGGAGAAGTTTGTGCCCAGATTGACTCTGAATCAGACCTTTGTATGCTCTATACTACTCGCTTTCAGTTCCATAGCCCCTTCAGGCAGAGTGTCTAAGTATACTGACTCCGCTTGTGATAGATATCATGGCTGAAAAGTTTCTTCAAGGCAGCCATCTCTTTGGCGTCAACTGGCAGTGCGGCCTGCAAAGAGGTGAAGCCACATAGGTCATTCTTCCGATCGATGAACCAGAGGAATGTTGCTCCTCCACCCCAAGTCATTGTATTCTCGCCATACCAGCCCTCAGAGTTGTCCAGCGTTAGGAGGCCACCTAGACCGTATCCTACCTTGCCCTCCGTACACATGCGGAAAAAGGTTCCCGGGGGACCGATTTTGGAATCAATTTCCGACGCAGCGCTGGGACTGAGGTGGTTCTGGAACATGTCGTCGACAGTAGTGGACTTGAGAAGTTTCCCGTCGTTGGCAAGCAGTGAGTGAAGGATTTTGACAAAGCCAGTTCCCGTCATGAATAGACCGTGCCCGCCAAACTCCCCACGACTCATCTTGTTGCCGCTGCCATCTCCCCCAAAGACTGCCCTCCCAAGCCCTTCCGGATCGTCCGGGTTGAGGTCTACCATTCGAGCCCGCATATCCTCTCGTGTGACGGGATAGAACTGAGCATCCGTGATGCCCAATGGTGCAAAGATATTCTGGTGCATGTATTCGCCCAACGTAAGCCCCGTGACGTGTTCCACAATCCGACCAGTCCAGTCCAGTCCGGATCCATACGCCCAACTGGTCCCTGGCTGGTAGCCAAGGGGCTGGTTATACAGCTCCTCGACCGATTGGGGCTTTCCTGTGGGAGGGTTGAACTTTTGCTGCCACTTCGTGAGAGGTTCCATGAAGAAGTAGGAAAGCCCGGAACTATGAGTAAGGAGCATCCGGAGCGTCATGGGACCCGCCGATGGCTCCAGAAGAGGTTCATCGTCGCTCGTCCAGCCTTTGAGGACCCTTTTAGATGCAAGATCCTGCGAAATAGAAGTCAGGTCACCGTCGAGAGTTAGGCGCCCCTTTTCAACGCATTGAAGAGCGGCAATAGTGGTTATGAGCTTGGTGCTAGAGGCTATGAACAAGACGTCGTCAGGTTCCAGGGGTTTCTTTTGGCCTGATAGGAGCACTCTGTGTCCGAATGTTTTGTTGAAGGTGAAGGTTCCATGCGCGTTGGTGGCAGAGACAATAGCACCGTGGATCTTGCCATCTTCAATGGCAGCCTGATAGGCGGTCTCGAGTAGATTGCGAGCCATGGCAATTCCCGCTGAGAGTTGAGGAGGAGGGGAAGGAAAGGGTTGCTGGAATTGCGTAAGCTTATCGACCGCTTAATGGAATCTTAATCCGGAGGCTACGAGATAAGGAATGATCATCCACCAACAACGTTATTGGCCGTTAGCTATTGCCTGGGCGACAAGGTTCGGATATTGCATGCATCTGCTGCCTGGCTCAGTACCAAGCGAAACGCCCGGATCGTTGCTAGAATTCATCGGGCATTCTTCGAAGCATAGTCCTGCAAACAAGCGCCTTCAAAGTAGGTTTGGTCGGAAGCTAGCCACATCTCTACAAGAGTCATCCCCCTCCTCAACATATGACGTATTAAAACCAGTCGACAGTGCTCCGTACGAAAACTCCACTCCTGGTTCATAACATTAGCCCTCCAAGGCAGGCCAGCTCTGGCAAATTGGCCACTAAAAGTTGGGGGCTATAGCCGGTCTGGCAACTCTTGCATTCCGCGCCACTGCCATGGCTGCACATACACGTCCACTATCTTCCCAGTTAACCACACCAACACTTGTCACAATGGGCTCTGTTGGACCCGAGAATAGTTCCAGAGGCCATGGTCAAGGAGCAACTACGTATTCATTGTTATACTATGCCTTAATTGTTTGCATCAAGCGGTGCCCTCACCGATGTGACGTGCGATGCACCCCAATCCAGCACCATCAAAGTTGAACAGCTACAGCAAGGTGAGAGCAAAGCCGCATGCCGTTCAGCGATGCAAGTTTTAGATGTAAGCCTCGCCCGCAACCAGCGGGTCCACCTCCCTGCTCGAGAAGCCCACTCGTCGACGACCCAGCTCATCCGGCTCAACGTCCTTCATGACACCGTACTGTAGCGGCAGAGCAGCAGGATGAACTTCCTTCTCGCTTGGATGTGAGGCAGCACTAATTGCCAGCGAGCAAGAGCCAGCAACTGGTATGCCAGGGTCCAGTCGTCGAAATGAGAGCCCTATCAGGAACAGGAGTAGGATTCCGGTTAGGGAGAGTGCTAAGATCATTGGTCCAAACGAGTAGTAGCAGGAAATATAAGAGTCCGTCCATTTGCCATCAAGATCGAATGCCTTGATGTCAACGACGTAAAAGCTCCTTGCGACGGCCGAGTGCACGAAGATCATGGTGATCATGACGGGGAGGATGTAGCGATAAGGGATTTGAAGCAGGCGATTGTCGTGCTGTTTCCCATAGGGACATGTTACTCGTAGCGGTGCGCGTGTCGAGGCGAAGCGAGAATATTCATGTCCCAGGGTCATGGTGGTGAGGATGTGGTTGTAGAAGATGTATACCAAGGTGATGACGAGCTGGGGCGAGTTTGCCAGTATCAGATTACCATATAAGTCGTACTGGTCCTTATCCAACTTGACCCTGTATGTCGGAGTGCTCTCGAATCCGCCCAATGAGGGCAGTCGGCCATTGTACTTGCCGCGCACAGTCGCGATTCCCCTTAGGCAAAAGACCAGTCCAACAATCCACGCCGCCAGGTAGCTGTTTTTACTGGTTATTCATTGTGCCAAGGTTCATGGGTGGGTGAGACAGCTTACATCGTCATAAAAAACAGCCATCTGCCGAGTCCTGTAGCTCTCAGCCACCTTTGGGGTTCGCGGTCGATAGAAGAGGACGTCAAATGCGTGCGGTTGGCAAACCCCCGCCGCCACTTCCAGTCTTTGACCACAGCCATGGTGATAGGCCCGAGATTGGTGGTTGTTTCGTCTGGCTCCACGATGAAACTACGAACGGCGTCGCCTACTTTGAGCAGGGGGAGGAAGCTCCCGGAGCAAGCCGTCACCAATAGGACATAGACTATACCCCCAGTCCATGCAAGAATGCTTTTCATAAACCCCATGTTGAACTCGACTGTGCATTGGGGCGAGACTTTCTGTGCCATGCAATACAAGATGCTTTCATCATAAGGCCGGCATTGCTGGTCCTGTCTTTCGCCTTGGTCGCAAGTTCTCGATAGCTTCCACGTGTCTGCCTCTTTGAGAATCTGGTCATAGTCGCAAAGGATAGCTGGGGAATCTTGCCCACGTGTTCTATCGTTGCAAATCCAGTCCTCGACTGGTGGACTTGACAATGCATAGTGGGCCCAGATGCCGATAATTCCCGAGCCATCACTCAATGGAGCCACGAGAAGTAGATTCCTCCACTCAGATTGATAAGGGACGTTCCCATACGCTTTCAGACACTCTGTATTGCTCAAGACTGTTAAGTCCGACGAGTGCGACCACATGTCTTTAAGCCAATCTGGTGCACGTGGCCCAGGCTCTCCTAGGTCAGGGTCAAGGAATTTCTCCGTGACGAGTGCAACCTGATAATCATTCGATGCAACGGTGGTGGATAGGATAGCATTGTAACTGGATATGCGTTAGCACAAAGGGTTGATCTTGCCGCTTAGGTATTCGCAACGAACACGAGATGCAAAAGGAGTATATCGAAGGAGATTATGAGCCATGAGAGCCTTCGCATCCAAGAGGCAAATCTCATATTTCGAGTACTGGAGACTCCAACATCAAGCTAGTTTCCTTTTGCGTGTGCTTTGTTTATCATCTCTCTTGTTGGCGCTGACAAGATCTGGGCGCAGGAGTTCCCTGCAGCAAGAAGCATTGATGCCGTGAAATTGATAATAAGTCCAGGCCAAAAGGTGTGCTTCTTGGTTTCCTCGCATGAGCCTAAAGGGAAGAAGAACCATAAGAAGTCGTAACCTAGCTTTCGGGGGGTTGGTGCATACCTGTGAACACCGGAACAAACGGCTTGTCTCCGGGATATTTCTTCTGGCTCCAGATAAACACCCCCAGGTTTCCACAAAACACCAGGAAGGCAACAAACGCCCAAATAAACAATGATCTCTTCCAAACTGCGCGGCTCTGTCGATTCAAGTGGTCACTCTCATCAGATGGGATGTAACCGTCGTAGGAGGAGGTTCGTTCAACAGCAGCCGGAACAACTGACTTTATCTCCGTAGCCATGGTGATAACTGCAATGGCGGGCGGCAACCCTAAAGGGGAAACGCAAATATTGGGGTGCTTGATGCAGAGGCTATATTGATTTCTGTAACAGAAGATAGATGGCTGACTTTTCAGAGGTGGGCGAAAAGGAGAGGAAGTTTCCGTCTTTATATATTACTTACGCGGCCGTGTCTAAATATCCTGTTGCTGCACTAGCCGCTGCGCCTGCCCGCTTCAGCTATTTCACCCTACAGCTGGACAGGTCTTCAAACACGATCAATTGTCTTCCTTTTCACATGCTATGCTGCTTAGCCCGTTCATCGAGATGCTCCCGCCAAATCCGCGACTAGTTTGAGCCCAGGCTAGGCAAGGCGCTTTTCATGGATCTGGACTTTGAAGACAAACCAGTAATGAGATACGGAGAAGAGGCCGGACTGGTTCGACCTCTAATTCACAGTCTCGCCTTTCGTAGTGCCCAAAAACGGTGTCGCTCCGCGGCTAGGTCCTAGCATAGCCGCCCAAGTCAACATACCAAGCCTTTAGCGTATACTAGGCGCATGTAGACTATGAAAGTAAGTTGCCAGCATTTAAGGGGCTTGAGTAAGGACAGCTTAGATCTACGCTTATGTTGTCCAACTGGTTGCGGCACCATGGCTCTGGAGTGTTATCTGTATCTGAAAAGGCACAGGTAGTCGTGGCGACAGCTACCTCTGGCTGCATAAGTTTGGCCACTATTTCAACACATGAGGCTGGACCAAAATAGTTGGCCTGTAGGCCAAGAAAGTCTCGAAATTCTCGGCCTCGAAACATGCGCAGGTCTCCGAGTCTAGAAACACTTACAATTTTACCGATTAGAATTGTCCGACCTGGTGAAGAGACTCACAACCGCCGTGAGACTTGGTTAGCAGGCCCTATGCAAGCTACTCTGATTACTATCGCGTCACGGAAGGGTTGATGGCGATAGATGCACTACGGAATGTGGTCCCTGCAGGACTTCGGCCATTCTTTTGCAGCATGGGAACCCTCATCCTCGTCAGAGTGTTTGTATTCGCTCCAAGAGAGACTAAAGAGAAAATAAGGGGACGAATAAAACACAACAGGGCTGCTGTGAAACCACCAACGAGAAAGGTGACCGTGATCCCAGGAAATCGGCTCTAGCTGAGGATCAAGACGTGTCGACGACAAGGCGGTTTAATCTGGCAGCTACACAAAACATCTGTACGTAGAATTAGAATATACTTCCACAAGAACACGCCAACTGTTCTTACAGATGGCACTCTTACAGGTGCTCTTTTCCGGCCAACGGCAGTTCGATTCGCGTTTATTGACTCATCCTCCCGTTGTAAACATGCACCGGTTCACATAATCAGCGATTGCATTTCCGAGTGTGATTCTGGCACGCTGACTGGGATACGGATGCGTACGCTTGCCGTACGCTGGTGATGTCTAATAGCCAAGTGATACAGCTAGAGGACATTTGTGACTACGTCGGCTTTGAAACCACCAAGGGAATGTCTTGGTGCCGTATTATGGGAAGCATGAAGACAAATGTGGACGCCATGGTCACAACGGTCGCGGCCGTAAAGGGTCCTGCGACCACCTAAACCCAGTCGTCGTATTACAGAACAACGAGGTCGAGAACACCATCACTATGACTACCCCGGAGGGAAAGAATATCAAGTACGACACCATCTTCAACACCACAGCTATGCCGTGCCTGCAAGGGATAGAGATTTCGGAACTCGGCATGCCGGGGGGATTCTCACTAGGATCCGCACGCTGGGCTACGACGGCGCGACCAAAGTGGCCACCAAGTTTAGCCAAGCATGTTGGTGCGACTATCTGGAGGCCCAAGTGGCGTTTCCGCGTCGAATCTGCCTGTCAGCAAGATAGTGTACCGGTCGCGGGGTGGCGACGCAGCTGAGCCGTTGGTGCCATTCTTATTGTCCTCGCGGTCGCTGGACCATCTCAAAGCATCGCATTCATGCGGAGGCAAGGGCCAGAACCCTTCTGAGATGGATGGCGACCTGCTCTATTGGTTCGTGAATCTGTAGGGGGGAAGGAGGCTAATTGAGAGGATGGCTTACGGGGTTCTGTTAACATGGAAGGGCCTAGAATAGATCACCCCCCCGGAATGATCCTCCTCACGGCAGCCTTGAGTAAGTCAGCCGCTGCAGCCCTCTCTAGCGCTGATCGAGTTACCAGGAGGCCTTGGACGCCTGACGCCACAGTGGCATTGTCACGGAAGCTTCCGACCAATTGCGGTGTACAGATGGCCAGGAAAGCCTTGCGCTTTTCTCAATCTGTTATCCATTGATGTGGTATTGTCTGTATTGTCAGAGGGGGCCTCATTGAAGTTACTGATCTCTATTCCATCGAGGTACATAGATTCATCTCCTCTATTTTGTGTCGGGACGAATGAGGGGGTAATTTGATACTTTTATGTCGGATAATGGCGTCCAAGGACTATGTTTCCGGATGTACTATCACTATATACACCCTTTTATATGTATTAAATGGCATCTCTCCAGCTCTGGCCCCAACCAGTACGTAGTTGAACACGAGGTACCATCCTTGGCCCAACATGGCCCGGTAACTAAATCCCAAGACAAATCCCTGATTCTGGCACTGGAGAAAGAGTAGGAACTGTACAATGATATCTTAGAGTCGGGTTGTGGAAGAGGTTGTGGAGTGGTCTACTTGGCCGCGGCGATCCATGAAACCCCTCGGACTGGAGGTTAGCACCTCATTTCTGGAGAAATGGGGATGCTGTGCAGTAGTCTAGAGCTATTCGCGGCACGTATCATTGGTGGATTGAGCATGGTGAGAGGCTAGCTACATATCTAGTTTGAACAGAAGTTGGGGAGCTTGAGACGGTTTCAAGTTTATAAAAGTAAAAGTCAAAGTAAAAGTAAAGCAAAGGTACAGCAAGTCCCCTGGTATCCCGAAATCATGGTGTGTATCATGAAAGACGCGCCAAACTCCAAGCTGAATCCCATCAGCTGCCGATTGCATAAAACACCAACCCATTCTGTGCAGTTTGTCAAGCCCCAAACCAAGTTCGTCTCCGACCCTCAGTCCAATGCTAGAATAAGCTCTTATCCGCCACTTTGCGCCTGATCTTGATGTTGATACCGTCTTCCGGCATGATAATGTTTAGCAACGCCTGCCTCGGCTGCCTCTGCTCAACGACTTCCACGTCGTAGTTCAGGACGACATGTGCCAACGCTTGCTTGAGCAGCTGGCTCGCAAACCACCTGCCCGGGCAGCCGTATTTGCCGTAGCCCCATACGAGGAAGGATGAGTTCATGGTGGTCATGGCAGCTCGCGTGGGGACTTCCACGTCTGGCTCGACGGATTCAAAGGGGCGCGAGAACCGGAAGGCGTCAAATGTGTGGGGGTCCTGATAGGTGTTTGGGTCCATGTGCATAGACTGCGAGGGGAACATGATTCTTGTTCCCCGAGGGATGGTTATGCCGTTGCCAAGGTCCAGACTATCCGTGGCGACGTCGCGGGCGAGACTGGCCACGCTGATACCAGAAACGCGCATCGACTCTCGCAATGCTGAGTCAACGCGGTGAAGATCGCCCACCGCCTGCGCTGTTGACAGACTTCCATGACGGTCAACGGCGGCTCTGCACTCTTCCTCGAGAGCAGCGATTGTCTCCGCCTTTGCAGGGCTGCCGTACAAGTCGAGAATGCAATGGGAAAAGACGTATACGGACCCCATTACAGACATGGTTATAAGGGCCAGGAGCCTTAGAGAGATCTTCTTTGCATCCAGTTGATGTTCGCCCTCTCTTGCGCATCGGGCGATCAGCCACTGAATAAAGTCTTGCTGTAGTAACCAGTCAGAACCTGTTTCTTCGCAATCATAATAATGAGAACTTACCGGATCCTCCTCCTTGCTCTTGGCTTCTCTCCACATCTGAATCCTTGTTTCGATATACGGTGCCAGGATCTTGAGACACTGCCTCTGGAAGTACTTTGCCGGCAGGCCAACGAGAGGCCCCAGCCAGGGTCTTGCTGAGGGAGGCAGGACGTTTAACATGAATGTTCCAAACAGGACAGCATCAGAATGTTGCGATGCAAGCTTCAGTAGCTCCTGGTTGCCGCACAAGGCCTCGCCGACAAGCGCGCGCATTGCTGCTTGGCCCACAACCTTGCCACATACATCCCAGTTTCTAACAGTCCTGAACTCGTCGCCCAACCCCCAATAAGCACGGAAGGCAGTATCCATCTCGTCGTTCGTCATGTGAGCCAGCACGTCCAGGTTGGATTTGGACATGTGCTTGCGAACGGGATCGAAGTGGATGACATTCTCGTAAATGTCGGGGTCAGAGAACATGTATGGGAATTGCATCGTGTCGAGCTGTGGCCGAATCCTTGCCATTTCTCTGTCCGGCCGGTTGAGCAGGTGCAGCAGGGAGGCTGGCAGCATGTAAACGACGCCTCCTGACCAGATGTTTGGCACGGCGAATGGTCGGCTTTTCGTTTGGCAAAAGGTCTCATAGCCTTTGGAGATGTTGGAAGAGAGAGAAACAACAGAGCTTAACACGGCGCGGATCCATCCTAGAACACCGCAGTTGTCGGGTAGACCGACGACGGTGATGGTGGCCAGATGCTTGTCTTTGGCTGCTTGTTGAGCCCTGATGAAGAGTATACACTTGACCAACAAGAAGGATCCTACAGCAACCGCCGCATAAGCGAGTTGTCTGAGGTCAGACATGTTGCACGGAGTGTATGGAAGGGATGCACGAGGAGGAGTAAACAGTGTGGCGAGCATTGGAAGGAAAGTGTTTTATATGACGGGTGACTCCAAGTCGCTGGGTGATACCTCGTTGGTGAGATACGATACCTCATTGGGACGAAGGATCGCGAGTTCCCACATAAAACGGGACAAAGTCCCATTTTGTGAGTGTGTATCTTGGTCGAGGCAGCACTGTGGAGATGTATCACTAAGCCTCGTTCATGGACCACGCGCGCATGGTTGTATTGCGATATTGGCTGCAAGGGTGCGGCGAAGCTGCTGCATGGACACGGAGCGTCCAATGAGATGAGCCACGGTAGAGGCTCGGTGACCTCAGGTGCCTTCAAATACCGGGAAGTGGCTGGCTTGGCGTAAGACGGCAAGGCTGACATGGTTGGCGAGATGGCTTCATCCGCGGGGTGTCCAATATTCTCATCACCAACATATGACCATGTATTATGTATGTATGTATTTTTACCTCGCTAAGAGTGCCTGTTCCCTGTTCCCACACTTGACTCCCTACATTCCAGTCAACACTATTGACGCAGCCCCCTTGACTGCCCTCTGCTCACGAGGGCGGCCTTGCTGCGACCGACCTGTCCCATGCACGCCCCACGTGTTCACATGCGTTACATTTCTCCCTTCAATACTGCGCTCCAGTCCTGGCTTCGGTAGTATTCCGCCAGTGGAGTCGTTTGGATGCCGAGCTCTGTCGGCAGTCTGACCCGGGGGTTCCCGCCCGCGAACCCATACTCTGCAAAGAACTTGACGTCGTCGAGGATGGTAAGCTCGAACCCTTGGGGGATGTAGCCGAGGTACTCTTCCTCCGAAACGTCTCTCACCCTTGCCTCGACACCCAATAGTCGACCCCAGAGCGCGGCTTGCTCCTCCTTGGTGACCATTTGGCTGGCGCCCAGCACATCTGTCCCCGGCGGATGGTGGATCGCCAGCGCCTCCACGAATGCGCCCGTGTCCAGGCTAGCTACCACCTCTGCATTTTCTCGGTACGTGCCTGATGTCTTGAGACGCACGTACTCGAACGATCCGTCGGCCAGCTTGTGAGGCCTGAAGGCTGGAATGTCTCTCCAAGTCTCTTGGAATATGCCCATGGTGACGGTACTCAAGCGGGCGTTCAGCTCGGGCAATTCCTGCCGGATGTAGCTCTCGGCGCCGGCCTTGGAGTCAAACTCCCAGGAATGCGTGTACTTGCCCCCGCTAATGTTGCGGACCGCGGGCAGGGTTGAGAAGATGTAACGTTCAAGGGTAGCGAGGACACAGGGATCGGATGCAGCCCGAGCAATAGTGATGCCCTGTGCCTTTTCAAGGTCGCCGGCGTATTCCTCAGGGGACCTTCCTGCGGCCTGTGCCTCATCTTGCAGCGTCTTGTTCTGGCTCACGCGGGAGTAATTGCCCGCCCAGTCGGTGACGGCAAAGATCGCGTGTGCGCCCCGGAAGGCCGTCTTGAGTGAGTCGAGATGATCGTGGTCGCCCTTGAAAATCTCGACTCCCTTGCTTGCCCAAGCTTTTGCCTTGTCCGAGCCGGGGTTTCGTGTCAATCCACGCACCCTCCATTCAGGGTTGGCCAAGAACCGGGTAGCAACAGACCCGCCCTGGTTTTGTGAGCCATCTGCTTATTTACTTTATTTTATTTTATTTTATTTAAAAGGGTAAATATCGTGATATTTCTTGCAGCAATAACTAACCTGTGTTCCTGTGATGCCGAGAATGGTGATGAGCTTCTTCGTCATGGTGTGCTAGCTTATTTATGGCGATTATGGGCGATGTGATGATACTTCATGGTCAAACAGTGCAGCTTCTTGGGGAAGGACGTGAGGCCTTTTATATTCGTTTCTTCGCCATGAATAAAGCTTCTTGACAGCCTCCTGTCGCTGATCTCACAACATTTCTGCCTGCCGATCCGGCTTCCAACGACCGAATCGCACCAATTCAGTGGGGTATCAAGGGGCTAATGCACGTGGCTGACACGGTGTTTGCAAGGGATGAACACGGTGTGTGAAGGCACCCATGGTGGTCTTGTCCTCTTTATGCACATGACTGACACAGTGTGAGTTGGAGGACCAGCTTTGTAATTCCTACGTCCAAGAAAGATGGGAGTAGAAGACATGATAAGGATTTGTCATACATGATCTTTTTTCCGCGGATTGTGCTCTTAGAGCGATGCCAAGCAAGAGCCGTTGAAGGTGGTGTTATCATCAGTATCCCTTGTTTAATTTTTCGCACTAATTGTCGTCTCCCAGATCACATTACGTAGTTCATCAGGCAAAATACACGGATCGTTGGCATTGTAATGTATCCAAACTTCTTCAAATTTGTTAGATGTAATCAATATGCAGCTTGTGTCCCCCGGACGGCATGGGCAACTTGAGAAAACAGGACACTGATATGACACCTGCTGGGGTCAGACCCATGAAAAAGAGTACCGTAAAATGCAGGGAAGGAATCGATAATTCCAGGGAAACCTTGGCATGGGTCCAAGGCAGCCAATATCACTGTGGCGTCTCCAGGGTTATGCCCAGCAGCCTTTTGTAGCCTTCCTCCTTGTCATCTAGAAGGCTGACTCTCGCAAGCCCCTGTGAAGCCTAGGTCGACGAGGGCTGCAAGGTCAATGTTAATGAAGCTCATAAGGGCTAGGTCTACAAGAGCTATTATAAGAGCTATAAGAGCTATAAGAGAAAAGGGGGTCATGTGACCCAAGCATCCAAGGCCGTACAGCCCTTCTTCACTCAGCTCTTGCAACCCTCACAGACCTAGGCCGCAACCTTCAACAGCCGAGGCCTTGGAGCCCTCAATAGCCTAGGTCTTGTAATGGCTCGCAATACTTAACTTTCTGTATTACAAAGAGGAAGGCTGTCAGATAGAGCCCTGGAAACGCCGGGGCGAATTTGGCTGCCTTATGTCCACACCGAGACTTCCCTGGAATTATCGATCTCATCACTAGATCTTACGATACTCGATGAAAAAGGCAAATGAAACCATATTCCCCCACTTTGTGACCTCCGAATTCTGAAGTTGACATATCCAAAGAACCATATACATGACCCAACTCTGTTCAAACTAGGTAGACGACCGACCATCCCCTTTCACACTCATGGTCGAAGGGTAGTGATCTGAGTCAATTGTCTGTGAATAATCTATCGCCAACTTTCGAATGCATGCCCGTCATTCGAATCCAACCTGTCAATTGTCCTTCCCAAGCTTGCCATATTGTCGCACTCACGAACGAGGGTTCTGGCTTGAAACCCACATGTGCCGATTGAGAGTTATGGACGATAAACGCCCAAAAGTCCTTTCTGTTGCATGACTAGCTGAGCTCCGGGGCCGTCCATGACTAGAGGAATTGCCGACCTGCCAAATTGGGCCTTCATCTGCCCACACTAAGTCTCTTCCCTTGTCCCGCTTCATTGGTTGCAAGGAATCTCGCGGCATTAGCATAGGGCACAAATTGAAAACCACGAATCAACGCTTGCCAAGAAATGGAATACGAGGCGCATGTGGAGAAGTTGTATTGGGGAATCTCCATCATCTGCAGCCACCATCTTGTAATAAGAGATCGTGAACCCCAAAGATAGATGGTGAACCACTGCCCGCCGCCCGTCTGTTTGTGACTTGGTTTCTCTTGGTTATCATGGTCAACTGGGTTTCGTTGCTGCCGCTCTTGGGCGCAGCATGCGGTGCTGCACAGGCAACTCCCAACGACAACATCCTGGCCGGAGTTTACATTGTCGAGTTTGAGGGAGAGCAGTCCACCGAGGCTCTCTACCGAGAGCTTCGAACTGACAATGACCTGGACATCGAGCCTCGCATGGCCCTCAACTACAAGCTGTTCAACGGTGCATCTTTTAACGTCAGCGGCGCCATTGACAAGGACGAGGCGCTGGCCAGGATCGCATCCAACTCGCGTGTCAAGAACGTCTGGCCGGTTACGCGAGTCAGCGTTCCCAATGACAGACTCGTCTCCGTAGGACAGAGCGACATTTCCAAGGTTTCCCGGTCGAGTATCTCGCGGCGAGACGTGTCCAACGCCACCTACGATGTTCATGTCATGACACAGGTCGACCGGCTTCACGCAGAAGGGTACACGGGCAAGGGCATCAAGATTGGCATCGTCGACTCCGGCATCGACTACCTGCACCCTGACCTCGGCGGATGCTTCGGTCCCGGATGTCTCGTCTCATATGGCTACGACTTGATGGGAGGCGGAGGCATTGGTCAGCCTCGACCTGATGATGACCCCATCGATACCTGTTTCGGCCACGGCACGCACGTTGCAGGTATCGTCGCTGCTCAGCAGAGTTATCTGGGCTTTCTTGGCGTTGCACCCGATGTTGAGCTGGGCGCCTTCCGTGCTCTCGACTGTATCGGTGGTAGCAGCGATGATCTCCTCATTGCGGCCTTTAACATGGCATATGAAGCCGGAAGTGACATCATCTCCGCATCGGTTGGCATGGATGGTGGTTGGCCAGATAGTGCCTGGTCCCTGGCGGCACAGCGGATCGTCGATGCCGGTGTCTCTGTCGTCGTGGCCACAGGAAACAGCGGCGAAATAGGCATCTTCTCTGCCAGCAACCCCGCTGTCGGTCTCGGTGTGACATCTGTCGCCTCTGTCGACGCTCGCGAGTTTCCGTTCTTGCTGCTCGCGGGAACGTATGCGATTGAGGAGCAGGAGGAAGAGGAGTTTGGTTGGATTGCTGGCCAACCTCCGTTCCAGAACCTGACGCTCCCATTGTTCTACGTGGGAAGCGAGCTCGTAATCAACGGGACGGTTTTTGATGGCTGTAACGGTTTACCAGACTCAATTCCGGACTTGTCCGATTATGTTGTTCTTGTCGAAGAGCAGCCACAGTCTTGCAATTTCTACGACCAGACGGACAGCATTGTTGCAAAAGGGGCTCGTTATGCACTCTTCTTTAGAGAATCTGAGGAGTAAGTTGAACTGTGAATGAACATGAAGAGCGAGAGTCAGCTGACAGTATATAGACCAGAATACATCAACACATACGACCCGTCCATTCTCGGCGTCGGCAGGACGACGGGCTCGCAGGGCAAGTCCTGGGCAAAGGACCTGATTGCTGGAAGAAATGTCACAGTGACATTCACAAATCCGGAGATTACCAAACAACTGGTGACGCTCAGGAACAATACCGTCTCTCCTGGTTCCGTATCATTTTGGTCCTCATGGGGCCCAGACTGGGAGCTTGGAATGAACCCCTTTCTAGCAGCCCCTGGTAGCCAGATTCTCTCTACCTTCCCACGCGCCCTCGGAAGCTATGCTATTCTGGAAGGAACATCTATGGCGTGTCCATTTGTCGCCGGTGCCATGGCACTTGTTGCCCAGGCTCGGGGCACGCGCGATCCCGAGACGCTAAGGGCAGCCTTGACTACCACAGCGAAACAAATTGTCTATCACGACGGAGAAGCCAACGACGACCAGGGACGCCTTGCCCCTGTAGCGCAAGCTGGATCGGGTCTCATTCAAGCGTGGGACGCCGCCCATGTCAAGAGCGTCATTAGCACAGCCGGCATCTCGTTCCGCGATACTGACAACTTGCCATCTGAGATCAAGTTCACCCTCAAGAACCTCGGTGACTCTGAAGTAACATACGAGCTCGGAAACAACCCGACCATGGGAGTGTACGCTTTCGCCCAAGGCAGCAAGCGAATCACGGCATTCCCGCCATTGAAGGCAGATGGGGCCGAGGCAAAGCTAGAGTTTTCCAACGACTTGATTACTGTGGGAGCAGGCGAGTCTGTCGAGGTGGCGGTTGTCTGCACGCCGCCGAGCGTGGACGCATCTAGACTTCCGGTGTATGGCGGCTTGATCACTGTTAACGGCACCAACGGCGACACGCTCGCGCTGCCATACCTGGGAGTGGCGGCCTCCATGAAGAACGACACCAGGTTCTTCCACACTGCTGATCCACTGGGAGTCTATCTCAGTCAAAATGGACAGAGGTGGCCCATTCCCGTGGAGCCCGACACCATCTTCAGGGGTCCCAGACCGAGCAGCGAGACGGCGTATCCAGAACCCGGGACGATAGCGTGGCCTCAGGCGCGTGTCGTTACCAATGTCGGCTCCAAGTTGGTGCGCCTCGACGTCGTTGCCGCCGACAACTCGACCGCAAGATGCCTCCCCTGGCAGGACTGGCTTGGCTACCGTAGTCTGGGCCAGCTTCCTTATTTTCCCCTGCGAGATTTGACCCGTGGCTCATTCCGCGGTACCTTGGCCGGTATGTTGGCAGACCACACCATTCTTCCCAATGGGCGCTACCGCTTTGTCTTGAGTGCCTTGAAGCTGCTGGGTGAGGAGGAGAACCCAGAGGATTGGGAAAGTGTTGAGATGATCCCATTTATCATTGAGTACACAACCGCCTTGTAGTCACCGAAATCTTGATACCACCTCGCCGTTCGACCAAGTCACATATATAATATATCAGTGGACAGAAAGTTTAATATTAATGGAGAAATTCCGTGTCAACGATATTTAAAACATCATTGGAAAGAGGCCGCATCTTGACCTTGCCATCACAAACTCTCGATGTCAGGAACTAGCTTTTTGATTCTAGGCAACTGGGGCATAGCTCATTCTGATGGACTATATACCGTCCATCTAAATCTTTGTTGTAGCAGGCTTCTCGGTGGCCTGTATTCGCGTTGAGTACGGATTTCTCACAGTACCTCCAGGTAAAAACTGGATGTTTGCACTGATAGTCGTGTTCGTTGACGGAGCACATGTTGATGCTGGTGTTGGTTATTGATGTCTTGAAATGGTTGCTTGGTATGATGAGGAAAAGAGTGTGCAGTGTAGGGTGTAAGCAGTAGAGAGCAAATAAACAGTAGAGGTGGTGCCTAGTGCCCCGGCAACCAATGCAGTCGTAAACAGTAGAGAGAAACAACAACGAGGCCATCGTCAGGCTGCCCTTGCGTACAGGGTAGCCGACTGGCCGAGTGGCCGAGCCACAGGTGGCTGCGAGCACCGTCACAAGCCACACTGAGCATGCGCAGGCATGTGATGCGACGGGATGTCGAGGGTTGCTTGGTATAAGAATGTCTGGACCGGTAAATTTCCTGGCATCCGTTGGATGTTTTATGAAGAAGTTAACCGACTCACATTACTGAGCAACGGTAAGACCAATATTAGGCATCATTGCCGCAAGCAATAATTAGGTTAACCTGTACATGTGCCTATACCAAGAATGCAACCACTAGTTAATGGAGTAATTGTGTTATCTCTCTCAAACGTGTGGCTCTAGGATGCATCTGCTCCCAGCCGTTTCAAGGAAACCATTTAGGATCTTTCGAACATTACAGAGTACCCTGTGCTACAATCGTACAAGTAAACTCGGTGAATCAGCATCATTGACTTCAGTGGAATATGTTCAATCTCTTTGAATCCTGCATCACGGATAGATCTGGAAGCTACGGCAGGACTAATAGCCAGAGCTCTTGCAGCCTGACCAGAGGATCGGTGACACGGATATAATTTCGAGTTTTTATCTTGTGTTTTAGTTCAATTGGTTCTCTGTCTCAATCTATCTATCCCAAATCAAGCCAGAACTCTGTATACAGGGTATTCATACCCAATAGTCACTGGCATGATATTGTATCGAGCATACGAGTCGTACGCCTCAGGCTCAAGCACCAGCCAGGCAAGCGCAGCATTGACCTGTCGCGTGCTCACCCAGTAGCTTCCAGCAGGGAATGTCATCTCCCTGCGGCTGACTTCCGTCGAGACTTCGTTGAGAATGACGCCCTCCCAAATGGCCGGGGCTAGGCTCGAGCTCGTGACGTTGTAGGCTTCGACCTTGCCGACGAAGGGCGTTCGGAGCGTGTCGACGGTGACACCGAGGACGCGCAGGCGCTCGGCAACATCGGCCCAGCATGGCGGGAACACGTATGCCTCGGGGCGGGATCGGGTGATGTTTGCGACGTTCATGGTGGTGTTGAGGAACGTGATGGGGGCATTGACAAGATCTCCTGTCTCGACCTCGATGAAAGACCACGACACATTGGTCCTGGTTGGCACCTCGGTAATAATAATGTCCTCGGTGCTGGAGATAAAGTCGGCGCGGGACTCCTCAATGACCTCGTACACCTCCTCTGCATTGTCAATGGCAGTTTGAATGATGGCCTCGAGCATGATGAGTCCACTTGCCACGCGGCGCTGGAAGTGCTGGCTACCCAGCTGAATACCGCGAGTCTCAATGAGGAACATGACAGCCTGGGTCAAGCCAATCGAGGTGTCAACATATCGAGGCTCGCCTGTCAGCTCCTCAAAGACAGGCACAGAGTTGGGAGTGCCGACAACGTAGGGGCTCCAGCGCAGGTCGTAGCTCTCCAGGGCGGCGGCAACATTGTTGGCAAACAGATCCTCGGAGAGCTTGCGAATGTCCTTGTGGATGTTGAGGTTCTTCATAGCGGAGAACTCTCCATCCGCTGGCGAGATCCACTGCTGCTGGGGTCCGAATCCGCGGTTGGCGCTGTACTCGTGGCACTCGACGCCGATATGGGGGCTGAAGTCGATGACAATCTTCTTCAGGTCGCGCGTCTGCTGGCGCGCGAGCTTGACGATATCTCTGTTGGGGTCGAAGCCGGTGGCAAAGAATCGCTGGAAGTAGGCGACTCCATCGGGGTTGTAGCGAGGAATCAACAGCAGGTCTGCCTTCTCGAGCACCGAGGCAGCCCATGTAGCGTTGGCGTCGAGCTTGCCCAGCATGGCAAAGACGGCCTGGTCACCGCCTGGCTCGTTGCCGTGCACACCTCCGTTGAGCCAGATCCGGAGTTTCTCGGGGGCCGAGGCGTTGGTCTGGGGCTGTGTTGAGGTGGACAGGACAACATAGGGGATGGAGCGGCCCTCCTCAGATCTGAAGTCTCCGGGGTAGTAGGTCATCCAGCTATTGCGGGAAGCCAGAGTGCGGAGGAAGTAATCTGCATTGTGGTCAGCAGAGGTGCGAAGGCTCTCTTGCGCAACATTGACATACCCATGGTGGTTTCATCCGTGGGACCGCTGGTTCCATTGTCGAACCCGGCCGGGACGGACTCGGGGTTGATGAAAGCCGGGGACAGGAGCTCAATTCCCTCGACATCGGGGAAATTTGCTGCCACGAGCTCACTGTCCTGGACCAGAGCTACTTGGTTGTCGGCATAGTGGCCCTGGGCATTGGCCAAGCCTGCCAGGAGCAGGCTCGTTGCGAGACGAGCGGCGTAGACCATGTTGAAGCTGCTGAGCAAGACGCTTCAGACCCTCAGTCTCGGATCTGCAGAGGTGAGGCAGCATGCAGGCTTAAATACTCCCTCTATACCCCGGTCCTATGGGCCCGACCCCGTCGAGAGACATGACATGCACGCAATCGGATGACAATTTCGATTCGTCAGAGAGAGGAGCAAATCAGTTATCTCGCAACTATCATGCCCCAAGTCGTCGTACACCCACCACGGACTCTTGGCGGTCGGTCTTTACCGGCCTCGGAGCGACGAGACTAAGGCATATCAGGATGGAGACCATGACGATGTGCCTGGGCAGCCAGGATTACCCCTCAGCATCCACCCAGTTCAAGGAATTTGCTCGCGACTTGATTCGCCAATTCCCACGGTAGTCGAGGTCCCTCCCACTGTCTCCATCGCCAACCCCCTTGGTTTCTTCCAAAAGTACCGGGGCTTTCACCGATAACACTCCGTAGCATGGGATATCCTGGGCAACGTCATCGGGGAGAATCCACAGATTAGATATGCATATTCAATCCTCTCCACCTTGCGTGTACTTTCTGTTAAGCTTATTGTGTAGTGCCTCTCTAGTAAAACAACATGCCTAGTAGATTTGATGATGGCAAAACAGGAGTACACATCTCTCTCGCCTGATAGACAGACGCAGTGCTTGCAGCATCGCTCTCTGCCAGACTGCACGCTCACCAGAAACGATTCCTGGCGTGCGACGGATGGGCAGTGCAGGGATCGCAGCCATCGCAACATATATGATCGCAAGGGAATGTTTCTTCAGCCTCAACCATGACGCTCTTGCAACGGCCGGCATCGTTTCCCCAGTAGCCACAGTTGCAACAGTTCCACAATCCATCCTTGTCTTCAAACGGGCATTCAGTCCTCCTGAGCTTGCAACGGGGAAAGCTGACCCCTTCCTTGGGATACACGTGGGTAGTGATTTGGGCATGTGCGCAAGGCCTCTCCTTGGACCCATTTTGGCAGGGCTGGATGTCGGAAACGCCGTGTGTGCAGAGAAGGTAGTATTTGATGATTTGACACATGATTGGAAAATTGCTTGTGGCCTGAAAGAAGACGCGAAAAATTGCCGTTGAGGTTGAAGTGATGCACGAGTAGGAGAGTAGAGTACGATACCAAGTTTCCATCGTGAGCTAAAAAGAGAAAAGCACGATATATACACGTGTGCCCCATTGACATCTTATAGCTTCGACAGATACGAAAAGACGGGAGGCGTGATTGGGTGATTGTATTAACTCCTATTCAACTTTGATCCCGTTCATCGAGATTTGCTGCGTCTCCAACGGTGATTCAGCAGACTCGGCGATCAAACCGGCGCTGAAATGTCAAAACCATATTACCTCATCATTTGTGTATAATATTGTTTCAGTTGCGAGGATGTGTCTTAGGTCGCCCTCTCAATTTTCTTAAACGAACTACCCAAGTATTTCAATAGAGCATAACGCCAAAGTACCGGTACATGTGGAAACAACATCTTGCAACATCATATGTAGATATACATGATACCAAGTCACTCTCAATCACGTGGTAGATCGCAGCTAGGGCACCTTTTACAAAGAATTTCTCTATTTCAGTAAATTACTACCAAAGTCTCTGTCCCTTGCCCTTGAGCTCGGTGCAACGGCCAGCATCATCCAGAAGAAGGCGTGTGCTACGAAGGGGCTCGGGCCAGTACAAGTGGCGTTTTGAACTGGTGCAATCACTCCAAGAGTCGGTGATCTGAACTACATCCGTTAGTCACACTGGGTCGGACATATTGTGCTTTGAATTCTGTCCTCGTGACATGAGAGCAATCATTGCAATGTCAGGCCATGGAACGGACGGAAGATTCGCATGCACGTTCATGTTACAACTCGTGAAGCGAAAGCAGCGTCACTGGAATCGACTTCAAGTAGCAGAAATAGATGGAATGCATAGTTCTAAAATTCTAAGCTTAATTGGTTCCTCCTGTATTGCACACAGAACTGATCTCTGTTCGTATCCTCCAGCACAAAGCATAAACAAAGAAAATTCAGAGTTCTACTAATACAAATAGGAGATAAAGCAGAGAGATGAAACAAAGAGAAACCATCAAAAGAGAAGCTTTGATGGCGCACAGACAACCGCGGCGTTCGCGTCTATTGCCGATAACCGGAACCCTTTCATGTTTCGTGCTTCCTGTACCGGAACATTGACGCCTTTGCCCAATATATCGTTTTCCCTACACCCGAAGGTGATACACAGGGGAAAAGCCTCCTTCCAAAAGTGGCGCCGAGGGCAATACTCGGAACTCGCCTGTGCTCAGGTACTGGGTTTGCAAGCTGAACAGACGTTGTGGTAGCAGAATGTGTCGGGGCAAGCCTTGTCAAGATGTAGACACCGCGGAGATCTGTTACCGCCACGGTTGCAACGGCAGCATGTCCATTGGTAGTTCAGCTCCATGAGGCGGCAAGTTGCAGCCGCACAGTCAGCAGAGATTCTGCACATATCAGTGTCACATGGATTTTCCGGGACGGGCTCCTGGGTGATGTTGGCACAGGAAGCCACGTATTCCTGGGTCGTCGGGTGGCGCGGGGCATGTTCGCAATATTCCATGTGGAAGGTGAAGTAAGTCGGCCGCTTGCATTGGCCAACATGGTGGAAGTGCTGGCAGCGTTGCATACACATGTTGATGACGGCCAAAGCGGGTGGCTGCTCGGGAAGAGTGGTAGATAGGCGACCAGAATCTGGTCAGGCGGACAGTGGCGTATCTCGTGCTTCCAAAAGATAGGGTCTCGGAACTATGCTGCCAGGACTAACAGTGTACGACAGCCGAGTTGCGGGAGAGGATATCGAAGAGGAAATTCTTATCGCTTCGGTGCTTCAAATATATTGGGAGTGAAGACTGTCGTTTGGGCCACGGAGTCGGGAGACTTTGAGGCCCAGGTATACCCAACAATTTCGACTTTAAGGGTCGTGTAGTTGAACTGCAGTGACCGTGTTGCGGGATGTATGTGTAACAACCTAACAAGAATTTTGCTAAAGTGTTTTCATCCACCAAGACGGGTCGAGGTAGTAAAGGTTATGACAGAGATTGCAGCCTTAGGAAGAACACAACGTTACGGTTGTGGATGTGTGAAGTAATGAAGCACGAGAGAGCAGCCTGCTTAGAAAGATTGACTTCTCAGATGATATGTTTAAACAATGTAAACATATGAACCATGGAGCCACGAGAAGAGGATTTGCATGAAATATCCCGATGTCTGTCACTGTGGTGTAGAAGTGAAGATCAATTAATCTGAACCGTCAGGAAACCACCTCCTTTATAGTCGATCATTATGCGAGCGGTCAATACAGAAAAGTCATTAGGGGAAAGCATTCACCCGCTCACCTCGCCGTTCCATGGCAGAGTCAAAGCCATCGTACACCCTGGCATACACGTGGAGAAAGCATGGCAGACGAAGTCGCACATGAGGCTGAAAACCCCAGTCCTGGTGAGCTCAATGGCATCCTGGCAAATACTAGACATTAGATGACTCTAGAAGGTGTCTTCTGGATACGTATAATGAGGCACGAGGCAAAGTGAGACATAACGCCTTAAATCCATGGTAAGGTGGAGATGAGACCGAGGGGGGTTGACGGGTTGTCAACTCAAGTGTGGCAGCTCTGGCTGAGGAGGCGGCCGATGGGAGTGATACGCGGAAAAGTGCCAAAAATAAAGATAAATATAAGCCGAGCAACTCCATGTTACGAACATTGCTTCATGTTGCAGCAGCGGGCGAAACATATTGAGCAAGTTGTGTTGCACGGGTTGACGAGCTGAAGGGTACGTGCAGTTGCATTCCCTCTGTGACTCCTGAGCTTCGCAAAAGGGTTGGCTGGGGGCGTCGCTGACCAAGGGGCTGCAGCGGGAATCAGATGCCTAGAAGAGTGATCTCAAGCGAGGACTTGGCCTGGCATACTCTCCGGGCGTTTATTGAAGGCCCGAGGGGAAAATGACGCTTGGAGGTCCGAGATTGTTGGGGGCACCGAGGCCAGGAGGCGACACCTTGCTGACCGGAACTTGCGTTGAAGGGGAGGGTAACGGGGATTATGGACACTTTTCGTACGCGGAGCGGGCGTAGGGCTTAGTATTGCCGAGACATGTAACGAGTTTGGTCTCTGAATGGGGCCATGGTGTCTGCCGATCTGTTAGTCTCTTGTTGACGCCGTCTCGTCAACAAGTGGCAATGGTGGTTCCTTTGGGCGTGTACAAACGTCATACCCTCACAGATGATAACCTAAGATGTTTGAATGACGCAATACTACAATGCAAGAACGTCAACAGGCTTGAGCGTGCCGGATACGGACAATAGGTTGTAGCACGCCGCATTGACCTGATCCAAGCGTTAGCAAACGCCTGGACTCAGCTACCTCAAGAGCGATATAGAAAGGGGGTGAGTAGTGGTAAGTGAATCAGGCCCTGTGTGCCACGACAACGTGCAAGTGTTGATTAACCGCAGATGACGTGCGTCACATGCTGAAAGGGGGGGGGGGGCAAAGAAAGGACAGTGGTGGCACAAATTATGCGACCATAGGTCATCGTCAGCACATAGCCCGAGGCAAATGGTCTAGACGGCTGAGATATAGGATGATCAGAGATGCGATAGGGTAAAAGTGCCACCGGCCAAGCCGACATCCCGAGGTCCCATCATTGACGGACGGCCCGTGAGTTAACCGCAGCTGGTACGGGGGGAGGGGGAAATCGCCAGACGAGGCAGCCCCTTGATATTCCATGGCAGATAAGCGCTGTTTAGGGAAGGTGATTGTCGCTGCAAGATACATGCCGTTGCTGTCGTGAGACGTTGGGGCGAACCAAGGAAGGCGGGCGCGCGCTGCGTGTTTGCGAGTCGGCCGACGGGCTGAGACAGGTAGTGGCAGCGGGAGAAGGATGAGTCGGGGCTCTAGAACATGGTACAGAGAAAGAAAGAAGAAGAAGAAGAAAAGTGAAAAGAAGTGGAAAAGAGCCGAATGCATGTTACGAGTGGGAAGAGATGGTTGGGGGGACAAGATGTTTCTTTCTTGCAGCCACGAGCGACGCTCGTAAAAAATCGCACAGGGATATCCATTTAAACGCCGTTACATGCCTGCCTGTCAGTCCGCTTGCCACATTACATTGCCTGGCTTTGTAATAATGCCCTTCTTCTTTCATTCATTTTCGTTTCCTTTTCCCACTCTCCTTGGCTTAGAATCTGTGACATGTTGTTAGGGGGGGGGGGCGTGTCTCGGCGGTGTGTGACAGACAAAGGGGGGGAGGGACATACCTAATCTCGTACGAGCCTGCTCTTGTCATGTAACGCACCCACTTGACGCTCGAGTAGTTGCTCTTCTCAAAGACCTTGAGGTAGCGGACGAGCAGGCCAGAGCTCGTAAACATGAGGAGGCTGAAGTTGAGGCTCAGGGGCGGGCGGCTCCAGGCCCTCTGGTTGGTCATGCTGGTGAGGATAGCCTCGGCGCTGAGGACGTACTCGGCCTGGCCGGTGAAGCGGCCAATCTTCCAGACAATGACGTTCTCGCTGGGCTCGTACTTGGCCTTGCCCTGGGTGGAGCGCTCGATGATTTTGGCCGTGTTGAGGGGCGTGGGGATCTTGATGACGACGTTTGTGGCGAAGAGCTTGGGGCCAAAGTTGGCCTTGACGCCGATGCTGTACTCGACCTTGGAGCGGCCGACCTCGTTGACAATGGCGTGGACCTTGAAGGGAAGGTTGACGTTCTCGGTGGCGCGGTAGCGCATGAGCTCGAACTCGCCGTCCGGGGGCACGAAGCTGATGATGCGGTCGCTGTCAAACTTGCCGAGCTTGACGCACTGGTGGAACTGGCAGTCCTCGAGGGTGACGCTGCCGGCGGCGGCCTTGGTGGCCTTTGTGCCCATGCGGTTGCCGCTGGGGAGGCTGAGGAGGCCGTCGTTGTCGAGGAGCAGGCGGTCGTTGAGGCCGAACTTGCACTCGGGGGTGCCGGAGAGGTAGGCGCGCATGACAATCTGGCCGGTGACGTCGGCGCGGAGGACGGAGCCGGTGGCCGACATGAGCAGGTTGACGTCCTCGATGACGTCGACAAAGGCTTCGTTCTTGCGATAGCGGACGTCGGCCTTGCGCCAGGAGAGGGCGCCGGTGGCCTGCATGGTGATCTTGGCCGTGTCCTCAGGGCGGGTCTCGGACTTGACGCCTTCGGTGGTGATGTACATTTTGAGGGTGTCGGTCTCGGTGTTTTGGGGGTAGCCAAAGTCGATGACCTCTGGGTTGGTGTCAGCCTATATGGGGATTTGTGTGGAGGTAGGGCATTGGGAGAGCGTACCGTCGAGGAGCTCGTAGACGAGGACAAAGTTGTTCTTGACGGCCTCCTCGTCAAACTTGCCAAAGTAGCCGCGGCCCAGCTGGATCAGGCGGTAGAGGAACTCGAAGACGAGGGCGGCATTGGCGTTGCTCTTGGTGATGGCGACGAGGTAGATGTTCTCGTGCTTGACATGGCTAAAGGTGGTGCTGCCGAGGGTGAGGATGGGCGAGCGGACCTGGGCGTTGGAGATGACCTGGATGCGGAAGACGTCGGCGAGGCGGGGGCGGCAGTCGTTGCGAAAGGCGCGGAAGATGAGGTTCTCGCCCTTTTGGTTGAAGATGAGCACGCCCGACAGCATCGTGGCGGCGAGCAATTGGATCGAATCGGCGTGCGTGCGTATCTACGTTGGATACTTAGGTGGTTGCTAATTGGGAGCTCGCGAGATAGGAGGGGATTCTGCCGCCAAGGGGTAGGCGGTGAGGGTGTTGAGGTGAGGTAAGCATGCCACTACTCCAGCTTCTAGCCTACCCTGTACTGGCTGGCAGGCAATTCGAAACATGTGTATTATATGCATGCTGGAAGAAGATACGTGAGCTGTAAGGGTACATTTTCTGTGGCAATATGTAGGAGATTATGCAATTAGCATGTGTAGCCGTATCGTGGTTCGACCAGAAGCACAGGGCTGGATAAAGAAAAGGGCAGCAAAATAATTAAGTCGTTTTGGGGAAATTGACACCAAGTTATTCAGGCGCCTTGGACGCTGTATTGGCCCGCCTACTGTTGTCAATTAGGGGTCTGACGCCCAGGCCAGAGCATACTTACATACTGTATTTTCCATGGCACATTGTCCAACCTAAACACCACCAACTTCTCCAAAACATCATCCTTAGATTACCATCCATGAAACAACGAAATATTTACCCCACGGCCCCAGCAAGCGCAGATCCGGACCCCTCCCCCACAGGAAACACCGTCGACTAAAAACATGGCAATTTCTCACGCCCTCGAAGCCGACGTCCCGGCGCCAAAAATTGCCCACGCTGCTCGACTTTGCGTCCTTATCTCCCTCTGCTGTACCGGCAGTGCAGCATGCACACCCTGGTCTCTCTCGACCCGCCGCAGCCCGTTCTGGATTGTACCATGCAACCTACGTACGCTGCTGCTTGGACGTGGCCGTACCTAACCAAACGGGACAACGGAGCTCAGGTCCGTCCAGCAAGGCGAGGGGAAAACAGAGAAACCCTGTGCCTGTCGGCTTGGGAGTCCTTCATTCGCCCATCCAGGTTGTACATTCAGCTCCTTCTTGTCGCCAATGTCTTTCCCAACTTCTCTGCTTCTTCGTTGTGTCCTCTGTCCATCCCTCCTGGCCCGACATTGGATTAAGCAGCACCCGCGGCTGCTTCTTTAATCAACGAATCCATGGTCCGGGACGATCGCGAACCGCGGCAGCGGAAACTCCAATATCGAGGCCATTGTCAATGAGCTAAAAGCCGGCGATCCCTACTCGTTGCGACCAACCAAGCCCTCCCCTTCGTATTGACGGCGCACCGGCACATAGTACGTTTATTAACAAGCAGCCCACGCCGCAGTCGACGCCAGCCAATGCTGTCTCCCCAGATTCCCCAACTTGGCATCGCCATCTATTTCGCTCGGCAAGGGTCTGGGGTCTGCGTACCTGCTGTTGTAGATACACACCTCCCGCTTGGCGTGGTCCAGATGCTCCTTGGTCCATCTTGCCTTGCCTCGCTCAACGGCTTGGGTATCCGCTGGATAGATTGAACCTCAGCTGTCCTTGCTCAATCCAGAGCCCCTCGAACCCGCCGACTCGGTCTACGCAGCCCTCGTGGACAGAAACCCTCTTCCCCCCCGTCCACGGCCCACGTTCCCCTCGTCCGTTTCAGGCTCCGAAGGAACATTGGCCTCCGAAATCAGCTCCCGTTGGGGTATGGTTGCATCGCCGTCGGGCCCCGTCCCTCCTTTGCTATTGGCACTGCCGAGCCACCAGCCTACCTGTTCCGTCCCATGATGCCACCAATGGCCACCCACAGCCAACACCAAACGCCTGTTTTCTCCCACCGTCGGCTCACGATGGGGTGCCAGTCGAGCTGCTATCCGTCCTAGGCTATTCGGCATCTCCAGCCGGTGATGCTTACTCCATCGAGACAGAACTGGCCCTGCTCCGAACCGCTCTCTGGTCTGAGCACATTTGAGCTCAGGGACACACGGTCTGCTGCTGCCGAGACTGAAGTCGTCCTCCCGGAAGTGTGCCCGCTTCTCGATCGGCCATGTATCTTGGCTACAGCCTTGGTAACCTCTTGGTTCGTCTTGGGGACCTATAAAGGGCTGCTTCTGCTGTCGATCTGCTGCCGATCCTCTCCCTCTTGCTCCCTACCGCCCCGGACAATCATCTTGGCCTCTCAGATCCGTCTTCGCCATGGCTGCCAGAACCCTCTTCCTTGCGGCTTCCCTTGCCGTCGCTGCCCTTGCTGTGCCCCTTGAGACCCTCGAGGAGAGACAGTCCTGCGGAACTGCCTGGTGAGTCCCCCCCCATCCTCCACTTCCCCTTGGATCGCCATGCATGCCCACGCATAGAGATATGCCATACTTGCATCTCTTCCTTTCCTTTCTTCCTCCTGCTAACACCCTCCCAGGGGACAATGCGGTGGTAACAACTGGCAAGGCCCTACCTGCTGCGCCAGCGGCAGCAGCTGTGTCGTTGTCAATGAATGGTACCACCAGTGCATCCCTGGCGCTCAGGCCTCTTCCACATCGAGGACCTCTTCCAGCAGCGCCAGCAGCACCCGCGTCAGCTCCAGCACCCGCTCCACTGCTTCGGCTACTGTGAGCACCCGCACCACCGCCTCCGTCACCACTACCCGGGCCTCCGTCACCACCTCCGGCTCCAACCCCCCCGTTGGCAGTGGCACCGCCACCTACTCCGGCAACCCCTTCTCCGGTGTCGGTTTGTGGGCCAATGAGTACTACCGCTCCGAGGTCCTCAACCTTGCCGTGCCCCAGCTCAGTGGCGCCATGGCTACCGCTGCCGCCAAGGTCGCTGACGTTCCTTCTTTCATGTGGCTGTAAGTCAAACCCCTCCCCTCCCCTCCTCCTCTGCCCCTGCCCTCTTGCCGCAGATCCTATGTTCCTGAGGGACTGGGTGGGCTAACCTCATTGCCCTGCAGCGACACCTTCGCCAAGACTCCTCTCATGAGGAGCACCCTGGCCGATATCCGCGCTGCCAACCGTGCGGGCGGTAACTACGCTGGCCAGTTTGTCGTCTATGATCTTCCTGACCGTGACTGCGCTGCTGCTGCCTCCAACGGAGAGTATCACATTGATCAAAATGGCGTCAACAACTACAAGAACTACATTGACACAATCCGCGAGATTGTCGTCGAGTACTCTGACATCCGCATTCTCCTCGTTATTGGTGCGTCTCTTTAACCCCGTTCATCCAACCGCATGCATGATATAAATGCTAACTCCCACACAGAGCCTGATTCGCTTGCCAACATGGTCACCAACATGAACGTCGCCAAGTGCGCCAACGCTGCTGATGCCTACCACGAGTGCACTCAGTACGCCATCGCCCAGCTTAACCTCCCCAACGTTGCCATGTACCTCGATGCTGGCCACGCTGGCTGGCTCGGCTGGACTGCCAACCAGCTCCCTGCTGCCCAGCTGTACGGTCGTCTCTACGCCGAGGCTGGCCGCCCTCGCGCCCTCCGCGGTCTCGTCACCAACGTCTCAAACTACAACGGTTTCCGCTTGACCACTGCTCCTCCCTATACCCAGGGCAACGCCATCTTCGACGAGGAGAGGTACATCAACGCCCTCGGTCCTCTTCTGGAGCAGAACGGGTGGCCCGGCGCCCGCTTCATCGTCGACCAGGGCCGTTCCGGCAGGCAGCCCACCGGCCAGCTCGAGTGGGGACACTGGTGCAACGCCCTTGGCACTGGCTTCGGTACTCGTCCCACCACTAACACTGGCAACCCACTTGTCGATGCCCTCGTCTGGATCAAGCCTGGTGGTGAGGCTGATGGTACTAGCGACACCACCGCTGACCGCTACGACCACTTCTGCGGCGAGGCTGACGCCATGAAGCCTGCCCCCGAGGCCGGTACCTGGTTCCAGGCCTACTTTGTCCAGCTTCTCCAGAACGCCAACCCCTCTTTTCTGTAAGTGAGTTGTGGCAACATGGCATGGGAGAGTCAGGCAACATGGACATGCAAATGCATGATGTATTTGGTATGGGATACTGCTATAGATGACAGACAATAAAACATTACTTGATATACAAACAGTCCACCTACTGCGCAAGTGCGCATCAGGTTCATTCCAGGTCGAGGGGATCCCAATATAAATGTGAATAACATCTCCGGCGTATGTGTCTGTACAGGATGGCGAACCAGAAGCCTCGGAATGGGTGGCGATCACCTTTGTTGACGATGCCTGCCTCCCAACGCGCCTTTACCCCTGCTACATGGCGTCGGCAGCCATTAAGGGTAAGGCTACGAATGCGTGCAAGTGACCAGCGATATATCGAGACTCCGAGACCACAAAAGGCGGTAGCAGCCACAGCCACGCCACTAGCCTTCAAGACCAGTGCAAGTCGAGAGTTGCCAGGAAGCAGAGGGACAAGCTGAAACCCCAAATATTGACCGTCGATCTCAAGAGATGTCCAGAATCTCCCAAGAGCCGCAAGGCAGCAGGTGCCCGAGAACAAGGCGGACCTATACAGCCAGTCAGTCACTGAGCGCAGCGTCGCTTGGCCACGATAGCTGGGAAGGGTAACGGGGGCCACTTACCACCTCATCATGGCGTCGAAATAGACAGGAGCTTTTCCCTCGCTTCTATCAAGGTTGACTAGGTGGCTCAGGAGGAAGTCCATGGCGCGCACGTCCCGGAGGGCCCTCTTCATCTCGGCTCTGGAGCGCCACCCCTCCTTGGGAGGGCATTCATCCTCGGCATCGTCGAGCCCTGAGTTAAGCTGTGGTTAGGTCATGTACCGCTGCTATTTTGACCTGCTCTGGAGGTCTTACCTTGCCGCTTCCCTGGTAGTTCCATGACTGCGTCGGTCTCTTCCTGGGGAGCGGGAGCTAGATGCTCAAAGTATTGATCCATGTGATCTATGACCGAGTGCTTCCTCATGTCAAACTCGTCCCAAGTAGATTCTTCGTCAAGATTGCTGGCAGCGTCTAGCGGCGGGGCGCGAGAATCGTAGTTGGGATCCCCGAAAATGAAGCCCAGGATGACCGACGCGGTCCCTGGCGGGTAGACATTGTCTTGCGCGGCCATCGCCAGGCCGGAGGGGCGTACGGGGATGAAGGGGAGGGCTATTCTGGTCGTGGTAATGCCTCGGCGACTTGCGTGGCCGTAAAACTTCCTTTACCCAGGGCGCGTTGGGAGGTGGAAAAGTGTTGACTTGACCGTGTAACCAAGAGTCTAGAGATCACCACAAATCAGGCGCACCTCGCTGCTCTTGTTGACGTTACACGTTAGGCACGAGTGTTGCGGTGTCCTGTACTTCCCCCACCTGTGGTACGGGTACACACTGGTACACACTCAAGAGGTAGGCCATGGTCACCGTCGTCGGATGCAGAGATGACAAAGGCCAGCTTTGCATATACATACATACGGATACACAATTGGCCGTACAGGTACTTGGCACTTGCAGGTAAGTAGGTATGTAGGTACTCGTACCTACAACGCCAAGGAACCACTGAAGACTCCTGGAATGCATCCAGTCGTTAAGTGGCCTCGCCCGCCCTCGAGCACCGCCAGTACAATAAGCACTGATCAAGCACGAGGATACCTTCTGCAAGACGACGAACCTGGTAGGTGCTTCTTCCGTGCACCAGACGGGCTATGACCATACCGCCATCCCGTCAGCAGAATTAGTGCATCACGGCGTTACGGCATCTGGCCAAGTTGCATGCGTTGTGCCAGCTGATACTCTCCCCCAGCCCCCGATGCTCAGCTCGGGAATGGTCATCAACACTGTCTATACCACGCCACAGTGCCACAGCATATGCCCAAATTGTTGATCGACCGCTTTCCGATAGACAACACAGCCCACCGCCTCACCAAGCAGGGGAGCGTTGGCTGGTATAGCCAACAGCTGGTAATGCTCGGAAGCGCCATGGTGCCTGTAATACAAAGCAGGTAGCCTTGCACACTGGCTTGGCTGGCAAAGACTCATCATGGTATTGGGAAAAAGGCCGACCTATGCAGAGAGCCGCGCGAAGACCACCCAGGCGAGCTGGTGCGTTACCACCGCAATCCCACATTCTTTTCTTGCACCGCCGTCCTCAAGTCCTCGACGTGTGAGCATCTTGCACGATAACCAAAAGGAAGAGCGAAAAGATCAGCATCACCTCCTCTCACTCTTCCACTTCCATCTCTGGCCATGGACGACAGAGGACCTAGCTGCGACGCTGCCACCTTACCACTAGCCAGCAAGGACAGGCTCGTCGTGCGGCTGCAATTATGGCATTTCTGCCGACTTGGCAGATCAAAGAAGATGAACCGCCTCCTTGCACGCCACTTTGCTGACTTGAAGCTCGCCAATTGGGACGTCCACGACGTTGCGATTCTTGAGCCAGAAGGCCGGGCTAGACGTGACTACTTCGTCCCCGTCGAGGTAAGTAGAACACCCTCCTTCTTGGCCACTCTTTCATCGGAGGGAGGAATTTTGGTACTGGCATTGGAGTGTCACGGCTAATCGATCGTTATTTCCCCCTCTCCCAGGTCGACTTTGAGCACAAATACTGTACATACCACGATACCAACGGCAGCGCCGAATCCGACGTCCGAGAGCTTTTCCAAGAAACCGTGCCGCAAGCCATCCTTCCCTTCTTAAGCACCTCTGAGTCCCAGGACCCGGTGAGGATCATGAAGGTGTCGTGCATCAATACACAGTGTCCCTCGCCGAGCAGGTACACTCATGTCACTTTCCTCAGCAGACTGCCGATAAAAGTCGAGACCATCCTAATGCCCACCTCAATCAATGTTAGCCACTTGTCCCTCCTGTACGTTAGGCCCGGCCACCTGGCTGCCAACCATCGAGGTATCAATATTGACGTCTAAGGGTATCGGCTGGACACGCAACTATGCCCCAGATCCTCGAGCTCCTCACACTCTTCAGCCAAATCACGGCGGACCGAAATTACGACCTGAGCTTCCTGTCCGAGGCTCATGCTGAGGCCTTGTTCAACATCAAAACAGCCGTCGCCAAAGCATCGCTGCTTATCGCTGTTGTCGACCGGGTAATCGTCAACTTCCTCCAATACCTCCTTCTTGAGATGCTGATGGACCTCAGGTACGAGACCATTGGGTGGCGTCGAAAAGTGCCAAGGCAGTCGCATCCGAACAGTCGGCGCTCGGCATGACATGGGAGGAGAGTCTGACCTTGTACAGTGCTTTGGAGAGAAAGATGGGTGGGGTTGTTGAAAACATCAAGGCGATTCAGGGACACAGCGGTATGTCACAAACGGTTCCTCCCACTCCTCGCTATTTGCCACTTTGCCCCCGCTTCCCATGTGTTGTCTTGCTCCTTCTATCTCGTCCTATACGTCACCTCGGTCATTTTCTTTCCCTTATTGCGGACTTCCCGGATAGGATACTGAAGCAAATGGTGTGTTGGCAGATTACACCCCACAGATGGTGTATGAAGCAATTTTGGAATTGCACGCTGAAAGCCTAGCGTTTACGCATTACCGTCAACAGCTCCAGCCACAGCTGAAGGACCGACTCCATGAGATGGAGAGCACTCTTGCCAATCACGAAATGGCGCAGGGCGCGGGAATGCTTGCAACAGTCTTAGGAGCCGGAACCGGAGCCGGAGGCATGATCCCGATTGGAGCCCATGGAAAAGTTCCAGCGAGTATTGCTGCTGTGGCTGCGTGTTTCGGCGTCGGCTTCGGTTTAGTCACCGCCTTCACTCGGCAGCGAATCATTGACATACGCCATGAGAACATAGTTACTGTACACTGTGAGTCTCCGTCCCGCTGCACCGTTTGGTGTTCCTGTCTTCAATCATATATCTAACGTTTCCCCTTCCCACCAGTCAAGGAGAACCTGGAAGCTCTGGGCGATTCATTGAACGACACGCGAGCCGCTCTGGCCATAATCTTTTGTCGTGATGCCCTCAATGTCGATCTTCAAGACTTGGGTGTCCATGAGCGGATCAAGGTTTTTGAAGGGCTCGGTGTGGATGGCGACAGGCTAGGCAAACGCTGTTATGAAGAGAGCGATATCACAGTCAGTCTCCAGAAGTTTGTGAGGCGCTATGAGAGGTTGGCGAAGAGTGCAGCCAAGCTAACCGGCTTAACCCGTTGCGATATTGTCACTGTGGAACACGGGTCTTAGGGAACACCGACGAGTCTGTAATTGCACCATTGAATCGAACTGCTAAGAGAGGAGGCATGTAGGTGGGAAAGCTTTTGGAAAGTTACAGCTAGAAGATATATAACACATGTCAGTGCAACAATGTGATTCCTAGCTATGATATTGAGTGCATGCTCTCACATTTTAATATGGTCAGCCTATTCGACAAGTCACTCCTGTAGATAAAGAAACTCGTTTCATGTCGTCGAGAAAACCGTGGAAACACCTTATCACATACTCTATTGTTGCTGTAATGCAGGTTATTCCAACCGATCTGCAATACAACAGCCTGAGTCGGAACTGCACACCTCAGCATCGGTGGTTTAAAGGGGCAAGAGACGAGTTTCTGCCCGTCGCTGAATCATTGACGCTTTTAACTCAGCATCATGGCGGAGAGGCTTGTACAACAGGTAGATACCTGTTCCTCCTCTACAGTGTAGGATTCCCCGATCCGCTGCCTCGTTGCAATGACATTAGAGATGTGGATAAACTACGCATTGCATCGACCCCCAAGGTTGGGGTTGTGTAAACGAAATGAAGGTTATTAATATTAAATCCTTGTACTCTGCAATGCCTGCTTTATTCCTAAGCGCCAATACTGACACCAACATCCACGCCCACAATGTCCTCATTCAGTACCACGTGTAGCTCTGTGTCTACAAACTCAGGAAGCTCCGTGACAGTGCTTGGAGGGATAACCTTGCTGTTCTCAATCTTCATCTTTAAGCTGGTGACTGAGTCGAGGGGGATCACGGTGCCGTCATGCTAAAAAGAGGTAGTTAGCTACTGGCATCAAGGAGCTACGGCAGATGGACATACCTTGGTAATCTCAACTCGCAAGCTGGACAAAATGTCATCAACGACCTGATCAGCTTCTCCAACTTTGGCTTCCACGGGATTTGCGACTTTATCGAGCGTGAATTCTCCATTGAAGAAACCTGTGGCAGGCTGCTTAAGAACAATGAAGCTTCCAACGCTCGTGGTGTTTGTGTAAATGTCGATGGAGCACGGGCGATCAAGCTGCTCGACGTCAACCTTTAGCTGAGCAAAGTAACGTGTGTCGGGCTCGTCGCTTCGCTTGCGCTTTCCGGATGACTTCGGGGCGTACAGTCGGTTGATCAGGGCGATGGCGTCCTTCTGCATCTGCTGATCCGACTTCTTCCAGTATTCAAGACCCTCGTACGTGTAGCCAAAGTTCTTGATGCTCTTGACAGATTCGGAAGTGTGGAATTTTCCAGGCGCGGCGAAGAAAGGCTTCAGGGGACTCTGGGGACCTATCGATGTTCGACTCGGCGTTGAGAAACGGGATCCTCCTGAATAGGATCCGGTGAAACTGGACTGTTGTGGCTTTATGAACTGCCAGTAGGCCCAGAGCCGGTCGACATTGGTGTGATGTAGCATACTTGGTAGATTAGTGGCTGTCTTTCCAGATTGACCCTGCAGGCACCACATACAAGAGAGGATCAAAGGCAGAGTAATCGGCATCAAGGAACTGGCCGCCACACGCACCATCCCAGTGAATGGCGTTGTGTATCATCTCCAGACTGGCGCCAGAGCTGCTGGTCGAGGCGAACTGGTTAAAGTTCTGCGCCCTGGTGAAGAGATCGTACTGTTACAATTAGCCACAGGGCCTGAATAGCCTAACCCTTATGAGAGAGGTGACTTACTATCCACTGCTTGTAGGGACGTTTCGCTATAGCCTGGTTGGCCGAGTTGGGGTAGCTCTGCGGGCTAGGGCATCTGTTGATCTGGGACGTCTTGCTGAACCCGCCGAACTCGCCGTTCAGCGCGCTCTTTGGGAAGCGATAGGTGCGGAGCGGGTTATCGATCTCGATTGTCTTGAGCTCGTTGCCGTTGGGGACCTTGACCTTCATCTTTGCGGGCACAGTAGCCGGAGGCACAAAAGAGCCGGTTCCCCAGTCCCAGAAAGGCGCGCGAAGAGTCTGAGCCGCCTTGACGTATTGAGCTCGGTACTTGGATGGGTACTGATTGGCGAGTCTAACGGCGGTGTCGACAAGCCGTTGCTGAATAAATTTAGTAGCTGAAGGCGTCGAATCGTAAAGCGAAAGCATCATCATACCTCGAAGAGCATAACGTATGGTCGATGCCATGTGAGGAAAAGGTTCTCCTATGCGTGCGTTAACATCACCTTGTCCTGCCTGCGGTCGGCCGAATCGCTTACACCGTGGGGGCAGTATCCCAGCCATCCGTCCGACGTTCTCTTGCCAGCGCCGTTCCACTCGATATAGGGCCTGCCGTGGATTCCTTAAAGGCGTTAGAACCTGGCTGTTCTAGAGATGATGAAGAGGACTAGGAGGTGTCGTACCAGCAACCTGGAAGAAGGAGAGTTGGCTCTTGGCATCCTGTGAATACAGGTCCGCCAGCGCTCGAAGGTAGAGATCCCTACTATGCGTCAGCGACCAGGAATGGTTACCGCGAAAGCTACGTTTACGATGTGACGCACCATTGGGGTCCTCCAGCGACTGAGAAAGCGTTGATACTTCTGCGCAGCGGGACCTCGCTTCCTTTGGCCACCTTGATGCCTGTGATGGGATAATTTGTTTGTGCTGTAACGAGAGTGCTAAGGGCGCACAGGGCCCAGAAAAGGAGTGGCAGTCGCAGCATGGTTGGAAACAATCAAGCGCGGCTGAGGAGCAGCTCTCGCAGGGTCCCCTCAGCATCTTAAGAGCAAATCCACGACCGGCTAAGCCCATGACATGGCCTGTTCGTTACTAAAAACTCGTCATTCCACTTACGTACTGCGTCGCTCATCTCGCCTGCCTAGGTACCCCCCCAACTGAGATTACGGGTTCAATATTATGCCTGGCTCGAGTCAAGCCACTGGGTGCGCAGCACGCTGGCTAGGCTGCTCCTGTACAGGAACCGCCCGACCAATGAGTGGTGTGCTACGGCCCTTCGGCACGATGGTCTAGACCATTTGGCGCCGGCCCATTGCCTCCAGCTGGACACGGACGTTGGATACGAGGAAGACATTACCCCTGACCCCTGCTGGGGGGTTGCGCTAGAAGCAGGAGAGCATCGCTTCATCGACGTTGCGGGGAAAGGTCTACGGGTAATGAAACCCCTAATTACGTCCACCGCAAAGCTTGTCTGGATCTACCACGATTTACTAACACGTGGATCCCCCTTCGCTAAGCATCCAGTGGACTAGGGCGCCTCCTATTTCTGCGCTGGCGGCTGAAGGTACGGAGTAGGCGTCACATGTTAGAGTGTGGTGTGGGGAATTTTGATATTGTGACGAGTCGGATGACTTATGTATGACAAGTGTAAAGGCTGGGATATACTGTGATGTAGATGCATGTACTGGCCATCCAGAACTGTATGTAAAAGATAAATGGAAGATGCTTTATTTGTAAGCTGGCTCATTGTTGAAGAGTCTGGCAATTTTGGGATGCATATCAGAAAGTTGAGCTCCGCGTCTGTATTTCTACACTTCCTTGGCAGCTTGATAGAAATAAAGAGTATCCGATAAACACGAAGGGCCACCAATTAATAACTAGAGGCATCAAGAAAACTAGGTCATTTTTGTTGATAGATCTCTGTTGCTCCTGATGCTGATTCAAAGGCTAACCATTAACCGAGTTCAGGGGCATTTCTCAGATGCTTGTGATCGTAAAAGTTCCGAAACGCCCGTTCATCCAACTTGGGGCGCACATTGTCAACCTCCTCAGCATCTTAGCGTGAGAGCGATTATGCTATTGGTAATAGGAATGGTTAGGACAGAAAGTCAACGTCGCAGCTGGAGACGGAGAGGTGAAGCAAGGTGGCATATCATAAGATGTGAGATTTCTCGATTGTGTGCGTAAATGGGATACAGACCAGCGACTTCGAGCAGGGTGCCTCTGAAGTTAAAGGCGATATCAGATTAGATGATTTTTGGCAAGAAAATTGAACGGAGAAAAGCGTGAGGGTTTTGATTGTGGTGATGGTGATGTCAAGGAGTTCCCAGCCATATACCACAGTTAGTCAGAAGCTTCCGCGATGATGCCACCGTGGCATCGGGCGTCCAAGAAGGCCTCTGCCCTGTGGATCGATCAGAGGAGAAGGCTTCGGCGAACGAAGTGGTCAAGGTTGGCGCAGCGCATCATACTTCTGTTATCCAAGATGGTGTAGAAGAACAGCGATCGGTGTCTATACAAACCTCATGCCAAGAACCCAATAATTGATACCATTGTGAGAAGAAGGCGGTGGTAGCAATACTGCAAAGCAATGTGGAAGAGTCGTCAGAGGCGGATATGCTTACACTTCCGCCACTTCGCTCTCCACCTCATTCCGATTGTTTGTTACTCCGGTAATGACAGTACTTTCTGCACTTGCTTCATGAAGATACTAACCAACGCCAGCAAGATCATTAAATGATCGCTTAGAGTTATGGACGTCGTATCAAGTCAAATGCAGAGAATCTGTGCCAACTGCCCAATCCTAGCACCCACATGTTAGCCATCATTCCCAGCTTCCTGCACAATAATGCCAGTATTTATTAGCAATTTTGGTATGTTTCTGTGGAAATTATTATTATGTATCACCATGCTGAGGCTCATGACGCCATGCCGCTTGCCAGAATAGCTGGGAACTGCCTTGAAGCCCTATCACATTTTGGAGATTTCGCAAATATTGATCATACGTCTCCAAGATTGCAGGGCTCAGATGTGCTAAAGTTTGCTCCTACAAACACGTAAAGCACAATTGTGCCATGTTCATGGCGCCTTTCTACCGCCTCAGGCCTACGGAACGGGATATTGTTGAAACGCTTCGAGTTGCTTCCCGAAATCTGTAAGCAGACATTTAGCGAGCCATCATGCACACCGCTTACTACATGTCCTTCTTAGTGAAACCTCGGCGTCCTTGATTGAATGTCCCAATAGAACGCAAATGTGAATGCATAAAAGGTGGCTTAGGGGCGCGGGGTGCTTTATCGATTTGAGGGATAATCCTCAATATGTACACTATCGTGTTATTGCGTAACTCATTTATTTGTGAGCTTGAAGCCCATGCGGCAGGCCGCAGCTTTTGACAGAGGGGATGGATCAGGTCCTTCAATTGCCTGCTTCCAATTCTTCAAAATAATGATCTTAGATTAATCTGGATCGGGAAGCGGCAATGTAACCCTAGAGCTACAATAATGCTTCTTGATACTCTCCCGTTTTGATATCTCGTCCTCATAGAAGATCGCCGCGCAAGCCTGATAACGTCTGCTTCCAGTTCAAGCATACGACACACCCCATAACATTCTAATGTGATAGGTCATGCTGGAAGGTGGCACCGGAGTAGTAGGCCATCACCTAAGGGGAGGCAGACCCCTGCCTTGTTACCTTGGGTATGGCGCTTACAGTGCTGACCCGTGGGCACAACTGTGCCCTCGCCCGCAGACGTTGATATGCACCTGTGCCGCAAATCTAACAACTTCAAGAGACTGCCATTGCGAACGAAGCAGAGCGATCCGTGCACCGTTTTTCTATAAGTCTAGACAAACCCCGAGACGACATCAATGTTGTTTCGCAACAGAGGTCGCCTCTTCGGCTGGCTATTTCCGGACCTGCGGCAATCACATAACACACATTACTATTTGGACAGTTCCGAGACAGAAAGTCGCACGACCTCGATGCAGGCCGAAGTCGGTAGCTATCAGGGTATAGAGGACAAAGAAAATCCGGACTTCAGCGATGCGTCTCGGACTGGTATGGATTCCAACAATACTGCCAACGAGACGATGGACAGTCTTGCATTCGTTGGAGGCGCTATTTCTGAGCATGTCGACTTGCCCACTGTATCCAGCGTTGCCCCGACACTTGACCTTGAAGGCTTGAAGCGGCCTGTTCAGGTAATGTATGCCGTATATTCATTTCGTCAGTTGGTGCTAACATCAAATAGCTGAAAGATTCCAGTCACTCCATCTTTCCAGAAATGGAACCTGCCGACTACTACAAGAAGCTTCTGAAGCAGCAAGGCATCACAGGGTCCGAAACGGACCCATCTATAATCGCCAGCTCGGGAGACGGCCAAGGGACCATCACCAGCTCCTTGGATTCGGCCGAACCCGAGGAAGCCCTTGCTCTTCACTTGACCACGGACGACGTGAACATTGACCGCCTCGCTATCAATCTCAACAAGGAAACAATATCACTGCTTGGCCGGACAGATGTGATGCCGCTTCATTCGCAATTCGACGGGCAGGATATGGAACTTGACCCGGATTCTTCTTCCGGAAAGGGTCTATTCACAGCAACTAGCCTAGAGAAAGACCTTTGCTCCGAGAAGGACGCGACTGAAGATATCCTTTCCGACATAACGGAGATCCAGACACTGGATAAGAACCACCCATTTCTGAAAGGCCGTCAGCGACTCCTTCTTCGAGCGCTTCGTGGCTTTCAGATGTACATCATCCAATGCCATGGTCAGGACTCTGGAGCCCATCACCAGGAGCTGGCGGAACAAAACCCATCAAGCTCTTCGAGTAGCTCAGGTGCCAAACGAAGCGTACCCCCAGAGGCTGGCAGCTCGAACGACAGGTTCTCCGTGGCTGTGAATAATGTTGTCAAGAGACGCAAGCTCGACGGAGCTGGTCGAACGTTGGCCTGCTTGTATTACAAACGAAATAAGATGCGCCACCTGAGGTGTCTCAATCTCACTCTTCGCCGAGTCAAGGACGTCAAGCAGCATCTATGGCGCAGCCATCGCCAGCCGAACAACTATTGCGCTACGTGTTACGAGATCTTCACCAATCAAATACAGCGCGACAACCATGCCCGGGAACGGACTTGCTTAGAAAGAGAGCGGCCGGACTGGGAAGGAGTCTCAGAAGATATGCGAGGAGCCCTGAGCCAGAGAGTCGAGACGGGCATCTCTGAGGAAGCTCAGTGGTTTTCGGTTTGGGATCTCATTTTCCCCAACGTGAAACGTCCGAATACGGCCTACCAAGAAGGCCAGCTAGAGGAACATATCGACATGCTGCATGATTACTGGGATGAGTCGGGCCAAGAGGTGATTTCGAGCGTGCTGGCCCAGGAAGGCCACCTAGACTGGAACTTGCCGGGCGAAGAACGAGATCTAGAAGTTTTACATCACAGTGCGCTGACGGATCTCATTGGAATCGTCATCCGGCAGTTTCTCATGAATAGCAGGCTCACCGCTCGACAGTCCCAGCAAGAAGCGATAAATGCCGTGGCTCCCTCAAGTTCCAACACCCCCCGGCTTCCAACACCTGCTTGGAGTCGGACCTCTGACAATCAGGCCACACATGATGCAGCTCCAGCCGTGGGAATGAGCCTGCCGCCGTCCCATGCATTGACGAACTCTACACCAGGCAACGAAGCACCGACCCAACTGCCTGGCGAGAACGCCACTGATCAGTCCCCGGATATCTTGAACTATTCATGGCATGAGGCTGGAAATGGTCAGAATGTAGAGCAAGACTTTCACACGACCATGTCAAGTTTGGGGAGTGACGAACTCTCAGACTTGATTGGGCGTTATCTGAGGGATGAGGATTTGGAAGAGAACAATAACGGAAATCTGCGTTGATAGACCCGAGCCCATGCCGGTTAAGGCCCTTGTTTAAGACAATATACAATAGTGATCTATCTACGTGCCTATCAAACGATTAGAACCACCTTTTTAGAGCCTGCCCAGATCGGCAACCATAGCTACACGTGGTTACTTCATGTTGGCATTCTTGGTGGTAAAAGAAGACCCGAAAACAACCCGAGTGAAGTAACTTGGGCCATTAGTCTTGGCACTGTCATTGTTACGTTCTGAGCATCATGACCGGTGTATATGGTCTCGAGTATGGGCTTCCTAGCAATGGAGAACAGGCAGGACTGCATCATTTGGCCAAATATAATCTTGAGTATGTGGTAGGGCCAAGAAAAAATACAACTAAACATTACAGATATTTTATTCTAGTTCGGCTTGATATCCCAGGGATGTTGTGCGGGTAACAAGCCATCTCTTGAGATTGTAGACACTTGTTCCTCCTCCATGGTGATTTCAACCACCTTGAGGATTCCGTTATGGTATCCGTCATTTCCAAGGGAAACATGCGAGCCGACTCTGCTGGCATCCTGTCCCTGTACCTTTCCGTCCGACATCTTTTGGTATGACTTGTTCTGAGTCGGCGGTAGGACCGTCAACGGCCATGTATCCGTGCTATCCTGCAGCTTGGAACTCTTGGACGACCTCTTCGCCCTTTTCATCGGAAGTATCGTCACGCTCTGTGTGAATATTCTGGGAACGGCGGGGACGCAGAAGACGAGAGTGATGCACATCATCTCCACGATGCCCCAAATAACGAGGGTCGATATGTCGTATGGCCAATCAGCCCCGCCACCTGTCAAATCGTTCACGTAGTCCATCTGGATAATCCAAGTCAGGCGACCAGAGGCAGTAGCGCAAGCTCTATTATGCCGTATCAGCGTTGCCGTTCGCCGGCTCAAGTCGAGTCGCAACTTACAGAATTCCAAAGGAGAAAATGACGGAGATTCCAAGCTTCCTCTTCGCAGGGAGGTAGAGTCTCCAGATAATCGGCTGGGGCAGCAGCAAAATCATGAGGTGGCCAATGAGGCCAAAGACACCCAACACGACATAACTCTGGTAGCGACCAGCAATGCACGTTCCCGGCAGCCATACGCGGTAGAGCTTCTCTCGAGGGTTGCAGCCAAAATGTAGGGTGAAGAAGGAGGCGACGTTGCAGCAGATGTTGATAACTAAGGTGAAGAGTCCGAGGTAGTAAAAGGCGCCGCGCTTACGCCGTGGTACGAAGATGCGGATCCATTCCCAGAGAATGGCGGATTTGATGAGGATCATGACGATGGCTTGCGCGGAGCTGAAGATGAGCATGAGCTGCCTCTTGTTAGTCGTCGATCGTCTACAACTCGCAAGCGGGCGGCCATACATAGTTGAGGCGCTCTAGTTCACCAAAGCGCATATCCCACAAATGTACAAAGAAGAGGCGCTCGGCTACCATGGCGCACATGGCTCCTGTGGCAATCATTTGTGCAATCTGCTCAAGCGTCAGCGAAAATGCGAGATAACCCAGGGGGCGATGGACATACAAATGAGCCGAGTCCGAGGTCTGGTTCAATAAAACCCCTCCTGTTAGCTTCCATCTATCTCCATGTCGGATGGCGGGACGGCCTACAATCTTCTAGCAAGGTCATCCGGACACACCATGCCTTTGCATATATTCTCAACCCGACCGCAACAATCGTCATCAAGGTGCAAATGACCAGAATCGCTATCGACAACGCGTCTCGTCTCGGGGGGTCGTCGTATCTCGCTATCGTTCCACTGGGCGGTAGACCGGCGGGGATCTGTATAATCTGGTCGTATGGGAGTATTTGGATCATCCCTAAAATCTCCTCCTGCGTCATGTTGCCCGCCAGACGCAGGAGGTCCTCCGGCGACATGCCCAACGGGAGGCCACTCATGGCTTCGGCTGGTTGGCTGGTGGTGAGAGTGCCAAAAGTTGCACCATAGGGGCCCACCTACGCGTGTGCACTCGAGGACATGAAAAGGTAAAAGGGGAGACAGAAAGGCAAGTCATGCTACCCTCCACGGCATGGGGGGGATGGGGGCCCATATACATGAACCGGAGATCCAAAGGGGGCCAACAGCGGCCACGCCTTATGGGCCGGAAATCCCCCAACAAACGGAGTCCCTCCCTCCCAGAAGCAAAGTACCATCATCAGCGGTTGTCGTGATTGGGTGCATTGGCCGATTGACCCTGCACGCGTGCTATACGACGGGCGGCACAGGCAGATGGGGGAGGACATCCCATCCTTTCTTGGCGAGAATCCTACCTAACTAATTTGCCTTGTGCAGCATGGTGGCTGCTGACTATGGCCTGCTCGGCTAAAAGCACGAATGGAGCAGCTGCATCGCGATACAGCTGCCCATCGGGGGTCTTGGACGAGGGGGGGTGAGGGGACCAGAAGTAATGTAACCCCAACGGGAATGTTCCAAATTGGGGGCCAAGTCCTCTTCAGCTGTGGAACCTGGACGTACAAAGGCTCTCTCCAGCCAGTCATTCCCACGGGGAGCGAGCTGCGCCGCTTAGCCTTCTAGTATTCGTCTGTTCCTGTCATCTGCTTACTAGCGACACCCGAAGGTTTCCCCATGCGAGAACGAAAGAGCGAGAGAGAGAGATGTCGTCGGGGAGGGGATCGTTCCCGATCCCGGGGAGAATTTCTATTTCTGCACGGATTGGCCTTTGAGGCGTCAAAGCCGCAACGTCGTGTTTGTTGGCTGTCATCCCCTCTCTTCAGCCCTGCTGCTCGGCGTGGTAACAAAGGCTTTCTTCCGTCGTTCCACGTGGCAGTAAGCACAGCTGGCCGGTGATTTGTCTTTGTCAGACCCTTTATGAGGCAGTGGGCTTTTTGTTCTGGAAGTCCGCTTCTACGCCTTTGTTACACTTGCACAATACGAATAAAGAGCCTAAGTATCTGGAAGCTGGAGCCGGGCTCTTCTCTCGACTCGGGCGCACAGTCCCGAGACCCAGATAGCGCACGGAAAGTCCCTAGCTTGTATAACTGTCATGTGCTATGATTATATCGAGAACACTCGTACGGCCGATACCCGCATCGACTTTAGGCCTGGCCTGAGAGATGACAGGCTGCAAGGCACCACCATGTGACGACAATGCAAACCAGGGCTCCCTGTGATTAGATAAATAGCATTGTCTCGGCCTGGCTTTTCATCACAGCCCAAGCCCAGTTGCCGTGTGTCGATTTCAGACTAACGAATGTGACTTGCCAGGGCCCTCGCTTAAAAGAGGGGATGCCGGAAGGCCGGGAGCGAAATATCTTGACAGCATCCTAGTGCTGGACGATCAGGCGAGACAGCAGGGCTTCCCTGCAAGGCGCTTAGGCTGTTGATCTTCGACGTCGTCAAAAGGCCATGCCCAACGTCCAACGTCCACATAGCATCCAGGCAGACAGTCAAGTTGTGTCTTCAGCAAGCGATGCCTACGGCCATGTCAGCCAGAAGGGACTTCAAGTCCACAATTGCGACTATGTGCTACTTTTAGCCACCCCTCCCATCCTTCTTCGAACCCTTGGCGGCGCACACCTCTGGCACAGCAGCCGGGGGGTTACATGTGTTGGCTGCGCGCAATACAGCCGGCTAAGGTACTGTGCTCCGCTGCCATGTAATTCATGCAGTCAGCGTCGCAATGGGCTCACATGGACCCAGTTATGTGCCGCAAGGATGGGGGGGGACTTGTGTTCCTTTTGAATCCATCCAATTTGACCCCCTCCCTCGCTTCATGGCACACGTGGTAGACGCAACCCTTTGGTGTGTCATCTCGCAAGCTGAGTCGCCTGGATGCGAAGAAATGAGGGCCTTCACCTTCGGCATATTCCAGCGCAAAGTGCTTCTGCATCAGGGCTGCTGGTAAGCGAAATCAATATACATGGTCTTGCGCAGACTTTGCTGCCCGGCTGCCGCTCATTGGTGAATGTCGACGCCACCGAGTTTCTTTTTTCTGTGGCCCTGTTTGATGTCGCCGGAAGTCCGCAGAGCCGGAACTTGTCTGCAAAGAGCATGCTTTCTGCACGCGGTTAATACCGTGCCCGTTGTTCGCCTCGGTGTCACCGGGTTGCTGTCCGTCTAGGACGATCCCATTCACGCGATCTGCCATCACTCAGCCCATCTACTCGCTCTTTCGCCCTCTCGTATCGGCCGTACTGGCGGCTAACTGCCCATCTCAATAACCCAGTATGGGTAGCATGTTGCTCACTGCCACCCCACCTGCCTTGCCGTACAAAGTGATGATGTTGTCGTCGTAGATGCAGCCAAGCACAGAGAGGTATATCTTCCAAACGCTGGCGTCGGTTTGCGCTCAGCCAAGCTGGCCTCATGTTTCCCCGAAGCAGCACAAATTTCTTGCAAGCGCCGCACAGGCGCTGACAAGCGCTTATCATGCAGTACTGAGAAGACTTTGGCGTGCGGGGGCAGAACGTGAGGTTTCATCTTGATCTGAGCTTGTACATGGTTATGCACGCCACGGCTTATTGTGCGTATGCAGCAACATGGGGAAGCCGACATTGCACTAAGCTGATGCATCCTTTGAAGCACGCGGTGTGCACGGGGATCAGGTAGATGGCACCCAGCGTGGATTCTGGATTCCGTCGTAGCATGATCTCGGTGCTGTCTTTGAACGAGCCTTGTGATAGAGAGCGCGGAACGATCTCCTGATACATTTACTATGCTAGTATATCGTGAACCAGTAGTAGTGCGGATTTCTGGCCATGAGGATGAGGGTACGTGATAGTCATGTGGCAGGTGAGGACACTACAAGACAGAATCTGAAGACATAAACATCAAATATATTGATGGAGACGGGCAAACCTCCCTCTCTTCAGCTTGTGTGTATATTAAGGTGGCTTCCAGCGAGGCGACGCCATATCTATTGGGGCTAGTCATGCCATTTGCGATAGCCGAGCCCCCAGTAGAAGGATTTACAATGTGACACCGACCCCGTTAGCTTGCGGACTCCCGCTTACTGACTGAGACTCGCATGCCCATTGTTTGGTGATCATGCCTTCTCTGTGTTGCTACGAGGGCCAGATGGTGTGATGTCAAGAAGTCCCTCCGATCATACAACGCAGCCGCCAGCGGCCCTTCTTCAACATGAAATAGTATACCACACGACACTGTGCCCACGCCAAGTGAACAACCATGCCAATCCATCCATGCGTCCAGTGGGGCATATTGAACAAGCGATAGGAATGGAATAAATAATACGCGGCCGGGATTCCTCCGTCGTTAGATCTTGATGAACCTTGTTCTCCAAAGTGTGGATTTTCCCGCGAGTAGTATATGAACATCACGGGGATCAATCCACTCATGGCTCGCTCACTGATTGCACCAGATGTTCAGGAAGGAGAGATATGCCTATGGCGTTGCAGATAGCACGGCTAGCCCTTGTTTGTCGTAATTCTTTCCGAGGGTGTATGAGCGCATGCCAAGAAACGGCTGCAGAGTTTCTATCTGTGACATATGGCCCCCGATATCCAATTTACTCTTTCTGGAAAGATTCCTTATCTTGCTTATCTTGATAGCTATGTGCCATATGTGTGGTCCGACTCACGCTTGCTGCCTGCCCAAGGTTTAGAGTTGTGCCATGGGTCTACAGAGTTCAAAGTAAGTGATGTGAAGCCCGCTGCGAGCCTTTGAGATATGTTGAAAGCTATAATGACGGGCTTTGGTCCCTCTTTAAACTGTCAGCACACTGCTACGGAGTGTTGTTCTCAGCCTTGTCCGGCGATGTTGGAAAGCAAGAAGCATAAATGAGCGGTATCAATAGATGAGGAATCATAAATTTGTCTATTTACTCAGCATCACAATCTTTTATTCTCCAACCCCCCCTCACTGTAACGGGCTCTTGCAGACAAACGAGTTGGTTGTGCTTTTGGCAAACGCGGCCGAGAGAACCTCGATAGAAGAGTAAGCCCCAAGACCCGCCATTGCAAGAGCGCCGCCGCAGTACAGCACGTTGAAAACGGTTATGAATCCGCGACGGCGGTCTCTACCGCCCAAGAAGCCGCGTAAAGCGCGCCCAAGCCCTCTGTCGCCTTGCACAACATGACCAGTGGTTGGATTCCAGCCCTCCCCTTCTCTCATGGCATACTTCTTTATCGTGAATGCAACCGAAAGCAGCGGAGGGAAGGAATAGGTGAATTGAAGGATACAAAAGGCCGAGACAACTGCAGTCAGCCCGGAAAAGTTGGGGATTCCTGCAGCAATCACAAATGCAACAGCCCAGTAGATGGGAATCATTGCGGCAAATATCAGCTTGCCGCCTCTGCTGTTGATGTTGGGTGCCTTGAACCATTCCACCAGAATCGTGTTGTAGAGGACTTTTACGCCGATGTTGCCATAGAGGGCTGCGGCAATCAGCGCGCTTCCCATGGCGAAGGCGTTACCTGCTGTTTGGATGCTATACTTGCTGATGCCGAGATAGCTGGGGTTGATGGTGTACTGGCCCTGGTAGCCGTACATGAAGAGCCCATAAAACATGTAGCAAACATAGATAAAGGCTTGCGCACACCACATGGCTGTCAGGAAGTCCTTGGGTCGCTTCATCTCCGCCATGAATTCGGGGAAAACCATGGCTCCGCCGTAGGCAAAGATGGCCTGCATTGCGCCGCTCACGGAGCCGTAGAAGACGGGCGAGGGTGGCAACCCCCCCGTGGTCATGACGGGCGGGTAGACGCCAGTGTGAGGATCAGGTGCAACACTGGAGCCATCGCCAATGGAGGCCCCGGCAGCCTGGGATGCGCCCGTGTAGTTTGGAGGAGAGTGGGAAGCCCCTCCCATGGTGATAAACATGCATATCAGGTTAAGCCAGACGGCCGCGTTGGCGAGCCACCCAAACTTCTGCAGAGTTCGGACCTGACCAATCCCGAAACCCACCACGGCCCATATAAGGCAGCAGATGGCAAAGCAGAGCTGGAATTTGACGGCCTGGGACAGGGCCTCGCCGTTGGAGATGACAATCAAGCCAACATTGAGCAACAGCTGCGCCGCCTGCAAAAAGTTGAAGAGATGGCGCATCAAGGGCCCATAGAGACGGTATCCAAGATCCCCATAGCTTCGGATAGGATACTCGTACGAGTCGAGACCCAGAAACATGTCCCACAAGAGATATCCCGAGTATCCGGCCATGACGGCAAAGACTGTGAATAGGGCGATGCCAGGGCCCCAGCCCAATGTAGCAAAAGCGTATGGGAGCCCGAAAGGCCCAAGGATATCCGTGGTGATGAGGTAGAAGATGGCACCGCGCGAAGCTGTGCGCAGAGCCCGTGAAGCATTGGTCCATTCGGCATCCGAGACTGAGGCGCGAACGGCGGCATCATTCAAGTTCTTGTTGTCGATCCGGCCATCCGTCTTGATCTGCGATACACCAGTGTCGGACTTGGAAGGAAAGAGTAGAGACCAGGCGGACCTTTCGGCTGTCGTTTTTGGCTGTTCGTCCTCCTCGGCGCGCGTCTTTTGAGCATAATAGTAGTACTCTTCAAACGTCACTTCTTTATCATGAAGTTTGCGCTGCTGAGGCCGGAGTGCTGCGCTTGTGCCCACGCTTCCCTGAGACTCGGTCTTGACAGCGTCACTTCTGGTGCCATCGTATTTGATGTCGTCAAACACTGGGTCCTTGCCAACGGCAAGAGTACCAGCTCCGAGCTTGGACATTCTGCCAGTAAACGTATGTATTGTCAGAAGGGATTACAAGGATTGCGATACAGAGAGCCTACATCTAGGAGTCATGAGAAGGGCCGTCTTATAAGTTCAAGACCTTCATCGTGCATACGTTATGCTCGGTCCGAATGTGGCGCAATCATACGTCAGTCTCAAGTGAAGCCATTGACGTTTCCGCCCCTCTCCCCGGATGATAAGTGAGAAGCGGAATATGGATTGGTTGGTAGATCAGGACGGAATATACCGAGGCAATGGTGGCTCCAAGAAGACGATTCGGCATCTCGGCGCGGCGCCTCTACAAAGATGCTGCCGAGACACTTCCGAGGCGGCTGTCCCGGCCATGCAGTTCAGGAGGGTCAGGAGGGGTGGCGTGGCAAGCCAGGCTTTCCTTATTACAGAAAATATCAGGAGAAAGCCATTCTCAGCCATCTTCCATCGCCATTTATCAAAACCCCACACTGAATTAGGGAAGGTTGTGTGCCGGGAGCCGAAGGTGGTCGTTAGCCTCGACATCCTAACTGAATTCCATCTCGGGTTCTACGGCAAACGCCACAGTCGGTGTTCATGTCGATTGCAAGATAGAACCGATAGTAACCCCGGTCGGCACACGCATTTAAATGCACCGATGCCTCGGCTGTAGCACGGGCGAAGATGAATTCTGGAGATATAATGCAGTGACGTATTCCAGCAATTCACGCATCTAGCCCAACACCAACTTATACAAGCCATGTCAGCTCGGCGATTCCGACCACTATAGACATTGGCACTAATATCGGGGTAAGCAGCCAATTCTGCCTTGCAAGACCAATTGCATCCGATTATCTCAGTCTCGCGATTCAGGTCATAATATTCGATTTGTTCCAAGCGTTGCTCAGACCTAGGCATGGGTCGCTCCTCTTCAATGCGATAAATAGACAGGCTTATATTTGTTCTGTACTGCGAGAATCCCTGATGCAGTGCCCCGATCGGATAGAAATCAGTGACTTCGAAGCGGTCTGCTGGACTTTTCCTACGTGAATGCGAATAGACTTGGCAGTGTTCTTTCCCTTGACTGGTATCGTGTGCCGAACCCGCGAGACTGTGCATACATACGACATACTCTTTGTAGAAGTCCGGCCCATAGTGGATATCTACAAATAACATGACCATGAGGAATATGTGCCGCCAATGACTACTTCGTTTTCATATTTCCTCGGGGAGTGTTAACGGGCCTGAACGACGGACTCTAGCCTGTGTCTTTCAACCCACTTTGTGAGGCAGCCTGAAAAGCTTGATTGGTGGATGCTAGGCATGAAGCAAGTTAACCGCCACATTGGCCCGTGTCTCGCCTGCAAGGGCGGGATATGCGTAGTGACATTTGGGAGCAACATAATCCATGGACTCCAGCTTTGCAGAGGATCGACGGTGGTTCGACGGTTGCAGATCTGCAGCAGAAAGGCGTTGGCCTTGGCGATATATATCATACATCACAGACATGTAAGGTGGACAATGGAGTTTGTGGCGACTCGAGAATTATACTGCCCTATGATCATGAAGGCATTTGGCAAACATGATGCCGTCAGTGATTGGGATATTCGCAAGAAGACGTATTATCAGCTTTTGCAGCCAATTCATGCCATAAGCATCCCATAAAATCGTGATATGCAACCTCTGGTGAAGAACGAACCAAGAAACAATCGTGAGAGGACCCTACAACTAATTCACATGTCAACAAGTCAACTGCCCACCATCTATTGACCGCCATAACAGTAGAACCAGTCTGTGCTCGACGCTTTGACACCTATTGTTGCATTCTACCCCGACTTTTTCCATTACACCTGCCGAAGCGTGACACTTGGACAATGTAAATGGAGGGCTGGTTGAAGTCGTGATTGGAGAGACCGTTAACGCACATACACAAAATACATACTCCAGTTGTCCAGCTGAAAGGGCGGTAAGGCTGCGGCGCATTGATGCCTGCGAGACCCTTCTCCGCAAATCACAATTAGAGTTGCGGCCAGCATTCCGAAACGCAGTGGGCAAGAGGTGGTCATGACTTACCATCGTGCCACTCTGCATTCACATCTGTTCAATAGAACTGGCTTCCCCATAACTTAAAGTCGGCTCATGATCCTCCACCTACTTTGATTCAGGTTTCCTACTCAGGTCTTCTGTCCTCCTTGTATTCGTTGATGTGAGGATATTCGACGCCATGTTTATCATCCGAAATTCTCCTCTCTATGGGGTTACGCCCACAGACGTCTCCAGCCTGAGCCCCGAGCAATGGGAGGCCTTTATGAACCAACTGGCCTCTGCCGTACCAGAGGGTGTAATTCCCATGTTTGAGAATCCACCAAACAACAACAGGCTGGGGGTTTCCGTCATCGGCGTATGCCTCGGGCTCACTACTATTTTCGCTATTATCCGTGCCTACTCAAGACTCGCGAAGCTGAGATCAGTCCATCTGGAGGATTGTAAGTCATTATTGGTCTATCTGGGCATGCATGGCAACATACTCATGATGGATAGACTTCGCCTTGGCCTCTTTTGTAGGCTGATATGCAAATCTGACGTCGGTCACGCAAGCACTGAACCTCGCTAGGGAATATTTATTGGCTTTGTATACGGTTCATTTGCACTGGCTGTGGATATCGGCTTCTTTGTCCACCAGTGGAACAAACGACTCAGAGACATGCCCCGTTTCTCCTACGTACTTACTCCAATGAAGAAGATGCCTGGGGGTGTTTATCGCTAACTGGGTGGTTTCTTTAGCTCGGATTCCTTTGTGAGGTTCTGTACAGCGTCTCAATGCTCTTTGGCAAGCCCGCCGTTCTCATGGACTGGATCCGAATCTTCTCGCTACGCCGCACGCGCCCAGCGTTGTATTGGGTGATCTGGGTCATTATATTCCTCAATTCTCTTCTATACGTTGCCGTCATCATCTCCCTCAACCTAGCCTGCATACCTCGGGCCAAAATCTTTGAGAGGTGGACTCCTGGCATCTGTCTGGACAGGAGAATCCTTGACGCCGTCGCCTGTGGCTTCAACCTCGCCATCGACATCGCCAGTTTTGCAGTTCCCCAGAACGTTATCTGGTCGCTTCAAGTGTCGACAAAGCGCAAGATTGGCATATCCCTCGTCTTTTCCGTGGGACTTCTGTGAGTCGAGAAGCGCTTCCCTTACAGAGATTCAACGTTTCATCTGCGGAATAGGGCTAATCTTATACCCACATCTTGTAGTGCCTGTGCCGGCGCCGCTGCCCGAGTGCACGCAACTATCACGACGGATTGGAACAATGACATTGTATATGGTGTTGGAGATATGGCGATTTTTGGAATAATGGAGCTGACATGTGTGCTCCTGGTCTTCTGCATCCCAGCCACGCCAAGTCTTTTCGTCAACTCACCTATGTGGTCCAAGTTCACCTCGACAGTCGCCTCGTGGGTTCCCAAAAGCCGTTGGTCAAAGGGCAGCGGTCCATCACACCCCATATCTGATGATATGGGGCCACTGTCACAGGAACCCCCAAGGTCTCCGGCAAGTGATTCGAAGCTGGCCGAAGACTGGCAAATTCACTTGCGAGACTGGGACGAGATCAGCCACCCATCACCGCAGGAGCGAGATCCTCCCTTTGCACCAGCCCTCATGACTTATCATACCAACGGCAACTTCAGCAACATTTTGCGCGTAACGGAGATTTCCACGACGGCGGAGGAGGCGGCGAAGAATAAGGCTGTCAAGGATGTACGAAAGTCTAAAGAGTGCCCTTGGGCGTAGTATGTTCAATAATGCGACAATTGGAAAGCACTGCTATTGACTGCCTTGCGTGACTGTTTCTGGAGCAGGGCAGTCAGGCTCCTGCGCTACGACGGTGGTGGAGGTCTAGAACACGGTTTCTCTCCCTGCTAGAACATTCAGGGGCAAGTTTGCAACGGCGAGACCGCAGACAATGAGCCGATGGAGAGAGGGTTGGATTCATCGTGCGTCACTACTAGACACGTCTAGCCGCCTCCATTCCTGCCAGCGCAAGCCAATAGGGCACTAGGCAAGTGCCAAGTAATAAGGGAGAGGCAAGGTGGCAGTTCATTTAGCATCATATCGGTTGAGGGGAAATGGTCCGTGGACAAGCTTACATACACTACTTTGTGTTGCGATCAGCAGCATTTTTGTACGGCAAAGATGGCTTGCGAGCAGTATTGTGAAGGACTTAGGCCTTTTTAATAATAAATGTTTGGCCACAACATCAAGTCGTCTCGCCGCAACATCACCTCGTCCTATCCTATTTTGTCACAAGCTGAGAGATGCTCCCGGCGAGGCCGTGACACCAGAAGGGCACCAGCTTCAAATAATTTTTTTTTCTCTTTCAAGAAATTTCTCGGAATGCATCAGCGAGAAAAATTCCATCAAATACGGCCCAGGGATTCACCTTACGATGGCAATGTTATCTGCCCACCTATAGATGAGGCTCAACTGTAGGGTATTGACGATGGTGGATGCATCACTGTAATTTCCCTGTTTAGTGGATACTCGGCACACGTGGAACAGGCCAGCCAGGGGATGCTCAACCAAGACAAACTCACCTCAGCATCTCGCCATTTCGTCATCGCCAATCCCAACTTCAACCCCCGATGCATCGATAACGTCTTTGTATCTGCCATGGCGCCCACTGGGGAGTTCCCTGAATCCTTCACCAGGCCCTGGAAGCAGCTCCTGCGCGCGCATCGCGACGAGCAGATTGACGACTTTCCCAACAGCCATGTCACCGACGTCGACGCCCTCATCACCACCAGCGTGCCAAAGACGCTGTACGTAGGCACTGGCCTGTCCATCTTCGAGCGCGCCATACTGCCGGCTATATTAGGCGCACAGTCCTCCGTCCACTTGGTCACCTGCTACTGGGCCGATTCCCCGACGCTGGATGCCCTGGGCCAAACACTTGTCCAGCTGGCCAAGTCGCGAGCAGCAGCGCCGCAGAAACCCCCGTTGCGGCTTACCTTTGGCTTCTCCTCCCGCGGCCTCTTCCAGAAACTCTTCCACACGTCCTCGCGCCATGGCCACGTCTACCCGCCGTCGCAGTGGCCGAGCATCGGACTGCCTGATGAGGAAACGATGCGCCAAGCTGGGATTGAAATGACCGTCAAGACACTCTTTTTCACGCCCGTGAGCGTCATGCACCCCAAGTATCTCATTGTGGACGGCTCTAGAGCATGGGTTCCTAGCTGCAATATCAGCTGGGAGCGCTGGTTTGAGGGTTGCATTGAGCTGGAAGGGGACATTGTCACGCAGCTCAAGGCCTTCCATCGAGACGTTTGGAAGGCCGATATTGATCTTGGCGCAAATGAAGTCATACAGCCATCTCCTTCCCCGAGGAGTGCTTCGACCAACCCGAATTCGGCGACACAATCACTCTGCTTCCCTCCCCACGGTCCTGTTCCGACAATCTTCCTTCCCTCCTCGCATCACCGGAATCCGCGCTTCAGCTTCTTCCCTTTTCTCTCGCAAAAGAACCCCCCATGACTCCGCTGAACACTGCCATCCTCACACTCATCGAAAACGCACAGCATCAAATCACACTCATCACACCCAACGTGACATCCTGGCCGGTGATCGAGGCCCTGCTCCAAGCCGTCAAGCGTGGCGTCGACGTTCAGATCCGGACGAGTAAGGGAATGATGTTGATCGAACAGCTTGTGACAGCTGGGACCACGACATCGTGGTGTCTCAACGCCTTCATCAAGCGCTACAAACAGCTGGTGGAACAGGTGCGCTCCCAAGACATTGAGGCAAGAGGCAGCCCTTGTGGTACACTTGAAATTCTCTACTACACGCCCTTGGAGGAGCGGCAAGGTGAAGAGGACGAACCTGTTGTGAGTCACTTCAAGATGACCATGGTCGATCATGAATATCTCGTATTAGGGTCTGGAAACATGGACCGGGCAAGCTGGTGGACAAGCCAGGAGATTGGAGTGTTGTTTCACGTGCCCAACTTTGAAGGACACAGATTATGGGAGCCGGTGTTGGACAAGCGGACAGAAGTGTTGTTTAGATCCTGGGGTTGATGATTTATGCTATAAATTACCTGGAACTAGTCTGTACGAGCCATACAAGATAATGAAAGCCCTCCTCTGAGAATGTCCATTAAGACTCCACAGCCACTACATTGCAGGTAACGTTTCATAAACCTCGACACCCTCACTCACGAATACCGCAATACCGAGAGGCAGGTGTAACATGACGTCGACGAGACGGCCGGCACATAGCCATACCCCGCGCTTTACCTTGGTGAGTGGCATCGCTGATCGGTGTACAGTGTGTTACCTTTGCTCACACGAGTTATCAGGGAGTGTACGACTGCGTTCTCTTAGAGGACCTTCCCAAAGCAGACGAGGATACGGCACGTTTGTGACACATAGAGGGGGAGCGTCGCTTCTTGCAATGGGAAGTAGGCCTCTAGGTCTGCTACTGACACAGACACGTGGGATTCGATACCCATTGACCCCTCAGGGCTTCGTCTCCCCTCATGATCGGCGTTCGGCAATCAGGATCGCGTTCGGCAGCTGGGAGGGATGGCGTGCGGTGCATGTAGGTTGTAACGCGTAACGCTTGAGAGTTGGTCTGCGGGGAAGGGAAACCGCCTCTCAAACCAGGCCTGGCCTAGTAGTTATTTAAGTCACACGGCACAAGACGTAGAACCTGACGAGGAATAAGCAGTATAAACCTTGTGTGGCGTCGCGCCGGTTCTTGCAAGTCTTGACATCACCGACCATTGCAACCAGTTTCACCGTTCGCTTTCCAACCTCGTTGGCATTCATCAGCCACTCAGTTAGATACATCTCCTAAGCCTTGAGCACCATGAATGCTGTGATCGCACTTCTGGGTGCGGCTGCTGTTGCCGCCATCGGTCCTCAGCTGCCGCTCTCACCTCACACACCCGCTCATCGCGACTCCATCCCAGCGCCCGATGTCCCGAGCCTCGAGCACTGGGAAAGCCTCGCGGCATCCGACGGCCGTAGACTCTGTGTGATTGACCCTAATCCGCAAGGCGGCAATGACGGGCCGGCGATTGAGCGAGCATTGACGGGCGACTGCCGCACAAACAGTCTTGTCGTGCTGGCCGGAGACGTCTACCACATTGAAACACCCATGAACACGACCACCCTGGACAATGTCATCATTCACCAGTATGGCCGCCTTCTCTGGAGCCCAGACATTGACTACTGGCTTACTGTCACGATGCCCGTCGAATTCCAGAACCAGAGCACTGTCTGGTACTTTGGCGGCGACAACATCCTGTGGGACGGCCACGGCTTCGGCACGCTCGACGGCAACGGCCAGGTGTGGTACGACTGGGCTCACGGCCGTGGCAATCTCCCACACCGTCCGATGAACATCAATTACCGCGGCTTCAACAACTCGATTGTCCGGAACATGCGGTACGTGCAGAGCCAGATGTGGACAATGGCTGTGACGTACTCGCGCAACCTGCTCTTCAGCGACATCTACGTCAACAACACGTCGAGCAGCGAGCACAACACGCTCAACACCGATGGCGTGGATACGGTATACTCGGACAACATCACCTTCAATCGATGGACGGTGACGAATGGAGACGACCATATTGCTCTCAAAGGAAACTCCAGCAACATCTTTGTGTACGACTCGGTCTTTTACGACGGGCAGGGTGTGGCCATCGGATCCATGGGGCAATTTGACGGCAAGTGGGAGTACATTGAGAACTTCTATGCCCGCAACATCACGCTCTACAACACGGCGCACGTGAGCTACCTGAAGACGTGGTCGGGCGACGCAAAGGGCTACCCGCCTAACGGCGGCGGCGGCGGACGTGGCCACGCGCGCAACATTGTCATGGAAGACATCAAGATCTACGGGTCCCGGCAGCGGCCCTTCTTCTCGTGGCAGTGCGAGCACTACGAGGGCGACATGGGCAAGAACTGCAACTCGTCCGAGTTTAAGATGTCGGACGTGGTGTGGCGCAACGTGAGCGGCACGGCCAAGCTGAGCGTGGATCATGTTGGCCATTTCCAGTGCAGCGCTGCGGCGGGCGGATGCAATAACTTCACCGTAGAGAATATTGAGATTCGGAGGGAGGGAAAGGAGGAGCTGTTTGAGAATTGGTATTGTGAGAATGTATTTGAGAACAATGGCTTCACATGCTTTGGATAGCACGAATGGGGAGCAATTGATCTTGTAGTCTAGGGCCTGCTCTTGTATTTACCTATCGTATGTATTTCGAAACAGGATTACGGACGAAACACCTCGGTAGTGTTTGTAGGCATTGTGCCCAGTACAAGGCCGCCACCAGGGATGTAGATATCGCCTCCAACCACAACGCTGACACTACCATGCCTGGGCAGCGGCATGGGCTCCAGACTCTTCCAAGTACGCGTCTTGGTGTCAAACACCTCAGACTGGTTAAATACGCCGCCTGCCGGGCCGATGCCCTCGCCGCCAAATGCGTAGATCAAGTCGCCAACGACACCCGCCATGTGGCCTCCCCTAGACGTCGGCATCCGCGCCGTACCGTTCAAGCTCTCCCAGCCTGCCTCCATCTCGGCGAGATCAAGAGCAAGGACGTCTCTGGTCTGGATGACGCCGGCTGCGATGTGACGACCGCCCGTGATCCACAGGGTGCTGCCCACGATTCCTCCTGCGGCGTGGTCTTTGGGTCCGGGCAGCGCATGGTCGGGATACTCGGTCCATTCCCCGGTGAGGATGTCAAAGGACGATACCGTGTCGACGGCGATGGAGGCTCCGCCGGGTGCGAGATGCAACGAGGACAATCCGCCCGCCAGGAAAATCTTGTCGTCGTAGAGTCCTACAATGGCGGAGCCGCGCTCAGTGCCCTCGGGGAACGGTGCGAGGGACGTCCATTCGGCGGCGGCGGGATCCAGGACCCAAGTCTCGGGCGTCGCAACCCACGGAAGACCCGGCCCCGTCTCGGCCAAGCCACCCATCAAGTAAATCTTTCCCTCATGGGCGACGCTGTTGGGGTGGTTCAGCCCGACTGGCAATGGAGGGCCTTCGATCCACGTGTCGCTCGGAATGTCGTAGTAGGTGACGAGATCAGTGTTGCCCCAGCCATCGCCGACAGCGACAATGCCGCCCAGCACGGCAAGGGTGGTCGCGTTGATGGCCACGGCCGAGTGTTCCTGACGCGGGATGAAGGGGATCTGCGCCAGTTCTGTCCAGATGCCGGCGCAGCTCCCCTTGGCGACTGCCAGGCAGGCGATGGCCGTTAGAGCGAGGATCTTGGAGCTCGCACGCATTGTGTAAGTCGATGCTGGCCAGGAGGTCGACGCTGCGCATGCCCGGAGCGTGTCGCCTCAATAAATAACAACAGTCACTACCAATGGTGAGCTTGGATCGTGTCCACTAATCTGACGGACCCTGGTGCACTACAAAAGGGCCCTCCCATTCCCTGTATGAGGTGCGATAAGCGGTTTCGAACCCTGGCAATGGGGGCGAAGGATCCAATTCTGATCGGCTTTTACACCACGTTCTGTAGAGGAGCTCAATAGTTCCTTTCCGCTTGGAGATGTGGATGGAGAATCGACATAAGAGGCGCTTTGTGCCGCCCCCCCCCCCTCGCATGGCATGTTGGCTGCCTAAGAACAGAGTTCCGTCATTAAGTAAATGCTAACACTGAGTCAAGTCATACTTGACTTGCCATTCAAGGCAGACCATGCTTGCATGAAGTAAAGAGATTTGGCTGTCTCAGTAAGCGAACCGGAAGTCAAAACGCTTATTTCCATCTCGCTCCCGAGCCTCCTTGTCCGTCTGATACTCGACTTTCTGCTCCGGCGTCATCCTCTCCCACTCCCGTTCCTTGCGCTTGTTGAGGTGGATGAGCCACTGTCGCTGCACGATGAAGACGACGATTGCCAGAGAAAGGATGGAGATGCAGACCGTGTTGCCGGTCTTGTAGTACGGTCCATCCCATCGGCGATAGATCTGGCTTCCAATAAGACTTCCACTTGTGGGTGTTAGTGGTGCCTGACGAGGTGATGGGAAAACAAGGTAGAACTTACATCTGCACGATAACGTTGTACGTTGCAGCCGCGATTGCTCTCTTTTTCACGTCGAACGAGTTCTCGGAGATCCAAGAGCTGACGATGGGGTGGAAGTATGGGTATCCAGAGATAAGCGTGATGATGGAGAAGCGCCCCCATTCACGTCCGCCGTCGGGGATTGTGAGCAGAGCGGTGAACAATGGCAAAAGCCAAACCTCTCCAAAGAGACAATGGAATGCTCTTTCGTTGAAATACTCGGAGCTAAATGCCAAGGCCAGCATGGTGATGATCTGCAGAGCCGCCGACGGTGCCGTGAGCAGGTTGCTAGCCAGCGTGCTGAAGTTGCCCACGCGTCTCAAGGTCAGGGTAAGGTAGGCCTGCACGGGGGTAGCCGGAATGTATGCCACGAGGCCGACGAGATAAAGGCCCCACAGAGAAGAGTCAGTCCAAGCAGCCTTGACATCCTTGAAGGTGGCGGGTTCCTTGAGTGCCGTCAGACCCTTGGCCGGGTCGTCTCGCAAGATACGGTTGACCATGATGACTTCCTCACGCTCCGTATACCATGGCGTTCTCCAGAGGACCGTCTGGGTCGACACAGGCGAGCTGGGGAGATAGATCATGGAAACAGCGCCAATGAGGACCGTGAGGATACCTTCGAGCAGGAGAAGCCAGAACCAGCCAGGCCGGCCGTCAACGCCACGCATCTCCAGAAGTCCGGCAGCGAGAAGTGCGGAAATGACGCCTATGGAAATCAATATGCTGGGGGTTTGGGGGGATATTCTTCGTGACGAGGACTTACGAGCAACGTTGAGCGTCGACCAAAAGGCAGCCAAACGAATCGACAGCTCCTTTGAAGTATAGAAATAGGTAGCCATGAGAATGGTTCCGGGTATGAAACCGCCCTCAAACATGCCGATAAGAGCACGTGTCACGTAGAAGCTTGCTCTGCCTGTCATGAAAGCCTGGAAAGAAGCTGCCGTCTGTTAGATGACCCAGTATAAGAAGTCAGGTGGCACGCAGTGACTTACAAACCAAGCCCCAGCAGATCATGAGCTGTGTGATGTTAGTGAGTCAAGTTCACCACTAGGCTCGGGGGATACTTGGACCAACATACCGTGGGAAGGACTCGCTTGAAGCCGTATCGCTTGGTCAGGAACTGGACGGGGAACTCTGCGCCGAGGAAGAAGACGAGTTGGATTGTGGTTCCCTGCAAGAGTCAGTAAGAGGAAGCCATGGTGATGGTACAGGAGACTCACATTGTTGTAGTCATCCGTGGTCAACCCAAGGTCGTCCAACAGGTCATCTGCCAGAGTGTTACTCAAGTTGCCGCGGTCGAGTTGCAGCCCGAAAAACTGGCCGAGACTGTTAGTCCAATACGCCAACGCCAATGGCAAGGAGTAGATGAACCTACCATCAGGCACAACCAGGTGAGGAGCCGCAGATCCGTCTTGCGCACCACCTTTCGTTCCTCTTCGGCCGTCCATTCCGCCGTGGGATCGAAGCGGTGGTGGCCTTCATACGATTCATGGGGTGGAATGGCGGCGTGGAGATGCTCTCTGCCAACGGCGACGCCCGTCTTGTCGATGTCCGAATACTCTCCCGCTCCAGGGTGGACTTCAATGTCGGTGTTGCCCATGATCTCGGAAGTGAGCACGCTGGCTATGCGAACGCAGGGCTTTCTGATGGCAGAGAGTTCTGAGAACGAACCATGACAACGTGATGGCCTCGAATATATACAGCTCGAGGCGTACGGCGTTCGGACATGACAAGGGATATTTACTAGTTAACTTGGCCGAGGCTTTGGATGATCCCTGCTCAGTCGCCCCGACTCGGGCCTAGCATGGCGTTACATTTGCCCAAAATGTCCTGCATGATCGAGTCGCGGGCTGCTGTGGAGAGGGGCTGCAAGCTCCGAGAATTTCTCCGCACAGAGGCCATGCAATTCTTAGCTCCAATGTCGTCTTTGGGGAGGCCTGTGATTCGCAAGCATTTAACACTGAGCGTGCGCTCCCCTGCTTGCTCCCGGGTTGCTGCATGCATATCATGATAGAGGCGTTGCTCTTATCGCTCAAGACGACGACGACATAGACACAGCCATATTGACGTATTATTACCATTATCACAGTATCGAGATGCCTTCTGCTACTACTCAAGACACCACGGCGGCCGCGGGGAATGTGGTGGGCGGCCACGAGCAGAGTCGTCCTCGCATTACAGAACCCCTGGCTTACACCGGCAGCCTGGACGACTTTACACACCACGACCTGACCCCCGTGATCGGAAGGGAGTTTACAGGTCTTCAGATCCGAGATCTTCTCAAGTGGGATGACCGCCTGATAAAAGACCTGGCCTACACCGTCTCCCAGCGCGGCGTCGTCTTCCTCAAGGACCAGGATGTCACGCCGGTAGAAATGAAGGATTTCATGCTGCGGCTCACAGAACTGGCGGGATGCCCGTCCAGCTCTGGCCTGCACGTGCACCCTCTCACGGAGGAGGGGAGCGAGCTGGGAGACCAGATCAGCGTCATCTCGAGTGAGAAGCAGAAGAAGGGCGGCGGCTTGACGCATCAATTGAGTGATGTTAGTCGATTTGCGAGCGCTGGATGGCACAGCGACATGTAAGAAGACATCACCTACTTGCATTCAGCAATACTTACGAAGACTGGCAGTACCTTTGAGAAGGTCCCCTCAGACTATGCCATGTTGAAGATTCATACCCTGCCTGCCACGGGAGGCGATACGGTCAGTTTCCTCGGACCTGCCATTTGCACGCTGTTGGCTAACCTTGATCCTCACAGCTCTGGGCTTCTGGCTACGAGATTTACGATCGTCTTTCAGAGCCCATGAGGGCGTTCCTTGAAGGCCTCACAGCCACACACGACGCCTCCTTCTTCCACGACGAAGCGGCGCGTCTAGGCAACCCTCTACGCAAGGGCGTCCGGGGCTCTCCTCTCAACCAAGGCGGCGACCTCAAGGCCGTGCACCCAGTAGTCCGCACCAACCCCGTGACGGGCTGGAAGTCGGTGTACGTGAACCGCGGCTTCACCAAGCGCATAAACGGCGTGTCCAAGGACGAGAGCGACGTCCTGCTGCAGTACCTCTTCAACCTCGTGACGCAGAACCACGACGCCCAGGTCAGGTATCGCTGGGGCAAGAATGACTGCGCCATCTGGGACAACAGGTCTACGCTGCACTGCGCTACGTACGACTACGAGGCGGCGAGGGCGGGAGATAGAGTGTGCAGTCTCGGAGAGGCACCATATCTGGACGTGACGAGCAGGAGCCGACGAGAGGCCTTGGGGATCTGAGGCATGTAACAGGAAGAAAGAAATGAGCGAACACTGATCCGTCCCACTTTGATCTCGCCTTCACCGATCTGAGATGTAAGAGGGCCTTCATTTGCCGCGCCAAGGGTGGAATCTGGGGTTCTGTAGCGGGGTAACGCCATTTGAGCTTGATATTGCGCCATCGCACTAATGCCATCCATGCATAATCTCGACCTCGGCCGGTCCAGTCTGGCGTTGAGTGTGGAGTTATCGCGGGAAGATGCGGCTGTTGTTTGTCCAAGGCTGAGATCCAACTTCACCCGCTGTATCAAGAGCGTTGAATCATTCTTGTTGACGGTCGCAGGGCAATTGTTCGTTAGCTCACCTTGTCTTGCCGACTCCATTAAGACACAAGACTAGCTGGCATGTCTTCTCCCGCTGCATCGCCTCGTCCGCGCCAGGAAGCCCCATCACGGAAGAGACTCGCCCGCCGGGCCTGCGACTCGTGCAGGGTTCGCAGGATCCGGTGCAGCGAGAAGCCTCCCTGCGAAGGCTGCGTCGGCTCCGGCATCGAGTGCACCTTCAACCGCCAGCAGACCACGCGAGGGCCCCGCGGCCTACGGGCCCGGACCTTGCTTGAGATTGAACGCAAGAGCAGGGGAGACGATCAGGGCCAATCCAACGGCGGCTCGGGTCATGTGCCGGAACCGGTAGGCCTCGAGGCGACGGCCCACCTGATCCAGCTTCTGGATGTCTACGAGGAGAGGTTGTTTCCCATTTGGCCAATCATCGATGTGGCAGAGATGCGCAACGCCCTGCAATCCTCCGCAGACGACAACGACCCGTTTTATATCCTGGCGAGTGCCGTAGCTCTTGCAACTATCGCCCAGTTGAAGCTTGATATAGGCTGGGTACCAAGCGTGGAGCATGTAGCCACGTCCAGAATGGGGGATTCTCATGGACTGCTGGATAGCCTCCGGATTGCATTCTTCCTGCATATATACCACGAGAACTCAAAGCCAGGCGGTACTCAATCTCTTGTGTATCTGCGGGAAGCTATCACGCATGCCCAAGTCCTGCGTCTTGACAGGGAGTCGACTTACAGCCTCTTGCCGGACCAAGACCATCAAGTGTCTCGACGGATACTATGGCTATTATTCATAACCGAGAGGTAACCAAGTCCACCGTAACCCAGTTCCCGTGTCTATTATTAACTCCTGAGGGTAGAGGCGTAGCACTCCTACACAAGCTGCCAATTGTCCTCAAACCAAACACACTCTTCCCTTGGTTTACTGGCACCGATAGTCACGTTCAAGTCATGTCTGCCTTTCTCCGACTCGTCCACCTCTTTTGGGTCTTTGACCAGTCTGGCATATTTGAAATATTGCGCAACGAAGACTCCCACGTGCCCAACATGGAACTTGTGGCCAGAAACTGCTTGGACATATTGCAGCAGAAGCTTTCAAGCCCCTCGCAGGATGACTGGGCGCCGGGTAACGACATACAGAGAGCAGACATATTCGTGACCAGGCAGTGGATGCGTACGGTCCTTTGGAGGGCAGCTTCCAGGTATGGTATCGCGGTTCCTACGAGTCCCGTCGACATTGCTGAGGACTTCTTGTCCTTGGTCTCACAACTCCCACCGTCTGCCCTCGAGTCACACGGCCCTACTCTGGTAAGCTAGAATGATCATTTGCTTCAACGCATTGGTTTCTAACGACAAGTTAGGAATTCAAGACATACGAGATTGCCAACTCCGTAATCGACGCCATCGCAAGTAGCCATCTTGGAGCATCGTTTGACCATTCTACATCAGTCCTGCACCGTCTACGCTCTCTTCTCTCTTCATCGCGAGGAGGAAACAGTGCTCTTCTAAACCTGCTCAACGGCAAGATGGAGGCATCCATAAAACTCGGCATACTCTTCGAGCCCGATCCCTTCATAGACGACAATCTGCCCTGGCAGAGGTCCAAGAATTCGCAGACGGAGATTCAGACATCGTATTTATCTCTCTTGGAGCACAACAGCCCTCGCATCTCGTGGCCGCCTCTCGACTTCGGTTACTTGATTCGCTCGCCCTCTCCGCTAAGTCGCATGCTGCTCGAGTCTGCTCCTCGGCCGTCCGACCAAGCCACAGCCAGCTAGCACATGCGCGATAGGAAGCTTGACGATCCAGCCCACTCTGTGCGGGGTCATGGTTGCGTCCTGTTGCACTAAGATGCTGTGGTGGTGTCCAAGTCCGAGAATTTCTCCGCTAAGACCCCGCCATAGCGAGGGGTTGCCCTTCGCGGCGAGATTCGCAGTCTGTTTCCTGCAAATCCAACGCTGCAAGTTGTAGGCCTGTCACGTCACTTTATCCCTGTCTTGAGAAGCAGCACAATGGCTTTCCCTGAGCCCCGTGATACAGGCATGGTGTACCACCGGCTTGGCCGGTCCGGATTGCATGTCTCGGCCATTAGTCTGGGTAGCTGGTTGACATATGGTGGTTACGCAGAGGATGAGACAGCTTTTGCCTGCATGAAGAAGGCGTACGACCTGGGCATCAACTTCTTCGACACGGCAGAAAACTACACGGCAGGCGCAGCAGAGATTGTCATGGGCAAAGCCATCAAACACTTCAAGTGGAAAAGAAGCGACCTTGTCATCAGCACGAGTAAGCCTCGATCTCGTCTAACACCCTCAATGGCTAACGGCAGTTCAGAGATCAATTGGGGCGCAGTCAATGGAGAGATTCTCATCAACAACCACGGACTGTCGAGAAAACATGTCATTGAGGGTCTTGAAGCTTCACTGGAACGCCTCCAGCTGAAGTACGTCGACATTGTCTATGCGCATCGACCGGACAGATTGACCCCGATGGAAGAAACCGTCAGAGCCTTCAACTACGTGATTGAGCAGGGCATGGCTCTGTACTGGGGCACCTCTGAATGGAGCGCCGACGAGATTGCTGAAGCGGTTAGTTCACCTTGATTGTGCGTTCACCCATCCGTGTCTAACGAGAGTAACCAGGTCGGCATCGCCCGTGATTTGCGCATGATTGCGCCCATTGCCGAGCAGCCCTTCTACAACATGCTCGTGCGAGACAAGGTCGAAGGCCAATACCAGCGTCTGTACGAACGCACTGGTCTGGGCCTCACCACCTTCAGCCCCATCAAGATGGGCCTGCTCTCGGGCAAGTACAATGACGTCGTCAACGGCGAGCCGCCAAAGGACTCGCGTTTCGGCGCCAGCAAGGACAACTTTGCCAACTTCATGCGCGACCGCATGGGCACCGACGACTGGGCCGAGGAGATTGACAAGGTGCGCCGGCTGAAGCCCATTGCGGACAAGCTGGGCCTGAGCCAGAGCCAGCTGGCGATTGCGTGGTGTCTGAAGAACCCCAACGTGAGCAGCGTCATTACGGGGGCGAGCAAGCCGGAGCAGATCGAGGAGACTGTCCAGGCGCTGAAGTTTTTGGACAAGTTGACTCCCGAGGTTATGGATGAGATTGATGCGGTGACCAAGAACAAGGTCGTCCTGGATCCTGCCAGGCAGAGTTAGGGGTTGTTAACTTAAGAATAGAATGGCAATAAAAAGTTCCTCATTCCATTTTCTTCCCTTGCCACCTTTCTCAAATTTTCTGTACTTCTGCTCACTTGCCCGAAGGATGCAGAGATCAGTAAAAACAAGTAGAACCGAGGCCGGCTTGAGTTATCGAACTGATTGGGAAGCATCTTTATCCTTGTTTGTGTATTCGTGGAACATCCTACATAGGTATCACATTTTCGGCGTGAAAGGAGGCCGGGTCTGTAGATGACCATGCCTCTCTGTTACCCTCGAAAGCCTAACGCGTATCATAGGCTCGAAATTCCCTATGAGGCCCTGGTCCGACATTAACCAAGTAATCGTGCTTGCTTCACGTAAACTCAACCAGAGCTCCGCCATCACATAGTACCGTCGGCTTCAACATGGGCTCAAGCGCCCCAATTACACCCGTCAGATGCACCAATGATTGAGAATTTATCATCTAGGAGCACAAGTCATAATTGCCTTAGTCAGAGCGCGCTGTGCTGCATCAACGCACATCATGTGACAAGAGTCTCACAAATTTACAGGTCGAACCCTGCTCTCCTTTCTCACCGCATTGTCACAGCTCAGCTTCTCCTTGAGCCAACATTTTGCTACTGCTAACCATGACAAATGATGACCCTTACACCTTTTACCCTTGGTACGCGACTGGCGTCGAAACTGGCAAAATCATTACCGGCGGATCCAGTGCCTTTATTGCCTTCTTCAACGGTGGACAGCAGGAGGAAACTGTACAGCTACCGACGCTCTTGAAAACGAGGATGAGGTTCAGCGCCTGTTCTGTTCCAAACGGGCGAGTTTTCTTTCTTGGGTGGGCTTCTTGTCGGCGATGTTGTATCCGTGCTGGACAGGGTCGTATGACTCGGCTATTAATCTTGTGTTTGAGTTACACAAGCTTTGTGGTACTGTTGCTGAAGAGAGCGGTATGGCCGATAGGGCTTCAACCTATCATGTCAATACTTCATAGTTGATGTCGGTATCTTAAGGGTTTAATGGCTTAACCGTACATGGAGGTTCTGAAGTAGTTGGTACGTCAGTATCTATAGCGGTCGCTCTGAAAGCTAAGAAACGACAGTCCAACTCACACGCAACTGTTCTGCTATCGTGATCCATCACCATGGTATGGATTCTCGGCCCCACCACGGCCTTGTTGACGTTTCGGGATTGGCCATTACAAATTCTTGATGCATCCAAGGTGAGTGGATTTCAAATCACAGCCACGGACCACCAAGATCCATCCACCTCTACGGAGTTGGACCTCGTTAAAAGTTGTCAAATCCCGTCCACGCCTCCCGCGTATATCTATGTTCTAAAAACTCTTCCTTCACCATCACCATCACCAGCTACACACACACACACCCACACCCGATATCATGACCAACATCAAAATCTCCATCATCTCCGACACCGTGTGTCCCTGGTGCTATGTTGGCCACCGCAACATGCTCATCGCCCAGAAGCAGTGGCAGCAGACGCACCCGGCCGACACCTTTAGCATCCGCTACGAGCCCTATCAGCTCATGCCCGAGATGTCCAAGGTCAGCGTCGACAAGGGCGACTTCTACCGCCAAAAGTTCCCCGACCAGGCCCGCTTCGCCATGATGCGCGACCGCCTCTTCGCCATTGGCCGCAACGTCGGCCTCAACTTCAGCATGGGCGGCCGTGTCGGCAACTCGCGCGACTCGCACCGCCTCATCCACCTCGCTCAGCGTCTGGGCACCGACGTCGGCATCAAGACGGTCGAGGGCATCTTCGCTGCCTACCACGAGCAGGAGCGCGACATTGCCGACGTCGAGGTCCTCCGCGACATCGCCAAGCAGTCTGGCGTCCCCGAGGAGGAGTTCCAGAAGAAGATTATCGACAGCGACGGCGAGGGTGCCGAGGTGGACAAGGCGGTTCTGCAGGCCAGGTACATGGGCATCACTGGCGTTCCCTTCTTCACCATCCAGGACAGGCACCACCTCAGCGGAGGTCAGCCGCCCGAGGAGTTTCTTGCCATTTTCAACAAGATTAAATCGGAGTAAGGGCACCTCAAGAGAATCAATGAGCTTTAACAACGGCAACGGCAACGGCACCGGCGTGTGCAGGAATTTGGCTAGAAATGTCATGTAGCAAAAACCAAAGCAAAAAAATGAGAACCAATTTTAAAATCACTACATGTCAATATGCATTTCCAGTAACATTGCTTCAGTTCCCAAGCTCGGTTCATGACATCAGCTTATCTTGCCCTTCCCATCCATCAGTTGGCGCTCTCCGCTGTGGGATCCAATCACTGGCCATGTTGCTGACCCTTGCAGAAGATCAATACCTTCGTGCCAAGATGAGACAGCTTGACTGGGTTGCTGTCGGTCGCCCGGCATCCTCGTCACCCGATGAGCCCGTCCCAACCGACAAAATCCCCGCGTCCAATGCAGATCCGCATTCCCAAAGGATCGCATCGAAACGTGGAAACGAGCTAATTCCACGAACCCGGGCTTAGCGCTGTATTAGGACGGTCCCGTCTTGTCTTAACGTGAGACAAGAATAGGAGTGCGGTGTGATGAGAAGTATAAATTCAGCGATCTGTTAGCAAGTGCCTGGTCATCATTCTAGTCCATTTGTACTCTCGCCTTATGGGACGTATCAGCAATCATGACGTCTATCGTGAATATCTTGTCCCTTCTCGCGGCTATTCCAACGCCCACGCCTGCCCCTGCTCCGGCGCTGAATCCCAGTCCTGATGGTCGCGAGTGCGGTAGCGTCAATGTATTTTACACGTACGAGAACAGTGTCTCAACTTTTCCTCGGTTTGCTAATGTCATCCCAGCGGCTTCCCTCCGTACCACCCCTTGGTGATAGACCAAGGCTGGGATCCCGTTCGTGTCGAGTACGGCCTACGCAACAACACTGTGGCCATGGTGAACGCTGGCTACAATGTCCATGGCAAGTTTCCATCGTGTACTCCAGGCCCTCTAGACGGCATGCTGACTTGTTGTCTGTAGTGGTGTGGGCGGGCACTGAAGTACCCATCCCAACCCTGGAAGACCGGCTCGCAGAGTCGGGAGTTGACTTTGATCTTCTGGGCATTGGATACGGCATTCGAGGTGCGACGCTGCCGCCTGTTGTCGAGCGACTGGAAGGTAAGCGAACTGAACCCGCGGGGGTTCCTTATCTAACCACTGAGGCCCAGATTTGATCGACATGTATCATCGCAAATTGCCAAGCACACCCATTGTCTTCAACTACAACCCAGAGAGCTTCATGTGGTCTCTGAACCACCGCCTACCCATGCGGGAAGACTGCGAAGCGGCCAAGAAGCCGGGCAAGCTTATTGTAGGATGGCCTGATATTTTGGTGATGAGACACTACTAATGTATCTCAGGGCTATGAGGAAATTTGTGACTCGCGGTGTGACCACGAGGATGGAAGTGAATCTTACAAGGAGGAGCTGTAAAGGCTGGGCACATTGATGAGGTTGCATCAATACCACCAAACTTGCATGTCGGTTACGTTGTTCGGGACCGTTCGGTTCCGAGGGAAACATGTGGTGCGTGATCAGCAACATCTTGCAGGGGTGGTGGCCTGATGAGCGCTGTTTATATTCCATCGGGGTAGGCCGTGGGCCACTGCAATCCTTCGAGCGGCATTCCGCCGTTTGCCGAGGCGGGTCATAATTTGCGATGGTTTCTTGTCACAGTTGTCTTTCCACATCTCACAATCGAGACATGAGTGATGAAACCCAAGTGATGATCCTGTGATGCTGTGCCACTGAGTGTGAATGACGAGTGGTCGTGCTTGAGTCTTGCATGCGTTTCCGACCCAGTGCTTCGGGTCTTGGATTTTATGTACCATGTACTGAGGCAGTATGTGATGAAGGTGAGGAATCGTTTACGATGCAAAGAAATAAACGTGAACCCAACCATTGTGCATCGAAATCTAAAAATACAAAGCACAAATGATTGTTGTAGAGATTACAAATGTCTCCGGATAAGATCACACGGTCTCACCGAAATCGTCACCTCGGGCCGGGAGACACAAACCAATGTTGATAAAGCGTCTTGGAAACGAATATAGCTTCAAAGATCCATCATATATGAAGTGCGTCATGTACGTCATGCCAGCCTTCAACCAAAGGTCTACAGGACCACTTGATCCTGTTAACGCAACGTTGAAGGAACAACTGCACGCTATGGATGCTCTATTCTGGGACCCCATTGGCAGCGATCAGGGCTTGAACACTGATTTATTTAACTAAACATCTGCTATTCTACCCATCCGTGATTCTACCCCCATGAAAGGCTCACAAGGAATCAATCTTTCGTTCTTCATCAATGTCCTGAGAAAAAGGAGTCTTGATATACTGGTGGACCCAAATCTCATTCCCGTTCTTCAGGTAGAGCTTAACAGAGCCCGAGAGTGCGACCAAGGCGAAGCTGACACCAACGCCGTCCTTTAAATTTCCGGTGATAATACCCAAAGAGATTCCCATAATGGCGACCTCGACTCCAGTCTCGTAAGTGTTGATATCAACATAGCCCGCAAGCTGCAGTACATCAGCATCTAACACTACGAGGTGTATATGAGACCACGCACCGACAAGGGGCCTTGGCCCCATTCAATCCTGTGACGGGAGGAGTGAGAGGCGAGGCTCTGATGGAGCAGAGTGGGAGCCGAAGTAACCTGCTTTGCACTCCACATAATACCACACTCGTCAGGAGCGACAAGGGCGACAGTAGCGCCTATAATGTATCAGTCATTGTCTTTTGAGGATAGATGACACAGTATCCCTTTAAGTGTGCGGGAGCAGCAAGCAGGTCACTAACAGGGATACTGACCAATAACCATAGCAAGAGAAGAAGGTACTTCTATATACCTAGTAGAGCGTGCTTATAATTAAGTACCCTACTCTACTAGCTAAGTACTCTACTAACTCTTACTCGTGCCCGCCCCACCTTTCAGCGGCTTCATTAGGCCTACACTGCCTTAGGCAGTGCTAGTTAGCAAAGTGAGCTGGATACTAAATTAAGCTAGATTATAATAATTGGAATAGCTTTAATTAAAATCTTAATAATATATATTTCCTGTGCCTAGTTTTAACAATCTCTATGGGAGGTAATACTCTATTTTGTTTTTAAGCTTGTATAGTTTTTGCAGTTTCTTTGAATGCCCTTTTTGCTATATTATAGTGCTTTTTCTTATAGGCAGCTAAAACATGCCAAGCTTAAGCCTCTTCTATATCTTTTTTCTATACAATTATATTATAAGCTTTTATAATGCTTAAAATGCCTCTAGTCTATAGTCTATTATTTTTTATAGCCCTTCTTTATAATCTAATAGTCTTAGCATACTGTATATAGCCAAGATCTTGCTATAGTTATATGCCTATAGCTGTGCTGAATAAGGCACCTTTAATAAAGCAATTTAGCAATGTTGCCTTTTCTAGGCTAAAGGTAGGATTACTAGTAATTGTAGCCTTAATCTTACTTGCGGTCTTATTAAGTTAATAGTATATTATTAGTGTTATTAGGTTAGAAGATAAGGTATATAGCGGTAGTAAAGGGGTTATAGTAACTTGCTAGGCTATAACTTTCTATATAACTTTTAAGAGGTTAAGGGAATAGATTCTAGACTTTCTAAAGGTAGAAGTAATAGTAGATAACTTAAATGCCTTTTTTCTAACCTTCTTGATAATAGAGATAAATTCTAGCTTGCTAATTTCTATAGTGCTGTTGTGGATAAGGTAGTCTAGGGCGTTGCTGTGATAATGCTTGTATGGCTGAAAAACATATATATTAAGGGGCTAAAGGATATATATAAGGTTTGCCAGTATTCTAAAGGGAATAATACTGTGATTATTATAGAATTGGATAAACTGCCTTATATAGTAACTACTATGCCTATTAACTATCAGGAGATATTTTTTTCCTATCTAGGCCTTTACTATGTACTGCTTAAAATAATATAGCCATTCTAGGGCAAATTTATTATTTGAAAACCCAGTCTTAACAATAGCTATTTTACTATATAAGTATAGCCTCTGAATCTTATTATACTAATGCGCTAAGTGTGATTTTATGGATAGAATAAGGAATAGAGGGATAATGCTATCAGTAGTAAAGATAGCCTTAATTACTATTGCTAACTCTCTATTTATTAGAATAGTAAAGTAGTAATCCTATTTTCTTTTTATTATAATAATAGAGTTAGTGCTAATACTAATTCTAAAGCCTATTTTATCTATATTCTATATGTTAGCTAGAAGGATTCCCTTGCCCTTAATAACTTTGTAAAGCTGTTTAAAGTAACTCTGAATAGACTTTAAATTCTCTGTTTTCTACTGCTTAGAGTTAAGTATTTTGTGGCATACTAAGGAATAGTTGTGCTACTAAAGAAACTAGGAAGTCTAATGTAGCCTAATAGTAACAATATTATTAAGTAGGGTTACTATAGACTACTGTTTTTTTAAGATTGCGTTAGCAGTGTTATAGATGAATTCTAGGTATATAGATATATTGATATAATTAAGGCAATTAATATAGACATAAATAGCCTTTTCCTTAATATCTAAGAGATTTTTATTAGTGTTTTTATTCCCTTTTACTTTAAGTAGTACCTTAACCTACTATTAAAGGGTAGCTTGGAAAATACTAAAATGTTCTGCCACTGAGCGCAGGGAGAACTAAGGATTTTCCTAATAATATTTTATTATAAGATTAATTGATTTCTTTATTTTAAATTGTATTTAGCCTTAATTTAGTAGTGAAATGATTATTTAAAGTAAATTATTATAACTTATAGCTTAGTTTGGTATCTGGCTTACTTTGCTAACCAGTACTGCCTATAGAGCGGTAAGGTGAGCCAAGCCCCGTGTTGTGTGAGGCGGGCATGAGTAACAGATCATTTAGCTAAGTGTAGCTTTTGTGTACGTGGGGGCTGACTAAATAGCTATGGGGATAATACATGCTTGCTGCTCCCGCACACTCAAAGGGATAACTTGCCGACACTATGTTCTCCAGGCATGGTATTGAGATATGGAAGCTAGTGTGGGTGGATGCGAACTAGGTTTGGAGCCGAGGAGCTGGAATAACTTGCTGCGTTGATGATGTTCGAGTGGCTTGGGTTGGAAGATTGCACCATAGACCGATTGTATAGTATCCAAGCGAGAGCAGTTGTACGGTGCTGGGAAGAATGGATACCCTTTTGTTTTCCCAATTTCATCATGCAGAAGGCTTGCCCATGGCTACGGAGTCAGGTATCCCCGGGATATCACCAGCTTTCCCTATACCGACAGCTGATGTGAGGATCTCTCTCTGAAGATCATTTCTGTATCGGCTCAGTTCAGCTAGCCAGTGGCAGCGGCCCACCTCTTGTGCTGGCAGGCAACCCACTATGATTGGGTCTCCCATTTGCCAACCTTTGTTCTACCGACAGTGTCCACCACCTGAAGCCTGTTCTGTTGACTCAAGCGCCATTGAGGTATGCAGGATCTCAGCTGCACTCGGTGTCTCCGGAGCCAGGTGTCCTACAGTAATATCGCGGGGTAACTGGTTGACACGTATGCTGTCAGCGCACTGCTGTCGCCGATCGAATCCTCTGGTGTCTGGATTGCATGCCACCGTTCGCGGGTCTTCAGCCAGCCACTTTCCATCCCCCACACAACGCGCGAACGCAGTTTGGGTACGGTTCCCACTGCACCCCTGATGACAAAAAAAACTGGTAGCAGGGCAGTTCCCACTCCCTTGATTGGTCCGAGCAGGTAAACCGTTTATCAGTTCCCAAACCATGCTCAACAGTGACAACATGCAAAGAATCCTTGCAGAGAGTGTAGGGGCGACATATCTATCTCGTTTATACATCGCTGCAGTTGAAACGAAGCTCATCTCTCAGTGCAGCCAAACACCCCATACCCTCATGTACTTGGCCCCAGACCCTGGAAGGGTAGAAAGGTGTGCCGTGTGCGTACATCCAGAGTTCGTGATGCATTTGTGCTGCCTCGTAAGGTTTGCATGACGACCGTTGCGCGAATCATTGCATCTCAACCATTTGATACATGTCTTTCGGCGATTAGGAACGGTGAAATCGGACGTATCCACGTCGCCGAGACAATTGGGCCCATCGTCTATCCATCTCGTTTAGACATCTCGTTCAACTCCCTACCGGGACCACCAAATCCTGTCTCCCCACTGTAGTTGATGTTGAACCCCGCACACATCTTATATTCCTCCATCACCCGTGGTTGCATGCGGTTGGAGCCACGTAACTTGTAACATGGCACAGCAAGACTCTCCTCTCCCCAACGCCACCGTTTGTGACATTTGCGCCGACTTCGCAAAATGCATCCTTCAGGTGACAGGCAAAAGGGTCAAAGTCAAGGGAGGCGCGAGACGCGTGGAATCAACACGCTGGACCGAAGGCCGTGACGTTTTCCGACACCATGATTCTCACGCCAGCCTCGTCAAGAGCGCCGACGCAGGATGCGGCGTCTGCAGCCTAATCGCAGACGATTTTAAGGCCGATGGACCAAATGGAACCTACTCATTGAAGCTATACTGCTTTCAAAACAATCGCCCAGTCGAAGTCGTGGCCACCTTCGAAGAGGCCAAGTACTCTTTCTGGTATTTTGGTATGTGGGAGCCGCATGTTTTCCACATTGTTAAGCATCGGCCCTACGACACGGAACACGAGACTGTTCTCGATGGCCATGGGAAACAGGTCGGCAACCCAGAGCGCTTTTACCGTGCTCTTCCCGCGAGATCCGATTCCAAAGACGCGTTTGATACTGCCAGATACTGGCTGCAAACTTGCAATGAGGGCCACAAATCATGTGGTGATTCGCCAGAGGCTCCCCTACCCACTCGCGTTATTGACATCGGCCAACCACCCGAGTACAATGCTGTTCCACGGTTGCTTATAACGACAGAGGAGGAAGAGGGATACTATGTTGCATTGAGTCATTGCTGGGGCGGAGACATACCATGCAAGCTGACCCAGGACGTCTTGGAGCAATACCGTAAAGCACTTCCCATGGACCAGTTGCCTCGGAACTTTGTCGATGCTGTCCGAGTCGCTCGCGAGCTGGGCTTCCGTTACATCTGGATTGATGCGCTGTGCATTATCCAAGATTCGGCTTCTGATTGGCAAAGTGAAGCCGCGAAAATGGCAGACATCTATTCCCAAGCTGCTTTGACCATCTCAGCAATGAGCTCCGATGCGAGCACCAAAGGGTTCCTTGGCCCCCGCCAGCGCAAGCACGTTCAGATTCACGAGGAACTCGCTGTTTGTGGGCAAGAGCCTCGCATTACGGATATCATTGAGCAGTGTTCTCTCGACAACAGAGGTTGGTGTATGCAGGAACGCCTGTTATCCAAAAAGCTGCTACACTATACCAAGGACCAAATGATGTGGGAATGCGCACAAGGTCTAACGCTGGAGCAGAGCGGAATGCATGAAGTAAGTCATGTACCCCAACCACTGCCACTATTAATTTTCAGAAAGATGATATGGCTGACACTCTATGCAGAGTATTGGAGTCTCCAGGGAGAGAATCTATGACACTTTCATATCCGATTTCATCAAGTTGCGACTCGATTATCATAGCCATACCACAAAGTTCGACTATACAGTATGGTATGGCTTGGTCGAGGAATACCGCACTCGAGATCTCACGATGGCTACTGATACGCTTCCCGCAATTGCTGGTGTGGCCTCACGCTTCAACACGCTTATGACCAGGTACCCAGGTGCTTTCATCGCAGGCCTATGGGAGAATGACCTGAAGCGTGGGCTATTTTGGGGCCCTAAACCAAAGATTGAACGCAACACACGGACCGCCGTAAAACGACACTTCTTTCAATTGTCTCGTCCGGCGGATCTAGCACGCTATCCTTCCTGGAGCTGGGCAAGTGTGCAAGGCTGTGTCGAGTTTTGGATGAAGGAAGAGCATGCCACAAACGAAAAATATCAGCGACGGCAAGATTTCAAGATTCTGAGTGTCAATGTCGCGCTTGGCTATGATGACTTGATGGCGACACAAGTCAAAGCTGAGCTCCGTATCCGCGCATCTATGACACGAGCATGGTACAATTACGAGCACGACGAAGGATACTATGGACACCCGACGCAATTTTATAAATCCACCGATGGTGATTCGCTGGAGGAGCCATGCTCCGATCTGAACTGCCTCTTGGACACCGAGAGGGATAAACCACGGGATATTTGGATCGTAACCAGTGTAGGACCACCAGATTATGCATATATGCTGGCGCTAGAGAAGATTGAAGAGGACAGATTTAGGAGAATCGGCCTCGTTTACTTTCCTCGAGCGTTTGATCCAGAGGAATGGAGTCGTTTCCAAGTAAAGGAGTTTACTCTCATCTAGACCAGGCATCGAGGCATTTCATCTATGCCCAGTTCGATGAAAAATATTCTTGAGCCACAAATTGCCCTTCCCTTGACAAAGAAGTTCTCTTGAGGTTTGTCTGAACTGATTGCAAGACTGAAAAGCCTCATCCATGTAATGGGTATCAATGATAGCGGCTAAGGTCAATCAATCATGTACTCGTTCACTGCTCAATAATTCGAGAAATGCAAAACTAAGAAATACAGAAACTGAACACAAGAACATTTTGTTCCAACCCCGTTCCCAATCTTCGTCTTCGTCTACCTAAGTCCGTGTGCCAAAATATCATCAATCTCCACCGGCGCATCTCCCAGCTGATGACTATCGCCATGGCCGCGAGGGTTCTCCTTCGCAATCTTCTCAATCAGCTCCTGGTGAGCCTTGCTTCTTGGGGTGATGGTGTACGGAAAATCCTGGGGGCGGTCAAGAAGGCCAGATATATGTTTGATGACAGGCTCGATAGGCACACCCTTCTCATCAACAGCTTTGGTAATGTTGAAGACGGCAAGCATCTGCGCGATGCTCAAGAAAATCGTCCCATCAGCCAGGAACCTGCCGGGACAGATTCTGCGACCGAACCCAAAGGCATAATTGGCCGGATCAATCTGGTTACGCGGGGGTAGGAATCTGGTAGGGTCGAAGGTGTCCGGGTTGTCGTAAATCTCTGGGTCGTGGAGGAACCACCAGATAGATGGGATTATCATGGCTCCCTTGGGTATAGTGTATCCCCTGTACTCGATCTCTGCGTCAGTCTCGTGGACGACACCCAACGGCACGACAGGGAACCATCGAAGAGTCTCCTTGACCAAGGCGTTGATGTACGGCAGCCTGTCCCTATCTTCAGGCTGGGGCAGTGTCAGGGAGCCCACAACGTTGTCGAGTTCTTCCTGAGCCCGGCGCTGGATCTCTGGACACATCACCATGGCGAGGATGAAGCTAGTGAGACTGGACACGGTCGTATCGGCGCCACCACCATACAGTGCCGCGACGGACCACTTGATGGCGTACTCGTCATCGGGATCCAGCGTGGGATCAGAGGCGCCGTGGCCAACATCCTCCACCATCTTGGAAACCAAGGAAGGCCGATGGCTGTGGGCGGCCATTTGCTGCCTGGTAAACGTGTAGGGTATATTGGCCACCATTTCATTGATTCGAGTCCACTCTCTGCCGATTCGCTGGAACGACATGCCCGGCAGCCATTCTGGAAAGCTTTTCAGGAAAGGAAGGGCATCAACGATCCAAGCCATGGGCATGAATGCTTGTGCGAAGTTCATCATCATACGCTCCACCAGACGTATCATGGGATCCTCGTCAACCTCGTCCACGGAGTAGCCATATGCAGTCTGGAGAATGATAGTTCCTGATAGTCTATTTATTGTGAGCCGGTGCTCGTGGTAGAGGTGATTCAGCACTTACACTTTGAAGTGTTCCACCAAGTTGTCTGGGTTTTCCAAGAGATGCGTCAACAAGCCCTTGACGGCATACCTCTGAGCATGAGAGTACTGGTCAGCCGCTCTCTTGGTTCCTAGCTGTTGATGCACGAATTTGCGTTGTTTCCTAAACATGTCGGTGTAGGAATTAACGGTTATGTAGCCACCATAGCCGGCCAGGTGCGAGAACTCAAAGTAGGGTCTGCCGGAGGTAACCTTTGACCTCTTTTCGAGTAAGTCGCTGGCTGCTTCTCGGTCATGCAAGACAAGCATAGTCTGGCCAAAGATGCTGACCGAACTGATCGGCCCATACTTGTCTTTGTGCGTCAGCCAGTGAGTGAACTCGGTGGTCCCTTTCTGAGGCAGATCTAGGAGGTTCCCGATGAGCGGCAGCGGTTCCGGGCCTGGTAGCCGCTTCTGGGTGCTGCGTTTGCTGAAAAGACGAGAGTACGCGGAGTAGCCTACGAAGACTACGGCAAATGCGGGCAATAGCGTTTCAATCGCCATTTTGCAGGGTGATTGAACCGTTCAAGACCAAAACAACCTCTGCCGAAGACGGATCTGCCAAACCATGCAAACGTCTTGTGCTCGCGGAAGACCTTTCTTATATGTCTAGTCATGGGAACCCTTCCCCTGCCGGTGTACACGTAAACACTATGCAGGTAGGTTAGGTTAGGTTACATTGGAGTGGCCAAACATGCTCAGGGATGAGGGCCTCTGGCGGTCCAGGCGTCACATTCGGCTACGCAGATTGAAAGTGGTCCATAAATGATCCCTTGCTCACATATGCATGCAACCCTGGCAGTACGCTGAATGGCCACATTCGACAGCATCTCCGGCGGCGGGGTAGCTGACACGTACCAGCCAGGGAGTACAGCTACCAGATAGGCAATCGCGATTCAACAAGAGGGCGCCTGACCCGTGATGCGGTGTTTTGTTATCAGCCTATTATACCGTGTTGCATGGTCTCGGGCCAATGATGGGTCGCGGAGTGCGGGTTGTGACTCTCAGGGAGGCCACCATCTTGTCCCACATGAAGCTGGCGTTACCATGCAAGGTTCGAGTCATGGCATGTGTGACTGGCTTGGCTGTGATCTGGACTGTTTCTTGGCGTTACGGACCATAACACGAGCAAGTCCTATAGAGCGCCACCAGAGACTTTGCTGGAACTTGGCGTGCCAGAGAAGAGCTCGATCAGAAGTCCAAGAATGAAGGACATATGAGAAGCAAATGAACAGGATACACGGACAACACATCGCAATAAGGCCAAAATGCCGCAGATATCAGCTAGGAAGATGCTGACATTGCTATCGGTATCGAAGGATTTGTTTCCCTCTTGGGGGCCGATTCGCCACAAGTGGAGAGACGGCGATTGTAATGGCAACGACATAAGCTTGAGAAAATCCATACAAATTCTCAGACATTTTCTGGTTGACCTTTTAGTCTTGCAGCGAAATTACGTCGACCTTGCCATTCAAAGTATGGCGAACCGTGAGAAACCTCCCATCTGGTGACAGATGGCATACGTCTTTTGCCTCGAGTTTCATCACCACAGATTCTACCGTCGGGGGCCCTCGCAGTCCTTTTCCCCGCGGCCCTACCCCGGGAACCACGAATCGCGATATCGTAGCAGTCTTTCCCGCCGGGACCAGCGACTGGTTCACCTGCATCCGGGTCCACACACCCGTTGCCGTATCCAGCACCACCTCCACCGGTGCTGGTGCCGGCATCACACCAGCCTGCCATTGCTGTAGGTAGTTGAGCTCGGCAGATACCCTAGCGACTATCACGCCCGTTTTGGCGTCGGCTATGCATGTCCTCGAGGCGTCGTTGTAGTCGGGAAAGGAGACGAGCCACTGGGACTCGCTGGGGAAATGGAAGCCTGGAAGAAAGTCCCGGTCCGATTGGAAGGTGTTTAGAGCAGTTTTTGAGCTTGGGAAGGTATGGGAATGAATGGGATTTCCCTCATAGCATCGGGAAACCCGGACCCTGACTGTAAAGTCCTTGGTGAGTTCTGTAATCAGGGGTCCTTCGCAGGAGACGACATGCTGGTTATCTGGAGTCATCGCCATGCAGACACCACGTAGCAGCGGCACCGTAGGGGCGGGCATATATTTCCAATCACGCGTGCCCTGTGATCCAGGACTGATGTCGAGGATTTTCACGGTGCTCGGGCCCCAACAAAGGAGGGCGACGGAGTTGTTGTCGTGGGAGTTGAAGGGCAATCCCCTATCGCCTTGATAGAGGGCTCTCAGCGTTCGTACAGTACCATCGTGTGCCTCTATGATGACGAATTGGAATGAATCGTTTCGCATGATGGTGGCGCATAGGACGCCGCCGTCATTCGATGCTGCGATTCTCCCAGTAAACTGAACGGGCGCTTCATGCAGCTGGACGAGTGACGGCGAGGTCCCGTATAGCTCCCAAACGAGCTTCCCAGTTTCGACGTTATATGTTCTGAGTGCACTCATGGTTACCACTGTCACTTTTCTCCTTCCTCCGGAGCTAAAAGAAATGGCTTTGAAGATTTCTTTGGGCGAGGTTGTAGGGGCTGGCGAAATTGTAACCATCTGCTTGAGCTCAATGCCATGATTTTTTCTTCTGTGGTGAGATCCGCGTCAGCGTGACAAGCCTTTTAGAGTATCTTCTGGGAACTGGAACCAGCTCGGAACTCACTTGACAGAATCTCTCGCCGTTGAGCTCTCCGCTGCACTTGTCTGGGCCGACGTCACGACCTGGACTGTTTCTTTCGATAGACTTTTCTTTTCATCATGACTGGCCCTTAAAGAATGAGAATTGTCCAAGTTTCGTTCGTCACTACCCTGTGTTGCTTCGTCGTATGTTGGTGGTGATGCCGAACTCTCCGTCTTGGGCGTGTCCTCCACCGAAGAGAATAACCCGCGCATTCGAGCAACTCTAATCAGAATATCAGACCTTGCTGCTTCATAGGCTTGCTCATCATAGTCTTCGTCTGCCGATGCACGCAGCAAAGGAGACGCAGATCTAGAAATGCGAATTAGTCCCCTGCCACAGTCGCTTGTTGGTAGAGCATACAATTCCAAGATGTCTAGTGCAACTCTTATGCGCCTGTAGTCCAGGCGGAGACGTTGCACTGCCCTATCCGGCTCCAGAATTTGACGACGATGTCTGGTATTTTTCGACGCACTTTGCTTCTCACAATATGCCGAGCCTAGAGCCTCGGCGTCTGATTGGCACCGTTTCAAGATGGTCATCACCTCCTCCTTGATGAGTTGAGGCAGATGGTCTGCTTCATTGTTGCTCTTGTTGACGGCTACTTGGTCCAACTGGCGGGCGATAAGCTGGAGGTCTTGGAATGTACTCAGCATCGATTGGTGTAGTTGCAAAGACACGTCTCCAGCTTCCGGCTTTGCAAGGCCCTTTTGAGCAACATCGATGGAGGCGATAAGGGAGCGGCTGGATGCAGCAATTTGGAGAAGTGGCCGCATCACTGGAATAGTGATTGAAGTATCAGGCGGATAATAATGCTGGGCAACTGGCGCTGCCTGTAACGGAACCCGGACAAGCGACCGCGGTATTTGTAGCCCCCAAGTTATCTTGAGTCACTAACCAAGAGAGCCTACAGAATCTGCCTAGATCCATCCGATCCACCAACAGGATCCTTGTTCCGTACCTCAACATCAGCCGCACGGGTCACTGGATGCTGATCTACACTACGGAATAATTCCGTAGCTGTTGTGAAAGGACTTGGCAATAATGCAAAAGCTGAATAGTTTGGTCGTCACGTCATACTGTTTCTCGCAGTTATTCTAAACTCTTATGCCCAAGATGCTTTGGATCCCTTTATTAATCTTCGTCTAATCAACCGTTTCGACGTGATCCAGGTTTAATACTCGTGAGAGTGCTCGCGAGCAGCTTCATTAGCCCGCTTCTTAATATCGGCAAGCAGCTCACGCTTCTGAACCCAGTTGGTGCCATTCGCACGGAGCTTGCTGGTAGCAGCATCCAAGTCGAGATCCAGGACGCGCGCCACATAGCCAGGCAGCTCAGTGTTGTCACGGAAGCCGCCAATGTACCTCTCCAGCTCGGCCTGGCGAGGACCCTGCGCATGGCCGTACAGCACCACGTCTGCGGCGCTGTGGCCGCCGGTGGACCAGTTGATGCCTGCCACGGCGTGGAAGGCGTCGTAGATGGCGTTGACGGCGGCAGATGCGCCCTCGGAGTTGGCGATGGAAACCCACCCGCTGAGGTCCTCCTCGGTGTAGTCGACGACTCCAACGGCGGGGAGGATCGTGTCGCTCAGGAAGCCGGAAAGGTCATCGCCCGCGTAGTTGGTAGCCAGCGCGCGAATGTAGTCGCCAGAGTTTTGGCCACGCGCCAAAGCGAGAGGGTCGTATCCGTCAATGAGGGTAAGGCCGCCGCATTCGTGGTCAGCAGCAGACAGCAGCTGGGTATCTGGGTTCTCCTCGACGTAGTTCTTGAGCCAGAGCATGACCTCGTTGTACATGAGGGTCTCGTGGAGGTGGGCAGTGGCGTCGTTGGCGTGGGCGGCGTGGTCGATGCGAGAAGCCTCCACCATGATGAAGTAGCCCTTGCAGGAGCGCTTGGTGGCGTCGGCGAGCGTGTGGATGGCGGCGATGGTCGTCTCGAGCAGAGAAGGCTCCCGCTCCACGTCACGGTCGACCTCGTAGGTCAGATCGCTGGAAGTAAAGAGGCCGAGGAAGGGCAGGGGAAGGATACCATCCTCCTGCGCCTCCTCAAACTCGGACTTGTCGGCAGCGTAGTTGTAGCCGTTCTCGACAGCCCAGTTGACGAGGTTGACACCATCCTCGCGGCGGCCACCCTGGGAAGTGGGCAGGTAGTGGCGACGGCCGCCGCCGATGAGGATGTTGACAAACTTGCCCCAGGGGTGGCTGTAGCCGACCTGCTGGGCGGCAATCTCGTTCTCCGAGTCGCGGTAGAGGACGTGGGCCGAGTAGACGGCGGGCGTGGCGTGCGACATGCGCGACGTCACGACGAGGCCCGTCTTGAGGCCCTTGAGGTAGGCGGCCTCGAGGACGGAAGCCACGGGCAGACCGTCGTCGTCGACAGAGATGGCTGTTTTGATGACGAGTTAGTGGTGGCGGTGTCAATTGGCATTGAGGGACGAACCTCCGTTGTACGTCTTGTGGCCGCAGGCGTATGCGGTGCCAGAGGCGGCCGAATCGGTGACGAGGTTATCCGAAGCCTGCGTCTTGACACTGCCGACAATCTATCACAAGGACTGTCAGCACAATGCCATTGAGCCCCCAATTCATCGCAGCTTGCGCTTACCATGGTGTCGACGCCGAGCGCAGACGTGTCGGGTCGCGCGACAGTGCCCTCGCCATTGGTGATGCTGTAGTAGTCGCGAGCCAGAACCTGCGAGGCGACGCCGTAGCCGTCGGGCACCACGTAGATGAAGTTCTTGGCCTTGGCACCAGGAGCGGCCTGGGCGCTGCCGGAGAGCAGAGCGCCGGCGACGGCGAGGGGAAGAGCCTGGAGACGCATAGCTACTACTACTACACTCGCTGGGACGGGATGGCTTCGGAGCTGAGGAACGGAACGCGGAGATGGGCGCGCGCGCCGTTAAATACCCTTTGCGCAAACAAATTTCGTGGTGGCGATTATCTGGCCGACATAATTGAGCGAATCCAATCGAGCCCAGCTTCCTGATTGACGCATGGCGCGCAGGCTGGGCGAACTGCATGCATATCGTCCCCATGGCTGGCGTAACCTCGAAAGGCAAGTGGTAAAAGGGCCGTTGGCCGCGAGGGGATACCGACGGCGTCGTCCGATTCGACTCTGCTGCTGTAGGGTCCAGGGCTTCCTCGGTGGGGGAGGATTGGGGGGAACCTTGTATGCTGGGGCCTGGCTAGGTGCAAAGAGGAAAGTGATCGTGTGAGATGGCCATGAGGAGCGCCGTTTACCTGTGGCAAGGCCAGAATGAGAGTATGATGGTGAGGGTGAGTGTATATCACAGAGGCATCAGGCGTTTGTCATACAGCATATATTACTATACAGCTAAATCATTGCCTCTATGGGTCAATTGAGTTGCACAATGCTCGTGCGGATGAGGACAACGTCACGAATTGCATGGCACAAGCCCGAACCGTGCCGCTTTCTCGGCCGCCAAGACAGATGCACATGCCCAACATCTCTCCTCACTTCTTGGCAGACAGAAAGCCTGGAATCTCACCGAGCAGAGATGAGGGGAACTAGAGGGGTAAATGGACAGACGGGCAAGTGTGAGCGGCAAGCAGCATCAGTCCACCTCTTTTCTCCAGTGGGACATGGTCGGGATAGCATTCCTATGGCTCAATGTCCATCCTCCGATGCGGGAGCCGACAGGCCTCGTCAACGTTGTCGTAGTCATTGTGTCCACTCAAAGTTGTTGCAGCCAAGTCGCTTCATTTTGATCTCTTTTATTTCCTACTTTGTTCGCTTGCAGTGCAGCCTGGGTATTCTAACTTCAAGACAAAGAAAACACGACAAAATAAATAATGCGAAATGCTCCATCCATATCCTACAGAGCGTTCCCGTGAATGACCAGCCGTGGCGAGTCAATCGCAACGGGCTCATCATATTTTTCTAACCATGATGTATAAGCGACGATGTACTGTTTTCCCCTTTTTGTTATCTGGGCGAAAGTTTGCTCAGTCGAAGAAGTCATCATCATCGTCGTCAGACAAGTCGTAGGCCGAGTCATCGTCGGTCAACTCGTCATCGCCAAAGTCGCCCTCCAGAATATCGTCCACTTCGAGGTCGCGAGCCGACAGGCGGATGCTACTGGAGACGCCAACCTTGGCAGCGGCCTTGGCGCCGACCACTTCATCGTCCGTGAGGAGATCATTGACGCCGTCGGCAACGTCTGACAGTCCGCTATCGCTGAGCGCATCGTCAACGTCGCTGTTGTCGGTCTGACCATCGGCATCGGTCTCGCTATCGACGCCACTGTCGGCGCTGTTATCGGCTTCGGCGTCGGAATTAGCATCGTTGTCGCTATTGCCGTTGACGCCGTCCGTCTCGTCTCCGCTCGTGTTGTTGGCCACATCGTCCTCAATGGCACGTCGCAGCTCCGTCTGCACTCGGGCCACGGCAGGGACAGCATCCAGTGCCGTCGCAGCCACAGCATCGAAGTCTGTCGTCTTGGCTTCACCCAGTCGAGCGGTGAACAGCCCAAAGCCTCGCTCGCGAGAGCCCAGCCTTGCTGCATTGTCGGTCGCACGTCCTCTGGGTCGCTTCCCTGACAGGCCCCACGCCATGACAGCATCGCCAGTCTCGTCATCCCGTTCCAGGTTGACGTCTAGGCAGTTCTCGCAGAGGAATGTGTAGGTCAACAGCGTTTCGTTGACAAAGATACCGTCTGGTAGTGGTCTAACTTGGAAGTCTGTCTTAACCACTGGGGGACGGTTGATGTGCGACGACTGTCGGAAAGATGCCGTGACTCCGCCTTGACCGTCTGGCCAGACAGCCAAGACTGCGTTCTTATTGCTGTCATCTCCAAGACCAAAGAATCCCCAGCCCTGCCCGTCGACAAGCGGCAATGACAGCTGGCCAATAAGTGAGGCGGGTTGTTGCGCTTCTGGCAGGGCAAAGGCAAAGGCAAATGATGTCCAAGGGTCGACAAATCGCTCCATGGGTAGACCGGTAATCTGGTCGACAAAGGGCTCTGACAACTGGTCCACGGAAGAGGTAGGGTTGTTGTCGGCAAGTGCCAGAGCAGGGAGTACGAGGGACGTAACAAGGAGCCGGCGCGGGCCGCTCAACCTTCGGCTCGCCGTTCGAGGGCGGCGGAAGTTGTGTGGGACAGGCATGGCGGAGATGGAGGATGTGTAGGTTGTGCCAAGTAAATGGGATTTACAATATGCGGATCGAGAATTGGGTTTGAGGAAGAAGATGGTAGATAGAAGGATAAAAAGAAAAGAAGATAGTCTGAAGAGAACGCTAATTGAACGGAATAGAGAGCGACGGGTCGATCTTAATAAACTCCTGATGCAAGCTGAACCAGGTACACGAGGGCGAGTCATAAAACGCCAAGGATCGTGCCTGAATGCTCTGAACCAGAACTCCCCGCCTATAAGGTCTATATTGGTCGCGTGACTGATGGGAGAAAACGGTCGGTATTGACGGTCCCGGGCCCAGGTATAGAGTCAACGGGAGTTGAGCAATCAATTCGAAGCAGTCTGGAGGGTCTCCGTGTCGAAAAATAGCAACCTGTTTACTACGTATGTTTGGGGATGTTTAGATGAAACTGCCGTACCTGGAAATACGCATCAGATGGATTGGCTTTTGGTCTGAGAATCTTGGGACTAAATGGCTTGGCGCCTAGCTGGGAGATTTGAAACGCGACGAGTCTTGTCGCCTGATATCACGATCTTCCCGTAGGATGCTGGATTGGGCGTAGCTTGCTTCGACTTGGCGGCGGCTGTGATGGTTTATTATCATGGCAGGTTCCTCCATGCCCTCTTTTGCCAGTAGATTCACAACCTCGAGCACACGCGCTGCTGATGGCCTTGAGCTGTCAGTTCTTTCGACCGCTCCGCAACCAAGGGGCTTGCCTCTTAGTAACGACAACTGCAATGGCCTAGGAAATGCCCCTCCGGCTTATGCTCGTTGACACAGCGAATCACTTGGCGCCCCAGCGGCTCCAAACATCCCCACCTCTTGGCACCTCGATGACTGAACCTCGGGATGAACGTGGCCATCGTCGGCAGTTTTCCGTACGACTACGGTCCATAATGACAGGTTCAGACAGTGTACAGGTTACGGTCTAATATTGGAATACGGCAAGTGCTTTATGTTTGTTATCCAGATAATGCGAAGCGTCCGTAGCGCGATTTGCGAGTCAGAGGGTTATCTTGCGTTACCAATTCCCTCCTCTCGCATTGAATCGCCACAAAAGACATTATTCATCCAGTGGGTTGTGGACTCTGCAACAGCGTGACTTTGTCAATCTTGCTTCTTGTTGCTGTCCTTTGACAAAGAGGAGCCTACCCTACACATGACGGGCTGAGCCCCTGGATCTTTATTTCTTTATTATACATACTAAGGTCATGTTCGGTGGCGGCAAGTCGGCTACCCTGTACGACAAGCAGATTCCTCTACATTTTCCGGGTTGTCAGGCACCATCCTCACTTCTGGTTCCGCCCATCTTATCACTGCTTTCCTACACATCTCTTGTCGTCATCATCATGGGTATGTCTGTATCCAACCAGGGACGGTGAATTTGCACTCTGTCCAGTGGGGATTGCAGACGCCGTTCCCAATTCAATTTCCCTTCTCCCAAATTGTTTCCCATCTAAGTGTATGTGCACAGACTTTGACACTTCCAGTAATAGAAGGCGAGGGCTTCTCTCATGGCCCATTCCGTTGCTTTCTCAAGCCTTATCAATAACGTACACCTGCTATACCCATCCACTCTTCATCGGCAGGGCAGACTATTGCCTTAGACGCAGCCTCAAGCCGAGGTCCTTGTCCACAAACCCGGATCAGTCGACCGAACATGGCGCTTCTCCACACAATCAACCCAGTGCGCACGACATCCCTGGTCTCTTCATCAAAGCCCATGTTATGCACCCGATTTTCCACCAAATCATGGGCGCCGGCGCCCTCCACGTGCCCCTCTTACCGCCCTCTGATAGCACCCAAACGCCGGGTTTGCCGGAAATCAAGCCTGTACAGGCAGCTCCCAACACCAGCTATCGTAGCCGTTAGACACCCGCCCCCCCGGCTGCTGGACCCGAGCCAATGGTCGTAGGATTGCGCCCTGTTGGGCGACCAAGTCGGCAATACCATCGATAGTCAGGCACGTGGGGAAGCCGCGATAATTGACTGCATGTCAATAGCCATGGCGTTCGATTTAAAGGCATCCTTTGTGCCGCCGGGTCGTCTCCCTTTGACTTGTTCGCTAGTCGCCCGTGTCAAGACCAACGCCGACCTGTCTCCTACAGCGCAATGGCCCGCACCCTCTCCGCCTACGCCATTCTGGCTGCCGCCGGCATCGCCAATGCCCAGTCGGGCGCCGGCACCTCGCTCGATCCCGTGCAGCCCATCCGTCTCCCCGATGGCGCCATGGCAAAGAACCCTCTCGCTCACCTGGGAGGCAATGGCCCTTGGACTGTCGGTATGTTGATGTTGCCCGCGACAATTCGCTAGTCAGAGGCTAATTGAGCGACCGCCCGCAGGCCCGGATGTTCACGGTATCTCCTCCGAGATCCCCGAGGACTGCTACGTCGACCAGGCCGCCTATGTGCTGCGCCATGGGTCCCGATACCCCGACCCCGGAGCACACGGCGGCTGGGTCGAGATGGCCCGTCGTGTAGGTTGCAATTGAAGCTCTTGACGAGCGCCGCGACTGACGCGCAAACAGTTCAACACAAGCTCCTACACGGCCACCGGCCCCTTGGCCTTTACGCATAGCTGGGATACGCCGCTTACCGACCCTGCCATCCAGATTGCGCAGCTGAGCAAGACTGGCTACAAGGAGTTGTATGACCTGGGATACACGCTGCGAACTCGGTACGCACAGCATCCGCCCGCTCACAATGCTGATTGTGGCAAGACTAACATCACGCAGCTACCCTGACCTATACAATGAGGGCGAGGAGTTCTTCGTATATGCCAACAACTACACCCGCGTCCTCCAGACTGCGCGGACCTTTGTGCGCGGCTACTTGGGCGTCAACTCGACGCTTCTCGGCAATGTCGTCTCCGTCACTAGCCGCGGCTTCCCCGACCAGCTCGCCAACACGCTGGCGCCCTCCGACATGTGCCCTACCTTCAGGGATGACCCCGACACGCAGATGAGTGCCTGGCAGTCTCGCTGGTTGCCGGCCTTTATCGAGCGCCAGTATCAGCACATTGAGGGCGATCTCACCTTAGACAACGGCACCTGGAACGACTTCATGTACATCTGCGGCTTCGAATCCCAGATCCGCGGCCGCATGTCTCCCTTCTGCGATACCTTTACCCAGGAGGAGATGGAGCAGTACGAGTACCTGCAGGACCTGCGATACTACTATGGGCACGGACCTGGAGCCGACGTCTCCTCCAAGATGATGGTTCCTTTCCTCAAGTCGCTCATGGGCCGATTCGCCGATGGCCCTAATGCCAAGGGAACACGGGAGGACGGCAGCTCCTTCAAGGTCCCTAGCCTGCTGATGAACTTCCTCAACGATGGCCAGCTCAACCAACTCGCCACTGCTATCGGCGTCTTCGACGAGCAGGAGCCCCTTCCCACGGATCACATCCCCGAGGACCGTCTCTGGCGCAGCTCGCGCATCTCCCCTATGCGCGGCACCATCGCCTTCGAGCGCCTCAACTGCCGCGTTCCCAAGCCCTGCGTCTCCCGCCGCCAGGAGGGATCCGTCCTGCGCAACGAAACCTTTGTGCGCATCCGTCTCAACGAGGCCGTCTACCCCGTGCCTTCGTGCCAGGATGGACCGGGCAAGTCGTGCCGTCTGGAGGACTACCTCGCGTACATCTCGGACAAGCTTGAGGCGAATGGAAATTTCGCCAGCGTCTGCAACGCGACTGATCCTGCGACGCCTACCCAGGTTGCGGGCGCCAGTTTCATCACCGACTTGGCGCAGCCGCATCTTCAGATTGTGAAGCCTTGAATAATGACTGATGCCACATGATGGAGCTTATGGAGACTCAAGCAAGTAATGATCTAATAACCCAATACTGCAACACCTGCAGCTTAATTGACATGCAAATGTTCACAATTCATCTGTGATGAAGAATGCAGTCTTCTCTGTACAAAGATACGCCGTCGTATCCCACTCAATGTAACATTATGTATGTCAGCAAGTCCAAGCCTTAGGTAAGTATGAGTAACTGTGAGTCAAGGGGATCTTGGTATCCCCTTTCCCCGCTCGATACCATCGCTGCCTGGCAGTGACATGGATCATAAGCCTCACCTCTCTTTCGCACTCGCTCTCGTGTCCATCAATCCGACCGTCTGATTCTAACACAACATTTGCCGCCTGATTTCCGCGACTGAGACATCATGAGTCTCTGCGATATTTGCAAGAGTATAGACTTCGCAAACATTCCAAATTTTTTTCGACCCTCAATTCAGGTTTGTTACGGCCAGCACCTCTTCTTCAAGACTGAAAATGGCGACCTTGACACTCTTCGGAATGCTTTTCTCCCGTATCACAAGAACCTGGAATCTCTGAGTTCCAGTGCGGCGTGGTGTGATCTGTGTCGCGCAGTCCTTACAAGCACATCAGAGCAACCTGAACATGACTGGATCGGAGAGTTCCTGATCGGGGGGTTTGAAAATGCTAGTTTTGCACGTTTGAGCGGATTCGTGGTCGCCGTTCTTGACAGCTGTGCTGAAGATGAATTTGATCGCTGTATGGCGGCTGCGGCTTTTGGTTTCCATGTCAACGAAGGTAACCTGCCTTTGGCAAGTTTCAGAACACGAAAGAGACAGCTGACTTCATTATTATTGTAGAAAGTCCCCTAGCACCCATGGTTCAGGGAAGGCTAGTCCCTTTGTCACCCCGCGACCCTGCTGTGCTGGATAAGATCCGGCACTGGTTGGGAGAAGAGCCCTTGACTCTCCAGCGGTCCAGTGACAGCCCCTGCCGGCTTCCAACAAGAATACTGGAGATCTTCAGTGGGGGCGGTCGAGTGAAGGTCATAGACAGCGAAGGAAAGGAAGGAGATTACACGGCGTTGAGTTATTGCTGGGGCTCTTCGCAGACACTGATGCTCAAGCGTGACAGCTTCCACAGTTTGCGTCAAGGCATCAACGTTCAGGACTTGCCACAGACATTCCAAGACGCCGTTTGGGTCAGCAATCAGCTCGGCATCCGCTATATCTGGATCGACAGTCTCTGTATCGTACAGGATGACGCTGATGACTGGAGTAGAGAGTCTGGTAAGATGAGCCGGGTCTACGGAAACTCCTATGTTACCATTGCTGCCAGTCGTGCGCGTAACGCTAGCGAGGGGATCCTCGGAGACAGGAAGTCATCCTCTCATGTTCCACTGCCTTTCAATGTCGACGGAGTCAAGTCTACAGTATTTGCTTTCCAGATTCCTGCAGAGCATCTGGTGCGAAAGATAATCGCCGAGGACATGAATGATGAGCCATTGTCAACCAGAGGCTGGGCAATGCAGGAACGACTTTTGTCCCGACGGACTTTGCATTTCTGTCAGTCGAGAATATGCTTCGACAATGGACATCTTTTCCTCATGGAGGACACAACAGGATTTTGGGTGTTGCATTGGAACTCCCGGGCCGACGGTGAGAGTTTCGAGTTGTGGGGTAGCTGGTACGGCATAATAGAAGGATACTCTCGCCGGGATCTTACGATTCCCAGCGACAAATTACCAGCAATAGCTGGGCACGCAGCAAGAGTTCGCGAGTCGCTCAAACTAGGCCAGGAATCCTCCAGATCTGTTCAATACTTCGCCGGGCTTTGGTCGACAGACTTCATACGAGGTCTGTGCTGGTACCTAGAGACCGGGATGACGACACGACCGCAGCATTATCGAGCCCCTACATGGTCATGGGCATGCGCAGATGGCCCCATCAATTACTCATATTCTAACTGGCCACCGATAGAGACACTCACTGAAGTCGAAAAGATTCACGTGGAGCTCCTCAATCCAGAGAGTATCTTTGGACAAGCCACTGCTGGTTGGCTACATCTCAAAGGGCTCAAGTATCAGGCACAAGAACGAAAATTTGACTTCCTGATGTTTCACAAGGATGACATGGAGTACTCAGTAGGTGTACAATGGGACCTGGAGAGTTTTTGTTGTAACTCAGAAGAGAGCCAATCCGGGAAGATGGCCTTGAAGAAACTTTTCCTTGTTCCTCTCTGTTGTGGTAAACTGCGGGATGGGAATACCGTGGATGGACCTTTCTTCCTTATTATCAAACCAGCTTCACACGATGTTGAATTGCTTTCTCACATACCCGGGTATGAGAGAGTTGGATTTGGCCACTCGATATGCCCCGACGAAGATAAAGATAGTTTGAGGCAGTTTGTACAGGACGTGAAGGCCACAAAAGAGCGTGGAGAGTTTGAAAGCATGGTGATTATATGATGGACTGGAATATATATCTCAGATCGCCATTTAGCAACTCAGGCAATTTTCCTATGGCCATCAAGGCGACGAAAAATTCTCTGCGCAATGTTAGTTGCGTCTGGCTGCCGTCACTTCATGAGCCAGTATTGTAACCACACAACATCGCGTTGCTGTCATTGTTGGCGAACTATTTTGTGTATGGAAAAACGGAGGGCAAACATTGAGTATCGTCTTTAAGCCCGGTGAATCTCGGACAAAAATACGTGTACTCATCAACCAATCCAGCCTTGGCACGCCAAGCACCATATCCCCCTGTGCAAACTTCGATTAGGGTCTCTTAAGAAGCTCTCCATCCAGCAAAATGTCCAGCTTCTCATTGTAGAAGCAAACTAGCCCAGCAATGGCGGCACATTCGATAATTGGGTACCGGTAGTACCAAACGACATTCTCATGCAATTTCCCGTCAAATCTCACGCTGTAGTACTCGGCTTCTCCTTTGTAGGGACAGTATGTCTTCAAACTGCTGGGCTGAAGTACGGACTGGTCGACAGATGCAAGAGGAAGGTAATATCGCGTCGGCAGCCCTGTCTCGTGGAGATGAACTGACGAGGCCGACTTGGCGATTGTTCGGCCGTTGATGCGTATCTCAACTGGTCGGGATGACGGGAGGAGATCAAGGCGTTTGTATGGATCCTTGGGGTGAATATGTATGGGAGCGTCCTCCTCTAGCCATTGATCTTCAAACCGAGATCGAGACATTAGCTTGAGCACGCCGATAAGTAGAAGGGAACATACCCATTGATCCAAACTCCAAACGTATGAGGCCCAGCAACGGATGGGTCTTTTCTTCCCCTGTGATCGAAGGGGAGTTGTTAGAGGAAGCAAAGCGCAAGACGCGGTTCGTCTGGACGTCCTTTCGACCTTCCCGCCCAGGCACCAGTAGGTTGACCTGCGAAACGTATACTTTGTCTCCCTTGGGGGTTTGGTATTCTCTCTTCTGGTCGTCCTTCCACTGGCAATCCTTCAGACTCGATTGCGGAACGTAGAACTGTGGATAAAATGCGTGCTCCCAAACGTAGAGCGCCTGGGTGGTGTCAACTATGGTGACGCCATTGTGAATGACGCGGACGCGACGCTTCGCCGGTTCGAACTTGTGCGGCCCGTCTTTGAGGAGTTCCTCTCCCAGGTCGAGAAGGCTATCTATCGTCAGGGGATGAACGTGGGAAGCCGGTTGACTACATACTGAGTGCCGTGTGCGCCTGGCTTGCTCATATTTGCAAATCCCAGATATATTCTCGTGAGATGATGTTGTTTGTAGTATCGTCCGAATGGCTCGACGTGGAGATATGAATGCTATTTACCCCGCGTATGGAAATCCCGGATTTAGCAAGACCGATGGCGATATATAGCTAGAGATGACGTACTCCGCGGAGGATGCTGGCTTACAAATAAAATAACCTTTTATGTTTTGTCAGATTTGGATTCCATGATAATAGATGACACCCGTTGATGTGGAATATTAGTTTTGTCACATATTTTTATACTCGTCTGGTGTTCTAGCTCTCTCAAGTTATCGAGTTAGCGGCCGGTATCGCTTACAGATACGTATGCAGCGCAACCCCGAAAATCTCATGCACTTTGTTTTCAATCTGTTCCGTGTAATCCTCCCGCATCGTGGCTGTCAATCCGTCGGGACAATCAGACCCTCGGGAAACCTGTGCCCATATGTAGCTGTAGAGCATCGTCTCTAGTCGCTCAAGGACCTTGGCATAGTCTTCGATGACGGATAGTGCGTGTCTGAGATGGTATTCGATCTGTCTGGCATTCTGATCCCCCACGCCTTCGTGAACCCTTTCCGCAGGGTTGCCCCGGAGTGGCGGAGCCCGAGTGGCCTCTGCTGCCTCTGTTATCTCCCAAGGTTCATTACCCCTAAGGACCAAAGTTTGGAGTTTCTGCAGTCTTGTAAGGTGTCGGCGTAGGTCTTCGTGATCTATGAGCCAGGAGGGTAGATGAAGTCCGAGTCGCTCCAAAGATCCAATTTCACAAACTCGACTTAAGACTTCTGTGGGCGTCAAGCATCGCCACCCATTTTCCCGATGCTGAGCTCCGTCAAACTCCAGGTATAAGGATTGAAGATTGTCAAAAGGGGATCCACCAAAGACTGATATAACGGACTGTAGACTGTTTTCTGGTTCCCCGGGGAAGTGACACTGCAGGAACAGCTTTTTGATGTGAGCGTGACGACGTATAAACTCTATCGTACCCTCCCTATCCTCACGTTCTTTTGGAAGCTGGGTAACGACCAGACTTTCCAAGGCCTCCAGATGGGGTTCGGAGGCAAGATAGCGACCAATACCCTCTCTTTCTGAAGACACAGGCATCTCGAGGTGACGTATCGAAGGGCTCAAAAGCGTCTTGAGTCCGGATAGGTGGACTGGCGTGGAGCAAAGACGCAGGCATTCCAGTCGAGAAAATTGTATCGGTTCTGTTCGCAAGGAAGCCAAGTCGACTGGGGCTTCCTCACGGATACCATCCAGGCGCCTGCTTGGATGTTTGAACCCCCTCCAGACCAAACATTCGAGGGTCGAGGCACATGACCGGAAGAGAGTTTCATAGAATCTTGACAAGGGGTGTATGGAGGGGGAGCCCTTTTTAGAGTCGTCGGCACCCTCTGCCTCTGGATCCAATTCTACCGGCTTTAGCTCCAAGTAGACGTGAATATCCAAAGAGCGAAGAGGCCACTGGGGCGGTGTAAGAGGGGGGCGGAGAAGAAACGAGGCTTCAAGAGGAATTTTATCCAGTTTCAAATGTTCCACTGTTGATCGTGACAGAAACCGGAAGAAATCAGCAAACAGAGTGAAAGAATCCTCCCAAATGACAGATGATAGATGTGGCATCCCTGTCGCCATGGCCTGCAGCACAATGTCCCGTAAAGCCAGATATTCCGGGTTGACTTTCTTCTCCAGGCTTGCGATACGCTCAGCAGCATCCTTGGCATGGCTATCATGTCCGTAATTGAGATGCCAAAGTGCGGGATGGGCAGATGCGAGATGCTTGGGGTTCGACGCGAAATTGACGCTGCGGACACAGCATCCGATGTTCAACGGGTCCAGAGGACCCCCTTCCTTCCTCACCATGCCTTCGGCGGCAAGATAGTAAAAGAGGAGCTGGGAATCATTGCTGTAATCGAACCGTAAATATGTAAATTGACGGCTCCGGGCGAGTTGTCGGCACTTTTTGTTGACCAATGCAAAGTTAGCCAGCGATTGCCTGTCGGAAGATAAGTAGTCCACAATGCCAGATAATAGCTCGTCAGGGAGCAGTAAAAGCGGACTTGTGGATTCTGCATGGTAACCTCCCATCACGATGCCCAGTGGGAGACTGCCTTGCCATCGTCGGTAAGTAGGGTTCTTGCGCCTCCACGTCTTGCTCGTGTAATACTCGCCCAGGCCTTTCAACATAGGACCGACACTGCGGTCTGGGAATTTTTTCGTGGGTGGCATGATTTTACAACACAAAATATTTATCACTTTGAAAAGGTATGATACCAAAAGGACCGTTTTTGAGACGCGGGGGTAGTTTATATTTATGAAATAGGCCGTAAGCAGCGTTGCTGCCTAGACCTTAACTCATCAACATCTACCCAATGAAAGACCCCAAACCGACACACCTGAAACACGGCTTGCAGCATCGCTTAGACAGCTAGTTCGGGTGACCTCGCTGAATAAGTGGATGAGTTGGCAGCACAAGGCTGATTGCACCCGCTTGTTTGAAAGAAAGTAAATGAGATGGAATGCCTCCATCTAAGGTGTTTGAGGAAAATCCATCCTCTAACTGCAGCCGTCTGGCCTGTTGGAAAGGCACTGAACAACACAAGTCCCTTGCAGTTCGGTCCTCCTCGTCAAACCTGACGAAGCACGATCGGAAACGCAGCGATCGAGAACCAGCTGCGCAGCATTCGTCAGGCTTCCCTGTCGCAAGTTTGAGACTTGGACACTCCAGCTGATACAGCATTGGCGGCCCGCAGAGGAGAGACAGATGGCTCGAGGCGATAGAGCAAGTATGCGGCCGGGGTCGTTGCGTGTAATAGTGATCAACTGAGAGCATGACCCAACACTGGGTGCGTGCGCGGTATCACAGGCAAATGTTTGGGCGCCACACGCTTGCCTGCTCTCCAAGACCGGAGTGTAAGCCGGCTCAGCAGCAGAGACCGAAGCGGGCTCAGCAACAGAGCCTGGTGCGGCCCCGTATACGGTCAACGTACTGCCGCCCTCCACCTCCTCGGTCTGGAGGACGACAAGACCGTTGGATTCGCCGGCCAATGGCACAGCTTGAGCCAGAAAAGCATACGAGATGCTGAGAACAAGAGCCTTGGTGAAGATCATATTGGCTATGATGGACCATCCCCCGTGTTAGACCATGTTTACTTCGATTAAGGCATGTAAACACTTACCTGGATAAATGCGATGTTGACTAGTGATGGTGTTGATTGCTTCTGTGAGATGCTTGAGTGATTCTCCAGTGATCTTTCTTGCATTTTGAGGGTTTCCTCGCGCCTTTATATACCTTCTTGTCTATGAATTGTATCACTGCTATCTGCGGCACAGAGACGTCAGAGGGGGCCTCCTCGAAGTCACCGGTCTGTATCCCATTGGGGCACACGAACGGGAAATCCCACATCTGCGGCACAGAGTACGCCTCAGCAAAGGGTCATAATCTTCCGAGCAACTAGGGTTATCTTTCCTGAATTGGCACTATCTTTCAGTCTTTCCTCTCACTAAGTATATATCTTGGCACTACGAGTACATATCTTGGCACTAAGAGTAAGGCAATAATACCTAATATCCTTACCATCCTAGCCACTTCCGGATGGTTTATTCGAGTCACAACCTCTTGTCCGAGTCTAAACCTCTTGTCCGAGTACCAACACCCCATCCGCCTCAAACTATGTTATTAACTTCTCAATGCTGCATCTACTTCTAGATATTTTACGTGTTCTGGCATTGGCTCCCAAATGTTATAGCCACTTCTAGACGTTTGTACCACCTTGGAGTATGCTATTCGGTTACCAGTATTGCTACGCATCACTAAATCCAGGGTCAAATGTTCAAACCGTCGGTGTGCACATTGCCGCACCAGTCAAAGGACCAACATCCGTAGACGCCAAGTACCTCGTTCAGGGGATTGCAGACCGGTGGCATGACTGCAGATACGAGTCCAGCGAGGCAAATTCAGCCGTCGAACAGTGGTGCGGGGGAACACGTCAGCTCGAAATCATGGTCATGCGGCTCAAGTTGAGTACCGCAATGCTGAGCATCCGCGACATACTTGGCATATGCTTACACTACATCCTGACGATGCGGCAATCGCGTTGCGGATTATTTCTCTGATGCAATCGGAGGGCGCCTTACTACGCTCAAGGGGATAAGCCTCCTCGATGCCCTCAGCTGTGGTGACCCAGCCAGAATATACCAGTTGGCATGCTAACATCAGCGCCAAGGACAAGAGCGGATGTGTAAATAGGATGATGGTTTTCTGACATACCGATAGTTTGATGCTTGCCTGCGGTGCAGAATGTTCGTGCTGGGAGCTAACTTACGCAACACATTAGCGGTGAAGATGTCTGCGCTGCCCCCCTGTGTGAGCCAATGGGCTAGAGCAACAACATTTGCGTTGCATGAGGCTCTTATGGTGGCTCCATCACTTCAGGATATGAGCTGGCCGCCCTCCATCCTCTCAGGGGCTGGGTCTTGCTCAACACATGGACTTAGTGTGCCAGAAGTGCTCCGGCTGTCATCTCAACTTCGAAGCGGATCGCACTAAGAAATAGAGAGAGGCAGGTTCGCCCTAGGAGTGGTGGGGTGTTGGAGGAGGGCCACCGATCCGCGCTTACGCACATCTTGCTAATCTACTCATTTGTTACTAGCAACAGAGGAAGCGAAGTGAGTCGGTGAAGACACATGCGGCAGTGGCAAGCTCCCCTGGGAAGCGCACAAGCCTGCCGTCATTTGATATCAGGTTGAAGCTGTCCCTGGTCACTATGTCCATTCTGCTTTTCGTGAGATGAGGTGGTCTTGTTTTTTATGTGAAAGAGCCGGCGGAAATCACAAGGAGCATTGTGGGTAGTGAACTGTCGCGCCCTGAGAATCGAGCCGATCCCGCCTCAGGTGAGCGACTCTTGTTCCAACAGACAGCTTCTACGTTTCTAAACCATTTAGAGGTATGGCTAGCAGCTGAGTGTGCCGGTAATCAGTAATCCGGCATGCTCATCCCCGTGCTACACTGGTTGATGGTGCAAAAATGGTGCCTTGCACAGCGAGATGTCACCACAGACCCTATGAGTAAGGCGGCCGCCCGAACGGATATGGCTAGAGAGCGAACTATGACACCGAACTTGTTTCGGCACTTCGCCGGCCAATCGCAACTCTTCCTTTATTCACCCTCCAGTTGTAGAAAGCGCAAGGCGTGGCGTCAGCCGAAGGATGGTAGTGGGAAAGACATGTGCTTTCGTGGTATGAGTCTACTTGCCGCGAAGGGAAGGAAGGAAAAAATCCTCGGAAGTCATCAGACCTTTAACAAGACGGTGTGTGTGTGTGTGTGTGTGTTGGGAACAGAATGCCGACATGAGACCCTGAACACGCTGAACGTAGTTGGCCTTGCAGCACGTGGCTCCGCATTCCAGTCCGTTTCCGACGCCTAAGGACACACGATCGGTCTAGCAACGTGAGCTCTTCCCTATGTTGAGCCTAGCTCAGCCTACCGAGTCATGACCTGGTCGAAGGAGGACGCCGTCGGATGGGGCGGATACTGAAGCGGGAGATACAGCCGGCACCATTGAGCCCCATCTGAGTGCCGGAACGCATCATTTGCTCCGGGCTGGTTGCTACCAAGCCCTAGCAAGTTCATTGCCAAGACGGACGGCATCAGGGCAGCGAAGGGGCGACTACCTGGATGGATATGTATGACCCATTGCCACGGTTTCGTCATCTCCGGATTTTAAACCGGCAATGCCTTTTGATTCTGTCCATATTGAGATGCCGGTTATGGATTTGCCCTCGTAAACACCATGCTTTGCCTGGATGCAACAGCGGAATCATGAAGTATCGAATGCTCATTGCCTTGATCTTAATCTTCTTCACCCCCATCACCATCTCAGCCCAGGAGGTCGGAGCTTCACAAGGTGTCGATTCTTTTCCCGAGTGCACGGTATGCCAAGATTCTCTAGGTATCGGTCCCCTTCTTTTATTAACAAGTTGTGCAGAGACCATGCTTCGTACAAGAAGCTGAGAAGATGTGCGGCACTGGACGTAGTGCATCATGTATCTGCAGCAATGAAGACTTTGCTGCAGACATGGCGCATTGCCTACGAGGGAAATGTCCCGTTGACACGATATTTGGTACCGCACTAGAATTGATGCAAAGGAAGCAGGAGCTGACATGTAGCAGCGTCTCTGCGCAGTTTAGACGAGATGTGCCATCGTCCTCGTCGGGATCGTCGGATGGAGGCATGGCCGTACATTTCGATACACATTTTCTGTATTCTCTGTGCCATCATCAGATTCTACACGAAAATGTTCATCATCAGAAAGTTTTCCCCGGAAGACTGGCTGGCATTGGTGTATTTCGCCATCTACATTGTCTATTTTGGTATCGGACATCATGGTGAGAGATGCCGGGATTCAACGTTTTTATTTGAGATAAGCTCACAAGAATACAGCATTGATGTCAGCCTTTGGCCAGGACATTTGGTGGATCGAGCCGGACGATCTGGCCCACGCGCTCAAGGTAACTATGATCAAGAGGGTATTTGTTCAAGGCTGATCATACAAGTTGTTCTGGGTTGATATCCCATTTTACAGCCTACTCCTAGGACTGACCAAGATATCCATCATACTATTCTACATCCGCCTGTGCCACGTATACGAGCAGTTTTGCCGCATTTGTTGGGCTTGCGTGATAGCAATTGGTCTCAATACCGCCGTGTTCATCTTCCTCCCCATCTTCCAATGCACGCCGATTCGATGGAACTGGGACCGGTTTCGAGGGCACGAGGTCGACTTCGAGTGTCTCAACGTGAACACTATCCAGTGGGCCATGAACATTACCAGCATCGTCTTCGACGTCGTGGTGCTTGCCCTTCCCATACCCCTAGTTCTAAAGAGTATGTACTCTTCATTCTTCTGACGCGTTTGTTTCATCGAAATTCTGACTGAAGCAGTGAGATCAACTTGGCGACGGAAGGCGGCAATCATCTTCATGTTCAGTCTCGGTGTTGTTGTGCTGGTCGCCAGCTGCTTGAAGATGCGATACAACATTCTATACGGCAACTCTACCAACATTACTTGGGACTACCTGGATCTAATGGTATGGGCCGGCATCGAATCATCCGTCAGCGTCGCCGCGCCCTGCCTGCCGACCGTTCGGCTATTTCTACACAGGATGTTCCCCAAGCTTTTTGGTCGGATATTCGCGTTTGGATCGCAGGGCGAAACCACGCTGGAGGAGTACATCAAGGCCGAAGAGGATGAGGTAGCCAGATGGTCTGGTGATGTTGAAAAGATTCCACAAGGCGCCCTACCCATTAAGAGACCAAGGCGCGTGCTAAGCGCAGAGGGGGGTGATCATATCCATGGAGCTGATGGCGAACCTCCAAAGCGGAAGACAACGGGCATCACCGAGGCAAGCAAAATATTAAAAAGTCTAGACGACATGTCTTGAATAATGAATAACGAGCCGCAACTGTTCAAGCTGGCTTGATCGGTGTAATCATTTCCACCCATTTCCTCCGTGCTGCAGTTGCGTATGAAACTCGGTGTGCTGGGCGACCGTTACAGGTCGACGGCTGTAGTCATGACCAGACTCCAAACCAAAGTCATAAAACTTCCACTCGGACTTAAAGTCCCGCGTAAGTTCATCTCCCATGACCAATGCCTTGACCATCTCAATAGGCATCATTCCCGTCCTTAAAATCGCATCGTGAAACTCCTTCTCCGTCATCTCGCCCGAGTCCACAGCCAGCTCCCTCAGCTTCCACAGTTGCAGAGCGCCAAGCATATAGCCAGCTTGATACAGCGGCGAATAGCTGCCCTCGACGGATCTTCGTACTTCGCCCTCGGCATTGGCTCTCTCGTGGTCGATGCGGTCTACCAGGAGGTCAACTGCTTCGTCTGCCGTCATTTCTCCCAGGTGGAATTGTAGCGAGAACAGGATGCGGAGGCATCGATGCATTCGCCACCAGAGAGCTCCGATTCTTCCCTCGGGCGAGGTGTGAAAGTCATCCCTGTCGTAGAAGAGAAACTCCCAGTACAGAGACCATCCCTCCACCATGAAGGGCGTGTCAAACATCCAGCGCCTGTGGGGGTTGAATCGCTCGGCCATGTAGAGATGCAGCCTGTGGCCAGGGAACATTTCGTGGAAAGCCGTCGCGCGAGCAAAGTGCTTGTTATTTCCGCGCATAACCATGAGCTTCATGTCGTGCTCCATCTCCACCACTGGGTACGAGACCTGGATGGAATCACCGCCAAGGAAGAATGGCGAGACTCGTTGGCGTGCTGCCTCGATCATGAGCATACGCCAGGTTGCATTTGCGATAGGCGGTACAGACACCATGTCTCTCTCAAGGACAAAGTTGCTGCCTTCCACCACCAGCTGTCGCACGTACTCGGTCTGCTCTCCAGGTGGCATGTAGTCATTCTTGACGTATTCAAGAGCCGCCTTCCAGTCGTCTCCGTATCCAAGCGCTTGAGACTGCTTCTTCATCTCGGCTTCGCACCACTCAAACTCCTGGTTGCCAATCTCGATCAATTCTTCTGGTGTGTAGGGAATCATCTCGGCTTGCAGCTCTACCTCGAGCCCTGCGCGACCAATGGGTTCTCCCACAATAACATCGCGTCCATCTCGGTTCATGCCTGCCAGCTCCGTCTGAACCACCGTCAAGTAGTTGTTGAGTGTCGCATTGGTCGCTCTCCAAGGTTTGGTTAGCCAGAAGTCGTAGAGAGGGTTGTAGAGCGCGTAGAAGGTATTCCATTCTTCCCAAAGCCCCACGAGGTCCTGGATGGCCCTCGAAGCAAGGTATCCAGTCGTTGTTGACACGTCGAACTTCCCGTCCAAAACGTCGTTTTGGGCCTGCGTAATGGATGTGTTGATGACGCCCAACTTTCGTGCCGTTTCTTTTGCGTCCAGCGGCTTGACATCTTGTCGATCTTCAAGAATGGTGATGAAGTCGTCGGCAAAAGGCAACAATGGCATGAATTCTTGCTGCGACTCACTCTCAAGCTTCAAGTTGGTGAGAGCTCGGTTGTGAAAGGTGCGCAGCAGGATATAGTCGACCTTGTTTTCTTGGTCAAGAGCATCAAAGTCAATCTCTTCGAGATACTCCAGCTCGTTTGTGTGATAGGTATTCAGCACCTCGAATCGCCGAGGCGCGATCGGGATGTTGTAAAAGGTGTTTATCTCGTTGAGGTCTGCCTCCACGCGCCTAACATGGGCGGCCATGGTTAGGTTGACCAATTCACTGGCCATGCCCAGAGACCCCCAGGCACCACCGACTTGGCCCATAGCTAGATCCATGGCTGTTCAAAATTTCTTTCGCCAATAATGCGATAAGTCTTGGCAGCGATCTGAACTCTATAACGTCGTATTGAGTCTGAGTCCCTCTGCCCGGGCCTGGGTTATATACAAGTCCGCTGTAGCATTTGGAGACGCTTAGGTAGTACCGTTGATCCATCGCCAAGGTAGATAAGAGCACAGGCTCCATGGTTACATTTGTGAATCGACAAAACAGGGTTCCCCGCCCAGATTACAGACTAAACAGTCATTGCCTGGGATGATATCAAATGCCGATGGGGAAACCGAGGAACTTATGCCTGGATACATGCTCAGATAACGTCAGTACGATGATAAACGGCTGATAACATCACAGACAGGCAGGTGGTTTGCCTATTTCGGGTCACGTTCTCCCGAAACACCCATTAAGAACTGGGGCACATAACAAAATATAATAAGCGCTGTAACGTGCCGCCGTAATTGACGCACAAAAATATCGTGCAAAGTCTGGATAGCCCATCCTGTCAAACTACAACTCCTTGATTGAATGGGGCTTCAAAGGAATCAACGTGGTGTTTTAGATTGCTGATTGCCTGCCGCCAAGATGGTACCCAAATGGATTACTGAAGGCTGTCCTGCAAAGTCTATATCTAAGCTGTCTATCAAAGGCTGCATCTTGCATCTTTAGGCATATATGTCGCGCGCATGTTTGCTTCGCCTGGCCATAGCCTCCCCGTAGCGGATGAATACAAAAGGAATTGCACCCATGGCCAGAGCAACGAATCCTAGCAGAGACGGCGCCCAGTGGATTCCAAGCTGTCCGTACATGGGCCCTGTTGCAAGAGGAAGAAGAACAGCGCCTATCGAGCGCGTCATACTCGAGGCGGCTTGCGCTGAGGCGGATATTTGGCGGAAGACATCGGTGAGGTAATTCGTCATTGCCATGAAGAGGAGTTGGAAGCCAAAGGCGAAGAAAAGACCTGCAATTGAGGGCACAACTGGTGAGATGTTTTCTTGCGTCGTCCAGCCCAACCAAAACAACGAAATAACCATGCTTAATAAACGTCAAAATTCGTAATCCAACCGCGATTATAACAATCACTCACCAGGGAGATGCAAGGCATGCCATTGGAAGGCGGCGATAAAGCTCTCGCTGAGCCCACCCTTTGCCAGCTTTCGCGGCCTTATCGTAGAACGTGGAGTAGGCATGGAAGGCAGCGAGAGCGGTAATGATTCCGACGATCACTAAGACTCTGTTAATATGGCATTTTTTCTTCGCAACATGGATGAATGCTTACTGGGAGCATAGGCGACTCCAGCCATGCCAGGTGACAGCCCGTAGAATCCTTCCAAAAGTCAGCAAGAAAGGGACGAATATCCTCTGAGACTATGAATACCTTGGAAGACGATCGGATATGCTTGAAACATGAGATACATGAGCGCGTAGGCCAGCGCCAAGTATAAAGCAGTGAAGAGAAGAATGGGCTCGGTAAGCATTAAAGTAAAGGGTCTCAGGAAGATCTTTTGTACCGAGAACACATGCAATTGGTCGGTAGTGGTCGCTCCTCTTTCGTCTCCCTTCTCTGAGAGGCGTTTTATGTGCCTGTTTTTAAGAACAGGAGCGTATGTCTCGGGCAACGTGAGCACAAGTGGAAGACCACTTGCTGCGACAATCCCAGCCACCCAAAATGGCCAGCGCCACGATATCTGCGACGCGAATCCCGAAACCAAAGGCCCAATTACCGGCCCAACAGTTGTGACGCTCATGTAAACCGCCATGGCGGTGCCTCTCTGAGAGGGGTTGTCAAGAATGTCTGCATAGAGCCCGCTGATGACTGTCGTTGGAGCAGCAGCACTGATGCCGCAGAGAAGCCGGAAGGAGAGCAGGGCAGGGTACGATGGCGCGGCTGAGCACAGCAGCATGAATGTCAGATATCCGATGAATGTGCCAATCAGCACAAATCGTCGGCCGATGTACTCGCTCAATGGTCCGAAGATTAGAGGGCCAAGTACGTATCCAACCATGTAGAGTGAATTGAGAAGCGTCAGCGATAGTCGCTCTGTGACCATGAAGGTTTCCGAAATGGAATCCAGAGCACCCGACGGCATGGACGAGCCAAGATTTCCGTTGAAGGTGCAAGTAAACCCAGCCACTATAATTAGGATCTTCCGTTTCTACCAATGTGTTAGCATCGTCGGGGTGGTGATTTGGACTGTCGACTTGCCCACGAGAACTTTGTAGCATTCCAAGGTTCATCGTCATTGAATTCGGACTCGCGAGATGACATTGTATTGCTCTGGTTCGTTTCCATCTCGAGGACATTCATGTCACCGACTGGCTTAGAGTTATCCAGCGTTGGCATCGTGGCTTTCGACATGGTGGTTTCGTAGAGTCTGGCTACCTCGCATCTCAACAATTATTCTGAGGAGCTGTACGATCAATGATTGAGACATGAGCTTCTTATAGCTGAGAGATACGGGAGACACATGCCCCTGCAGTCAATTCAATGCCCTGCCATGACTGTACAAACGAAGCTTTCCGGCCTCTGCGGCTTATGATTGGCCAGTATTTCCGAGCCTGCACTAGCTGTCGAGAAAACCCATGATTCATTGGCCAGCCATTTCCGAACCTTGAATCCTTCCTCCTCCAACGCGATTGTTCGTTCAACAACTTCCGAACATTTGTCAGCTCTCCAGCTTCCGAACCGAAGGGCGCGCCAGGATTCACACCTTGATGGGAGCGGCAACGCCGATCGGCTGCTTGTAAGGTTAATTGGTGGGCTGGTGGCGACGCAGAAACAAGACGACGCGGCCATGGCCAATCGGAGAACAAGTGCGTCCCTTGATGATTTCTAATAATGAGAGTCTGCGGGTGGCTGATATGGAGCATGCTTGCAGACGGCCGGGCTTGCACACATTGTCGCCAGAGAAAGGTTCGATGTGATGTGCTGGACAAGGGAGCTCCCTGCACCAACTGTCGGGCTCGGGCTCAGCCCGACTGCACCATGTACGAGGCCAGCAGAACGAGGCATCGTTCGTCACAGCTTCGATCTAGTCCTTCTCTGAGGCTAATCAAGCCTCGCGATGCGTCTGCTCTCGCCCAATCCGAGCCGACAAGCTCTCTGGCATCCAGTGAGTGTACACCATCCTCGAGTCGACAAAGCGCAACGCCTCCGGCAGAGGGAAAAGACGACGTCGGAAACATTGCCGAGTTCCTCGATCAGGAAGACCTCCGCGTGTCGCGCATAATCATGTCTGGACGCATGTGTTACATTGGCACCGAGATGTCCAACTTCAACTACTTGGTCCGTCAGAACTCAACGGGCTCCGTATACGATGATTGCTACCACTTCTCCAATCGCCAGTTTCACTTGAAGTATACTTCACACAACCTGGACGGCATGCCATCCGATGCATTGTCTCGTCCTCCAAAGGAGTTGACAGAAAAACTGCTTCGCACCTATTTCACTCGCATCAATCGTGGATGGCCCATCATCGATGAGCAAGGCTTCATGATCAAGTATCGGGGACAAGATCCACAAAAGCCCCTCTCCTTGCTTCTGCTGAATGCAGCTCTCTTAGTAGGGGCACACGTCTTGTCCAGTGAGGATGCAGCAATGAAACCGCTCAAGACAACGCTCTTCAGGCGGGCCAAGACTCTGATAGACTTCCGTTATGAGCAAGACAGGGTTGCGTATGTCCAAGCTGCCCTGCTCCTAACCTGGTATGCGGATGGCTTTGAAGAGCTCGTGGCAAATGCGTGGCACTGGATCGGTATGGCATGTCGAACAGCGCTCGGCCTAGGGATGCACCGGGACAACTCTCAATCACGGCTCCTTGATGTGTCGAAAAGGGAATGGACTCGCTTATGGTGGGTTCTGTTCCAACTTGACACCATTGTGTCATGCGCCTATGGGCGGCCACAGGCATTGTAAGTGACTGGCTCGCTGCAGCAAGGTGATTTGAGCTGACGTGACAGAAACCTCGATGAATCTGATGTGCCCGAGCTTGAGCCCAGCCACTTTGAAGGAATTCCTCAAGCAGAAGTAGATTTTGTTACCAACCACACAAAACTGTGCATGATAATCTCTAGGACCATGAAGAAGAGATGGGCTATTCGTGCCCCTGCTTCGAGTCGTATTGAAGCAACCAAGCATGCCGATGTGGAACTCGCACAGTTCCTTGCCCAGCTGCCGGCGTCGCTGAAGCCCGTAACGACGTGGCCAAATATCTGGACGTCAACTCTGCATTTGACGTACAATAACTTCCTCATACTACTCCACCGTCCTCCGCCCAAACAACAAGACACAGTCTGTCATCTTGGCAATGCCTGTGACGCAACCATATGTAACGATTCAACCATATCCATCGCCACAATCTTCGAAGCCGTCGCAGACCAACACCAAATTTCAGAGCTGTGGCCTTATGGCGTGCATAGCCTGTTTACAGCCATCGTCCAAGCAACCAACTCTCTCAATTCAACCAACCCAGTGGTAGCAGCCAAAGCTTTTAAGGCTTTCGATTCTCTCCTCGGAGCGCTCAAGAATCTCTCCCAGTATTGGCAATTTGCCGTCAGCCTCCTGGTCTTGTTTGAAAGACGCCTGGCGAAGGAGAGACAAAATAATAATCCTGCTGATGCAGGATCGGCCGTTGTTCGTATGCAAGGCACACTGACTGATATGGGGCACGAATCACTTCCTACGCCGGGGCGGTTTGTGGATGGCGGGTTTGTCGAGGCTGGCAACACAGAGTCCTCCATCTACGAGGAAGAGCTCTTTCGAGGCATTGATGAATACATGCCACTGGATGACATTTTGTTCACCAATCTACCATTTCCAGACGACTTTTCATCGTACGATGGTCTCTTAGAGCCCAAATAGACAGGCCAATGGCCGAATCTGAGTTTCTATAACCCCATGAGCTGGTTGAAGCGTCTCACGATGGTTAGCCGGCTAGTCCGGGACCGGGGCCATGATATTGCCACGATGCCTGTGTTACGCTAGGCCATTCAACTGGCTCTCACTAATTTGATGACCCTGTGAACGGGTGTCTTGCTGCTATAAAGGGCTGCGTTCGAATTAATTCTAGCCGGTTGCCCATTGGGATCAGCGGAAGCCCCTGCATATAGGTCACCACAGCGACAGGAGTATCTGTCAAGTGCAATCTATTGAGTTGATATTATCTCCATCGTGAGAGGGGACCGCCTCAAGGTCGCCGGTCTGTTTCCCATTAAGTACACGGTCGGGAAATCCCACATCAGTCTATCTAGCCCTTCTTCAAGCAGAGAAGGTTTCGGCCCTCTTGCTAGCAGTGCCCTTGTACACGGCAGGTCCGGGCATGCGGTACGTTTGGGGGAGGCTATGATCGTTGATGTTAAACTAGTAGAAACGGGTCAGTAACCAGTCGAAGTCCCCAGTGGTATTAATCCTTACTCTAATGTTGGAGTCATTGTCCCCGGCGTAGCCAGGAATAGAAGTCTTATACGAGCTGTCAGGCTGAGCGGTGCCCGATCCGGTGATGACAATTTGAGCGCACTCAGCGTACCACTGAGGGTTTCGTGCCTGGTGAAGCGCAATCAACTCATGTCGGACGAGGTAGTTGCCCGGGGCAAGTCCGGCGGGAATCTTGCTGGACCACGACTTGTTTCCACCGACAAGCTTGGCAATGTCCCATCCAGAGCCAGTCTCGGTATCCAAGAAGACCGTGGTGCCGTCTCCGTGGAATCCACCTTCGTCAATCTTGAACCATCCGGCTCCAGAGCCATCACAGCTGCTGAAAGCACCCGAGCACTTGTACATCCAGACCATCACCGGGCCCTGGCTGTGAGTCCATTGTTGCCAGGTTGCAGTTATAGTATCTCCGGGTGCCGCCGTCGCACTCAAGGTTGCCGAACGACCGCCGTTGCAACGGACCTTGGAATCGGTCGCAGTCAGCGTCGGGTTGTAGTCGGGCCATTGCCACTGGATGACATTGGGGCTGTTCCCGGGCGAAAATCCTTGGTATCTGTACAAAGGAAAAGCCTTGGTCAATTCACAGCTCTAAATTTCAAGGCAGGATGAGGCGTTCCTACCCAGGATAGTTTGTTCCCGCGATGCTATAGCTGGTCACTGCGCCGTGGGCAGCGACTCCTGTGACGAGCAGGATCGGCGCAAGGATCATTGACGAAACCAACATGATGGCGAAAGAAAGGATAGACGGTAGATCTAGGTACGATAGTTTGCAGATCCAGTGCGATGTTGTTGATGGGGAGATGCCAAGCTGCCACCAAGGAAACGAAGTGCTATTTATTGCGTTACTATGAACCAGAAGAACCAACTCCGTATCTGCGACTAGGCGCATGTGCGGTCAGACTGCATCCATTCCTATCTCCGCACTATATTGCAATTCTGGACAGTGACCTTCCGCCGAGCCTCTTCTGGGCTGCAATTAGACACCCGGGGTTACATGTGATGTCACGCACGGCTGCCATACAGGGTACTTTATATGATACACGGCTATAAAGTTCCTGAAAACTCGACTTAGTGCGTAATGATCTGAAAGAAGAAATTTTGACGCAGCGGATAGCACTGTTCCGTACTGCAGTTTTGGTTCATTAATTTTCGAATCTACCACCCCGAGGCTGCAATAGCGGCTGGTGATCGGCAGTGCATGACCTGTGACAAACATTCTGGAGATGGCTGTCCCGGTCAGGTCCTGATGATGCCGTGCTGGTGAGAATATATTGGAAATAATATGCTCCAAATTTGGTGAAGCTTGTTGTGCAACAGTAAGAAATCATTCTGTTGTCCACACCAGATGCCCTCAGCTTGGATATCGGAAAGCAGCGAGATACCTCCCGTCCCAACGTGGACAAACCTATGACTGTATATTCCAATGTGAGCCCATCGTGGCAGGAGGGGCTTGTTTGACTCTGTCAGGCCTCACAGCAAATATGTTGCCCATTTGGTTGCTCGTGAAGTAGACGAAATGCTCCCGCCGACTTACCAGCACACGTTGGGAACCCAAGCCATCGCAAGGCTTAGCAATAGCTCTCGTAATCGTAAATGCTAGGGCGGCGGAGAATAGCAACTTCATCTCGATCGTGTTACGATAAGTTGACCGAGGGAGCGGGCCGCGCAGTTCAACGAATAAGATAAACACCGTAGGATTCCGACCTAAATAGCATACGGACGATTCTTTTGATGTACGAAAACGTTTGAGCGAATTCCGGACCCTTTGCATACAATAACGTTAACGCGGAGAGAGCTAACTCACTACGGCAGCAGGCCCGACTGCATCCCTCGCCGAAGCCTCATCATCTGACTGCGTCACTCGCCGAAGCCCTATCGCGGCAGCTCTGATCGAGCCACCAGACAGAAGCCTTCGCCGGGCGCCCGACGCCACGGCGGCATCACGACGGAAGCTCCCGACCAATTGCGAGAGGTAGAAACCTTTGACATTAGCTGCAGCTACAAGCGTCAAGCTTTTCTCTGTCGAATTTTCTAACCAATTGTCATCTATTCATCTGATCTGGCCTCCTCGAAGTCTCTGGTCTGTATCTCATTAGGGTACACAAACAGGAAATTCCACCCATCGTTAACGCAGTGCCTTTCCAGCGATTTGCGGTTTGTCAGTGCCTTATTTAGGCATCTTGATGATCATCAACTCTGTGTGACACTGGGGAATGAGTACGGCGCCGTAAGCAGGCTGTGGAGAGTGTTTCGGACAATGCTTGAAAAGGTTGCAAGGACAATTACTTGGTAGGGAAGTTTGTTGGAAAAAGGAACCAGCCGCATGTAATACCTATATTTCTATTTCTCTACAACGAAAGCTTTGCAATGGTAGGCATGGCTGTAGCAACTGTTGTGTCATCTTACTGCAGCCATTACCATCCCCTTGGGCCCGCCCAACGCAGCTCTGGTATTGGTTTGGCTCGCAAGATAGGGGTATCGTTGGTTCAGGGCAAAAGCCAGGAATTCCCCAGTAACGTTGCCACGAATAGGTGGAGAATCATCAACATCAGCGACTGAGGTCTTGAGGAAGAAACTCCATTCAGAGGACGCGACGCATTGCCGATGCCGGCTGCGACACTTTCGGCAGTGAGACTTGACTTGGGGAAGTGGACAAACGCCTCAAGGCCGCAAGCAGAGGGCCAAGGGTGTAGAGAGTAGGTTGCCGAGAGGGAGGGAGGGTCGATGTAGGACGGCCTTGGCTGGAAAACAATATTACCACCTTGTGTGAACGAAACGAGTACCTGCCGCCATGCAAGACAGCCAATATGATAATCCTCACGAGTCGAGACCACAGCCGAGCCCACCCTCCCGTAGATAACTACCGTATCATGCCAATGCCAGATGACCCCCCCATGCAGAAATGCAGATGGCGGCAGGCGCGGCTTGGAAAATGCAACCGTTTTGCATCGGCGATAGACCGGGCCGAGCAAACCAATGTGAGGGGGTAGTGGGCAAGGTCAGGGCGACGATAAGGCTGAGTGTGGCAGTGAGCGCTTAACCCGCCTCGAGGACGTCATCTCACGGACGGGAAAGGTGTGATGCTATGACTCTCTTTGGCTAGGCTTCCGCGCCGGGTGCCCGTTCCCGCTGTGCATTGTGTCGGCCTTGTGCCGTTCTACGTGCCTTTGGTGACTTGACAAGGCAGACGCAAGGGGCGAATGGGATGGGGCGGACCGCTGCAAGCCGGATGACGGCCACACCCGCAAAGCCAACCAGGAGCGTGCATGGTCTGATGTCGGTGATGGGCAGAAGAACGTGTCGTGTGCCCCAGGAATCGGGGGTGGGCGATTGTGATGCCAAGACCCCGTCACATCCAAGCGATGCACCTCTCCGTAGATTCTCCCAGCTCGTCCAGGCTCTTCGCTGGGTTCGTCCGATGTCCCTCCCGCCCTTGAGAACCCTCAGCGCAGACAAAGATGATCGACGTCGCGTCGGGCAGCGGCACCCCTGTCCAAGCCATCCTAGCGCAGGTGAGCCGAGCGTCCAGGTTCAGGCCTTCCATTGCCTTTTGTTCTTGCGTCCTTCGGGTCATCGCGGTGTGGCGGAGTAGGGAGTTCTGACATATGTACGTAAATGTGTACCGAAGCGAACGAGTGGTTCCCTCAGGCCATTCAGCTACGGCAGGTTCGGGGATTTACGGCAATCGTTCCCACCAGGGAATGGATTGCATCGTCGGGCCTTCATCGTGGACCCATGCGAACTCCTGCGCCGGGAAAGGGTGGGAGGGAAGTGATGGGCCTGAAGCGAGCAGCTGTCATTGTAGTTTCGACAGGGCTGAATGCACAAATGCGGCAATACGCCTGGTTCGCCCCCAGCGGAAAAGCAAAATCCCTGAAGGAAGATCATCCAGAGGAGTGGCACAGCCCACCCCCTGAGCGCTCGCAATTGGGTAAATGCCAAGGCTTGGTTGCAAAGTCTTCCAGGCTGCAGGCTTCCCGAACCAGAGCGAACCACAGCATGACTCTTTGGAAGAGGCTCTTTGGATCCGTCTGCCAATTGGAGTTTTGGCTATTCATAGTCGAAATATGACACCGTATTCATGATTCGATTTGTATGGCTTATGTGTGTGACACCATTCCCCCCTGGCCAGGCGCTTTTTCTCTCCAGGGACAGTTAGCTGCAAACAAGGGATTCCTAATAGTGGCTCTCTACCTCGCCAATCGCGATTGCAGCCGTAAGCCCAACCTTCGACTACGTGGGGTCCCTTCTGTCTCTCTATTCCCACAATAAACACAATCAGCCCGTGTCTTAGGTGATACGCAAACAAAAGGACGGAAAAGTTGGCAGCCCAGTAAGCTAGGCCGCGGTCCCCGGGGACGATTCTACAGTTCGCCGGGAGGGGAGGGCAAGGTTCAGTCATTCGGCACTTCCGTTGATTCGGCAGTGTTGGTGGCTACCGCTTATTGGGTGCCATGTGAAGCTGAAGACCGTCACAGCCGAGACGGACCCCTGCCTGGTTGCTTCCACAACACCACATGACATCGCCATTCTTGGAATTTCATGGTGGTGGATGGGCAGCAGAGGATGGCTGAGGGTTTTGCTCAGCTTTTCTGGGCTATGTAGGTTTGAAGGCAGTCAGACAGGCGCCATGTTCACGGAATACGGGTGTCTGAGCACATATATAGAAAGGGAAGTGGCCGACTCAGACATAGGCTATCTGGATGGTCAGCAAGTAAATCCTTTGCAAAGCATCTTCTTTATATACAAATCCCTCTTCTATAACGTGGAATCTCGTCAGACTTTCAAAGAGATTTCAGTATAGGCCCCTCCCGTCTTCTTTCTTCCCCCCCGCAACCATGCCTGGAAAGTCCTTCTTCTCTAGCATCGCTGCCTGTTTCCGAGGCCAAGGTCAAGATGATCGTGTCTCCGCAAGCAACCCTCAGATCCCCAAGGCCATCGCTTCGTTAGAAGACTTTGGAAAGCCACAGGTTATTGCCCTCCCCACCGCCAAGCTGCCCATTCTTGAACGACGCCATCAGTTTCCTTACCGCATCAGTGGAACAACTCTGGGGGAGAAACAGACCACTCAACAATATGAACCCAACGAGTTGATCCGAAGTATCCGAGACAATGTTGTCGGCGAAGGCCAAATGTTTCATGGTCCGTTTGGTGACCGGCGCATTACCTATGCCGACTATGTCGCATCGGGCCGCAGTCTTGGTTTCATCGAAGACTATATCCGCCAGCAGGTCTTGCCTCTCTACGCCAACACCCACTCCGAAGTGTCTTACACTGGGCGTGCCATGTGCCAGCTCCGCGAAGAGGCTCGTCACATCATCCATGAGTCAGTTGGTGGCAGCCCTGACGATGTCGTGATCGCGCTCGGCTCCGGCTCCACGGCAGCCATCAACAGGATGGTCCAAGTCCTCGGTCTTACATCCGACAAGCCCCTGCCTCCCGACCGACGCCCAGTCGTCTTCATCGGGCCCTACGAACACCACTCCAACGATCTACCATGGCGCGAGTCGATTGCCGAAGTTATAAGAATACCCTCTGACAAGGATGGTCACATTGACCAAGCACATCTCGCCGAGCAACTCGTCCGATACAGTGCACGACCACTACGTGTGGGCAGCTTCTCTGCTGCATCCAACGTGACTGGCATCCTCTCGGATACGGACGGCATCACCGCCCTGCTCCATCAGCACGGCGCATTAGCCTTTTGGGACTACGCGGCCGCAGCGCCATACGTCAACATCAACATGAATCCTGATAGGGGCTGTGCCTCTGGCCTTCGGAACAAAGACGCCGTATTTATCTCGCCGCACAAGTTCATCGGAGGTCCAGGAACCCCTGGGTTGCTGGTTGTTAAGCGCAGCCTCTTGCAGAACCGCGTGCCGAGCGTGCCTGGCGGTGGCACCGTCAGCTTCGTGACACCAGACAGGCACCGTTATCTGACGGACGCTGTACACCGCGAGGAGGGCGGTACGCCCGCTATTGTCGAGATGGTGCGCGCTGGGCTCGTATTCCAGCTCAAGGACAAGGTGGGCGCAGCCACCATTGAGCGCCGGGAGCAAGCATTCGTCAAGACGGCCATTAACCACTGGCGTCAGCACCCGCGCATCCAGATCCTCGGCAGCCATGACGCGGCCCGCCTCTCCGTCGTAAGCTTCCTGGTCAAGGATGGCCGAGGACAGACGCTGCACCAGAACTTTGTTGTCGCGCTGCTCAACGACTTGTTTGGCATCCAGGCGCGCGGCGGCTGCTCTTGCGCCGGTCCGTATGGCCATGATTTGCTCAACATTGGACTGGAGCAGTCGCGCACAATCACGGATGCGATTGCCGCTGGCTACGAAGGTGTCAAGCCGGGCTGGGTCCGGCTCAACTTCAACTACTTCATCTCCAAGGCCGTCTTTACCTTCATGCTGGATGCAGTTGATTTCATCGCGGACCACGCGAGCGCATTTCTTGGACAGTACAAGTTCGACATCATGAGCGGTGTCTGGACACACGTGGACGCCGATGCCTCGCCCATTCTGGCACTGGGCAGCATTGTATATAGCAACCGCGGCATTGTCGTGGATGAGTCCTGTCCCACAGCTTCCGAAAAGGTTCTTCCAAAACATCTCGTCGAGGCCCGGCAGTTGGCGATGCAGGCAGGACCTGCGCGCCCAAGGCTAGTCCAATGGCCACAGGAGGTCGAGTCGATTCGCTGGTTCCCTATTTCCTGAGTACGGGCTTGGTTATTTCTGTTCTGTTTCTTTTCTCCTTTTCCGATTTGTTTCTTGGTTGGCGTTGTGGGATTCTTGATTGCTCAAATTCGATATACCCATAGTTTCACAATGTATCCGTATAGTCTTCCTAGGATATGACTGTCTTGCTTCAAAAACGTCTTTTCGCCGGGCTACAGTTATAGATATTTAGTAATGTCTGTGCGAATATCACGTCCACTGCCCTTCTATACCCCTCTTATAACCACCTTAACCGAAATTTCCCGACATCGATGGCCTATATTCCGCTATCCATTATACCCCATTTTAGATCCGATCATGCTTGGATGAAACATATGTCCATCGGACCATCCCTTAAACGGGTCCTTGCAGACAACGGATGCTACGCTCATGGGATGTTGGCTGCCCGACCCCGGTACCTCAGGCTGAATAAATAACCCAACTGCGCCTGCCCATATTTTGCCTCCGCACGCCCAATTGACGCAGGTCTTAATCCCTCTCCCTAAATTCCACACCACGCAAAATGACAAGCCCACCAAGCGAGCCGGTGCCGACCAACACCGATTCTCCCCTCCAAGCCGATCCGGAGGTGAGTCCTGAGCACATGTCCGCCCGTGTGGTACGGCTCTGACGAGTGACTCCAGTACGATGATGATGACTCGGCATTTGGGGATCAAATGTACCTCAACGAAATGACACGTCACTTTGGTGGCTGGTTGCTAATGCGGGGTTCAGATCCACGTTTACCTCGTCTGTAACGTCCAGTGTTCTCGACTATCCTGTTGAGCATGGTCGTCGCTACCACGCATACAAGGCTGGAGGTATGGGCTGATCACTCATGAATCCGAGTTCGGCTAACATTGGAAGCCTACCCAATGCCCAACGACGATGTAGGTAGACAGCATCACATTCACGCGCGCAGCCTGACGAGATTCTAGGCGGAGCAAGACCGTCTTGATATGACCCATCAACTCATGGTGGCCGGCCTTGGGGGAAGCTGTACATGGCCCCGATCGATGCAGCCAAGGTGCAGAAGATTCTTGACCTCGGGACGGGAACTGGCATCTGTATGTTCCCCAAGACCTGTGCACGATTTGGAGTTCTGACTTGGTAGGGGCTATGGAAATGGGCGACTTGCTCCCGCAAGCTGAGGTTCGTCGAAGCCAGGCGTGATGAATCAAGAGACTTACTGGGAGCAGATAATCGGCAATGACCTCAGTGCTGTCCAGCCTACTCGGTTAGTATCTACGAATGGTACAGGCGCTGGGCTGGGCTAACAGACCAAGTGTTCCTCCCAATGTCAAATTTGAGATTGATGATGTTGAGAGTCCTTGGCTCTACAACGAGCCCTTCGACTACATCTTCAGTCGCTATATGGCGGGCAGCATCCTCAACTGGCCGACGTACATTAACAACATATACGAGTAGGCTGTCAGGATCAATAGTCAGTGCAGGGCTAACACGATGCAGCAACCTTGCACCCGGCGGATGGGCCGAATTTCAAGACTATGACGGCAAATACCACTGCGACGACGGGAGTCTCACTGACGAGCACAGCACCAAGATCTGGATCGACGGGCTCCACGAGGCGGGTCTGAAGCTCGGCCGGGACCCCCGCCCTGGCGGCAAGATCGAGGGCTGGGTCAAGGACGCTGGCTTCCAGAATGTCGTGCACCAGAGGTACAAGTTCCCCATCGGGCCCTGGGCCAAGGATCCCCAGCTCAAGACGGTGGGGATGTGGAACATTGCGCAGGTCCTTGAGGGGCTCGAGGCCTTTTCGCTGCGCTTGTACTGCGATGTGCTTGGGTGGGATGAGAAGGAGGTTGTTGTCTTGCTGGCCAAAGTGCGCAAGGAGTTGACGAGCGGGAAGCTTCACTGCTACGTCAACTTTCACGTCGTCTACGGCCAGAGGTGAGGCCTATAGTCTACGTTGGAACCTGAGATGCCGTATGGTTCAATGAGATAGTCAAGCTTCCGATGTAAAGACGCGGCCTGTTCTCCACGTGCCTTCTCGACGACAAACAGAATCAAGAAGATTGTTTCAATTGAAGTAAACACAGTGCTGGGGTCTTGTTCACACGGTAGACGATCTTGGCTGGATCGAAATATGCACCGCTTACTTCCCGTGACTCGCTGCCTTTCCCTCCTCTTATCAGCCTAAGAAAACCGCATGTCGAAAACTCAGAGGATACCGTGAGAGATTACGCCTACAAGGATCAAATACGCCAGGTCCCTGCCATGACCCTGCCATGACTCCGGGGTTGGCATTGGCATAATTACTGGCTCCCCACATGGTTCGGTGAGAATTTGCCAGCCTTGGAATTGAGACGAAACGAAATTTGGTGCGTCCCTGGGGTGCATTTTATTGTTGTTTGTTTTTCTTCCTCTTCCAGGCCTCTGAAACGCGGTTTCACTCGGTAAACCATGGCGCTCTCCAGCGCGGTTCTGTCCCTGCTCCGCGATCACCTCATTGCCTCGTCCCTGGCAGCCGGGCTCGCCGTCATCCTCTTGGCGCACGTAGCCGTTGCTCTGGCTGGGCGCGAGAGCAAAGAGCCGCCTGCCTTGCCGCAAAAGGTGCCATTCGTCGGGCATCTTGTCAGCATGCTGCGATACTCACACCGATATGCTGACATGAACTTGTACGAGGCTCTCTCTCCCTCTCTCCGCCACTCGTGGGTTTTGCTTTACCCCTCGTATTTGCTGACATTTCTTGGCAAAAAAAAAAAAGCGAGGACCATGCACTGCCTGCGCACACTCTGTCCGTTCTCGGCGGTAAGCTGTACATTGTCAACTCGCCTAAGCTCGCCGAGGCTGTCCTGCGCAATCGCTCGCTCAGCTTCGAGCCCTTTGTCCGCGACTTCATGAAGGGCGCGACAAACATTGATAGCCGGAATATGAAGATTTTCGAGAGTGAGGAGTTTTCGTCGCAATGGATCAAGATTCTGTACGCCTCCATGACGGGCTCGGAGCTGCTCAAGTTGAACGTGCAAGCCATCAGGCACTTTGGGAAATACATGGCCAAACTTCCGACCGATCGGGGGTTCGAGGTAGAGAACTTTTATATCTGGGTACGAAACACGATAAGCAATGCCAGCACGACATCGCTGTACGGGAGCCACAACCCGCTCAGTGACCCGCGGCTTGTAGAGGCATATTGGTGATTCTCGAGTCTTCCTCAATGCATCTCCAGGCATCAGCTGATGTGAATAGGGACTTTGAGGCGGACTTGCATATTCTCATGACACAAGTCTTCACATCTATGACTGCTCCAAAAGCGCACCAAGCACGCCTGCAGTTGACCAAGGCCTTTGACGAATACTACCGCCGTGAGTACGATGCCAGCAACGACGTCCCACGCTTCACCAAGGATCGCATGACCATGGAAAGAAAGTACGGCATGTCCGCTGCGGCAAGCGGTGCGATTGAGCTCGCCGTCATCCACGGAGCGCTCTTCAACACGGCTCTCACGACATACTGGCTCGTCACCTTTATCTTCAACCAGCCCGAGCTCGTGTCACAGTTGCGCGAAGAAGTTTCCAGCATAGTAATCGACGAGTCGGACAGGGAGAAGATCCTGCAGGTAAATCGCATCGAGAAGAACTGCCCGCTCTTCATGTCCTGCTTCCGCGAGACGCAGCGCTGCGTGTTCCTTGGCACACTGAATCGTCGCGTCATGGCCGACACGGATATCTCTGACGGCCGTCTGACCTACACCCTCCGCAAGGGTCAGAATCTGCAGGTTCCAGTGGGAGTGCTGCACAAGAGCCGGAGCATATGGGGAGATGATGCCGATGAGTTTGTGCCCGATCGATTTCTCGATGATGAGGAAATCCAGACTTTGCCATCCGGCTTCCTGCCTTTCGGTGGTGGCAAGCATATCTGGTGAGTGCTCTCCACGCGCATCATGCAGGCTCTACTGACCACCGTACTCCAAGTCCGGGACGGAATTTTGCGAGTGGTGAGATTCTTGGATGTGCTGCACTCCTCCTGTTATCATATGACATGACTGCCGTAGACGGAGGACCTGTCAAGGTACCCGAGACAGCTGAAGCATGGCCAACGGCGGCTATCAATAAGCCAGCACCGGATGAAGACGTCGGGGTCCTCATGAAGAGAAGAAAGGGGTGGGAGAAGGTAGACTGGACAGTTGTAGATGAGATGAAGGAGTTTCGAAAGCCCAGAACACGGGCCTGGAGTGCATTATAAATATTGTAATATTATTCGCCGGGCTCTTCCTGCTCGAGATGTTGACACAAATGATTTCTCGAACATGCTGATCTGGTTGAAACGATGTGAAGATGCGCCTGCCACGGAGGTGTTCCATTGCATGGGCAAGGAGCCGGAGGATGATGGACAAAAATTGCATTGAGATCGAAGACCCTGTGACTCGCAACTGCTCAGCACGGCCACCATCTGGTTGTAAGTTTAGCCCGAGCTTTTCAACCAGCCTCTATGGTGTCACATGCCATCCAAGTTACCTGAGCGTCCTGTGGCGAACGATTGAAACGAAGCTTTGATACCGTCTCTGACCACTCCGTGCTCATCATCGGTTTCTTCCTTTGTTTCATGAATTTTTTACTTCTTTGATGCATCACTATATTTGGTACTATATTTGGTAACTTTCATCACCTGACCACCACTTCCCAGGCAGCATCTCATATTGTCTAGCCTTTCACTTCCTCAATCCGAGCATATTTTGATCCTTCCGTCTGTCAATCACGGCACTGCAATGGACGCTTGGATCAAGAGTCTCATTCCACTGCATCTCAGCTCCACATTCCGATGGGGAGCATCGCAACCCCTTGCATCAAGGTCACCTATACGTTACCGGTATAAGTCCTAGACCGAAGAAGGCACACCGCTCATCGATATAAAATACCCCCCTCGTCCTCATGTTGCTTCGACTCGTGGCAGCTCAAACCCCAATTCCCTCAACCATCTGCACCTTGAGCCAAAAGACGTGTCCCCTGCCTCAACCGAGGTAGGGGCATGCTCTAGGCCAAGCTTGCCAGCCATCCTTTTGCCTCAGAATGTAACCAGAATGTTCCCGGTCACATTGCCTTCATCAGCTTCGCTCAATCGCAATCCTATCAGCTTCGTAGGCAATACAACAATAAACGGGTCAGCACGCCACCAGGGCCTAAACCAAGGGACGAATGCAACTTAAGAATCACCAGTCCCTTTGTCAACCCTCGCATCGTTTTGCTTCTGTCCGTTTTGAAGATTTGTTTCAATTCTGGGCATACACCAACGTCGCGGACATGTTCAAGGATCCCCCCAGGAGCGCCCTTGGGACCAACACAAGCGGGCGGAATTCACAGCACAGTCCCGACTGGAGGTCTGCCAGCGTTGCTGTTCGAGGGTAAAAGATAGGTAAGCATCACAAAACGGAAAGCTTGCAGACTAGATAGTCCAAGTTTATGGGACATGCTATGACACCACACACACCTACGAGAAAGAGGAGCACACACGAGGCAGAAATGAGCCCAACGGAGGGTGAACAAAAAGGAGATCCTGCATTTGGGATCGCCATACCGATCCTGTCCGGACGGCGGATGAAACGCTTGCGCTCAAAATTCAACATCTATGGGGTATCCAATACAAAACGACTCCTTAACAACAAACGCCCCCAAATGCACCAAGAAACGACAAAAGCCAACAATATCCTTCCCATTCCTATAGCTCATCACCAAGGCTGCCTCGTCTATGTGTCAAGAACCTGATGCTCCAATTTCAGTACCTTATCGCCCACGAGGGGCATTGAGAGCCTGGAACTCCGCCCTACTCGGTATATCCGCCAGTCTCTTCACATCGGAGACGCGGAGCTGACCGTAGCTCTTTGGCGGTCTGGAGCCAGCTTTTCTCCTTCTCTCTCTCTCTCTGGAAGCTCTCTCTACCAACATCTTTCCCTCCTCGGTGGGTGCGCCGTTCGAGTCAATCAGTCTCCTCCGTCTGCACTCTAAAGCCGAGTTGAGCATCTCGAGGTCCGAATCCGACAGCTTTCCATTTGTCCGTTTTGTGACGTTTATCTGTTTTTTATCCTCGAAAGCAGTGTTGAACTTTGCCCAGTCCACTGCTTCGTGAGGATCTATCCGCTCGGTGACATTACCCAGGAAGCCTTCAATCGACGGGGCGTCGCCGTGGCATTGCCTGTTGCGGACATAATATGTCTGCACCCATTGCAGTGCCGCCGATCTACTCGCGCCGTAACTAGCGCAGCACGACTGAAGACGATCCAGGTAAGGTGTCACTGGCGGTCGGGCTCGGCGACGCCGGTTTTCCCGCCAAGTGTTCACCCGTCCTATCTCGTCCCATAAGTCTCTGCGGATGTCTTCGACCGGTCTGCCTTTAAAAGCGGTCCAAGAGACATCACGCTTTGCGCTTCTTTTGGCTTGCTCCCTGGTTTTGCCCAGAACCCTGTATGCCTGTTGGAAGGCCGAGAGCTCTGTCCCGATGGCTTGCGGCTCTATATCCTTCAGATCCTTTACAGCAACACCGACGACATCGCCATTATCCGTCGCGAAGGAATCCATGGCTTCATTGGAAAGCATTCATCCCTAGAGGAAACGGCACTGAGTCGTGTTGGTTTGTCTGTTGTTGTCTTTCTTTCGCAGTTGATAAGTCTGCGAAAAAGAGTAGGATATGATGAGATTGGTTGTGGGATGAAGAGGTTGCTCGAGAGTTGCTGAGATTGACTGAGAGATGATGAGATTGGTTGGAGGATGGAGAGATTGAGTGAGGCGATGATATCGACTGATTGATGATGAGATTGATAGGAGAATGAAGAGATAGAATGGGATCGAGGGGAGAGACCGGGACACTTATAGGCGGGGGAGATCTGGTGCCTCCAACATATTTATTGGGTGTTCTGTACAATATTTGGTGTTCTTTAGAATGCATTCCACAAGATTCATGGGAGCTAAGGCTCATGGGCTGTTCTGGTGAGAGGTGACCGGTTTCTTTGTCTACCCAGCCGTGTGTGTCATAACGTGTGCGTTGCATATCTCAGACCAAAACAAAGAGATTGACCTTTAACCAAAGCATACACAAAGGGTTTTTTTTTATTTAATTTTTTTACAGAATGAACAGCAGGAAATTAAACTGTCTGCACAACGCCTGGCCAGAGGAGGCACTGCTCCTGGTATCCGGCTTGGTTCCTGACGTGGCCGCATGTACGGAGATACAGAGCGGCCATTTAAGCCGGGAAACAAAGGTCCAAGTCTCTGATATGTTAAAGATCAGTCCTTTACCTCACCAACCCATCAATTTTACTCCGAACCAGTGGCTGGCACACAGTTTTGCTTGTTGAACTTGGCTTGCCTTGCTGTGTGTTCCCTTGTTGACTTCTTTTAGGAGACTTCTATGCGAGTGCAGTCTGGACCAGGAAGAGCGGAATAGGAACCGACGTGGGAAACTCAAAAATGAGAGGCCTTCTTTGAGACGATTTCACTACTTCTTCTTTGCTGCGGCAAACCCAGGTTACGGCATTGGGACTCGGACGTGAACGGTGAAATCGAGGAATTTGCATTTTGAGTAGCTGCAGAGTTTCGGCGAACATGGCTCGTGAAAGGATTTATCCATGGCTATTCGGCTTTAGATTCGCGCGTTTGCAGCGCGACGCGCTGCGTTTTCGCACAACCTCCAGATAGCCTCCTTGTCCCGATCATCACATTCAGGACACTCCTTAAGGAGCTCCGATATTTTCAGCTCTTTAATCTCCTCCTCATTCTTATACTCGTCCTCTCCATGATCCTCCTTCTATAGAAACTCCATGTGGTAGTCGTTCCAGAGCTTGTAGTGGGCTGGAAATAAGGCGCTCTCTGTCTTCATCGTCAGAGGGGGCCTTCTCGAAGTCACTGGTCTGTATCCCATTGGGGCACACAAACGGGAAATCCCACATATATACGGTAGCCAACTGGCCGATATTAGTCTTCTTATATGCTTTCAAAGAGCAAAGACTCTTGTTTTTACCTATTAAGGAGTGCCTGGTGGTTGGGCGCTGTCAATCGTGAAACACATTATCATTGGCTATGACTGATATAGAAAGGAGATGCAACGGTAAGAAACCTCCTATGGACATCCTCTAAGACCAATCACCGCTGCTGTACAGAGTCGTGCGGAGACCCTGGTTCTCGCGCGCCAGCTCCTCCTCAATGGTCCAGGGCTCGTACTTGGCACCGGGGGGCAGGTTGGTGTTCTGGAACTCGGTGCCGTTGACGACGGCGGAGAAGGCCTTGTGGAAGTTGTCGCGGGCGTACTGAACCGGGTCGTGCTGCCAGATCCACTTGCTCATGCGCAGCTTGAAGGCCTCAGGGTTCGTCTCCACGATGACGGGGTCCGTCTTGTGCAGCGTTTGGCGCTGGGCAAAGCCGAAGCGCTGAAGGGTCGACACGCGCTCGAATCTGTTTGTGCAAGTTAGATTAATCGCCGATCTCCACGTGGGAGGCGAGCTGAGCTGCAGGTGAAGCTTACCGGAGGAGAACGTGAGTCTTGACGCTGTCGACGAGGTTGTCCCGGCCGCCGAGGCGCAGGCAGGTGGCGAGGGTGACGGCATCCTCCATGGCCTGGGTGGCACCGTTGGCAGACGTGGGCAGGAAGCTGTGCGCGCAGTCGCCGAGCTGAACAACACGGCCCATCTTGCTAGCCCACCTGGGCTGGGGGTTACGCCACAGCAGCTTCCAGTCGATGATGCTGTTGTCGGGCGTCTTGGAGACGATCTCCCTCAGGGCGGGATCCCACCCTGGGACGGTATCCATGAGCGCCAGGACCGTCGGGGCCGAGATGGTGCTGCGCCAAGCTTCCTCAGCGCCACCAGAGTCCTGGGTAAGACAGTCAGCCTGCATGTTCTCTGTACAAGCTGCGGGGTGGGACGACTTACATCGTGGGTCAGGACGTAGTTGACAAAGTCAGGGGTGATGATGCAGTCCATGTGCATGTCGCCGCTATTGATGGAAGGGTCAGTGTCCGTCCTGCATATGGGTTTGTAAGCGGGCATACGTACGCGAGGTAGACACGGAACTCGGAGCGCGATCCATTTAGGACAGCTAGGAACCTCTTCTTGGCGTCCTCGCTAATGTCCTGCAGGCGATCCATTGCGACGAGGCCCCGATAAGCTGCAGCGCCACTGCTCATCGCGGGCATGGGCTTGCCGACGACGTGCTTGTGCGACTTGGTGCCAACACCGTCGGCGGCGACGACGAGGTCCGCGTAGTAGACCTCGCCAGTCTCCGTCTTGACAAAGGCCTTGGTCTCGTCCTCGTCGTACTTGACGACATTCTTGCCGTACTCGATGGGGATGCCGAGGCGGCGAGCCTGCGTCTCGAGCGCCTTGACCATGCCGAAACGGCTCCGGATCCAGGGAACGCGGACGTCCTTGGCGGCGTGCTCAGACTCGGGGAGGTTCCATACCGCCTCGCCGTAGTCGAGGACCTGACGGCCGGAGTGGGCGTGGATGTAGGTCAGAGCATCGTACGAGGTGTCTTCAAAGTCCTTGTGCAATGTAGGGTAGTATCGCAGCGTGACGACACCAGGGGGGAGGATGCCGAACGTGTCACCTTTTGTGTGCGTGTAAGTCTCTTAGGCTGTTCGCTGCTGCAGTGGAGAAAACATACCAATGGTATCCAGCTTGGGACTTCTCTCGAGAACTCTAACATTGTGTCCCTGACGCCAGCCCTCGAGGGCCATGGTCAGACCACCAATGCCACCACCGACAATCAGGATGGAGATGCCCGAGGGCGCAAGTCGATGGACGCCATCGACGACCGTCTCGGGGATGGTATCGAAGCCGAAGGTGCTAGAGAAGGCCATTGTGAAGGAGCTTCTGAGGTGTGAGTCGAGTGAGGAGGTGTGAGAAGAGGAGTGAGGCCGATGCTGCTGTCCAGGCAAGACTTCTGACTTCGAGATCAAGCAGTCCGTATGACTATATACTTTTCGAAACCGCCTTGATGCTTTCCCCCCTCCTCTTGTCTTCGTAATAGTCTCGCCATCTCTTACTCGTATCTGCCTGACAAACACGAACACTCAAGCGGTCAATCAATCCAGAGTCTTGGCACGTCTCTTGTTCGGTGCTTATTGCCAAACCGCCAAGTTTGAGAGTGAGAGAAGAACACGGCACAGCAAACAGCACGCGGTGGCATACGGGAAACTTGACCAGCCCGAGGACCCGTGATGCCGTTGTCTAATTCGCCGGGGATGGAGGGTAAGAAGAAGGTCATGACTGTTTCTGGGCAAGAAGGGCGCTGCAAATTGCATCCGTCTAGAATCCCTCACTTGGGGTTCTGCTTGGGATGTCTCCTTTGAGATCTACACTGCACTGAAGGGGATGGTGCCGAGCGTATCTCGTCTCGCTGCCTTAGCTAAGCCGAATCAAGAGACAAAGTGCGCGCCATGGAGCCGGGAGCCCATGTCCCCCATCCAGCTGTGCCACGAGGCCCTGGCCAGAGTGTGGGTGCTGGATCCTCCGGCGAGTCAATCAGCGACCGTTTGGTCATTTAGGCGGTGGCCCGAGCCCCCCTAACGGCATGGGAAGGATTCCATGGGATGGCATGCCGGACCCTTGGGTTCGCCCGATGGTTTCCATGTTCTCTTTTGCCCTTGTCTCGCCCTGCATTGACATCTCAGCCACCCCAGCTCGGAGACAATTTGCACATGGCGCCTGCAGCCTTGGAAGAGTTGCAGTCATCCTGGCTTTGTCAGGGCCTTGGCTGTGCCATAGCGCGCATTTCTCGATATTTGCCAGAAAAATCACCGATAATCTGGGCAGAGGGTGGTGTCAGCATATGCCCCGGGACCCGACTTCAGCTCGGAAACATTTTGGCAATTATATATGCATAATAATATCCATGGAACCGTTTTGGTTCTTGGCTTCGCTTAGGCTTGTTGTTGTTTGTTGTTAAAATCTTTCAGTCTTCTTCTTCTTCTATTACCTTTCCCTCGTCTCGAGAGCATTGGCTTTTACTCGGGTCCTCTCTCTAACCGTCTCTCCCTTTCCTACTCCATTTTTCTATTGTATCTTACTCATATTCTTCTTCCAACCTTAAAGCAATGGCTGCTGCCCTGGCCTTGGCTCTCTTGGCGGGCTCCGCTGTCGCCGCTCCCACAACCAACTCGTTGCGATGCCGCAATGCCACAACAGACTGGCCGCAGTCTCTCACCGGTAAAATCTTTGACAACTCGTGGCTCAACTTCGTCAATGCCACCACTCGATGGTCAACCCACATGGCCCCGACCTTTAACGAGGTCTTCCTCCCTGAAACTATCGAGGATCTGTCCGTTGGAGTAAGCACCAGTCCCGCTTTGCATAGTAGTTGCAGTTGTCACTGACATAACATGGCAGCTGTCTTTCCTTTCCACAACTGATAGGCAATGGCTCGCCATGTCTGGCGGCCACGGCTACTCTCCCACACTGGCACAAGTCCAGAATGGCACCCTCATCAACATGCGCAACTTCCAGTACAGCTTTGTGAACGACGACTTCACAATGACTGTGGGATCCGGCTCCAAGTTTAGGGATATGGTCAACACGGCCTTCGCCGCTGGAAGAGAGGTCAACGTGGGCAACTGCCCCTGCGTGGGTGGTCTGGGTGCAACTCTCGGCGGTGGTCTGGGACGACTCCAGGGAATCCGCGGCTTGACCAGCGACGCTCTATCTGCGGTCCGCATGGTTTTGTGGAACGGAACCATCATTGAGGCTTCTGAGGAGTCTCATCCCGACCTCTTCTGGGGTCTTCGTGGCGCCGGCCAAAACTTTGGCATCATTGCCGAGGCCGACTACACCACTTGGCCCCTTACCAACGGCGGAATGCACTACACTGCCGATATGCTCTACGACAGAGCCAACCTTTCCATCCTTATCGAGACCAGCAACTCCCTCCTTCCCCTTGACCCCAGACTGGCACTCCAGCACAGCTACTTCTATGATACCACAGCGGAGCGAGTAAGTCAAAGGCTTACCAAGCTACTGTCTCTATCCAATCTCTAACAACTTCGATAGCTCATGATTGGCCTCAACGTCATCTATGCCGGCCCTATGGAAGAGGGGCAGGTGTACTCGGCCATGTTCCGCCCCCACAGCCAGCTCTTTGTTGAGCAGCAGGTCCCTTGGGCTCAGCTCAACGACGCTGCCATGTTCGGCAGCATCGCCAACGGTTGCACGCCCGGCGAGCCCACTAACCAGCGCAACATCATGACCCGCGACCTTCACCCCGAGCATTTCCTGGAGCTCGTCGACTCACTTGTTGATATGGTCAGGGCGAACCCGACCGCCAACAGCAGCGCCATCATGGTCGAGACGTTCCCCGTGCAGGCCGTGGACTCGCGACCTACCGACTACACTGCCTTCCCCCACCGCGGCGCCTTCGACAACGCCATTGTCATCCACGGAGGGTACCTCGACGAAGCGGGAGACGTTGCCAGCAATGCATGGGCCAGCGAGTGGCGTGATCGATTCTACGCACCCGACTGGTCAGGATACGAGGGAATCCATGTTTACCAGAACTATGCCAACGAGGACGAGCCCCTATCAGCCCTGTATGGCGCCGAGCCCTGGCGTCAAGAACGCCTCAGCGCCTTGAAGGCCAGCTATGATCCGCACAACCTCTTCAGCAACTGGCATGCTATTCCTTCCAATGCGGATGATTGGGAGTAAGCGAAAGCGTGCAATTCGGGTTTTCTTTTCTTTATTTATATACCGAGCGGGAGGTTTTGTCTTAGATATAGAGCGCGCAATAGCGCCCTGATTCGATTCACAACAGAGCATCAGCGATTGTATAACTGTCGTCACTGTCAATATATCATTCTTGCACATGCTTCATACCCCATACTCGTTCCTCTCTAAAGCTAAGGCTTTACTTGTGAGTAAGAACAATATTGAAGGACTTTAGCAACATTATGAGAAAACATATATTCTTTCTTATCTAGAGGCTAGAATTGTACCACTCAGCTGAAATCATATCATCTCACGAAGAATCGGTACAAGAGATACACTTGCTATTTGTCTTTGACACTGCAGGCAGCCGCATCTCCAGCAATGCCACAGTAACTCCTCCTGACCAACAAGTATTTGTAACAAGCGTACAGCCTCTGGTCAATTTTTTCTGAACACATGGTGAATTCCTGTCACATCTGGAAGATCAAGGTAGCACAGGTAGGATATGCCAGTCTTTGAATTTGTAAAACAGTCGGCTTCTGAGGCAATCCTTGGATGATACTCCGTAACACGTCCAAAGACTGGGTGCTATCCATCAGCTTCTTGATCGCGCATCCTCGACACAAGGGTGATACTTGACAAGTGTCTCGTGGGCTAATGCCTCACTTGGATTCATGTTTGCAACCACTTATAGCCAACAATCCCAGCCTTGGCAATATCCCGGAACGGTGGCAGGGAGATATCTGTGTTGGAAATGCGTGTCCTCGAAAGTTTATCGTATTGCGCTCCAAGTCGAGTTACTTTTCGGTGAAGCCAGATGTTGACCGCAGTACCAAGCTCAGGAAGCTCAGTTTCCTAAATATCCCAAGTCGAATATCATGTCAAATGCGCACCCCTTGAGCCGCATAGGGGTTTCCACTAACGCTATATTCGATCACTCCTGATCACACCATCTCCGCTGAATCCAAAATTGGCGATGGTGGCCTCGCTTCCCAGATGGTTGGTGTCCGTTGTCTGGATGTATTCGTGCTTCTTTGTTGGCTGCTTTGGTCAATGCAAAACCTATCGGTGCAGAGCCTTCGATACCTGGGGGTCTGTCAAACTTATTGCATCCGACGATACTTGTGAAATCGTCTGTGGATAGGCCCAGTAGGAACCAGCAAGACCACCACGCGGCCCAAAGCAACATACTAGCCGCTGATATACGTGTTCCTGTGCCACAGTCAGTGAACTCAAAGCCTAGGAGGTAAATGTTCTTCAAATCGCAGATTTCGCGGTGTCTTTCAAAGGCGGTATCCAGATTTGAGACATGGCAGGTTCGGGATATTCAGGTATCCTGGGCGGCAAACAAGGTCTGTTCAAACTTATCTGTGAGGAAGACCGGGTCCCTTTATGGAAATTATTTCTTATGTTCTGGTAGCTTTTCATGGGAATATTGCTTTAAGTAAGAAAATAAATCTGAGGGCCTGAAGCATCGTGAATGGTCAATGGGGGGCGTATACCGGGAGAGGTGGAAAGTCCTGTCAATCTGTCAGCCCTCAGCCCATCTAATTCTTGAGCAATGATGTAGTAGGTGCGTGCAGTGTGGAAAAAGGAACAATTGTATATTCGAACAATAGTGGCCTTGCTACCCGCAGGACCAAAAAACAGTATCAAACAATAAAGGGATCGTCAGACTACTGACATCTCCCGTTGGCCGGAGCCAGAGAACAATGAGGGGGCTGCAGCAGCGGTAGCGGCAGCAAAAGCGTATGAAGTCAGGGGGGCCTACAGTTAGCAGACTCGATGTGTGTAGATACCGTTCGTCGGCTCTAGCCCTTACATGTGTTCTGACGAGGCGAAGGTGCTGTCGTCGAGAGCGATGCGCCGAGGTCGGGATACCGTCGCGATTCATTCTTGAGCAATATTGGTCTCAGGGAGTATTTAGAGAGCATACTGCGTGAGCAGCAGTTGATGTTTTCCCAAAAGCTGTATCTGTAATGTCGCCTAGCCGTGGCTAGGGACGGTAAGAGGTGAGCTCGGCTGGATTCCGCCGTGCAAGCCAACTCTTCCGTATCATATTATTTCAGCATTATGCGTCTTCGTGTCCATTCTCGATACTCGGTTCCAAGGCGGATTGATGAAGGTAGGATGCTGTCTCAAGATCTATCAGTGCTTCCATCTGGGGATCGTTACCTTCAGCGAGCGTGTTAGCTCTGTGTCTTCGCGTTTTAGGTACGAGTTATTCCACGAGTCTAGGGTCAACTGTAAGTTCATCTTCGCTTCTTGTTCACCAATTCTGCTTACCGCCAGAGAGAGGCAACGCGATTTAGACCTCAGCGACACTGTCATAGCCCAGCTTCACCTTACCTCTAGCAGCTGCACACCGACATGGGTGGTTGCCTCTAGATGAAGGCACGATCGCTGGATATAGGAATCATAGTCCAGACACTCAGGCATGGTGGGCTAGGAAGAGCTCAGCCAGAAATACTCCCAACACCCCTCCCCATAATATAAAACGACTAGGGCCGTCAGCGATCCACCAGTTCCCAAAATAGCGATGCAGTGGGCTAAAGGATTAGTAGCGCAGTAGCTCAGACGCCTGGGCCAGCCCTTGGTCCTCGATGATGACCTCAGAAGCAACAGAGGAGGAACTTCAGGAGTGAGAGATGTATGGAAGAACTGCACTAGCTGTAGCTTTTCTCAATTGATAGTATGTGTTTGGATCCTAGTGCTGACTGTTTGGTGTTGACGATTCTCAATCCCTTGGTGCCGCTGTCGTGGGTTCTGAGCCTACCCTAGAGTAGGTTGGATGTACCGCAACATTAGAAGACAGATCAAAATAAGAGATCAGTATACATGGGACTCTGATAGGTGATTATAGGTGGTGCTTCTGTCGATTAATGCCTCTGCTTGACCGTGACTGATTGACCATTGATGAGTACTAAGGAGAAAGGGGAGGAGGGAAAAGGCTTTGTCAGAATGAATTCACCCGTCGATTATATTTAAATAAACGCCATTGGCTCCAGCGAGACTTCATATAAAATAACCTATAAGGCACTTCTTGACGGTATTCATGAAACTCACAATGCTAATTCTCGGCTCTTAGCGACCTGGCTAAGTGAAAAGATGCTCGCGATATGCAAGGATCGGCCGTTGTGTGGCACGTCGGCGATACTGTCAGATCGAAAGAGGACAAGCACGAGATCTGTTCACCGATTCTGACAGATGATCTGATCTGATCTGGGGTGCGCAGCCAACCAGCAGGAAAGGGGCGAGGCAATTCCGCTCGGGTTGAGCCGCTGTGCCGCCGCCGCCTCCGCCGCTCACGAGCGGGAAACACGCCGGGCCCTGGCCCTCGGGACATTGATTTGGAAAGCCATGTACTTGCGTTTCACCCAGAATTACATCTGCCGAGGCGCGGCATTGGAATAGAGTAGCTGCAGAAGCAGTGAGGACAGTCTGGGGACCACGGCCTGGGCCATTATTTTTTACCCCGACTTTCCTTGATAGGAGGGGAGATCGGATCGCCTTGCCCGTTCTCGGCATCGCGATCGTTGTACCGAGCAAAGCAGCGAAGACGAGAACGCCCATGCCGGAGGGACGGCGACGGCGACGGCGAGGCCGTTGTGTTACTTGTGGCGAGATGCGCGAACGGATCAAGTCGGCGTCTACGATGGCTTTGGGTTACTGGGACTCGGTCTTCACGACAAAACACTATGATGCCGATGGTTATAGCATTGACTGGTAATCTACGTAGGATGCAAAGACAAGGCTGCACGCTAGAAACAAGGGAGAATGGAGGAGGGTTGTGCCATTTCATTGACGTTAATGGTAAAGGATTCTTGGTGCCAATCAAGTACTCGTCGATTGTCGCAGATAACGAGATAGCCAGACGACAGATAGACGAAATCATGAGTGATCGATGGATGCGCGTCAGGTTTGGACCCTTTGGAGGAAGGCTCAAAGCTGCTGTGGACGAAAATAGCTCCAGTCCCATGGAGCTAAATCTCACACCCCCCTTGGCAGTGTCTCCGCCCACGGCCGGAGGATTGGCTGGGACAAAGGGTATCCTTTTTGTGTGGGGAATCGGAGGGTAGAAGGGGCTGAGGCTTGGGGATCGACAGCGGATTGGGCTGGGCTGGTGCTTACCATGCGCTTCCTGCTCCCCATCTGCGACGGGGCTTGGGGGCTATCGGCGGTTTCTTGAAGCTTGGATCCATCGTCATGCAATGCGGGATGCCGCGGGTGCGTACGCGAGCGGCTGTTTTGACGAGAGGAAAGCGGGTTGGCCTGTTCCTAGTGTAGATAGACGATGGACATGTTGAAACCCGATACAACAGAACAGTCATCTCTAGACTAAGATATTACCAAGCGACAGGTTACGGGGAAACGGAGGTGGTGCTGACCCGGGGAAGCGTGCCATGGCATCATGTCAGATTCAAGTCAAGCGCTGCGACCTCGATGCCGGCTTACGTACGATTTGCTCAGTGCAGCACCCAGGGTCCAGCATCCTCATACCAGCCAGGGGTGGATAGGATTGCCTGGCTTGCTCTAGATCGAGATGGTTCTGTGTGCTTGGTCCGGGAAAATTCTCGACTGCGTCCGTTACACGAGACGTGCTTGGCAGAAGAACCAGGTGGGAAGAGGTAGTGGTGACAGGTGGATCATGGCTAGTAGTAGGCACTAAAAGACGGTAGTTTCTAGTCTAGGTAGGTGCCTATTGTTAGAAGTGGCCACAGACGGTCAGGGCTGCCTCCATTTCCACGTGTGGAGGAAGCAAAAAGGACAGAGCGACGCGCATGGCCGTTGAAACAGATCTACAGAACGAATAATGCAGAGAGACGCCGCCCGAGTGCCGGAATCGAGGGAGGGGGCAAAGGCGATGCCAAGGCACAGAGTGCAGATGTGAAAAATACGACCCAAATGATCTACCTAAATTATTACGCCAGTGGTCTTCTATTGGACAGCCTGCTTAGGGGACCTTGGTTACCTAATTAACAGCCCAGCGGGGGGTCAGCTTGGGTGGTGGTAGGCGATGCTAGGCGATGCTAGGCGAAGGATCTGCCCGCCGTCAGCACCAAGACGCCTGTCGCGCCCACTGAAATGGGGATTCCCGTGGTTGCTTGGCTTGGGCATCGGGGCTGTAGCGGACATGCTCAACAGGATGAAGAGAGCGTAGACAGCAATTGGAGCTGCCATTGCGACTGAAATCTCTCAATCTACGACACGCATTCGAAATATTGAAACCAACATGCAGCCACGCACCAAAATCATGCAGCCACCAAAGCCGTCAGCCGCGGGGGTAAGCTGAGCTGGAACGGCCTGGCCCTAACCCAGTACAGCATTACATACCTTACACAGTACATAGATACAGTAATGTAGGTAGTGACTTGCTGAGTGCCAGGCTATGCTGACGGAACCTAATCCTTTCCGACAAAACGATGGAATGCTCCTCCGTGGACAGGCGGGCAATCCGTAGCTTGGTTCCTCTTCATCTTGATCAGTAAAAAAAGAAGCCGTCCCAGCTTAGGCCAGCTTGGGCCAGCTTGGGCCAGGGCCCAGCGCCTCCTGTATTCATCTTAGGGGCCCCCGCTCTAACCTTCTAGAGCCCAGGTCAATCCACACACACCCCTCCCCGCTCCATCCCCATCCCTCCTCCCTCCTCCCTCCTCCATCTGCATCTCCATCAATCCCTGTCCATGATGGATTACGGATACCACCACATGCTTTTCTTGAGAAGCTCGACTTTCTGGCATCAGCTCTGGTGGCATACATAGGCTCTGTACAGCCAGCTCCCTAGTGCCTCTTACTACCCCCCTTCTCCTTCTCCCTCTCATCTTCTCCCGTCTCCTTTGGTGTCTAGCCCTAGCCTCTGTTGATTTCGGAAGAGAGACCTCGTGGTTCCCTCGATTATTATTCCTCGTGTTTCTTTTTCCACCACATCTTCCGTCACGATACCACAGCGTTCTCTCTCTTCCTTACAAGCTAGTTCATGTGTGTTGAAGCTGTCTGAGCAAATACCCATCTTAGATCTTTCTGCTCTCGCTCCTCCTGCTTCTCCTCCTCCTCCACCGCCTCCGTCGCCTCCCTCTCTCACACACACGCACCAATTCCTCTTCTCCATCCTCACATATCCTCACAATGGCCTTCTCCGAGCCCATCGCCATCATCGGCTCCGGCTGCCGCTTCGCCGGCGATGCCACCAGTCCCTCCAAGCTCTGGGACCTCCTCCGCAGCCCCCGCGACCTCTCCTCGACGGTGCCCGAGGATCGCTTCAATGCAGAGGGCTTCTACCACGACGACGCCCGCTACCACGGCCACTCCAATGTCGACCGCTCCTATTTCCTTGCTGGCGACGCTGCCCCCCGCCGCTTCGATGCCTCCTTCTTCGGCGTCACCACTGCCGAGGCAAAAGTCCTCGATCCTCAGATCCGCATGCTCCTCGAGGTCGTCTACGAAGCCCTCGAGGACGCTGGCCACCCATTGCGCAAGCTGCGCGGCTCCGACACGGCCGTCTACTCGGGCATGACGACGACCGACTACGAAAACCTCCTCAACATTGACAAGGATGCGAGTACGTAACCCCCAGCAAACAAGCAAGCAAGCAAACAAACAAGCAAACGCACACTCACCCCCATCTTTGAAACGGATACTAACCTGTCATAGTGGGCATCTTTCACGTCACGGGCGCTTCCAACGCCCTCGCCTCCAACAAGCTCTCCCAGTTCTTCGACTGGCGCGGGCCCTCGGAGACCATCAACACGGCCTGCAGCTCCAGCCTGTACGCCGTCCACCACGCCGTCCAGCAGCTGCGCTCCGGCCGCTCCCGCGTCGCCATCGCCACGGGCTCCAACCTCATCCTCGACCCCAGCGTCTATGTCCGAGACACCAAGTCGGCCCACAAGCTGAGCCCGGGTGGCCGCTCTCGCATGTGGGATGCTGAGGCTGACGGCTATGCCCGGGGCGAGGGTGTCGCCGCCGTTGTGCTCAAGACGCTGCGCGCCGCTGAGGAGGATGGCGACCGCATTGAGTGTGTGATCCGTGAGACAGCCGTCGGCCAGGAGGGACGTACGCGAGACGCTGCCTTGCCCAGCGCCGACGCGCAAGCTCATCTCATCCGCACCTGTTACGCCCGGGCCGGCCTCAACCTTACCAAGCCCTCAGACCGTCCTCACTTCATCGAGGCTAATGGCGTCGGCTCCCCGACAGCTGATCCCGTCGAGGCCGAAGCCATCAGCGCTGCCTTCTTTGGCGCTGGCCAGACGCCCGACAGCGAGGCCAACCACCTCTATGTCGGCAGCGTCAAGACGGTGCTGGGTCACACTGAGGCCACGGCTGGCCTCGCCTCGCTGATCAAGGTCGCCCAGGCCCTGCGCCACTCCACCATCCCGCCCAACCTGCACTTTAGCGGTGCCGTCCACCCGCGTGTTGAGCCCTTTTACCGCGGCGTCATGGTTCCCACCGTGGCGACGCCCTGGCCCGAGGTCGCCGAGGGCAGCGCGCGCCGGGCCAGCGTCAACAGCTTCGGCTTCGGCGGCGCCAATGCCCATGCGATCCTTGAGAGCTACGTGCCCTCGTCACCGCGCATCACGGTCTCGTCGGCCAACTTCTCGCCCTTCATCTTCTCCGCTGCCACCGAGGCGTCCCTCGTGGCCTCGCTGGAGAAGACGTCGCGATACCTCAAGGACAAGGACTCGAGTCTCGACCTACGCGACCTCGATACGCTTGACCTGCGTGATCTCGCTCACACGCTGGGCTCACGCCGCACGCGCTTCCCTCTGTCGGTGGCTCTGGCTGCGAGCTCCGCCTCGGCTCTCTCCTCCAAGATTGACCAGGCTCTGTCTCGGGCCAAGACTAAGAAGAATGGCCGCGTCGGCACTCGCGCCCTTGCCAACTCGAGCTCCCCCAAGCCGAGCCTCCTGGCCATCTTCACCTGCCCCGGTGCTCAGTGGCCTCGCATGGGTGCCTCCCTGCTCGCCGCTTCTCCTGCTGCCCGAGCCGTCTTTGACAAGCTCCAGGCTCGCCTCGACATGCTCCCCGCTTCAGACCGCCCCGAGTGGTCGCTGCTTGAGGAGCTGCACAAGGACACAGCCTCGTTTCAGACCAACGATTCCGTCATCTCGGGTTCGCTCACCACGGCCATCCAGATACTGCTCGTCGACATGCTCCGGGCCGCTGGCGTCGAGTTGACCGCCATGGTTGGCCACTCCACGGGTGAAATCGCCGCCGCTTACGCAGCAGGCGTCATCTCGGCCGAGGACGCCATGGTCATCGCCTACTACCGCGGCTTCCACTCGCGCAATGCCCGAGGCCCCAAGGGTGACAAAGGTGCCATGATGGTGGTTGCGACAACCCTCGACGACGTTGAGGACCGGCTGTCCGCGCCCGAGTTTCAGGGTCGCGCGTCCGTGGCCGTCATCAACTCACCCAGCGGCATCACCATCTCGGGCGACTCAGACGCCATTGACGAGCTCGTGGCCGCCTTCAGTGCCGATAAGAAGCCCAACGCGCGCCTCAAGGCCGACAACGCCTACCACTCGAGCCACATGGATAGCGTCGCCGACGCCTACCTGGCCTCGCTGCGCGCCCAGAACATCCAGGTCCGCAACCCCGTGGCCGAGACGGGCGCCTCGATGTCGTGGTTCTCGGCCGTGACCGACGACGACGTCTCGTACCACATGGACTCGCTGCCCGGACAGTACTGGGTTGCCAACCTGCAAGGCCAGGTGCGCTTCATGAACGCCGTGCAACGCGCCAACGACTACTGCGGCCCCTTTGACCTGGCGGTCGAGATTGGACCTCACGCCGTGCTGCAGCGGCCGACGCTCGACTCGATTCATGCCATCAGCGGCGAGGGCATTCCCTATGCAGCGCTCATGACGCGCAGCCAAAACGACGTCGAGGTGTTTGCCAGTGGCCTGGGCGCCATTGCCACACAGTTGGGCGAGGGTGCCGTTGACCTGCAGGCCTTTGAGACCTTCATGGCCGGCGGCGGCGACTCGACCCTTCCCGAGGTCTTGTCTGGTCTGCCGTCATATTCGTGGGATCACTCCGCTGAGCACTGGCATGAGTCGCGCTTCACAAAGGCCTACCGCAACCGCTCCGGCCCTGTCCACGAGCTGCTCGGTCACTTGACGCCCAACAGCTCCGACGCCGAGATGCGCTGGCGCCACTACCTGTGCCCGCGCGAGGTCCCCTGGCTGCGCGAGTACCGTCTCGAGGGCCAGATTGTCTTCCCCGTGGCCGCCTTTGTCTCTGCCGCCGTCGAGGGTGCCGTCCAGGCCGTCCGCAATGCTGCCCCCGTGCAGTACATTGAGATCCGTGACATGACCATCCCCAAGGCGCTCATCTTCGACGATGAGGACGCCAATATGGAGATGATCTTCTCGCTCAGTGGCATCGAGCGCATCGACGGCCAGCGCGTATCGGCACACTTCAACTTCAGCGCCGCCACGCAGGAGCAGACAGAAGCGCTCGAGACGTGTGCCAGTGGCGAGATCCTCGTCTACCTCGGGGAGCCGTCGCCCACAGTCCTGCCCCTCCGTGAGCCCCAGGAACTGTACCTGATGCCCGTCAAGGCCGAGGATTTCTACAGCGCCCTCGAGACTCTTGACTACGGCCTATCAGGTCGCTTCGTCGCGCTGTCTGGGCTGCGCCGCAAGCTGGGCATGTCGACAGGCCAGATTGCTGCCGTCGAGCAGTCGCGGTACCTCGTCCACCCTTCGACGCTCGACGCCGCCTTCCAGTCCGTCCTGCTGGCCAAGTCGTCGCCCAACGACGGTGCCGTCGGGGGAGTCGTTGTGCCCTCCAAGATCAGCCGCGTCCGCGTCAACCCGCGCCTGTGTGAGGCCAGCAAGGCCGTCAACCAAAACTTCCTCTTTGACTGCTGGCTCAAGGAGGACCCGGAGACGGCGGCCGCTGCCTTTTCTCTCATGGCGCCCTCTGCTCTTGCCGGTGACGTGGATGTCTTCCCCCATGGTGTCAACAACGCCATGATGCAGCTCGAGGGCGTCACCTGCGTTCCATTCTCAACTCCCGCCGCCTCCGAGGACAAGGCCCCCTTCTCCAAGATGGTCTGGACCGCCGCCGCGCCCGATGCCAGCGTGGGCGTCGTCGACGGCACCGTCACGCCCGAAGAGTACCGCCTAGCCTGTATTCTTGAGCGCATCGCCTACTTCTACCTGCGCACCCTCCAACGCGACGTCCCCGCCATCCACCGCTCAAGGACAAAGGGCCCCTACGTGGCCTTCTTCAAGTACGCTGCCCACGTGCAGTCGCAGGTTGCCGGCGGCAAGCTGCCGTTCTGGCAGAGCGAGTGGGATAACGACACTACCGACATCATCGACGCCATCTCCAAGCCGTTTGCCGACGTCATCGACGTGCAGATTCTGCACACCATGGGCCGCAACGCCGCCGCCATCGTCAAGGGTGACATGTCGGTCGTCAAGATCGGCAAGATGCGCCAGATGCTGACCGACTACCACGAGAAGGGCCTCGGCTTCCCCGACTTCCAGAAGCACCTCGCCGGTCTCGTCAAGCAGCTCTTCCTGCGCTCCCCGCACGTCGATGTTCTCGAGATTGGTGCCGGCGCCGGCAGCTCGACCAAGACGATCCTCGAGGAGGCCGGTAACATTGCCTGCACCTCGTACACATACACCGACATCTCGTCGGGCTTCCTCAACACGACTACAGCCTCGGTCAGCAGCCCCTCGGTCAGCACGCCCACCATCAACAGTCCCATGATTGCCAGCCCCATCGAGCGCACCGACTTCCGCGCCCTCGACGTCAACAAGATCCAGGGCTTCAAGGAGAACTCGTACGACATCATTGTCGCCTCGTTCGCACTGCACGCCACGCCCTCGCTGCACCAGACCCTCCAGAGCGTCCGCCGCCTTCTCCGCCCCGGTGGTCACCTTATCGCCCTCGAGGCCGTCAGCGACGTGCCCGCCCGCATCGGTGCCTCCTTCGGTGTCTTCCCTGGCTGGTGGCTGGGTGCCGCCGATGGTCGCTCTCTTTCTCCCTGCCCGCCGCTTTCCACCTGGGACAAGCTTCTCCGTGAGACGGGCTTCTCGGGCTGCGACTCGACGACGCCCGACCTCGGCGCCAACGCCTTCGTCAAGCCACTGACCATCTTTATCTCCCAGGCTGTCGACCCCCGCGTCTCCTTCCTGCGCGACCCCCTCGGCACAACCACGTCGCCCATTTTCAAGAACAACGAGCTTATGCGCCGCTCCATGGACCAGGTCGTCCTGCTGGGTGGCGCTAACCCCAAGACGTGGAAGCTGACGGTCCAGCTGCAGAGTCTGCTTCGCCCCTTCTGCAACGGTATCACCACCGTCCACAAGCTCGCCGACTTGCAGCATCTCAAGATTGCCCCCAACACTGCCGTCCTCAGTCTTCTGGACCTCGACCAACCTGTCTTTAAGAACCTCGGCAACGCCCAGTGGGAGGCTCTCAAGCGCATGCTAGCCACGGCCAAGACGCTCCTGTGGGTGACGTCCGGCCGCCGTGCCGACGAGCCATACGCCAATATCATGCCTGGCCTTGTCCGCGCCGCCGCCTACGAGGTCCCTGGCCTTGATGTCCAGTTCTTTGACGTCGAGGACGAGGCTCGCTTGGAGTCGCGCACGCTCGCCGAGGCGCTCCTCCGATTCCGTGCCACGGCCAACTGGAAGGTCGAGGAGCTCGTCGGCCCCAAGACGAGCCTCTTGGCCGAGCGCGAGATCGTCCTCGAGAAGTCGGGCCGCACTGTCGTGCCGCGCCTCATGCTCGACGACGCCATGAACAACCGCTACAACTCGGCGCGCCGCCCGCTCTTCGAGCACGCCGAGCCCTCGCACCAAGAGGCCATCGTCATGTTCCGCTCCCTCGACGACGGCGCCTACTACATGCGCCGCAGCCCCGTCGCCGCCCCGAGCCCCTTCACCCTCGGTGTCGACGTCACTCACTCGCTCGTCGCCTCGATCCGTGCCGCCGGCTCCGGCTACCTTTTCTTGGCCCTCGGCCGCGCCCGCAAGAACAAGGAGCGGGTTGTGGCCTTCTCCACGGCCAACGCCTCCGTCATCGCCACGTCCACCCACGTCCGCATCCCCTCGAGCATCCCCGCCGGCTCTGAGTCCCAGTTCCTCTGCCTTGTGGCTGCCCACCTGGCTGCTGAGGAGGCCCTGCGCGGCGTCCGTCCGGGAGACAGCGTCATGGTCCATGAGCCCGAGGGCCACCTCAAGACCATCTTTGGTGAGAAGGCCCAGGAGAAGCGCATCACGCTCAAGTTCACCTCGGTCCGTCCCGGAAACGCCCACTGCACCGTCATCCAGCCCAACGCGCCTCAGCGCGTCCTGCGCCGTCTCATTCCCGAGGACGTGTCGCTCTTCCTCGACCTGTCAAGCCTCGTCGCTGGCGAGAGCCGCCTGCCCAGCGTCAACATTGCCGACGGCCTGCGCAGTGCCCTGCCCGCCTACGTCCGCACCGAGAACTTCCAATCCATCTTCGGCACCGTCTCGCGCCAGCCCCTGGCCGAGCACGCCGCTGCCAACCAGGCTGGCCTCGAGCGCGCCGTTGCCGAAGCCAAGCTTGACTTCCTCGCCTCCACCAAGCTCGACGTCCGCTACCGCGTCCACGGCGCCCACGACCTGTCCGAGATCACCGAGGGTCTCGCACCCCAGTCCGTCGTCGACTGGACCATTGGCGAGCCCATCCCCACCATGGTCCAGCCCGTCGACTCGTCCAACCTGTTTGACGACAACAAGACCTACTGGCTCGTCGGCATGAGCGGCAGCCTGGGCCTGTCGCTGTGCGAGTGGATGGTCCGCCACGGCGCTCGCAACCTTGTCATCTCGAGCCGAACCCCCGTTATTGGAGAATCGTGGCTGCGTCGCCTCGCCGATGCTGGTGCCACCATCGAGGTGCACTCTAGGTATGTTTGCCCGTTTATCATTTCCCCAAATTCTCACTAACCGTCTTGCAGCGACGTTACCAAGGAAGACGAAGTCGTCGCCCTCTACCAGGGCATCTCCTCCCGCCTCCCTCCTCTGGGCGGCGTGGCCTACGGCGCCATGGTCTTCGAGGAAGCTCCCCTGGCTGACATGTCGCTCGACAAGTTCAACAAGATCATCGCCCCCAAGGTCGACGGCGCCGGCCACCTCAGCGCTGTGCTCAAGGACGCGCCCCTCGACTTCTTCATCTTCTTCTCCTCCATGATCGCCGTGTCCGGAAGCCCCAACCACGCCGCCCTCTGCGCCGGCAACGCCTTCATGGCCAGCCTCGCCGAGCAGCGCCGCCGCCAGGGCCTGGCCGCCTGCGTCGTCCACACGGGTCCCATCATGGGCATGGGCCGCATGGTCGGCCGCGAGCGCGAGCCCCCGAGCTCCGCCGAGCTCATGGGCAAGTGGGTGCGCTGCTCCGAGCAGGACCTGCACCAGCAGTTCGCCGAGGCCGTCCTCGCCGGCCGCCCGGGCTCCCACCACGCCGTCGAAATCACCCTCGGTCTGCGCCAGGCCAAGCCCACCGACGACGTCGAGGCCATCTGGGCGCACAACCCCGTCATGGGCCACTACGTTCTGCCCCGGAGCACCCTCGACCCGACCAGCCAGACCCCCGCCCTCACCCCCTGGCGCCGCAGCGTCAACGGCAACACCGGCCGCTTCGAGCTGCCCTGGTCCCCGACCATGCCCGTCCGCATCAACAGCAACCGCAAGTTCTCCGTCACCGGCATCGCGGGCCTGCCGGGTCTCGGCGCCACCCCCGCCATCCCCAGGATCGACACGAGCTCTCCCGGCCTCGGCGGCGGTCCCCTGACGACACCCCTCTGGGGAGTCTTGCGCCGACACTCTATCAGCTTGCAGTAGATGTGCTATCAATATTTTCTTCCGTCCGTATTTCTTTTTCCTTTCCTCTTCTAGGTCATATGGCTGGTTGGTTGGATCATAATGTTTTGTCTCTGGGAATTATAACGATTTAAGGACACGAAATAGGTTGACGTGGCGTTTTGAGGGTATTCAGGACAGACTTTTTACATTGGTTATTAGATTAAGATATTATATCAAGACGTTTCATTCATTGGTCAAGTCGCGACTCATAAACTCATAGAAATCCAGTGACATTCGCTTTTCGCTATTCTAGTCAAGTGAAACGACAAGTTATAGAAGTAATGATGAATGGCTGTTCATCCTGTTGATCTGTTGATCCGGATATTCCCTCACCTGGCTTACAGATCCATCTTCTCAGGCCTTCGCCTTCACCAGTCGCAGTGCCTCTTCCTTCTCAGAGTACCACCAATGTTCGCTGATGTTGATAATGTCGACGGCGTGCTTCTTGAAGTGGTAATCCACCACATCCTGCCAAATCGGACTGGGATTCGGCCTACCAAGCCATCCCGCTATAGCAAATTGGGCTGTCCAGTTTCGCACTGCTTCGTTGTATTCATCCGACCTGCGCTTCGATACGCCTTTACGTGTCGGCTCGTTGTAGTAGGGTTGCTCGCAGAGAATCATGGCCTGGATGGACACAAACAGCTGCAGCAGCGTTGATGCCGGGCCCCAGCTCTCGCCTGTCCAAGTCCCTAGCAGGGAGAGACATACTACATAGCGCTTGTCAGCAAGATACCCTAGGGCGCAAAGCATTCCTGGTCCTCACCTTTTCCATCAGCATACAGGTTGGGGTTGAATGCCACTTCCCCGTTCCCCGTTGTCCTGAACTCCATTACGGGTGGCTTGGTTGGATAACTGGCCGTGCAAAAGAGGTCGAATTCAAACAGTCCGTACTCGTAGGGTGTTCCCACCGGCCCGGCAATCAGGATCTTCATCATGTCTATGCGTCCCAGGCCGTGGCGGACCCATATGCCCTCTGGGAGGCTGGTTCCGAGCATGGTGATGTCGTGCATTAGACGCCGCATACGTTGCGGTGACTCTGGGATGGATTCTGCCAGGTCGGTCCCTCCGATGTGCATCAGAGACGAGAGAACATTATCCTCAATGCCCATGAGCTGCTTGGGCGCTGGACTAGTCGCCACCAGTTTGTCCTGTCCAGGATCGACCTCGGCAGAGTGTGGCGCACCATATGTACCCTCTTTTAGGTGCACAAGGTGTCTCCCGGTGTACCCGAGGCCGTTGGCAAAGGTGGTGATGAACCGACACATCAGAGCCGTACAATCTTTCCTGTCTGTCCGGAGGTTTCTGGCAGAGCCGAGGCTGAGGAAATGGGCGAACGGTCGAGAGAAGTTGAAAAAGAGTGCCGCCAGTGAGTCTTGTACACTAATGTGACAGTCAATGGGATCATACTTGCCAGTCAATGTCATCTCAAGCAGCTTGGTCCCTTTGCTGTGCGGCCTGAGCCTCGTAAAGACCAATTGCATGCAGGCCGGGGTCGTATACATGACACCAATGAGGCTCGTGACCCGTCTGTAGAGATAACCACGCTGGACAACATTCTGGACCGAGTTGTTGCGCAGAACAACGGCCAGTTCTTGCAAGAGAGGACTTTGAACCGCCATGACTGCAAATTGCTGAACACATCTATGTTCAACCCCCCTTTCTACCATCCTGTGTATTGCGATTGCCAGTTCAGAAAGGTAGCGCGACAGGATTAGATCCAAAAACCCTTGAACCTTGGCAGCAGCCTACATCGCGTCAGTCAAGATGTATTGTGCGGGTGACAGCAGTTTACTTGCAGCTCGAGTCAAGTCGGCATCCACGGTTATTGCGCCGTCTATGCTGTAGCCGATACCCCTAGGAATCGTTCTATTCTTAGTATTGGCACCGGGGGGCCTATACGCAGCTGGAATATCAACGTATCCATCCTTGTACTTCATTGCGCGTTGGGACTCGGGATCACTTCCACACACGAGTTCTGCAAAGGACAGGCCTGTTATCGGGTGAACCCAGCCTTCCTTGAACAAGGCAACCCCTGGGTTAGCCACTGGGTGAAGATGGGTGGGCACCCCGCTATGGATCAACCAGTAAAGCAACGTTTTCGCATGCTCCCTGGGCGGCCGAAGAAGAGACCCATCCTCAAGCCACACACAGTTATTCGGGGCCGGGTTTGCCGTTGACTGCAGCGTTGTAATCGCAGGCTGGTTCGGCTCCGTGTGTGCTGGCGGTTGAAGCGGCTGAGGCTGCTGTTTAAGCGGCAGGGAACTCTGATAGTGCGGATGGTTTGGGAAAGCTGCTGTTGTGTGGAAAGGCTGGGCATGGGGTTGGACCTGCTGACCGTAGACGGCCAAATTCTGCTGCCATGACGAATGCTGGTGTGATGGTTGCTGATGTAAAGGCTGCTGCTGTCCTGGGTGTTGATTCGGTAGGTACTGTTGCTGCAAAGCCTGCATGGCTGGCTGCACCTGCGAAAAGTACTGCTGCGGTAAGACTTGTTGTGGTGCCTGGATCTGTTGAAAGGTCTGATTTTGTGATGTTGGATGGAAGACATGTTGCGCCATCGGCTGTGGTACCTGTGAGAGGGGTACATTTGACTGTAAACTCGGCGGTTGACCATTCCCATGGCCTGGATATTGCTGCAGTGGTGGAATCTGCGCCGGCAGGGGGGCCGCTTCAAACGGAGCTATTCCTGCGCCTTGGTTCTGGTTCTGGTTTTGCAGCGACGGCGTCGCGTTGTGCGTAGTCTCCAAACCTTGACCACCACTCGGTGTTGCTGGCAACGGGACATTGTGAGAGGGGTTAACGGGTGATGGAGTTGGTGATGGAGTTGGCGATGGCGATGGAGTTGGTGATGGGGTTGGTAATTGAGTTGGTGATTGAGCTGGTGATGATGCAGGTGTTGAAGAAAAGTCGGGATGCAAGAAAGCTTCTGCTGGTAGTGGTATCGAGCGTTGCGCCTGTTTCCAGGCCTCGGCGTGAATCCCGGCAAACGTGTCAGGCGGCCCGCAAAGGAGCATCCAAAAGACAAAGAGGATGCCGTCAACACAACAGAACTCGGGACATGAAGATGCCGGGTTGTATATCTTTCCGCATCCCATGCAGATTCTGGCAGGGTTGCCGCAGCGCCGGCACGACAAGAAGGGGGAGACGGATACCTTGGCGTCCTTGTCGGCGTTGTAAATATTCGTGGCTGCGATGTGGCTGGCAAAGAGGGCGACACTGTCGAGTATAGGCCAGAAGCAGTTGAGACAGCACCACTTCGTCAACTTCGCGCCGTACCGTACGAGCTGGATGTTATCTTCCGGTAGGTCGAATGGGATCGCGGGAGACGGCGGGTCAAGCTGGATACGGCTCGCTCTCTCTTGGGTTTCCTGGGGGGCCTGACGAGGCACGGAGACGCCGGGCGGGTGCAAGGCAAGAACCTGTCGAACCTGGGTGAACGCCCGCAGCATAGGGTCTTGTGGCATGCCGGGCATGATGTCTTCCCGAGTAGCAAGCACGTCTCTTTGTTGGGTGGATAAGAATGTGCCGTTGGGAGTGTATGTTGTATGCTGATGGACAGGAAAACAGGTGGTGGAATATCTAGTCTGGAGGAAGACAGAGCGGGAGGTAAGAAGTTTGGCAGGAGCCCAGGAATAAAAGAGGAAAGAATCTACGAGATTAATAGAGGACGGGAAAAAGTGTGCGAAATGGAAGATACCACATAGGTAGGCTTGGGCTCGCAAACCTACATCAAATTCGCCAGCGAATATTATTCTTTCCAAGTCTCGTCGTCACCCGAGTTTCAATGCATGCAGCTGGCAGTGGCGTGTGGAAGTTGCCGAAGCTGTGGGATGGTTGGGACTTGATCAAGAGGACGGCCAGGGATATGAACATGATGAACGAACCGCGAGCCTCGGCGCTGCTGGGCGGGACATTTCGTACTAGAGGGCGAGCATATCGGGACGCATAGTCATTCTCTTCCATCCGGTGGCGGATTGAAGGTTTCCAATCCAGGAAGCCATAGATTGACTATCCATTTCCCATACTTGTTGGACTCGCTGGCACGTTGCCATGATAATGATGCTTTCGCAACTGCAGCTTCGATGTGGGATTCCAGCGACAAACTCTACCTTGACCACGCCGCGATGCGATGGGTTCATCTGGCAGACGAAGTTCTAGGCGGTCCATGATGAGGGGTGGACGGTGTTTTCCGTGCCATGAGAATGCGAGGCAAGACCGGACTGCCGGTCATGGGATGGATGATGGTGATGTGACATCAGACGTTGAATGGGATGCAGTCGATTGGTCAAGCAAGGCGAGGATTGTTTTATGCAGGCTCATTTTGTGCATGCACAAATACGGGTTGTTGTGGATTGCACCGAATCCGACGGTGACAAATTGAGATGCGACGGGCGGCGTGGACGAGCGGCAGGTGTACCTGTAGCCGCGCGTCAAACACGAGCAAGACAGTGGTGATGCATTGAGACGGGGCCGTGTCGACGTTTCATGGCCAAAGGGGGAGGCAGTGCAACCAAGGCAGCGAGCGCATGGACATTGGACAAAGCCGACTGACCGTGGCCGGCCCGTAATAATCAACCAGCAACAAAACAGGTTACAGGACACGGAGCGGTACAGACGGTGGTGGACTGACTGGACAGGAATGGAGGGTGGCCAGCTTCTGCGGGCGGCTCTGCGTTGTTTTGTTCTGTTTTGGTTGGTCCATGGGCGACGGCGAAACGCCTGTGCCACCAACTAGGTGCCGTGCAAAACGTATGTGCCCGGCGGTGCCTGAGCATGGCGCAGGATCGGATTCAGTCGTGCCAGCCTGGCTGTCAGATGGCGTGGCCGCATTCCTGGCCGACTCAGAGCCTCAGCTTACGGGAGCCCGAGGACTGGCTGTCGGCGGCTGGGGCCCATCGACCATTGGCCTCGTGTCCATTCCATTCCTGTCGTGGTCGTGTTCTGGAAGGAGGGGAGGGCTCTGTGGGAATTCGATCCATGTCCCGGCGGTTCGGTGAGCCAATCGTCGAGGCCGCGAGCCATTGCACAATCGGACAGTTGGCCGGGGTGTGGGTGGAGGACGACGACGACCAGGACGAGTTGGTGGTGGTGGTGAGGGGGTTTTTCGATATTTTGCCTAGCATCATCTGCAAGTCAATCAATCAGTCCCTCCTCCATCGCAGTTCCGGGCCGGGTGCAAAAAGTACCTGCCCTACCTCCATAGTGTGTACAAGAAGAGGGGCACAGACCGAAGGGATTGTCATCGATCAAACCGGAACGCGCCCAAGGGTGGTCTGGACGTGGTGATCTGCGTGTTTTTCCTGGGCCTTTGCGACCGTTGCGACTCGATCGACAGTCGTACGCACCGCACACCCATCTATCGCTGTCTCGCAACTGGCGCGTCGGTCCCGTCTCCGGCAAACGGCGGCTAGGACAAGCAGCCAACAAAGAAAGAGGAGGGTGGGCAGGACATGGATGGATAGATGGGAGAGGGAGGAGAGGGGCCGATAAGCAGTGCCAGTAATTATTACATTATTACCTATGTACCTTTGTACCTGTTGATGATACGGCCCCTGTCTAGCGCCTTGTGTCTGCTGCAGCTCGGTCCTTACCTTACCCGGGTACAGTACAAGAACGAGGACAAAATCCTACATAGATACCCGATTAAATAAAATAAAATAAAAGCCAATTGAACATGGTAAAATAAATAAATAAAATACAACCCAGGAAACAGAGTTTGGTGTGGTTGCTTGCCCCTGTCTGTCCCTGGAGAAAAGACTCCACCGCCCAGAGAGTCTGGACTGGATTGGCCCGTCGCGGTGGGTGGTGGCTGGTCCCTAGCGCGGGTGCTTGTGCTTCTGCTGGCGCTGGCGCTGGCGCTGGAATAATTAGGCCATGGCTAAACGTGCCACTATCACGATATACGAATGGCTTCGGCTTCCCCCCATATTATTCCCCTCCGTCCCACATTCTCCTCCTCTGCATCTCCTCTCGTTCCCACGGCTGCGGTGGGCGCATGCACGCATCGACGGGCTGCCACCCCGCGGATAAGGCCAATTCAATGCACCCATCCAACCATGCATGTATGTACATGTACGGAGTATGGATGGCGAAAAAAGAAGCGACATGCATGCAGCGCATGGCCTGTCCTCGGCCAACCACACCTCTCCATCTCGTTTCTTTCTGGGCAAAAGCTCGGCCAGATCCCTGCCGATACCTCTCCTGGGTATGTACCTGGCCGGGGTGCTGGCCTTGCAGGCTTGCAGGGTCCTATCGTTTGTTGAGTCGCCGTGACTTTTGCCACGGAGCGCCGCCTCCTCGTCCCGTCTCGTTTCATTCTGGGTTCCAGGCGGTTGTCTGCCAAATTAGTGGCCTACTGCCACCTGTATCCGTAGCGTGGTGCGGGCGGAGAAATGGCAAAGTACCTGCCCAACATGTCCCTGCCGTAATCGATAGCTCCCTGCCCTGTATTATTCCACGGGCCTTTTTCTACCAACCTCTCCCCTCCCCTTCTCGCCCTTCCTCCTCTTTGCCTCTCCTCTTTTACTTCTACTACTTCTATCCACACTCGCTCATCCTCCTCTTTATACCCTCGTGTCCACATTCGCTGCCTTTTTGCCATTGTTCCCGTTCACTGCCAGGCGCAGCGTCCCATCGACGTCAGACAGCTCCATTGCATGACCACGAATCGTTCGACACGACCTTCGCATACACAAAGAAGCACAAGCATCCGTATCATCCATCCACCATCTAGCTCTACTCCATACCTACCGCCATCATGAACTTCACAAAGAAGATTGACCGCGCCTTCCAATGGGCCGGCGAGAAGATGGGCGCCGAGGCCAAGACCACCCACTCGGAAGAGTTCCAGATGCTCGAGACCGAGATGGCCCTCCGCAACGACGGTACGCTTCTTCGCTATCCCTACACAATCAACGCAATTCTAACTAACTCTTCCCCAGGCATTGAGCGTCTACACAGGTCCATGGCCGTCTACACAAAGTGGCTTGGCCGACACTGCGACGCCAACGAGGACAAGGACCGCACCACGCCCGCCGCCTTCATGGCCCGCACCATGGCCACCCACGGCGACGACTTCGAGCCCGACTCGGAATTTGGCAACGGCCTGGCATCCATTGGTCGCGCCAACATGCACATTGCCGAGCTCCACGAAACCTACACTGCCCAGGTCTCGGCCGTCTGGTTCGAGCACCTCGAGCAGACCCTCGCCATCATGAAGGAGTACACGGTACGTCTAGACTGAAACATCAACCCCCTCACACACGTCACCCATTCCTCGCATTCCCTCGAGCCATTCCCCTGCATGTCCTGCCGTGCGTACCACCACAACACTCCCAATGCTAACTGACCTGTCAGGCCGCTCGCAAGAAGCTCGAGAGCCGCCGTCTGGCTCTCGACGCCAGCACCACCAAGCTCCAAAAGGCTCGTCGCGACGATGTCCGCACCGAGGAGGAGGTCCGCATCAACCGCGCTAAGTTCGAGGAGTCGAGCGAGGATGTCCTCCGTCGCATGCAGGACGTCAAGGAGGCTGAGCCTGACAGCGTCGGTGCCCTCGCCTCCCTCCTCGATGCCGAGCTCGAGTACCACGAGCGCTCTGCTGAAGAGCTGCGCCGCGTCCGCCAGAACTGGTCCGGCGCCGGTGCTGCCGCGCCCGCTCCCATGCGCTCCTCCCCGCCTCCGAAGCCCTCGCGCCGCAACAGCCTCCTGTCCCGCACCAACACCTCGCGCTCCTGGCAGGAGCCTCACCACAACGCCGTCTATGAGGATGCCGAGCCTCCCATCCCTGCTCGCATCCCCATCCGCTCTGCTGCCACCTCTCGTGCTCCTCCCCCGCCGCCCCAGCCTGCCCGACCTACCATCGCCAGGGCGACGACGTATGACACCCGCGGCAACAGCCTGACCCCTCGGGGATCCATGACGCCTCTTGCCAGGATTGCCACCGACAGCAGCGCTTACGGCCGAGACGACGTCTTCTCCGATGATGCCTCTACTGTCGGTAGCGGAAGCGCCAGCTCCGACCACGGCGAGCGCAGCGCGAGCCCTGCCACAAGCTATGGCAGCCTCAGCAGGACCTCGAGTGCCATGGGCACCATTGGCAAGAAGGCGCCCCCTCCTCCTCCTCCCAACCGTGCCAAGAAGCCCGCTCCTCCTGTCCCTCGCCGTGAGGCTGTCGGCTACTAAGCTGGGAGACGCAGGGCCTTGGACAAGAAATCCAAGGAATGATGAGAATGAAACCACAAGCCACATGAGTGGCCGTCGAAAACATGCACCTGTCTTTTTGTTTCATTTTTTTTTTGTATCTATTATATTGCTTTGCTACTCGGGAATATCTGGCTGGGAGCCAACGCCTGGCTGGGATCTGGCGGACAAGGCGTTGCGGGTGGTATCAGGATCATTACAATTGGGTCGCTGCAGAGCTGCAGCACACTGGATTGCGCACTCGATTACTAGATTTGGATGGTATCTTTACATTGACATTATTTCTGTCACGCATTGACTTATGATGATTCTTGAATGTGACAACTTTTGCGTAAAGGCTGGGGTGAATATGGTTGGCACTGCTGCCTAGTCACGTGCTTCCCACTGTGCTGACGGCTTGACGCACTGTATCAGCAACGGTCCATCTCAAACTTGCACCATCAGGCTACGAACTTTGGAAGCTTCATACTACACAGCCCGAGGCTGCCAACGCCGCTCCCAGCACACAATTGACGAGGCATTGCACGCCTACAGCTCACCATGGCTACCGAAGACGAGCGATACCGCCAGTCGACGCAGTTCCGCCTGTGGTCCTTCTCGCCTAGCCAGCTGCAGGACCTTCGCCACAAGACCAACTCGCTCGCGCAGCAGCAGATCGCCCCCCGCTTGTCGGGCTCGCCCTCGCCCGAATTCCTCACCGCCGCCGAAGAGGCGCAGCTCGTCAAGTTCTTCACCGTGGAGCTGATCCGGGCGGCACAATTCTGCGAGCTGCCCACCGAGATTCGATCGACGGCGGCCATTTTCCTCCGCCGCTTCTACGTGACCAACTCGGTCATGACGTACCCGCCCACGGAGCTGCTCAAGACGTCGCTGTTCTTTGGTTGCAAGGCCGAGGGCTTCTACATCCGGCTGGCCAAGTTGGCCGAGAAGTTCACCAACACGTCGAGCGAGCAGATCCTGGCGGGCGAGTACCTGCTGTGCCAGGGGATACGGTTCGCCTTTGACGTGCGGCACCCGTTCCGGGCGCTCGAGGGCGCGGTGCTGGAGCTGCGGCGCAAGCTGCCCGAGGAGGAGGGCCGCGTGAGCCGGGCGCACGCGCGGGCGCGCGAGATTCTCAAGTTTAGCCCGCTCGTCACGGACGTGTACTTTCACTACACGCCGAGCCAGATCATGATGGCGGCGCTGCTCATGGTGGATGCCGGGCTCGTGGACAAGCTGCTGCCGCCTGAGGAGGGGGATGGCGGCGCGCCAGGCAAGATGTGGTTGGCGGGGGACATGCGCAACAAGATTATGGTGGCGCTGGATGGGTGCCGAAGGATGCTAGAGGAGGAGCCGCCGGAGCGCATGACGGAATACTGGGCGACGGTAAGCCTCTTTCCCTTGGCCCATTCCTATGGTGGGAATATGTGAGTTGAAGCTGACGACGAAACAGCCCGAGACGGTCAAGTCGATGAAGCCGCTGCGCAAGAAGCTGCAAAGGTGCCGCGACCCGGACCGAGCAGACCTGGTGGCGCTGCAGAAGGCGCGGCGCGAGCAGGCCGTCACGAAGGAGAAGAAGACGGAGGGTGGCGGGGACGACGCCGCCGTGTTTGGCGACGCGGACCGCGATGCCAAGAGGAGAAAGGTGGATGGCGATGATATCTTTGGAGGGCCTCTGTAGGATCGATCACATGGGGATTTGGGGGTAAATCAGGCGTTGGGTTTGCTATTGCTGGAAAGTAAGGATACTTGGGATGGGATATTGGGTTGGGACGTCATGAATAGTAATGAAATTGCTTCATCGTAACTTTCTTGCCAAGTATCATCTATTGCTTGAACATCCTCTTTATCGTCGAAGGAACCTTGAAGTCACTGATCTCTATTCTGCTGGTGCATAGGATCGGGAAATCCCCGTGTTGCCCCAGTCCGTGGATTGATTGCATTTGGTGTTTGGGGGTGGTTGTGTTGTAGGGTAGACAAATGATCTGTTGATGTGGATTGTTTCTATAACTTGGAACAACAATCTCCATGAGATATACCGCCTGCCTGCTAATCAGATACGCCAGTCCCATTATCCCCGTGCCGTTACGTGCTATACATCACTGAACCACCTCGTCGTGAAATTCCCCCCGTCGACAAACCACCCCCCCCTCCCCCACGCCGCCTCGTCGCCGCTCACATCCCACAGGCCGTGAATCACCTCGCCATCCTCTCCGATGCCAAACACGGCCACCCTCGCCTCGGGCAGCCGCACCACCAGCGGCGCCGAGTGGAAGAAGCCGCCCAGGTCCTCCCAGCGGGCCTGCCACTCGCCGCCGAGCAGCGTCATCTTCTTGAGGCGCCCGTCGGTGCCCACGGCCAGCACGTCGAGCCGGTCGTCGCCCGTCGCGAGCACGCTGGCCACGGACTCGAACGACGCGCCCAGGCTCTCGAAGTCGTCCGGGCTCGCGGGTATCGTGTCGCGCCACGAGGTGTAGTACATGTCGCCGTCGGCGCCCACGCCAAACACGTACGTCCTGTTGCCCAGCAGCGTCGCCACCGGGTGGCCCGCGAAGTCGCCGCCGTACCGCGTGAACTCGGTGAGCCGCGGCCGGCTGCGGCTGTTGAAGCGGCTGACCATGAGCTGGAAGGGCGCCTCCGTCTCGCCGTACGCCACCACGTCGAGCCGGCCGTCGTCGCAGGCCAGCCCGACCGCGCTCTCCACCTCGCGGCCATTCCTGGTATGCCACTCGTCCTCATCACTCGGGTCCCAGCCTGAGTCCAGCAGTGTCTTCCACCGGACGCCCCGGCGGCTGTTCGTCGTGAAGACGTGCAGCTTCCCCTCGCGCGTGCAGGTTGCTGGCTCCGAGAGGCTGGGTCCGCCCAGGCTCGTCCAGTTGCGGTCCCAAGTGCCTGTCCGGGCGTTGTAGGACCTCGTCAGCATGTTGAGCTCCTCCGAGACACCAACCACGTGGATGCGCCCATCTACCACAGACGCCGCGGCTGGCCTGCTGACGAAAGTGCCCCCGATGGATTCCCAGTCGCCCAGCCACGTCTCCCCGTCGGTCTCGCGATACCAGTACTCGCCGTCCTCGCCCAGCGCCAGCAACAGAAGCGTAGAATCTCGCGGGCTGGACCATGCTGCTGTCAGCATCGACGGGCACACGTTGTCGTAGCAAGCCGAGTCTGAAGCCCTCGCCGAGCTGGCGAACTGGGTAGGGCTGCCGAATGCCGGTGTCGACGTTGATGTCGTCTCCCGGCTTGTGTCTGTCGTCGATGGCGAAGAAGAAGCCACTGACTCTGACGATGGGGATGATGATGATGCTCGTGGTGGTGCTGATGATGTTCCACCTTCTGCCGCTTCCTCACTCTCGGTAATTGGTCCGCTGCTCCCATGTCAGTAAAATCCACAAATCCCAAAGACGCCTCATACCTGTCGTCATTTCGTATCGCAAGGCCAACACCCACGCCCACCGCAATGGCCGCGATAACCAGCAGCACAATACCCCCGATGGTCAGTGTCCTGCGCAGGCTCCATCCAAACAGCCCTCTGCGCTTCTCTCCGCCCACCGCAATCTTCTCTTCCGGCGGCTCCTCCGCCCTGTGGTCCTGCTTGTCGTGCAGCAACATCCCCTCGGGGGGTTCTACCATGACCGAGTGCAGCCCGGACGACGACACCGTGTTGGAATACGTGGGGATCGGCGAGGCGGCGCTCGAGAGTGTGCCGCTGGGCGAGACGAGCTCCGGCTGCCTCGAGAAGGCCACCTCGGGGGCATCCGCGTCGCGGTCATAGGGACTCGTTGCCATGATTGATTGTGCAACTTCTCGCTCGTCCTCCTTGGCCATCGGGGGCCCGATCAAGTTCTCTCCCCTCATTACATATGACATTAATGTGAGCGAGCCAAGGCATGGCGGCCGCATCCACCCCTGCATCCCCCGCCACATTCACCACGCTCGATCCATGTTTGCTTCGGCTATGTATCATTGGTGGTGTAGTTTCGGCCCCCAAGGCTCGGCGCCCGCCAGTCTTTTCGTTTTCGGCCTGCGGAATCCTGAATTAGTGCGCTACTCCGATGATTCCACTGCGGAAGGATGTTTAGGTAGCATTTCACAATCCCTCAGCAAGGGGGGCCATGTCGTCGCCTCTCGATTGTCCAAGACAACGCATCTGCCGATGGCGGAGCAATGTGCAGGTTGCGCCGGTCCTTTGTGGTTGGATCGAGTCTTGCCCTCGCATATTTTTGCCTGCCGGCTCCCACTGCATATACGAACGAAGAGCGGATCGAATAGGGACACTGATGTAGGATCAGGTTGGATTTCTTGGCATTACCCGCAAACCAAGGCTAACTCGTGTAAAGTGGTATGGGGACCTGGCTGTCGCCCGACTGGACGAGTCGCTGCCAGAGCCATACTACGGCCCGAAACACGACCATCATCCATTCAATGCCGGGAGGTCGAACGGGAGGTCCGCGCTCTTGATGCGCTCGGTGGCGTCATCGCCCTCCACACGGCCGCGACGAGGGGTCGACAGCAGGGATGGGCGTTGCTGTGAGCAATTACAACGATGCCACGTTGCGGCTGGCTCATCTCAGGTCTTCCTGCGGGTTGAGAAGGCTGCCGCAATTCATGCTGGAGTCAGGGTGCATCGCCAAGGCTGTGAACAATTGACCAATGGCCTACTTTTATCATGTACTGCCACCATCCGCTGCACGTCGTCTTCACACCTGATTTTGACAGGCGCATGCGCACCTGCGCCCCCAGGAATGAATACGGCGTGGTCTTGCGGCACAGTCGCTTTCATCCCAACTTTTATGCGGACTTGAAGCAAATCTCGTGGATGCAACCCAAGGGAAATTGCCATCCGAAGCCCAGACCCTACGCACCATCCGGCATGACTGAGCCGCGAAGGAATAATGTGCATGTCGCAGCGTTTGATGAGAAGGAGTACGACGAATAGGACCGAGAAGAGGGGGTATATAATGGAATGCACTACTGTGCCGCTGGGAGGTTCCGTCTTCAAAGAGTATTAAGCAAGGAACACTCTGACTGGCATAGAGGAAGTGAATGAGAGAAAATGTACAGCCTCAGAACTGTAACGAGTGGGACAACTTCGCATCGAGGCTGTGCCTTCGTTTAACAAGCTCATTCTCATGGATTTGACCCACCACCCATCCACGACAGTATGATGGTTTCCAAGGGCTAATTATCTGGATGCCCAACGCAACTTTTTGTTTTCCTTTTCCCTTTGCCTCTCAGCATTTTACACATCAAGAAACCGGAGCACTTGACTGCATCGTTATGACTACAGGCCTATCCGCCAGCCAGCGTGCCCTGGCCATCCCCCGTATTTTACGGAATGTTATGGAGTATGTCAGGATCGACTCGACAGTGGATCTATGCCGATGCTGCTCGGTGCGCCGGGCTTGGTGGAAGGAGGCAGCGCCTCTTCTCTGGGCGCAAGCTGTCTATCCCCAGCTAGATAGGCGGTTTGCATGCGTGGCACCAGAGAGACGCCAGATATACGCAAACTTTGTCCAAGAAATCGGTCAGTTCTACCTATCTAGAGCTCATGATATTGAGAAGATGGAGGCGATCCTGGGCGGGCTCGTCTTTCCGAGGGTACATACAATGCGACTGTTGATCAACGATGACATGCATCATCTGCCGTCCTTTACAGCCCCGTCTCTACGGATTCTGAATCTGGATCCCTATTTCTCGCGGGATAACCTTGGATTTGACATGGATGTATATGGTCCTAGTGCCACGGACTGGGAGATTATATTCGAATGGATTCCAGTTCGTGGTTCACCTGGCACTGCCGCCACACACGATTGGTTTGCTACTGACTATTAATTGTAGGAGAGGTTTCCTACTATCGAGATAGTACGTTTCCTGGATCAGGCGCGGATTCCGAAGGGAGCAGTTGGCAGATTTTTCGCTCGGCTTCCCAACTTGGATTGGAAAGCCTGTTGGAGATCGTTTAGGAGAAGCATGGTAGAAGAAGTATAATTTCGTCTTCACCCATAACCATCAAATGAAAGTCATGAAATAAACATACAGCAGAGGTGATATAATCATAATGGGTAACCCTCAAAAGCTTGACTTCCATATTGCATGGCCAAGACTAGGTCTTTCCAAACTTGACATACATGTACTTAACATGGAACTATAGTTGGCTTTTCAACCCCATTTGTCCCTTGTTAGGCCCAAGGATCGCAGGCCAGTTTGACTTAGATAGGCGTAAACTACACGGGATGATTTCAGACGTCAGCTGCAAAGTCTGCATCCGCTAAGATGGAGATTACTAGTGTCGACGGCTTGGTTGAAACGTAAGGTTGCAAGACTGACCATCACAGTCATTCCCCGAAAACACTTCCTCAACCATGTTTCAGCACTCCGACGTTAGTGTCGACAGACAGCGTTTATTACGGACACCTCGGTATGAAACGGGACAGGTAAATGGTCTGTGCTTGGCCGACACCGCCACACTCTCGTCCCGCCACGATTCGACTGCTCCTGGCAGGGATGGAAATTAGACATGGATTGATTGGCACGGGGAATTGCGGCGGGCCCAAAAACTTCTTCATCAACCCCCTGAGCTGTGATTTGGACATTGCATCTGCTCACTGCTCAGAGTGACAGCAGCTTCCACGCCCAAGATGAGTGCGCAGAAAAAGGTTACATATGAATTCGGTGGCCCGTATGTCCCTCTCTCCAGCTCCAAGCGCGACGCGCCTCACCGCGATGCTCATCTCTCGAGGCGGACCGGTTTCGCTAACATGCTTCCAGCCTTGGGGCCACGGGTATCGTCTTTGGACTCCCCCTCCTCATGAACGTCATGTTCCTCACCTGCAACGACGTCAGCGGATGTCCTGCGCCCGCCCTGCTCGACCCCCGCAGCCTCACCTGGGACAAGCTCAAGGCTCAGATGCCCTGGCCCGAGGACGGTCTCTGGGGCTTTGTGAGCTGGGAGGTGACTGGCTGGCTGCTCGCCTACTACGCCGTCAACCTCGTGCTGTATCGCGTCATGCCGGCCCAGGAGCTGCTCGGCACTAAGCTGCGAGAGACTGGAAAGCCTCTCCTCTACCGCTTCAACGCCTTCCACGCCACCGTCGTCAAGCTCATCCCCTGTGCCATCGGTACCGCCATGTATGGTGCCGACTTTGCCGTGTGGAGGTTCATCACCGACAACTACCTGCAGCTGCTCACTACCAACATCCTTCTCGCCTACGCCATCTCTCTGGCCGTCTACATTGGCAGCTTCAGCGTCAAGCCCGGCAACCCCGACCTGCGGGAGCTGGCTGTCGGTGGTCACACGGGCACCATCATCTACGACTTCTTTATTGGTCGCGAACTGAACCCTCGCGTCACTCTTCCCTTTATTGGTGAGGTTGACGTCAAGGCCTGGCTGGAGATGCGCCCTGGTCTGACTGGCTGGCTGCTCATGAACCTCGCCTTTGTGGCCAAGCAGTACAGCAACTACGGCTACCTCTCTGACAGCATCATCTTCCTTGCCTTGGTCCAGGGCTACTATGTCCTTGAGGGCCAGTACAACGAGGCTGGCATTCTGGGCATGATGGACATTACGACGGATGGTCTGGGCTTTATGCTGACGTTTGGTGACATTGTTTGGGTGCCCTTCCTCTACACAACCCAGACCCGCTACCTGGCTACCTACCCCGTCCATCTGGGCTGGAGCGGTCTGGCGATTGTAAGCGTCGTCTTCGCCATTGGCCTGTTCATCTTCCGCTCAGCCAACTCGCAAAAGAACCTGTTCCGCAAAGACCCCAACCACCCCGCCTTTGCCAACGCCACCTACATTCAGACCAAGCGCGGCACGCGTCTGTTGACGAGCGGATGGTGGGGACGATCCCGGCACATCAACTACTTTGGCGACTGGCTGCAATCCCTGCCTTTCTGCCTGCCCACTGGTTTTGCCGGATATCTGATTGTGCCGGCCGGCGCTGCCATCGCTGGCACCGGTGTTACGCAGATGCTCGATGGCCGCCAGGTATTCCCTGGTGACGCCGAGACCTGGGGCATGCTGTACACGTACTTCTACTCGGCTTATTTCGGCTTTTTGCTGGTGCACAGGGAGCGAAGAGATGATGCTGCTTGCAGCGAGAAATATGGACAGGACTGGGAGACGTACAAGAAGACGGTCAAGTACCGCATCATCCCCGGCATCTACTAAGCGGATGGAGGACTCAATGGATACACAATAGATTAATTAGCGGCAATGGTCGGACAAGATGAGGAAAGGTTGGTTAGACATGGTTACGGAGGAGAGGTTCGCAGTAATTGTAATACAAGAAAATACCAAGTGGATCAGCGTGTGCGAATGCGAGAAGAGCCAGACGACAACCCGCAAGCACTTGCGACGCGGTTACGAAGATGAAGGCAATAGGAGCGAGATAATGTGGTCCCGAGCAATTCCATTCCTGTGCTTTGGGGACCCTGTAATGCCGCTATGGCTATGTTGAAACGAGGACAGGACGGTATTCGTATTCGTATTCACAACCCGAACGCGTCGTATCCGCATCCGCAACATGTCCGATTCGTTGAAGACCGAATGTCCGTGGCAGCTTACACGGCTTGATGTTAAGGAATCTGTATAAATACATTGAAGAGAACGGTTCAAGTTCTCGAATCATCATCAAGCAGTCCAGCTTAGCAGTCTTTACCCGTTTCACTCCCAATCTTCCATCTTTCATCCTCTCTTCACCATGACGGACATTATTTCGTACGACGAGGCCCAGAGGCATGCTTTTGACAGCGTCTTGCATCGAAACACGCAAAAGACCACTGGCGGAATTCGATCCATGCTGGGGAAGAACAGTGCCGCAAACGCTGCTGCTTCCAAGGAGTACTTCCAGCACTGGGACGACAAGAAGGCTGAAGACGAGACCGACGAGGTTCGTGAGGCACGAACCGCAGACTACGCCACAATCACACGACAGTACGTGCAGCAGAAGAGAAATCATGGCGGAAGATAGCTGACAGTCACAGATACTATAACTTGGCGACCGACTTTTACGAGTACGGATGGTGCGAGTCTTTCCACTTCTGCCGCTTCGCGTTCGGCGAGCCCTTCCATCAAGCCATGGCACGACATGAACACTATCTTGCCCACAGCATGGGTATTAAGAAATGCATGAAGGTGCTGGACGTTGGATGCGGTGTTGGTGGTCCGGCCCGCGAGATTGTCAAGTTCACCGGCGCTCATGTGACGGGTATAAACATCAACGAGTACCAGGTTGGACGAGCCACGCACTACGCGAACAAAGAGGGACTTGCTGGGAGCCTGAAGTTTGTTCAAGGCGACTTCATGGTAAGTTTGAGCGCAACGCCGAGCTTTGCAACTTATATCTAACGCAGTCTTTTGCAGAAAATGCCGTTTCCGGATAACTCTTTTGATGCCGTGTACGCCATCGAAGCCACGGTCCATGCCCCCTCCCTTGAGGGTATATATAGCGAAATATTCCGCGTTCTCAAGCCCGGCGGCGTGTTTGGTGTCTACGAATGGCTCATGACGGAGGACTACGACAACGAAAACCTAGACCACCGACGCATCCGCCTCGACATCGAACAGGGCAACGGCATCGCACAGATGTTCAAGGTGTCGCACGGTCTGCAGGCCGTCGAGAGCGCTGGATTCGAGCTCGAGCTGCACGAGGACCTGGCGGACCGCGCGGACCCGGCGCCGTGGTACTGGCCGCTGGACAGCAACCTGATGTACGTCCAGACGCTGGCGGACCTCGTGACGGTGGCGCGCATGAACAAGTGGGGGAGGGAGGTTATGCACAGTGCCTTCAGCGTGCTCGAGACGATGCGTCTGCTGCCGGCGGGCACGAGGAAGACGGCGGAGAGCTTGGCAAAGGGCGCAGATGCCTTGGTCGAGGGCGGCAAGCGGAAGCTGTTTACGCCCATGTATCTCATGGTCGGAAGGAAGCCCGTGGCAGAGGAGGAGGCTTAGGGATGTGACTTGGGTTCAGGAGTCGATGGGAATAGACATGGTAATAATTATGGATGTATTTTTTTATAGAGGATCCCTTAATAGCAGATGCAATGACTGCACTGAGTTTACGGAGTATTTTCTGCTGAACCTGGTAGCAATAATGCCCCCCAAGATCCTGGCTGAATCCATATCGTCGATTTGATACCAGACTTGACAGTGGATCAGGCTTACAGGGCTGGAAGGACCAGCCCCTTATTTATCTAGATGCTTATCCTGGAGACTCTCGATGCTGGAGCCCCTCTTCCCTCGCAACTGCTGCGCCCTTCCTATCTGCACGCAGCCATATCGGCTACCGGAGCTTGCCACTATTAGACCATCTATTCTCCCACGACATGAGCGCGGCAATTTCTGTCCCACGCGCTGGTCGTGGGAAGCAGCCCAAGCCGAAATCTCGAACTGGCTGCACCACATGGTTCGGCACTCCTCCTTGAGACGGAAGAATTTGCTGACATGGTCTCTAGCAAGTACGGGGATTGGATTATTAGTAATAAAACACTTCATTCTGACACGCGAGAAGGATTAGGAAAATAAAATGTGACGAAACAAAGCCTGCGTGCAAGAAATGCATCTCTACAGGCAGAAAATGCGACGGCTATGCCGTCATCCAACAATATCAAGCAAGGCAAGATACCACTGCTTTAAGCAAGCGGGAGGCATCGCTAGGTTCCATCCTGGGCACGACAAATGAGAAGAGGTTCTTCGTCTTGTTCCAGACGGCCACCCAAGCAGGAGTCGCTTTTGACCCCAGCCCAACATGGTCTTTCTGGGGCTCACTGGCTCCGCGGCTGGCTCACCATAGCGAGGCTGTGAAAAATGCTGCAATAGCCCTCGGGGCTACCTATCATCTCTTCAAGATTGTCCGAGAACCGCCGCTCGCCAAGCGCCAGGCCAAAGATGATACCCAGCGCTCTCAATTGGAGAGCTTCGTGGCTCGCCACTACAACATGGCTATATACAAACTGAACGAGGTCATTGCATCAGACGCACCAGAAGCCCTCATTTCGGCACTTACATGCTGCCTGATATTTGTCGCCATTGAGCATTTGCGATCCAACCACCGAGCGGCAGCACTGCACATTACTAGCGGAGCTGCCATCATGGACAAGTCTTTTGACGTCGTGGGACTGGCTTCTCGCTCACCAAAGTACGAAAACAGACCCGTCAGCCCTTTGGTTTCGAATCAGGAGCTGAAGAACATGATTGAAATGTTCCGAAAAATTGAACACACCCAGCATCTATTCGCCCGTGATATACCAGTTACTCTCACGGCCCGCCTGTACAGTCTCTCGCGACTGGATAGCGGCAGTGACATCCCACAGGTGATCGATAACATAGAAGAGGGTCGCAAAGCTGTTGCGGACCTCGTCAACGATTTCCTGGGCTACGACCAGGCCACGCAAACCCTCCGCAAAGAGCCCGGATTCTGGACATCGCGCGTCGTCTCTCAACGCTACCGGGTCCTCGTGGAGAGAGCCGATTCGATCCTCGAAGCATACAAGGCCTTCATGATGAGCAATAAGGCACCGCGACCCGCAACCCGCGAACGCGCCGGCATCTACCACGACATGCTGCAGACGGCGACGGTTCGTGGCACGGTTATGACGATGCCGTTTCCCTCCTTGGCTGATATAAAGGAGACCGATGCTATGAGCGAGGCAGTTTACTATGCCGAGAAGCTGCTGTTGGAGAAGAAGGCTATTTCAAAGATAGTAAATTCTCCCCTGGGCTACATGGTAGAGCCAGTGGTTGCTATTGGCCTGTATTATGGATTCATCTTCAGCCCGAATCCAGAGACCAAGGCTAAGGCTTTGTCAATGTTCCGGGAGAATGTCATACAAGAAGGTCCTTGGGATGGGAGATCTCTGTCCCAGCTATTGAGTCTGTTTAATGACATGGAGGGGGATTGGAAGTCCGTTGCGCAGCGGTGGTGGAGCGATATTGACTGTGCTACTTTGTTATCAACAATGATTATTGATGATTGAAGAGGAGATCCAATACCAAATAACGTGTGTACAGGTGGTGAAATACAGACAAGCCAGTTTAGATAGACAGTCCTTGTATCCTTCCTGTCCAAACCCTCTGTGTCGCTGCGATTTGTTCAACGAGGCGTTGGGTAAGTCCACTCGTAAACAGCTCATAGTGCTTCGTGGGGCCGTGAGGTATTCGCGGCCGATGTATTATTGGAAAACAAATCTGGAAACAGCCTGTACTCAATGTCAATGTCACGAATAGCTCTGTGTGCAATGAAAGACTTACGCTCTTAGGGCATACACGCCACTCAAAATGGCTTCAAGGCTCAAGACAGGCAGTCTTGCTGCTTGCGGGCATATATATGAAGAGTCCCGTATCACAGCGTTAATACGCTTCAAGCCCTGCGCAGGCTCTTTGCTGGCAATGTCGCAACCAGGGATACGATTCATACTCACCACGGTACTTGGAATTGTTATGCTTAGGACAGAATAACATGACGTGATGGCTTACCGGTGATGGGCGTGAACAAGGTACGTAACAGGAACCAGCTTGGGCTAGAGAATTCTGTGGCAGGAAGCGACGTAGAGGGATTGTTGTTGCGAGGACCTGCATGATCACTGTCAGTATTAAATCGCCCCTGATTAGGATGGGAGCAATGCTGCCAGGCAGTCTAGGTTATTTACTGCCTGAATATATGGGACGATGGTGAACCGACAAACCGTATCTGTTCAGTTGTCAATACATACGTGGGACCACTCCCGGGAATTCTCAGCCTCATTGTTATAATAGCGGTTATTCTTTGTGTAGGACCAAGTCCATTCCAGTGCCTGAAGCCAGTATTTTGTCCCCTTTTGGATGGCGTAGATGTGTCTGTCGCTATGCGCTGAGCCGGGACATGATTCCGTTTCTGCTGACTTGCCCGGGTTCCTACACACAACAGCGAACAGACGTTGTACGGCTTCGGCGAACCCCGGAGATCAGCGGTATGTATCTTAACGAAGGAATAGGTAAGCAAGTGAGATGGCAATGGCACGCGGAGTTAAAGCATGAGCTGCATATGCGAAGAAAGCTATATATATAATACATTCCCTTGACCCCTATGCCTAGCCACACTATACAAGTGATAAGATGCTGCCTTCCGACACCTACACAATAATGACACACCCAAAATGATCCTCCCAAGCTTCCGACTGGTTCCCGCTCGTCTGTTGCTGCGGTTTGAAAGCATTGTGTAAACAGATGACATTTACCTAGGCCTACAGTCCTAGCCGTCACACTCCTTACTATGGGCTTGCTAAGCTTTGACAACCGAGTCTTCCCAGCTGCACATCTTGCGCAAAGTCCTTTCGTCGTGGATGAAAGTTGCAACAGCTCGACTTTGTCAGCAAGCATCACGCCAGGAAGCTTACGAACCATGATAAATGAACAGGGCACCCCACCCTGCCGAGCAAATGTAACCCGGGGCGATGGTTATACCTCGCCGAAGTCACTGAGGACGAGAGTCTGGCTTGGTGTTAGCGTTATGCGTGTGTATCCGGCGAAACCAGGCGCTTCATGGGCAGCGTGTATCAGCGCTTACATAGGTACTTGGGTGATACAGCACTGTTGAGCGCATTTTACACAGATCTAGCATGGTCGTGAACGCATATGAAGTCAAATATCATGCAGAAAAGAAAGCTCAAAAGTATGACATGGGGAATGGTCCGAAATAGGGTCCCATTAGTGATAAGAACCAAAACTGGACGTTCTACTGGGTGGCGTCCCTCATTCTTCCTCCATCCTCCGTTGTACCTCGTATCGTCCGTCTTGTATAGCGTACCGCTCGTGCCTCATCCCTTGTATCTCGTCTTGTCTCGTGTCTCTTGTGGCTTCTGCAGCTCATCCCTCGCCCTTCGTCCTCGTTCGTACCCAGTACCTCAACTCGTCCCTTGTCCATCTTCTCTTGTTACGCTCACCCCCTCGGCAGAACTCCTCAAACAAGCCACTGTCCGGGCTCGTTCATATTCCAGAAACTTTGAAGCGGCATTTAGATCCTTGGATTCTGCAATATCATTGTTGAGTAAGGCGAATGAGCTGATTGAAGCTTTGCCACTGACGTAGTTAGGGGCACGCCAGTAGATCACGGGAACATAACTATTCAGCTCTAGCCTCATATTCGCAACGATATACACGTAACAATGCAGGCAAGTAGGGTCGACCCAATCTGGGGGCTGAGAGGAATTGTCGGTAAGGTTTGTAGATTAGACGCACCATAGGCTGATTCTGCGGCGCTAGACAGCTTGTGGCGATGCATAAGTTTGATGCCACAGTTCCACGCGACCAAACCCTCCTATGCAGGATGGCATCACCAGCTCTCCCTGCTGCCCTCATGGAGGGTATAGTAATGAGCACAGGCTTGGGAGCCACTATTTAAACCTTCTTCCCTTTCCACCACTCGGGATAACTCATGAGTGAGCATTGACAAATCAAGTGCCTACCAACCTTTACGCTGCTCACAAAATCGTAAATTTCAGACTTGAACGTGTGTCTTTGAGCATGGGTCGTATCGGAGACTTATTGAGAAAGTCTATAACCGGTATTGCCGGGGGAACGGTAGACATTTTCGGGGATGCAAGTGTCATCATCAAAAAGGCGACTGGTATATTGAAACGGGCAGACGACCTATCAGTGGGCGGACTTGTTGAAGAAGTCTTGCAACGCGTCCGCCGCTCCCCGGACTTGATCAGTCCAGATACACTTCTGGACACCGTTTCGAGGCTCACAAGCGGCATATCTCGGACTGCTCGGGAGAACGCGGAATCAGTCAAAGTCTCGATTGAAAATATCTGGAAGGACATTTCGGACCTGGTTATACGCCTGGACCCAAGCTTGCTTCTGAATACTGCTGAGAAGCTCACAAGGTCCATTCTGAGTGCAGTAATTGAGAGGGTTGGAAGCCTTCCGGCCATACAGGCGGGTGTTTTCAGCAACGATATCAATGCAGCCACCCTAATTTTGATTAGGGACCGAGCCGCTGAGTTGGCGACCTTTTTAGTGGACTTGATTGAAGCTGCAAAGTGCTACGCCTTGGCAAATGCATTAGAGGGAGAGGTCGAGGACAATGATCCGCATGGGAGATATAACGAATACAACGAATTCGACTTCACGAAGCCCATGAACCGGCATGCTGCGATATGTCAGATACAGAGACTGGCAAGATCTGTGATCTTTATCCTGCAGAAAGTGGCTGAACCGGTAAAGCTCCAGGATATCAACATGACCCCGGAAACCAAACTGAGGAGCGACTATGGTACACTATCAGGAGGCACCATCACGACCAAACCAGCTGGCGGGCGATCGTCAGGTCAAGATGAGATGAGGAAAGATGAGAAATGGTTTTTCGTCAATGGTATTGCTGGGGAACAGTATTGGCTGCGCCTCGCTTGCAACAAATTGAAAGCAACGTTTTCAAGAGATATCACGGGCATTTTCAACAGGGGTGATGGTATCCTCTGGGATATCATTGAGTGCGCCGGCGAGAGGAGCACATACAGACCCAACGAGGGCCCGAACGTGGAGAACATTGTAAAGCGCCAGAGAATTCTTATCCAGAGGACCAGCAGCAGCTTGGAGGCTCAAAAGGCATTGAAAAAGGAGCTGGGAGAGGTGTTGGGAATGGATGATTTGCCAGCACACATTGTAGTCATTGCCCACTCCCAAGGCTGTCTCCTTCTCCGTCACGTTCTGGAAGACTTAGTTCGTGATGCTACGAACGATCCCAAGCTCGGAGACACAATGTCAACTCGGCTTTGTGTATTCACATTTGGGAACCCGAGCCTACATTGGAAAACTGATCTCATACATCCCAATCAAGGACCGAACGAGGGTCAGGAGTCCAAAGACCCCACATTCCTCAGTTCGCACGTATACCGCACTGAGCATTTCGCGAACAAGGGGGACATTATTGCAAAACTTGGAGTGCTAAGTGGAAACAGACCGCTAGAGAGTGGCTATAAGAAGGATGAAGTCTTCATCAACAATGATAAGGACTGGATCGGCCATCTCTTCGGAACACAGTATAGTCTCGACGCTGGGCACTACAAAGATTCGAACGACCAGAAGTCCCTTTTACTCACTTGCAAGGGAGGGATGTCCGTGGAGGAAGCAAACCGTGAGTTTCTCTCCCCAGTTCGTCAAAGTTTTTTGAGAAAAGATTAACCTTTCATTGATTAACCTTTCATTGTGCAGAACGCATTCGTGGGCAAGGAGCGGGCCCATCAACGGGATTGGGATCCGGAAGTAGTTGAAAAAATGTATTAACGAAATCTGCGACATTACCAGCAAATTGGTTTTGCTATCTACAGCCCAAGCTCATGACCGGCTTGATTTTTGATAGAAGAAATTCCGCCGTCTCTCCTGTGGTGGGCTAATAATTGGAGTAACATGGCCTCGTCGGTGTAGTAACACAATGGAGGGCGAATTATGTATTTAATTCTCGAAGAATTTGCTTTCATCTGGTGCGCCAATTTAATGTTCAAGACCGTGATGAAGGGCACTGGCTATACCTCAAGGAGGAAAAAGAATGATGACAATGAAGTTGTGATAGACAGCGACTATTTCCGTTAAGAGGCGCCGTGAGAGGCAGATTTAAAGTTTGTTGAGGAAAACTCTGTTCTTCATATTTTCTTTTGGTACCACTATTGATTGACCTTATTGCTGAACCCCCTTAATGATGTCGGCAGCCTGAGCTTGTTAGCCATTGAGTGGCCCAAAAAGAAAAGAAACTCACCTTCTCAGCAACAGCATATACTGTGCCCATGGTATGTGCGCCGGGAAGCAGAGGTATGACACTGGCGTCCACGACCCGCAGATTCTTGACTCCGTGTACGCGGAGCTCACTGTCAACCACTCCACCGTCTTCTCTCGCCCCTATCGCGCAGGTCCCGGCTGGGTGGTAAATACTCGAGCTTGTGCCCCGGATGAACTGTTCAAGAGCCTCATCTGTGGTGACCTCGGGACCAGGCAGCAGCTCAACTGGGTCAAGTTCGCCAATGGCTGCTGTGGCTGCGATTTGGCGGACAAATCGAATGGCCTCTACCAACACAGCTACATCAAGCGGGTTTTGAAGGTATCCTGAGTCAGCTGCTACACCGTCAAAGACATTGGCAGAAATCGTCCTGACAGTGCCTCGCGAGTAAGGATGCTGCAGGCCGACAATCAGAACACCATCCTGCCAGATGAATTCCATGAGGCCAGAGTCCGTGGTCAGCAGCTTTTCATTCAACACGGCGACTTGCTTCTCATAGCCCTTGAGGAAGTCGGCTGTCGTGTTGGAGGGAAGAAATGCGGCGCTGTCCTGGGCAACGGCTGCGGCGTGGATCTCGGCACTGGCGTTGCTGTATGTTGACAGAGGCAAGAAGCTGAGCAGCTCACCAAAGGCGGAGGTGAGTGGCCCAGTTCTGTCCAGCAGGTATTCCTCCAGCGCTTCTTGAAAGAAGGTAGCGTTGTTGGTGAGGTTGGCTGCGACAACCGGTGCGTTGACTTGGAACTGCATGTTAGCACATCTACCCGTGTCGAATAGCCGAGGTCACCTACTTGAGTACCCGACTCTGACCAAAATATGATCCTGGAAGTTCTGGCCTACGGCAGGAAGATCCACGACAGTCTCGACGCCAATATCTGCCAGCAGGTTTGGATCGCCGATGCCAGAGACCTGCAGAACCTGAGGGCTGTGGACTGCCCCTGCGGCGAGAATGGCCTCCTTGTCAACTCTGACAGACATTGGATCCTCGCCATTGGAGTTGGAGGGCGCAAACTGCATGCGGTCAGATCATGTCATTTCATTCCATCAAGGAGAACGGTGGTACCTCAACTCCTGCGACAGTTACGACACCGTTGCTTCCCGTTTCGGTGAGAAGACGCGTCACTTGATGACCCGAGAGAAGGTGAAAGTTGGGTCGGCTCTCGGCGGAGTCGAAATAGGCCTCCTCGGCGGAGACTCTTGTCTGCGTGACTGGGTCTTGGGTATGGGGTTGCCAGAAGCCGTTGAGAGCATTACCCGTGGCTTGATCGCGGCTTATGGGGATTCCAAGCTCTCCAAGAGCGCGAGCAAAGAAGGCTTGTCCTGTCAGCAGATGTCAACCGAGCAGAATGATGGGTCTACCTATGGTGGGCCAGAAGAAGGGCGGAAAGGTTGAGTGTACGTAGCCGGAGAAGCCGTGCGCAGCAAGATCCCAAGTGACGTTGTATTCACTTATAATCTCGTCAATAGGAGGAGTAAACGTTTCGCTCTGGGAGGATCCGTCAGCGGCATGGCATGAGTGCGCCATCAAATTTCACACCTTCTTGAAGTATGGAAAGAGTGAAGCCCAATCCCAGCCTTCATTTCCCAGATCTGCCCACCGGTCATAGTCGGACTGGGAGCCGCGCTGCAATACCATGGCATTGAGTTTGGACGACCCTCCAACAACCTTACCCATGGGGATAGGGATAGCTCTTCCAGCAACGGCGTCGCTGGCAGCATAGCTGATGTTCCAGTCATACTTTGTGCCAATGGCACCGCCAGCACCACCAAGAGCCGGAATTATCATATAGTCCTCATCAAGGTCGCTGGGTTATTAGCCAGCCGTTTACTGAGAAAAGGGCTGGAGACTCACAAGTCGCCGGCTTCAATGACAAGAACGCTGTTGTCTTGAATCGGCCGTCAGCCGATGTTCTACGCACGACAGTGGAGGGCTTGATCTAACTGGAGTCTTCCGACAGCCTGTTCGCAACCGCGAGGCCTGCCGTTCCTGCGCCAATGACGACGTAGTCGTAGGATGGTCTCAAGGTCTGATTCGCCGCTGCCAATTGCCCAAGGCGACTCGCGGCCAAGGCAGTCCCAAAGAGGAACTGGAATAGCACAGCGGAAGCAATATTCGACGAAATAGGCATCATGGCGGTGTTGACAATCCTCCGTCTTGACCGAACAACATGACTTCGGAGGGCATTGGTTTAATTTATACAACAGATCGACAGGGTATTTGCGGCCCCCATCACGTTCACAGCAGGTCCTGAGAGACGCATATCACTGTGCCTCAGCCTTAATCATGGCCCCCAACGGCATCCATGTCAGCTGAAATTTAGGAACTTAGGCGTGACAGCATGAGAAAGGAATTCTTGCTCGACTTGATCGATCGATCGGTGATATATAAGCCCGCATTGCAAAGAACAGGGCGTTTATAACCCTGCCACCCACAGCTACTGCCGCAATAGGAAGTTGTGAAAGGAGACGGCGGAAACTGTGCCAGAATAGGAATACTGTCCACCCGTTTGAGCAAGAAAGATGCTGACGGACCCATGCCCGAATCTACAACTACCTGTTCACGCCTGTGCCTCTCACCAAAGGATGCTGGCCGTGCCGATTTGTATCCTTGATCTGGACGTGAGATTAGAAACCAAGTTATGTCGAATTTGCCCATCCTGTGCCCCTATTGGACAGATGAGTGAGGAGGCCCCTCTGGTTATGAAGATAATATCACATTGATGATGACACATAACAGGAAAAGAGTAGGTTAAGAAAAGTTTAAGGCTTCTAGCTGTCTATGGAGATATGAAGGGTTTTCCGGCCGCTGCAATTTGCTGGAAGCTCCTGGGATGATAGTGGCTTGGTTATGGCTGCTGCCGATGAGGCGATATCAAGATTTCGATGAAAGGTGAAGAAGTCGGGGGGGTTTTTTTTTTTTTTGTTTTTTTTTTTGTGAAAGCAACGACACTTGTAGGTATTTCATGGCCGGTTCATCCGTCCACAGCTGCCCATATCGCATTATGAGCATCCTTCAGGTGGTCATAACACGCCTTTGACGAGGCGAGACCCTTAAAACACACCCAGCAGATATTGATGCCGCATCGGCTGCAGAGAACACGGTTGCACCCATCGTACTTCTGTATAGGCACCTTGCAGTTGGGGCAAGAATGTATCCCTAGCTTCTTCATCGTCTGCTTAGGAATGTAGTTGTACCTCTCGCACGGCTGTCCGGGGTGGGAGGAGCAGCATCTCCCGCAAAGAGACTGCAAGCAAGCCGCACAGGTCATGAGGCGCGGGGAATCTCTGCCAAAATCATCCAAGCAGTAAACCTGAGTGCACTCTGGTGTTGGGCAATTTCGGTACCTTTCGGGGTCGCGCTGGATGAAGCGATCAAAGGAGGACTGAAGAAGCTCTTCGAATGCCTCGGGCGACAAGCTGCTCTGGATCTCCTGCAAACCAAGGATCTTTGAACACGTGCTGGAGTCGCCCTGACACACGATTCCAAATTCTTTTGTCGTCGACTTCTCTGCCAGGCACATTGCAGCGAAGCACTGAGAACAGTAAATGTGACCGCAGGACGTCCGGATAGGTTCTTCGGCCTCGGTGAAGCAAATAATGCAGTCCGGGGGTTTCAAAGTGTCGGGTCTCGGGTCCAGCAGCAACTTTCTCCCAATCATCATGCGTTTTGCCATTGCCAATTCGTCCATAGACCCGTGGAATCGAATGCACCGAGGAGCTCGGTCAAGAGTGGCGTTGATCTCTCCAAATCGAGCCTGTAGCGCATAAACTCCTCCATACAAAGCCCACTGGCAGTCTATATCCTCATCGAGTGGAAGCCGATAACTCGTAAGGGTTAGCTGTTGTAGTAGTTGAGTTACCGCCTCTGCAGTTCCCTTGAACTTGTCATCTTGGCCGATAACTCGCAGTCGCGATGATTGACAGTCGAAAGCAATCATGACGCCAAAGGACACCCCAATCGCATTAAGACATCTCTTGATGTTGGCGTTCATCTTCAGAGCAGTCGGCCAAACACTCTTCCCATTAAGGGATATGACTTGCCCATCGAGTATGGTATCGAGACGTGCTTGGGCTTGGGCGACGTGGTTTCTGTCGAGGCCTGCAAGAGTTATGATAACTGCCTCGCTCGTGGGATGCTTGAAATGTAAGCGCATGTTCCGTGCCCTGCAAGAAGCCTTGAACCCCCCAAGCCACCACATCAACAGCCTGTACAGCTTGGTGGGAATCTTTCGCTTCACAGTTATGATTAGTGCGACGCGAACTCCCTTTCCCGACAGCGTAATGTCGTGATTGCGCTTGAGGTAAGCAACTGCATTCTGAGCTGACGCTTCATCCAGGAAGAGTGCGTCTGCTCGAGCGAACTGGTGCTCAGGAGGGCCACCGCCTTGGTCGTGAATTTTCCATTGACGTATACGACCAAACTCACAGAGCTTCCGGTACACGTGATTCATTCCTTGATCCCTGTTCTCGGCGTGGACGAGATCCCCAAGGACAATTTTGTACGGCCGCTCTGTTGGTAAGATGATATCCAAAATGTCGTCCACATTGGTGACCCCGACACAGCCTCCTATTTCAACCCTTAAATATGGACGAAGATTTTCGAATCGTATCACCGGCGTGCCGGTAGTAGGAGTCGCCGTATATTCATTGATTCGGTAGGTGCCCTCTTGGAACTTCTTGTGAACCGTGACTGCGTCATCCCAGTTGTGGAAAAACAGACGAGCTGTCCGAGTGGCCACGGGCCACGACAATACGACGCGACCACCACACACTTGGCGAAGGCCGGATCCAACGGGAGATGGGACAATGAGTTGTTTGACGGCCATGGTATTGGAGTTTGAGGCATGTTTCTTGACTGCCCTCGCGGCGAACTTTGGGTCTCGCACGGCAATCACGACGTTTGGCTTTTTGGTCTCGGACATATCCAGCCACTGCATCCCGGCAGGAGGCATCTTCGGGTCGACGTATCGCAGTAATGCCGGTAGGTAGAAGCCCTTGTAGAAGCTGGGGACATTTTTGAGGCAGACCATGGAGAACTCAGACGGGAAGAAGGCTTGGGTGACGCGCGCTCCGTCCCCGAACCGAACCCATGCGCCCCTCATCTGTCTGTAAATAGTCGGGTCGGAGGATAGACGTGCCTAGAGAAAGATTGATCAGTCCATGGATTCTTTATCGGTAGGGAGAACTTGCTGATTCGTTTTGACATCCCGAGATTGGATTCGGCGCACGGTGGTTAAAGAGAAAGGCTGGCCACGGGTCCGGGGGAATCTGACCAGGGGGAAGGGCGCCTGAAGAATCTGCATCAGCTTCATCTGAGTAATCCGTACCTCGTGAGATCCTCGCAAGAACTAGACCAGCGTCCTTTCCAGAACGTTGGTGATGCTGGCGGGCCGTGTCCCCGCCATCATCTCCCATGGTAAAGGTGGAAGGGGGTCAAGACGCTGGTATCGATCAAGAAGAGAAAGGCAGGGGACGGAGAGGAGAAGGAAGTGCATGGTTGGAACGCTCAACAAAACGAAAAGAGATGGAGGATGACGACAAGTGCTGAGAGGGGACATGCGGTGTGGCGCGATGTATTTATGCTCACCGCGGTGTACCCCAGCGTACTTGCTTTTTCTCGCTCGATCGGCATGAGCCTCACTCCGTATTGGTGCAACTATTCAGGGAAGCATGGTGTTGCGTGTTAGATGCGTGATAGAGTTGGGCAACTTTGTCGGCAACTTCCGCGACCCGACGAACCTCAGAAGCAATCCTATCCAGTTATACCTTGTCGATTTGCACAATCATTGTGAGATGCCACGAAGAGCTCCGTCCTTCATGGCAAAGGCGTGGTGGAGGCTCGGGCAGCACGAAGGGTTTGTCTTGTCGGGAGGCGAAACATGCGCTGCAACGCCACTCTGTGCATTTCTGCCATGACCTGTGGCGCCACGCCGTAGTGTTGGGCCACTCTGCGACTGGGTGGAGAAGTGAGTATTCGTCTCTCCTTTTCATTCGGTGCCTCAGGGCCGTCACAGCACATCTTGGTGGATGCTGGAAACATAACGGCACCGGTTTGCGGCCTAGGACGTGACCGAATCCGTCGCCTGTTGTATCGTGGTGACACCGCCCTGTAGGTGAGGCGTTCCTCCTGCAGCCTTGGGGCTACTTTTTGCGCTCTCCTAGTTGGCGAGGATGCGCGTTGCAAGCGACAACGCGTCACCACGTGAGGGTACAAATGCTACAGCGATGGCGTCAGGCACCGAGTCACCAAGCTTCCTACAGTTGGACGATCTGATCAGAAGATAGGCCGCTCTATTAATACATATTCCAGATGCTACGATCTGGGGCACACCCTGTCCACTGCCTGGTTTGCGCAATCAATGCCTCCATGCTGCCAGCACAGGCTGTCGTAGCGGTTGATGGTCGAAAAGACGTTCCAGAAGCACTGGCCTACCCATGTGGTCTCACCTTCGCAATGATAGAGGCACCGCGGGCAATACTCTACGTAGCCGCCGGCCTGGGACGCACACCACTCGGCAAGTGTGCTTGGAGTACTGGTCGGCGTGGGACTGGTCGTGGTAGTTGCGCTTGTCGTGCGAGTCGTTGTTGGTGGAGGTACGTCCCAGTTCTGTTCCACGCAGTACGAGTTGCCGACTATAAACTGGCAGTCTTCCTCCAGGCTGGGGTTCTAATATAATTGTTAGCCTTGCTACATATGTCTCATCGGTGTGGCTTCGCCCTACGTATGTGTAGAACTCTTCCAGAGTGAGCCACGGGTATTCAATGATGACATCGCAGGTGTCATTGGCCAACGCGACGTGCCAATACGTGCAGTCCAAGATGGTGTCAGGCGCGGCAGTGGTCGGAGGGTCGACGATGTACTGCGCTGCGCTGAGACCCAACAATGAGGTAATGGTGACGATAGATGCGAGTCTCATGACTGCGGCCATAACCGTTCCCTTGCTGTGAAAAGCTGGAGGGAATGTCAAGTATCGGTTTGTGTGAATCTGCCGCGGAGGAGGAGCTCAGAGTTTGCTGATGGAGGCACATCCAATCTCCAACCTCGAATTCATATTGAGGGACACGATCTTAAATACTTTCCCCTCCATTTCTTATTACACGGGGTAGAACCCTGGCGTGGATGCACATTTGGCAGGGATACGTGTACATGGATGAGCCAGGCAACAGTCTCGTATATGCAATAGCACTGACTCATCCACCGTGATTGTTTGAGTTAGGCCGTGCCATAACAGGTCACCGTATTCTCAAATAGAAATAAACATGATCATGGGAGGTGCATCGCCTCTACTTGCTTCTGCGCATCTAGACTTGAGCAAATCTAACAGCCCAACCTGTCCGTTTTTCGACTTTGACATGTGTGTTTCGATGCAGCGCCGCACTGAGCCTGAAAGTGGAAATGTGAGATTAGGCAGTCGGTGGAGGCTGCTGCCTACGAAATGCTCGTCTCAAGCGGAGACATGCTCGTTGCATGACATGCTGTATTCTACACACGGATACTGGTTGAACATTCTTTTCCTTTCTGTCATTCCTTGAACCAAGGACTATCCAAAACTTGCCTTGCCGTAGCTCTACGAGACGGCTCAATTTTGAGCATGCTCGAAACAAGCTCACCCAGCTGTCTGATTTCATCCGCCGTAAATCCTGTTTCCCTATCGTTTTCAAAATAGACCTCCTCCAGCCATTGTTGCAACGTATACATTGGATCCTGAGGACGTATCTTCGCCTGCATCTCCTGCCATTTTCTCTGCCACCGCATGGGTACACCATCTCTATCAAATTCGAGCATTTGCTGAACAAGTTCTGGCGGGGTCATCATCATCGTATCAAAGGGAGGCTGGCCCGTAACAAGTTCAAATAGCTAAACGCGAGAGTTAGCCTCATACATTACAGGGCAATATAGTAGTCTACCAAGCAACCGGCACTCCACAAATCCACCCGTTTATCGAGTGTGTCTCCGAAGATGATCTCTGGAGCGCGAACTGCAAGCGGGGTGTGTAATGTGGCTGGGGCGTCATCCTCGAGGAAAGCTTCTCCGAAATCGATAATCTTGACGGTGGGAGACGAGGGGATGTGTTTCGACGAAAACCGAATTGGTTGAACAATATAAGAAGGGACACTGCTCGGCAACGGCTCGCTATCAAGCGAGCTTACCGCGGCAGTCACGGGGGTCCCAAGCTTGTTGTAAAAGGAATCCTCTGTCCAGCGATGTATGCCGGGGATTTCAACAGCCAAATTTCGGACATGGATATCTAACAGGACAAGTTAGTGTGTTGCAGAGCATTTGATCGAGACATGTGATTGTAGTTACCGCCGTGCACGATCCCGTTCCGAGCAATGAAGTCAAGTCCTTGTAGAGCTTGACGTGAGATTGATTTGGCAAGGTCAGCAGAAAGTCTATCGTCTTTACAACACCATTCAACAATGTCTGACACGCTGGGGCCCAGAAGTTCCAGCACAAGGCAATCGTGAAGTCCATTTGGACCATCAAGGTTGAAGTGGTCTAGCAGTTTGCAAGAATTAGAAGCTCCAGGTTGGCTGTTGGGAAGCCCAGATATTCCTCGTAGAACCTGTACCTCGCGACGGTGTGCTATTTCCGCAACTGAGATTTTGAGAGCAACATACCGTGGTGTTCTGCGTGGGCGTGTAAGTACGTATTTTTACTATTCATTCAGTAGAGGCAAAAGCATACTTCTGATCCTTCGCAGCCCAGGTTGTAGCATAGCCGCCCCAGCCCATTTTGTGGATGATTTTGTACCGGCCGTGATGGAGAACATCGCCCAGCAGAACCGGGTGGTAGCCTCCGGGTCTATAGCGGTGGAGCGGCTCTGCATCAATGTCGCACTTGTAGGTCTTTGCTGCTGGCATGCTTGAGCTGTGATGGCGAGCCGAGACGTAGGTGGACAAACACGGGCGGCGCTTTGAAGAGGGCATCCAGGAATGAAAGTACAGGACTGAGCATCTACTATGAACACTCATATGCGCCATGTTGATCTCAATAGATCTTGTTCACCTCGGCGCATGTCGTTTATGGCGTGGCTGGTTCGAAACGCAGCCGTTGGCTTTGTAGGCCAGGGCAAGGATGAAGGTAAAAGTTAAGTGACTAGGACACAAGCAAGATGACTCCGCAATCAGTCCCCGCACACTCTGCTAACTGAAATGTGATACTGGCTGCTGACTCGAATCTGCGTTTGTTATTCTTTCTGCTTGCATCCTTACAATCCTTCCAACAAAAATATGCCTACGCAAGCTTCCATGTACACATCCGGTGCTTAATTGAGACCAAACATCACCCTAGATCCCAGATTGTCTCCTGTCATTGGGGAAGATTGCGTCTGGAATGGATTCATGGAATGAGTGAGTCGGCTCTAATATGACCTGGCTGTAACAACGAGATTGCTATAACATTTTGTTATTTTGCTAGAGGGCCGGGAGGATCATTCATTGGGTTGGCGCCTGCAGCGAATGAAGCACCTAAATAACAGTAACAACCCTTTCTTCTCCCTCGTCATACCAGTCCTTTGACACACAATTGATGGTACCAATCCGTTCTAAACACCCTGGATTGCCAAGCGAGGGAGCAACAACAAGCCCAACATGATCGTAATGCCAAGAACCGGTCCGGCCTAAACAAAGAAACAGCGCCGAAGCCCCATCGAAATCGTCATAGTACGTCTCCATGCCAACGTTGTACCGCCGACAGACCGCCCCTTGCTGAGGGCTGTCCTCTTGCACCGTTGGTATCAGCATCCCATCGCCAAGGAACCATCTCATCTTTGCCTTTGTGCCGTCCGGCTTGATATAGTATGCGTGGTGCTGCCCTTTGTGTCTGTCGTGTGTGACGATGCAGGGCTTCAACCGTGCCTTTAGCTTGAGATGACCTCCGCTGACCGCGCCGAAGGGAGCTGCCTCTGTGACAGAGCACTTCGCCTCCATCACTTGGGCAAGCGGCTCAAAATTTTTGTACTCGTTCCAGAGCACTCCTTGTTTGACAGAGGCCCAGGACCAGGATGGTGCCCTGTGCTCAGAAGGAGGATACGCCATGGGTGTCTTGGAGCGGTTGCCCGTGGGGGAAACATGCCACAGCAGGTCGACAAGAAGAGACTCACTCCATAGCCCGGCAAGATACCTGCTTCCTCCTGCCTGGGGCATTGACACGGCGAGACCCGACACAGCAGGGAGCTTATCGCTTGCAAAGGTAAGCTGTCGCGCGGTATACAGCTTGACGAGCAGGTGCCACTTTCGATAATCTGAGACCTCCTCGAATGTACCGGGATAAACCAAGCTGTATGGCGGCATAGATTCTTGGCTCCTTCTGTGCGTCTTACACTGGTAGATGAGCGACCCTGGCGCAAAATGCAATGCTCTGCCAGCGAGGTACGCTTCCTGAAAGCACCAGCCACGCGAGTACAGAGGCCCAGCTTGTTTCCATGTCGCCCAATGGTCTGTAAATGGAGGGTCGTAGTGGCCCTGGTCAAGCGGCGCAGCTAGGATGCGACGCTTGCGGACGTGAAGTGGGAGACGGTCGCCGAAGGGAGTCTCGAAATGGAACGTCTTGGTACCCCATTCATCTTCGCGAGGGCCAAGGAAGGGAACTTCAGGGCCTTTGGACGAAGCTCCCACAATCACCAGTTCTGCGTGCTGGTACACGTCGCCCATTCTTGTGGCTTCCCTCTCCCAGTCCTTGGGATCGTCCTGTAGGATGCAGATCGAGTCAATCCAGAGATAGCGGATCGACAGCGCTCGGCATACATCCACGGCATTGCTGAATGTTGGGGGCAGAGCGCTACGATCTATGCCGCTGATCCAGTCCTGCAGGTTCTTGGCGTTGAGCATCGGAGGTTTTGTTTCTGTTCCCCAGCAGTGACTGAGCGCCGCCCAGCCGGCAGAGCTTGCATCAGAGTCGCACAGCAACTTGATCACGCTACCATCATTCTCTCCCAGGTCCAGCACCCGCGTCGGAGTATAACGGGTAGGCAGCTTGGCGCACCGCGGATGTTCGTTCTGACATTGTCGGATGCACTGCCTCGCAAACTCCATGCAGCTTGGATCCAGCGTGTTCATGGTTCGAGGCAGGGCGACGCCGACTGTAGGCGCGCCAGGCGCTGTAGGAACGGCAGGATTGTTGCAAAATATTTCCAAGTCTACCCGTGGGTGCATGAGCAGCGGGTCGTAGGTGAAGTTGCCGGTACATTGAATGACAAGTGGCGCGCCTTCTTTGATCATGAGGCCGACGTCGAGATGCATGCCGTTGCGCGTATCTGTGACCCAACTCATCCACTCATCGATGAAGAAGGCGTCAAAGATGTCGCAGAGAAGCTTGCAGTAGGGACAGTCGCGGAACGGTTTCCCAGTCTTTGGGTTGATATCCCGACACTCGAGCAGTTCCTTGGTCTTGATATCGCTGATGGTGAGGGCAGACTCCTTAACCACGTCTGTTCGTGGCTGAGTGCCTGCGCGAATCCGACGGCCAAACGACCTGGGCGTCTGGCCTAGAGTATCTTCATGCCCATGAGGCTGAAGGTTATTGCAGACTCTGCAGACGCCGGTGATTTGGCTGCTTACGACCCTGCCGAACCATTTCCCAAGCTAGATACCAGTGTCGCCGATTGTCTGGGCTGTCTGCAGCACATTTTTGGAGGTGGTTTTGGACTTCATCTTTTCAACAGGATATATGATGTCTTTGAAAGAAGGGCCTGCTATATATGGCGACTTGTGCTTAGGAAATTGGTGAATGAGAGAATAGGGACCATCGTGGATAAAAGAGGAGTGGGTGAGATATGCCCAGTTTTGGTGCGGCTGAGTCCTGGAAATGTCGATTGCCCCGCCCAAAACCCGAAGCGAGGGGCAGTGCTACCAAGTCTCACTCTCAGCCTCAATGCGGTAATGTGTGTTCATGTTCTACTCGTGTGAGATGTGAGGGTGGGATGGCGAGGATGCTAGGTCGGCAAATGAGTATTTGAAACGGGTCACTTTGGTGCGGTTCAAATAATGAGGTAGATTAGAGTCTATTGTGTATTAATCGAAGCGTCTACTTCAGAGCTATTTATCCTGATCTCAGAGTTGATGCCTACTCCTCCTTCGCTTTCAGCATCTCTTCGGTGTACTTCTTGCCCACGCTGAACCACCAGCCGCCCACGAGAAGTCCCAGTCCGCCGACAACAACGCAAGTGTAGTTCATGTTCTCCGGGGCCACAGGCATGACGTAGGGGAAAGAGAAGAAGACAATGGCAAAGGTCAGCCAGCAGACGGTGACGGTGTTCACAATGGGGCCGATGACGTTGCCCATGTGGAAGACACCACGGTGCATGTTCTTGCGGCCAGTGAGCAGGTTGGTGACGATGGGAATCAGATACGAAATGTTGTTGATGGTGACGGCTGTGCCGAGCAGCGAGTTGAAGGCGGTCGACGATCCCAGGTAGAGACAGCCGAGGATCGCAATGATGATGGTAACAATAAACTGGGCGTTGAAGGGGATCTGCAGCTTCGGGTGAATCTTGGACCATCTGCTGATGCATTAGTCCCCCTGATCAGCTCAAGGACGTAGAGTAACTCACTTCTTGGAGAAAGGAATGGCGCCATCGCGGGAGAAAGCCCAGAAGACACGGCCAGTGCTGAGCTGAGAGCTGACAACGCAAGGACCAAGGGCGATGAAGAGGATGAAGACGAGACCAAAGGCGCCGCCAGCCGCTCCCGTGACCTGGCGGAACAACTCGGCCAGAGGCAGACCGGTGTTGGTGCTGGAAAGCGCATCAAAGTCCTGGATCGAGAACATGAGAGCCATCAGGTAGGTGATGCCGGTGCAGAAAGCAATCGTCAGGGTGATGGCGATGGCGAGGGGCGCGTTCCTCGAAGGCTAAGGCTTGTCAGTACTCGCAAAACTGTCTTGGTCATGTGGAAAGGCCTTACGTTGGGCATTTCCTCGGTGATGTGGGTGACGCCGTCAAGACCTCCCAGACTGTACAGGGGGTTCACCAGACCAGTGATGAAGCAAATGGCCTGGTTCTCCCAGCCAGTGTTGTTGATCCACGTCTTGAAGACAAAGTCGGCGCTGCGGTGCGAGGGCGCGCAGGCCACGACGGTGATGAGAACGACGATCCAGCCAATCTGGAGGTAGAAGAGCGAGAACTTGTTCAGGCCGGGGATGATCTTGTTTCCGAACATGACCACGGCGGCGGTGATGATGTTGAGGCCCTGGTAGATGATGAAGGTCTGCCAGGCCTGGATCTCGAGCGACTCGTTGTACAGAGCGACGAGGGCCATGACGATCTGGGCGAAGATGAGGTTGGTGGAGGCCGTGGTGAAAATCCCTGTCGCTTGTCAATTGACTGCTCGTCGCGGCGATTGCTGCTGCTGCTGCTGCTGCTGCTGCTGCTGTACTTACATCCCAGGACGCTGAACCAGCCGGTGAAGAAGCTCAGGACACCCGTCAACTTCTTGGGCGCGACGGCGGCGATCCAGTGGTACATGCCGCCCTCGGTCGGGTACGAGGAGACAAACTCGGCCAGCGACGCGCCGAGGAAGCACTGCAGCAGCGTCACGAGGATGAAGCCGTAAATGACGGCGCCAGGCCCGCCCGCGTTGATCTCGGTGATGAGGCCCAGGCCCAGGCCCGTCCAGGAGATGGTCGTCGTCGACGCCAAGCCGATCAGGCTCAGCGTGCTGAAGTGCCGCTTGAGCTCCTGCGTGTGGCCTGCCAAGACGGTTAGCAGACGGGAAAGCTAGAGGCCAAGCGGCTTGTGGATAAGTTGTGCTCACCCATCTGCGCCAGGCGCAGCTCGTCGGCATCCATGCTTGGCTTCTCGGCGCCTGCATCGTCCTGCCTGTAGGGGCTGGCGATTTCCGAGATTTCGGCCGGACCACCCATTCTGGACCGCTTTGTTCGTTTTCTTGGTAGACAGACAAGGTTATACAAGGAATGTAAGGTTATGTAGCTAGCACCAAGCGCCAGACGGTCGGGAGTCGGAGAGGTTGCACTGAAGGGCCTGTTCGAGTCTTTCCTGATGCGTGCGGCATGCATCAGGATATATCACTTCCCCCGAGTCGTGGCCAACGCCAGGATCTCTGCTATAGGTGCCGCTTATCCCGTGGTCGGGGTCCCTCCTATCACCCGGATGGAGCAGGACGGTAGGCATCCCTAGCCCATCTGTCGCGTGATAAACCGGTCGCCTGTTCCTCTCCTGGTTAGCCGTGCCGAACCCTGAGTAATACCCACATGTGTAGATAAGGCGTGCTATCTCTCCTGTCGCCAAAATATCTTAGTGTAGCTGCGATATGGGCTGTGATAGGGACCGGCCAAACCGCCGGAGCATGCGCCGGCGAAAAGGCCGGACTCTTTGCCGGCACAACAGACCCGCGTCTCGAACTCCCCCAGTCATCTTGGTCCCCGCTAGGTTCTTCCATGCATACCCAATCTAATCTAACTAGCAACTAGCTCAGGGGTCCGAGATACGAGTGGCCTGTCATTGTGGGCGCAAGGCTATGGCCAGGGTCTCTGATGCGGAGAAACCCACATGAAAATGGAGTATTCCATGGCTAGCCATGGCTGGCGGGAAGGACCCGTCAGCTGTTTCCACGGTGCTGGACTTCTTCTGGCTGGCCTCGGTCGAATAACACACGACTTGGCCGGCTTGCGACGTCACCACTTGGCGCGTCTATATCAACCCCGGCGGTTCCCCAAGGCCAAGATGCTCTTCTCCTGCCCACCAGCGACCACTCTTGTGATCTGCCTCTGAGTCCTGCTGCCAATTCTCTCCTCTCCCCTCCCCTCCCCTCCCCTCCGTCGCTGTCCCTCCCAATTCGCCATGCGTGTCTCGAGCTTGACGCAATGGGGCCTCGCCTCCCTGGCCGGCCTCGCCTCAGCGACCCCCCATCCCAAGATGTCCAAGGATGCCAAGTCCCTGCTCACCGAGTCCATGGACTGGATGGACACCTACTACGACCCCAAGGCCGGCTACCTGTACGACTTTAGCGCCGCCGTGGGCTTGACTCACGAGACCCGCAGCTCTGCCTGGTACGCCTTTGGCCTGCTGGCTCGCAACAAGGGCAAGGACAGGCTCGAGGCTGAGAAGATCATCAAGAACATCATCGCGGGGCAGGCCAAGAACCCGGCCGATGAGTGGTGAGTGGTGGCCCAAGTCCGGGCGTGTTTGCCATGCTGACATGGGATACCAGGTACGGAGACTACCAGCAGGAGCCCGAGGAGCCCCTTGTTGGTATCCCCACGTACAACCCCAGGATCTACGGATCGTGGGATCCCAACTGGCGTGGCTTTGTCGGTACCACCTTCATCATGGCCATGGAGGAGTACTCCCACCTCATCAGCAAGCCCACCCAGGACCTGATCCTGCAGTCCCTGTACAACGCCACCAAGGGTGACGAGTACCGCTTCGGGAACCTTGACCCTCTCAAGGACAACCTGTACCCTGCGTACAGCAATCCTGTAAGTCGTTCTTGCAGCCATCGCACAGGAAGAGCAGTCGCTAACCAAAGCTCTAGTCCATCATGCGAGCCTTCATGTCCGGATGGACCGGTCGTCGCCTCAAGGAGGCCAACATGACCAGGAGCGGAGAGGCGTATGCCAAGGAGATCATCGATCTGTTTGACCGCCACAACACCCTCTCCGAGTTCAACTCGGGAACCTACACTGGCGTCTCCCTGTACGGTCTCGTTCTGTGGAACAAGTACCTGCCCAAGGACTCCATCATGAAGCAGGCCTCTGCCCGCATGATCCAGGACACCTGGGAGTCTGTTGGTTTGCTGTGGCACCCCGGTATGAAGAACATGGCTGGTCCCTGGGACCGTTCCTATGGCTACGACATGAACCGTTACCTCAGCCTCATGGCCCTGTGGTTCTGGTCCTTTGTTGGCAAGGAGAACTCTTCCCTCATCGAAAACGTGAGTTGTTGCTTGTCTTTAGCTTCCCAGAACCTGCGCTGACACTGTTCCTCTAGCCTAGCATCATGTCCCACTCTGCCGACTACGCCTGGGCTCCTCTGTTTGCTATCCTTGCCGACACCCACAAGAAGCTGGTGCCCAAGAACGTCCTGTCCAAGCTCACCAAGTTCCAGGGCGAGCACACCTTCTCCGCCACCTGCTACTATCCTCCCTTTGACAAGGTTCCTCGCAACATCACCTCCTGGCTCTCCGAGAAGCTCACCATTGGCGCCGAGTCGTTTGATGAGCTTTTCCTCGGCGGCGCCGGTCAGAACCAGGCCGCATTCAACCCTGCTGTGGTTCAATGGGATACCGGCGATGAGATTGCCTTCCTCTCGGTATGGATACAGCATAGCATCTTCCTGAACTGTTCCCCTTGCTAACAGCCCAAAGCTCTACCCTACCGAGACTGCTCTGCAGCCCGTGGTGTCGCCCAACAAGCTCACCTTGACCTACCCTTATGGTACCGCTGGTTCCATCTTCTCCCTGGTCGTCGGCACCTTCACTGCCAAGCGCGTCGTCAACAGCTGGGCCGACGTCCAGGGCCTCGACGTCAAGGTTTCGGGCAACGTCGACCTCAACTACAACCTGACCTTTGCGGGTCACTACGGTGGTGCTTCCAAGCCTCTGCGTGACTTTGAGTTCTGGAACTTTACCTACCACATGCCTGCTGGCTTTGTTGGTACTCCCTCCATCACTCTCGACCTCAATCTGCGGTAAGAAATGGAACGGAAGAGGCACTGTCTCAAGGATTACATAGACGGATACAATGTATAGAATATAGTAATGAAACCGTTATGATTCACAACTATGCCCTGTTTGCCACGAATTCACATCATTCAGCAATTAGTAACTTGTAGTTTACTTAACCAACTCATGATTTGATGTTACAATATTTGGGCCTTGGTGGCAGTGGTTGGTCAACCTTTTTATCGCCATTGATCTTTTCGTGTCTATGACCGATATGCTATAGACTGCTTCTATTTCTATCCCCTCGTTTTTCATTCACATTTCCTGTCCTCAAGTATATCTGATAACCCAACTCTGCGAACCCAACGCCTTTAAAATGCCTCTATTTATAAAGTCTAAATATCATTCTCCCGGTTTAATAATGCAATAAGTGCAGCTCCGACACCGCTTCCATCCTTTGCGGTGCCCATGCGAAGTTTGGGCTCGTTCGATGGTCCGATGGCAGGAATCTCCCTAAGAGCAATCCTCAGGTTTCCTTCAAATCCTGGGAAGAATTCGAATAGTGAACCGTCAACGCCAATGTCGATGATGTCGTCATCGGCTACGCTCATCAGGTCTGGCAATTTTTCGTAGTCTACCGCCATACGATCTGTGGCATGGCTCTCGTCGCGGAGCCTCAAGGGCGAATACTTGGCCATGAACAGCTGTCGGAAGAGCCCAGTCGCAAAGGTCAACACTTGGCGCAACAAGTACTTCAAACTCCAACATCGGAGCAGAGTCGGCAATTTGTGCGCGGTGGGCAGCCTTCCGGATTGTATGGCCACGCCGGCAATTGCAATGGCTGAAAGTCGAGCAGCTCTCAATCCAATGGCCTCAGCAATGATCTTGAGAGCCTTGGCTTGGTCTCTGGTTGGAGGGGCGGAGCCCAGGACTTGGCTGATGTGCTGTTTGGCGTAGGTGAGCTCGTAAGACGAGTCCTTGACAATCTCAGACAAAAAGGAGCTGTCGATTGAGTATGCCGTGTGAGCGCGGGAGTGTGCCGGTAATTGCAGTGAGAGCTTTCCACTCTGGGAACCTTCCAGAATTACCCTCCGCAACAGCTCGCCGAGGTAGAGTCCTGATATCCGCTTCTCATAGTACTGATCCTGAGGGTTGACGGATTCTCGGTCCAGATCGTCATCGAACGTCGTGGTCGGCAGAACGGAAAGGTCACGGTCGAAACCACCCCATTCCGTGTTCAGGGCCATGAAAACACCAGGGTTTGCCGTAGCAAAGGCGCGATTGGAGTGCAGCTTGCGGATGTTGTAGACGCGCTCCATGTATGCTCCATTCGTCCCGGTACCAAAGATGGCTCCGAGCAATGTGCCGTTCTTGGTAGGAGCGCAGTATGCCCGGGCAGCCAAAGTGCCCACGGTATCGTTGACGAGCGCAGTGACAGTGAGAGGGAGCCGTCGCTCATCCAGCGCCTCCTGCAACATGGCGCATGGGTCGCGCCCGATGGCATCTTCTATGGAGAAGGCTTTTGTCCAGTACATGAGCGCTCCCTTGTTGAGGGCATACTGGTCGAAGGTGAAGCTAAACGTGAATCCCAGAGAGTGACAGTAGTCGTTTCGCAGCTGAGCAGTTGGCTGGCCATGCTCCAGCACCCTTGCCCACCTATCGAGAGAGTGAGGCATGTGCTCACGCATAAAGGACTCGGTGTGGTTTGCAATGAAGCGGAAAAGGTCCTTGTACGTCTTTGCAGTCATTGCCGACATGGGAATCGCCGCCTTGGACTGAACGACGGACAACTTGGAGTTGCCATGCAGTTCCACCGAGCAGACTCTCAGGTTTGTGCCACCAAGATCAATCGCCATGCACACGCCAGTTTCGGAGCCGTTGGGCAGCTTTGTGACGTAGGATGGGACCTGCAACAATGACGAGCCATCTTCTTCGAGTCCTTGTTCTGTGGCGGGTTGTCAGAGCGGATATGATGAGATCAGCCATGTTACTTACTCAGTTGTTTCACAAACAGATCCGTCGCCACATTAATCTTATCAGTAGTGACGATGAACTGGGAAGCGATACTGTTGGCCCAGCCAACGACATCATCCGTCTCTCCCATGATCAGAATTACTGTGTGCACTAGCAAAGTACAAGCACAAAGGTGACTGAGAGAAGGATGATAAGACGAGCGACTCAACAGCTGAGACCACTCCCTATCCTTCAGTAACGGAAACACTTGACACAGTTTCCATGCTGCTTCTTTTTGCCGGGCGCAAAAGAAAAGTAACGACACGGCCGCATGCTTGGCAGCAGAGATATCCCTGGACCAGACGCATGACCTGCGCAAGACGGGGACCGGCAATTCCGGACTTTGCGACTCCATCCGGCAATTCCGGACCGGACGTCCCTCTCACAGGCTGCACCAATCAGTCCATCAGAATCTCTTATCACCAAGCCACTAGATCCATTGCCGAATCGGCCCGGGGTCAGAGAGAACTAATAACCCCAAGAGGACCCCCGGTTCCACCGGCCGGTGAAACGCTGCTTTGCTCATCAACCATCGCGACGCATACGAGCACGGCCGGTTTTCTGCGAGTTTCCTACGCAAAAAAGAGGAGAGTAAAGAAACATGGCGGAGCAAATTAACAGTCAATTGGGTGGTACCGAGCCGAGAGACGCACCGGAGACCCTGAATTCCTCGGCCAAATCACGGAAAGCATGCGGTACGACAGCCAGAACCCCCCGCCCCTTTGTTTCCCTCGTGACCGCCTCCCAACTAACGATGGCTCTCTCTCTCTCTCCAGTCAACTGCCGGCGCCAAAAGGTTCTATTGCCTCCTAGCCGTCATGCCGCTCCCTTGGCTAGAGGGTGCAAGAGTAAGAAACGTGCGCTTACTCTGCTGTCGTCGTGTCTAGATGAAATGCCGGATTGATGATGGCCGTTCCGCGTGTCGGCGATGCTCCCGGACAGGGGTCCAGTGCATCTTCGTGCCCCGCGCAAACGTAAGTAGAAATCCGGGGGTGCCAAGCCGTTGAGGCGGACGGGTCGTCACGTCCCTTGGTGTATCTTGGCATCTCCTCCACTCCCCCCTTCTTCTTTGCTTGGCTTGGCTTTCGGACGTAAATGGTTTGCTCATTGTAGCTCACTCGCTTGTAGGCCGCTTCGTGGAACCTCGATCTCGCGGTGCTTGCGTCGAGCGAGCTGAGGATCAACAGCGAGGCGCAGCAGCACATCAACAATGCCGTTCTCCGCAGACTCAAGAGGCTCGAGGACCATCTCGGCTTGGCGGACATTGACGAGCTGTTCTTGGCGGGCGCCTGCCATACTTCTTCAGGCCCGGAGAATGAGCCTGTCGAGGACCCAGCCCTCAAGACTCTCTCCTTCTCCATCCAAGCCCTCAAGGCGTGCTGTTCCAGCTCTACGAATCCCGAGATCTGGGCCGACTCCCTGGTCCTGCGTCTGTGGTCCATGTACGTGCCCCTCTCTCTTCCTCGTCCAACCATTCTCATACATCCCAAGGTTCCATGAGACCATGCTTGGCCTCCACTTTCTGCCCAGCAAGCAGACCTTCTCCTCCCCAACCCCAGTGATGCTTGCCGCCATGCTCTACTGCTCCAGCCTCCGAGGCGCCGCGGTGGATTCTGCCCTTGCACCTGATTACTTCTCTGTTTTGTGTAACGCCATCGCCCAGCTGTGTATTCCGTCGAGTGATATTGGCCTGCATCCTAGTGACCCCAAGGCTGCGGAGGAATGGGGCTTCCAGACGGTCCTTGGCATCATATTGGCCGCTCTTCTGCGCGAGGGCATGAGCAAAGAGACTGGCGTGTGGATCTCCATAGCATATCGTCTGATCCTCGAGCATTGCCCTCCCAATATGGAGGCCAGTTCTCTGGAGTGGCAGAGGCTATTGTCTGGACTCCAGGTAGGTGCCAGCTGTCTTTTGTCTGCATTCCGGCTGACGTGTCCTGCGTAGATTGTGGACCTGGAACATGCATCTATCCACCTGTCCTGCCCAGTCATCCCCATCGTGGCGCCGTTCCCCGGTTTGCGGATGAACCCCCAAGATCAGATCTACCGCCTGTCCCGCATGATGCATACGGGTCTCACCCACTTCACTGGCAGGGGCCTTCCGACAATATGGTCCGGCGTTTCCGGCGAAGTTACGGCAAACACCGACTCCTCCCACTCTTTCAGTGGGGTGGACGCCGCCGTGATCCGGGACTGGGCCCGTCAGCTCGATGACTGGCTGGTAGAGTTTGGCGCCCGGACGGACGAGCCAGAGGCCGAGAGGAAGCTGGCCTTCCGACAGTACGTGCTGCATCGAGTGCTGGTTCTCTCGATTTATCTCCCAGCCAGAGGCAGTGATCTTCTCTCCGATACAACGCCAAAGGAACAGCACGAGCTTCTCCTGTCGGCGCGGGCAGCCGTCAAGCTCCAGCTGGTCGACGAGTCCATCTGGGCCAACTTTGATCTAGTCATTATTACCTGGGCTGCATTGATTGTCATCCAGGGTGTGGAAGGAGGTGTTGGAGAACCCGATGGTAAGCATGAATCACATAACAAATGGTCATTCCCCAGCTTGAGACTAATCCAACCTCAGACTTGGAGAATGTCACTGCACATCTGTTGAAGCTTCGTCAAGTGCCTGGACACAACTTCAACATCCACGGCAATTTGGCCACCCGCTTAGAGCAGAGGGTACAAGCACTACATACTCCCGTCATGGGAGGAGCAACGACGGTTGAGACTGACAGCGACTTTGATCCTACGTGGTTCATCTTCAACCAAACAAGTCTCCAATCGGGGCTTGACATGCTATCATACAATGGTCAAACGTGGGCATAACTGCATTTGCCTTGAATTGTGCTTTGGAAGCCTGCTTCTTTGTAAACTATTTTATGAGACACGCGCCGTTCCTATTTCTGTATAACCAGTTCCAATTTCTCTAAACGCCATTTCTCTATACCATGCAGTCCATGCTTTAATCATCAATACCATCCACCCCTCTACACCTTGGGCCAGGAATCCATACGAGAAGACATGTTGTCGGGAGTCAGTTCCACCAGGCTGTCCTCCAGAAGCGGGCTCATAATCTTGGCGTCGGGGGTTTGAGGGGGGCTGGTCAGAGACCAAGTGCGCAGCCTAAGGGGGATCTTCTGCTCGAATCCTCTGCCAAGTCCAACCTTTTCGATGCTCTTAAAGTACTGCTACTGGTTAGTCGACGTCGTCTCAATGAAGGAGAGTTGCTTACCTTGACAGTCTTGACCTGCAGCTCAAGAGTGGCGTCCTCGTCGACGACAATGGCGGCGTAGGGGTGCATCTGGAGGCAAGACAGAGTCCACATGTGGTTGACTCCGCCCTCGATGGCCTTTTGCAGGGCAACTGACTTTGAAGCGCCGGTGGCGATGATCAAGACTTCCCTGGCCTGGAGAAGCAAGTCAGCGCGGTTCAGTCTACTTGGTTTGACACACACTCCTCACCTCCATAATGGTCTGGATACCAACAGTCAGCGCCATCTGAGGCACCTTGCTCATGTCATCGCCAAAGAAGCGAGAGTTGGCACGGATCGTGTCCATGGCCAGCGTCTTGACTCTGGTTCGCGACGCCAAGCTCGATCCGGGCTCGTTGAAGGCAATGTGGCCGTCGGGGCCGATGCCTCCAAAGAAGAGCTCGATGCCGCCGACTTCCTTGATCTTGGCCTCATACTTGGTACACTCCTCATCCAGATCGGGGGCATTTCCATCCAGAATGTGAACGTTCTCAGGCTTCACGTTGACGTGGGAGAAGAAGTGGCGGAACATGAAGCTGTGGTAGGACTCCGGATGAGACTTGGGAAGGTTGATGTACTCGTCCTAATTCCTTGGTAAGATGGCTGAACTACGTCTCCCGTAGTTAGAATGGCTTACCATGTTGAAGGTGATGACATTTTCGAATGAAATACGCCCGGCCTTGTATTCCTGGACAAGAATCTCATAGACACCAATAGGACTGCTTCCAGTAGGAAGTCCAAGCACGAAGGGGTTCTCGGGGGTGGGGTTGAAGGTGCGGATGCGGTCTGATGGGCATCGTTAGATCGGGTGGAAGGGACTTCAAGTAACGCAGCCCAGTAACATAAATCACTGCGAGAGATGAATGGAAAAGTAAGCAGCCACATACCGAGGATATAGTGAGCAACGTACGAAGACGTCGTCTTGTGGTCGGGTCTGATAATGAGTCTCATGGTGGGCGTAGCAAAGGCTGATAAGATGTGACTATGAATCAGGCAGACTAGCACACTTTGCTCTTATTTACAGAGGAAATAGAGGAGAGTATAGGCGAAAAAGGGCATCTGCCGGGTCGACATATGTTTATGAAGCCCACTAACACCACTATCCAACGTCACTTGGGGGCCGGCGATATCGGGTGACCCGGCGTTTCCTCCGGTGCTTCGCCGGACGACTGAGAACCACCAGGCCGATAAGCCAATAATTACTCTCTAATTTCGTGGGGCAGGGCCGCAAAGGAAATCAGAAGCTTCATGTTTCACAAGTGCTGACGGGAATTACGCCGGCTTATTTTTTACTTAATTTGGAAGAAGGCTGCCGAGGAAATTGCTTGTCACAAGATAGTCATTCATGTGTTGACGCTCAATGTCCAGATTGCATGCATGCCCTTGCTAGTAAACAAACCTAACAACAATTGAGCGTGTGATAATTTCATCCATATTTTTCTTCAACGCGTTTGGACCTGCTTCGCGCTTTTCGATTGCTGGATATGCTTCTCCACCATGCCGATGACACCCTTGATCAAACCGCCGACAACACCAGGATCACCCGAGTAGCCCTTGCCAGGTTTCCCATCCTCGTCCCTCCAGATGCCATCCCAGCAGCGCCCGAAGAGGCGAGTGTTCTGGTTTCTCTCTATGCCCGCCCTCCACTTGGCGCAGATGTCAGGGCTGTCGACCATGACGTTGAGCTCTTGGCTGTGATACCACGACTGCGTGTCCTGGTTGCCGCTACCCTGGACTCCGACCTTGTCGTCCGCTATCAGCAGTTTGATGTGGCAGGATCGTGATTTGAACGAGTGATGGATCGGGCGGTTTTGGTCTTTTGCCACGTAGTCGTAGATGCGTAATAGTCGGCGTTCCGGTCCATCGGGCGGCAGCATGGAAAGCAGTCTTTGCGCTGCTTGTTCGTTGGTTCCGCCTTGTCCTGGAATCATCTCTCCAGCGTCGTTGTAACCAAAACAGACATAATACGTTACTTCCACACCACGTTGCAAAGCATTTTTAATCTCGTGCAACAAGGGCTGGACGTTGAGGTCTGGCGTTTGGATGAAAATATTTCGCTTTGCGTTTCGCACAAGGGAGAGCCATGCTTCGTTTTGAGGAACGCGTCTGTCGCGGCTATCGCAAGGTCCATAAGGTGGCCGAGAAACAAGGGCCATGGGCACAGGGCCCGGTGTCATTGTCCATATATACGGTGCCATGGCTTCGTCATCTGGGATGTCGGGCCCGGTTGCATCGATGGGATTCTTGGTTCGCAGGTTCAGTTGATGGTTGACGGCGTCTAGATGGCTCTCATTGCCCTTTGCTTGATAGAGCTCGTTTGCTTCTATGATTTCCCGCTGCAGGTCAATATCATGACGCGATTCCATCTTGCCCTCGGCGACATCCTCAGACCACTTGTCCTGAGTCACCAAGCGGTCGCCCAGAGCAAGGGGGTGATGGGAGTCCAAGGCTTGGTTCCACGTAATCAGAGCCGAGTCATATATACTGGCGACAATTGGCCCTTCCAGCTGCGTCATCATCTCCATGTTGGCATTGTCCTCGAGGTTGTTGCTCATGACTGTCGCAACCTCGCCATCGACGATGCAAACCTTGGCATGCAATGTGCCCATCGGGATGGCGTGGAAACTAATAATCTGGAGATCGACATGAGGTATCTCCTGAGGGGACGGTAGATCAATCTTTTTACCAGAGTAGGTGTCTGGCTGGAGGGAGCGACGAGGGCCCATGGTTAGGCTGCCCTTGTCAAACATGATTTTGACAGCTACACGGCCTCCTCTGATCTTGGCCTGCTCGGACAGGGCTATCAATGCCTCCTTGATTACAGTTTGGGCGACCGAGGGCGTCCACACGCAAGTGATGAAGAAGACGTCCTTCTTCGCGCCACGTATGAGCTTCGCATTATGCTGAATGATGTCGATCAAGGGCGCAATAATTGTCAGAGGAGCCGTCCCATGCGTGCCCATCAGCGACGGCGACACCATGCCGGCCCATGGATTCGAGTCGAGACAAGCGAGGGCATCTGCAAAGACCCGGAGGAACAGTCGACTCGGGGGTAGTTGGCGTGGCCACTGGCCACACTCGCGTGCCACCTGCAGCGCATCGTGATTGTGAAGAAGCTCGACGCCGCTGTCGTGGGACGCGCTGCGATGCTTGCGGCTGGGGTCTATTGGGTAAAGTTGTTTGATGATATCATCGGGCGGCAGGGCGGGATTCTTGGCCATCTCGGAGCTGACACTCCGCGAGTCTTGGCACAGGGTATAGACATATTGCGAGACCATGGCGATGCTGGCTGTGATGAGAAGCAGCAGCAGACATCGGCGGCATTGTAGAGCTCCCGTCAGGAACTATTAAGACGGCTGGCGAGGCTGCTACAGTCGTGGGAATGGCAGTTCATCATAATATCGTTGCCCTGTTTTGCTGACTGACTGACATCACTCTTGCATGCCGAGCTCCCGCGCGCCGCTCCGCCGGCTTGGCCAACCAGGGCTCAGCCTCGACAAACTCTGACCGGGTCCCAATTCTTACTTTTACTGGAATGCCAACAATCCAAGACCATTCACGCATTTCCATGGCATTTCTCGGCACCGACGACCGAGAAGCAAAACCTTGCCGGATAGAGCGGGAGCAATCAGCAGGCAATTGGACAGCAGATGACGAACTGGACGACGTGTGCAGCACACCTTCTGCGCACGAAACCCATTGCCAGCTATTCCCAGAGTGGCAGCAGGGTTTGGTGCAGACAAGCCTTGGTGCTGCGTTGGGCGACTGGTACGCGTCGACTGTAGTAGCTGGCCTCGAGTAATGACCGGCATGAAGCTCTAAGGTGAGGAGGATAAGCCCGCCCGTCTCAACTGCCAATCCGCTTAGCCAAAAATAGAATGGAAATTAGGGCAGTAGCAATAGTCACGATAGCAAGCTGCATTTCTTGGGCGTTCGAGTCACACTGGTAGTCCTCCCTCTCTGCAACGAGACCAACCGCTGGCTGTTCTGCTTGCCACGGCGACTTTTCATGCAAACAGCAATATTCGCTACGGATAACTGCGCTACTCGATGTGCCCCGTGCCTCTAGGGAAATGTCCGACGTTTCAGCCGATGGCGTGCGTGCCGTGCGCTTCCAAGTCCCTCGGGGACTCACTGACCTGGCGAAAGAGCGGAACCACGAACAAGCCAACGAATTCACATCTTTCAGCATCCCACTTGCGATACGAAGAAAGGGGCAAGCTGTATGTTTGACTCTTCCATCTGGGGGACGGCACGCAAAAGAACCAGCTGGCGGCCAGCCACATTCGTCCCATGCTTCAGGGAGGGGAAAAGTGTGGGATTCGCCGCCACTTGGCACTTCTTCGCGGCGTGGCGCTCATCGGATCTTACTCCGGCTAGATGGAGGCCTTCGCGCGCGCACTAGGGCCGCCACCCTCCATACGATGGCCAGTAGAAACGCGCCAGAAGGAGGGTCTATGGAGGCACGACGGCGGGCTGCTGGAGACGCCCAAGGAGGATTTTTCGAGCCGCCAACCGGGTCTATCTCAAGCCATCCTGCCTCACCCTCGGCGCTTTCTTGACCCGGACGTAGCCTACCTCCTTGTGGTAACCCTGCCGAGATCTGCACGATATTAAAGACTGGGTTTCGAGGTCGACGATACCCGCTGTTGCTCAGGCCCCTTGATCGGCATCAGCTCTCTGGTGGCTTTGAATCTAATTTACATCTGCTCCCTGTTGTTCAGCTCCCGGGGTCATCTTATCAGCTATCTACGCCAAGAGCGAGTTGCACTAGGAAGCCTCACCAAGCCGTGCAGTGCAAAGAAGTGTTCCGACTTGGCACACTGTGAGTTTTAGTAGATGACTGGAAATACGGGGGCGGTACGAAGCATGATGAAAATAATTCGTACCGGCTATCAAGACATCAAACACATTAGCGATCCTTCTACCTGGGACCAGATTAGCGAGGATCAACTAGAGTGAGCCCAGACCGTGTGCTCTCCCGACCACCTGGATCCAAACAGGCATCCCCACGGCTAGCTGCGGTGGACTGTGACAGGTCAAAACCTTGACCCTGTACAGGCCATCGGGGTCTGTCGATCTCGATACCCGGGCTGTCCCAGGCGGCGGGTACCTGACTCATATACCCGGCCTAACGCAAAGTGTCTTCGCATGCGGAGCGCCCGCCGCGGTTGAGATGGCCCAACTACCGTAATTAGTATGTATCCATGTGTGAAGAAAGCATGAATTTTACAGGATTAGCGCCTTCTACTTCTCCTTGAATCGCGTCCCTCGTGGGGGTTGAGTTTCTGGGACACAGAGGGGAGGGCGACGACCATCAAATACGGGGCCGTCTCCGTGGCCGAATTCAAGCTTCCGCCCTCCAAGTTTGACTATTTGCGCTCTCTCACGCCTTCTTGAGCAGCTTGCACATCTTTGGATGTGATATCGCCAAAGATGTCGGAGGAAGGGCTTGAGCGAGATGATTCGGTAAGCTACTCCAACCTGAACGCTGTTTTGACATCCAGAGCTGACGAGACGTCTCTAGTTCCTCACCGAGGTCTGGGTGCTTTATGGGATTGGCATGGCGATTCTCTTCCTGCGGCTGGGCGTGCGATTGAAAACGGTTGGCATCCGCGGCCTGCAGCTCGAGGACTTGTTCGCCTTTCTTGTCATGATCATGTACACTTGTGACGCCGCGACGGTCCACCTCGTCTGTACGTCGACTGCTTCGGCCAACTGCTGTCGGACTTGAAAAATAACTTATTCCTTCTTGGCAGATTTAATGGGTTCAAACGTAGAAGCTGCCGTCTTCCAAACACAGAGAAGTACGTACAACCGTTTGACGTGTCCTTCTAAAGACGAAAAGCTAACAACTGCTCCACCAGCATTAACTCCGGACGATATTCGCCAGTTTACCGACGGGTCGAAGTTGCAAATCACGGCCTGGTACTCATATACCGCCCTCCTGTGGTGCTTGAAAGGCACCATGCTCTGCTTCTTCAAACGCATGTCGACTGGCCTCTGGCAATCCCGCCTCATCAAGTGGCTGGGATGGGCATGTGTTGTGTCGTACATAGCCGTTGTCATCACAGTACAGCACCCTCACATGTCGCCCTCGAGTCTCCACGCTTACCGTTGCCCCAGATTACATTCGGATGCTTCCCGACGGAGAAGAACTGGCAGTATGTTTGGAAATATCCTGTTGAAAGGGAAAACGCTAACGTGCGAGCAGAGTGGTGCCTGACCCTGGATGTAAGTCGACAAATCCGGAACGCTGCCGTGTGCCCAAGTACTAAGACGACGTATAGCGCGATGCACCTTTAGAATGCAAAACTTTCTTGTCACGGTTGTTTTCAACGTTCTGTGAGCCATCTCCATCACTTCTGACAAGCCAGCCCCAACCTAACATGATGCAGGACCGACGCCGCTCTTCTCTGCATCCCATTGCCTCTATTATGGACGTTGCAGATTCCCGTCAAGAGGTAGGCCACCGCGCTGTCCTCGAATGCACCATGGCTAACACTGAACGTGCTTCAGGAAAATCGTCATTGGTCTCCTCATTTGCTCGGGATTCTTCGTCATCGCAGCCGCCATCATCCGTGTCGTCCTAACACTGGGCTCGAGCCCGAGCGGTACCAACATCAACAGATGGGGCGTTCGAGAGACCATTGTTGGCATCATATCCGTCAACATCCCGATTCTGCGACCCATGTTCACAAAGTCTTTCTGGACCGGCTCTACGTCGTACGCATCCACCTTGCCGGGTGTCAAGTCGACGGGTGTTCGCAGCAAGACGCTGGACACTGGCAAGGGCCCATACGAGATGACAGGTAGCATTACCGATGGCCGGTCGTTGCGGGACAACGACAGCGAGGAGCACATCAATCGATGTGGTGCCAACGATATCCACGTCGAGACTGTGTTGGACATCAAGACAGAGACTATCAGAGGCGCGAGGGAAGAAGCTTGGGACAGACGGAGCGTCAAGGGGACAACCGCCAATGCATATGGCTCCTCCCATGCAGTATAGAACTGGAAATACCAGAAATCACATAGCATGTACCACTAGTAGACAGTACTTTTTTCATTTGACGTGTCCACGCAACAACCCAAATGACGGATATTTCCGTGCCCAGACGAAGCATCAGTCAGCGGCACAAGATTCATCCAGGGTTAGGTTACTGGAATGATCATGATAGGCCACACCCTCGACGCGTAGGATGAAGCGATCCACATGGAACCATCTTCCTTCCTACCTCTTGCAAGCCCTTGCGAGCTGGCCCACGCGAAGGTCATAGCGAGGAGCGAGGGAACTAGTCCAAGATTTGTAGGTGACCGCCAAGCCTACATTTTGGCATCTTGGGGATATCACCCCGCTCATCTTGGAGTTTAAGCTTATCTGGGGCATGCCGCGGAGTCTCCCCCATACAGGATTTGGGGCTTAACCCCAACTTCATTATGATGGTTCTTGGCTGGCAGAGGGTCTGTAGTGCCGGTGTCATTTGACCGAAGGACACAGGTCACCGCTTGGCATAGCTTGGCGAAGAGGGGGAATGGCCGTCCGCACAGGATGCGAAATACGGGAGGGATATAAATCATGTCTCTTCGCCGAGCCAGCATCCTTTCAAGTCCCCTCTGCCCATACTTGCAAAGCTAGGCACTGCATGATCCCCAACTATCGTCATGGCGTCTCATCAGGTATCGTCTCGTGAAAAGGAAGCTGATGCTTATCCCGTGGCTGCCATGGATGAAGTCGAGGACATCGTCAAGCCAGCACCTGGAAAGGTTGACTACTCTGGTGCTCGTGAGAAGACTGATCCTCGCGAAATCGCCCTGGTGCGGAAGCTAGATTGGTGGATTATGCCCATCTTATGGGGCATGTATTGGCTGAATTATCTGGTGAGTCCATCTTCGTCATTTCCCCCTGCTTCGTCTAAGTGCACACCAGGACCGGAACGCCATCGCACTTGCGCGGCTCAACACACTCGAGGAGGATCTAGGTCTCACCTCTACCCAGTACCAAACCTGCGTTTCTATCTTGTTCGTGGGCTATGTGATAGTTGGCATCCCTGCCAACATGGTCGTCACGCGTGTAAGGCCAAGTATCTGGATGGCGTCTTGCATGGCCGTTTGGGCCATCATCAGTGCGCTCACTGCTGTTAGCCGTAACTACATTGGCCTACTGATGACTAGGTTCTTCCTTGGCATCACCGAGGCGCCATACTATCCCGGCGCTCTCTACATTCTCGCTACCTTCTATACGCGCAAAGAGCTTGCGACGAGAATCTCGATTCTCTACACCGGAAACATCCTTGCCACTGCTTTTGCTGGTCTCATTGCTTTGGGTATCTTTGAGATGCACGGAATGGTATGTGCACGCAACGTGTCTCTTGGTCGAGTCGACAGCTAACAGCTGCTCAGGCCGGAATTGCGGGCTGGCAATGGCTCTTTATTATCCAGGGGGCTGTCACGCTTCTGCTCGCCCTCATCGCTTTCTTCATTCTACCAGATGAGCCTCTGACAACTCGTTGGTTAACCCCAGAGGAGCGAGCCCTGGCCCACGAGAGAACGCAGCGCGACACTGTAGGAAACGAAGGACAGACAACAAGCTGGCTAGGCATTGTGGAGGCTGCCAAGGATCCCAAAGTCTGGCTGTTTGTGGTTATGCAGCATTGCCATCTGGGTGCCAACGGCTTCAAGAACTTCTTTCCCACGGCTGTCGAGACTCTGGGCTTCGGTCAGACTATTACTCTTGTTCTGATCTGTCCTCCCTACCTAATTGCTGGTGCAATATCTATTGCGTGGTCCTGGTCTTCTGGAAAGTTCAACGAAAGGACATGGTAAGGATATAAACAATCCCCGGGTAGGGCATAGTGACTAAGGCTTGACAGGCACATTACTATTGCCAAGATGATTGCCATCTTCGGATTCATCCTCGGCTGCGCTACTCTGAATACCGGCGCTCGATACTGTGAGTACTCTTGGGTCCGCTGCGGAAGCTCCTGCTGACCTCACCAGTTGCCATGATTGTCTTTTCCGTCGGAACCTATGCCGTCAACAGTATCATCCTTGGCTGGGTCTCTGCAACCTGCTCACAGACCAGGGAGAAGAAGGCGTGCTCTCTCGCTATTGTCAATTGCATTGCTGTCGCGTCTTTTATCTGGACACCGTACATGTGGCCCAAGTCTGACGAGCCTCGCTACACAATGGCCATGTCTTCCAGCGCGGCGCTCAGTCTCCTTACCGTCATTGGAACATGGGGCATGAGATACTGGCTGAGACGAGAGAACAAGAAGATTCGCCAGAGCGAGAACGAGACGACTCTGTACTACGCGTACTGAGAGGATTAGGACGACCTGGTCGTTCAGGGTGTAGCGAGTGGATATGCAATCTGGTGATTGCCTGTTCGATGGGAGATTGATGGTCGTGAGAGACATTCTCGCCTCATACCGTCCAGGCGAAGAAGCCGTTATCCAAAAAGAGTTGATGAAGAAGAAGTGAAGATTTCCATGATGATCAGTAAACTACGTGAAGAGCAGATGCTTGTGGAACGAAGCCGTGTAGTTTGCAATGCAAAATCAGCTGACACTGCTGCCTTGATGATTCCATGGATCTGGAGCAACTACGGAGTAGTTCTGTGGGAACAAGTCCCGGATAGATAGGCTCGAGCACGGAACGCGCACTTTCCGAAGCTTCCTGAAGCGCTGCGCTTCAGAGTAGTGGGCCCAGTGCTCCTATAAAAGGGCCAGCAGGGCCGCTTAGATGGTCACGACTCACACCTAATCAAGGCATTTCGTCAAGTTCTATTCGCGCTATTTGCCCTGCCTGCACAATCACAATCGCACTCTTCCTTACAAGTTCGGTTCGTCTATTAGCTTCAGGTGAACCATGATATGTGCTGACTCACATAGGCTTGGCAAATCGATTGTGGCTTAGGGCTTATTGTTGGTTGTCATGAAACACTCCGCTCGAGTCTCGTTATTCCCCATAAATACTAGGCGGATTTAAGAAAGGCCCGTTGGCTTCAAAATGGCATGACTCGCTGCTTTCATCCCCCTCCCGCTTGTTGTGTCTCCGAGGAGATTTTGGCAAGCTCGCGTTCGCGTCTCTTTGAGATACTCCAGAAGTTACCGCCATGCCTCTTGACATCGCCAGCCTACCGGCTCCTCATAGCCGTTTCATTGACCATCTTTCTCGGAATGCAGGGACCCAGCTTCGTCATCTCGTCAAGCCGTACAACGAGTACGAGGCCAAGCTACGCGAGTGCTTCGCCCAGCACCGGAATCACCCTGCAATCCAGAATCCATTGGTCAATGCGGTACCGATTTACAATGGCTATGAGAGTTCTCTCAAGATTAGGGCTCGGGATCCAGAGCGTGATCCTGAAGCTTCCAAATACATCATGCCGCTGCAGAGTGACGCCAGGCTTCCGAATGGCTTCAGCGCCATAGCCCCGTCATTGGATCAATTCAAGAAGAACTTTCAGCTCTTCTGTGAGCGCTCGCTGGACGACCTTGACTGGAGCAATGTGGTTGCTGCCGGCTCAGCTGTTGTTACCGCCTTACTGCCCGTTCCTGCAAAGTACCAAGGCTCAAAGCGCGCCCAGCGCGAGTACTATCACGAGAAGCTTGCTCCATCTAGTGATGTGGATCTCTTCATATGGGGACTCGACGAGCAGGCTGCGATAGACAAGATTGAACAAATTGAGCGATGCGTGAAGAACAACGTCTTGGCCGAGACCACGACAATCAGGACCAAGAACACCATAACCATTGTCAGCGAGTACCCAACACGGCACGTACAGATAGTCCTACGTCTCTACAAGTCCATCTCCGAGATATTGTCCGGGTTTGACGTCGATTGCAGCTGCTTCGTGTTCGATGGCACTCAGGTATTTGGAAGTCCCCGTGGCATCACAAGTCTCTGTGCGCAGACGAACACGGTCGACTTGACACGACGAAGCCCCAGCTACGAGAAGCGTCTTGCAAAGTACGCGCGGCGTGGATTTGAAGTATACTACTCGGACCTGGACAGATCACGTATTGATCCTTCAATCTATGAACGGTCGTTGACACACACGCATGGCCTTGCTCGGCTGCTCATCATTGAGCAGCTACCCACGGCAGATGATCGTGAAGCATACATCAACCAACGGAGAGCAGAGCGTGGGCGTCCACCAGCTAGTGGACGGCGCAGAAAACACGCTTTGCCCGGGAACGTGAAAGACAAGGATCCCGAAGATGTTGCTGAGTGGGCTGTGGAGGACGATGTGTCAAACTACCACACCTTTACGACCCCGTACGGCCCCAAGTACAATGCCATGAAGATCGAAAAACTCCTATACGTGAAGGATCTGTTGCTAAACGCAGAGTGGAATCACAAAAAGGACAGAACCGTCAACCTTCATCGCCACCCCTGTTTTATAGGAGACGCCAGATCTATCATTCACGACTGTTGTGGTAGTTGCCCGAAGCCACAGTCTGATGAAGAGCTGAGAATTGCCGAGGAGGAAGCCAAGATTTACGTGTCCGGTAAACTTGAATTCATCAAGGATGATCCTGGAAGGCAAGCAATTGGCAGCTTCAACCCTTTAACTGCTGACGACTGGACCAACATGGCGTACCTGGGAAGCAACCAAGTGGTTTGTGATTATATATTGAGCGGTGACATTGACGGTGTGCGACAGTGGTGCGATATACCAGAGCACAACGTCAACCAACGCGATCACACGGGACGGATGCCATTGCACTTGGCGGTCATGAGTGGACAATGTGATGTGCTGAAGGTTCTTATTGAAAGTGGTGCACGAATCACCTCGCGCATCCAAGGCGGCTTCACTTCTCTGCATATGGCGGCTTCTACCGGCAGAGCTGATATCGTGAGGCTGCTACTTGAGACGTCCGAGGAAAACAAGAAGTTAGAGGCAAAGAGGGAAGAGGAACGCATGGAAGAAAGAGCCAGCCAGCAAACCGGGATGGGCTCTGCAGGTAAGTACAGGAGACATCACAGTGTTGAGACTTGTACTGACTCTAGCATAGAGCTTATCAGTGATCCCGACGTGGACAAAGAAGAAGACTCTGACAATGAGGGCAGTGACTCGGCTACGACCTCATCTGACACTTCATATGTTCGCGTAAACAAGGAAGAGGACGACATGCTGGCAGCAGATGACCAATACGGACCCGATTTCTTCGACGTCAATGTTGTCGCATGGGACAACCCCATCAGTCCACTCCATGTTGCGATTCTAGGCGGTCACTTGGAAGTCGTGGAGACCCTCGTGTTGTCGTTTGGGGCCGATGTTCTGCTGCCGATCAAGGTCAAGAACACCAACAACGGGGCATTCTTGAATCTGGTGCTTGCAGGCCAACTATCTGCTCCCGATGCCACGGAAATGGTCCAAACACTTGTGAAACTTGGTGCGAACCCAGCTCAGAGTGATATGAATCAGGTAACAGCGGCACACGGAGTCGTTCTAAGACAGAACGTGCAGGCGTTGAGAGCGATGGCTGAGACCGACCTCACTTCAACCCGAGCGGGCCTGAAGCACATGATTGACATGGGGACCTATTCAATTTCTAGACTTACTTCTACACTTCATACAGCAGTCCTGGCTAAGAATGAGCGTCTCGTCAGGGCCTTGTTGGGCTTGGGTGCAAAAGCAACCATCACCTACGAAGAATATCGCGAAGCAGTCCTAAGACAAGGTACAAAGAGCTTGACCCCAAAGGAGCTCCTGACGCAATACGAGGTTGAAATCAGCCAGCCTATTATTGTCGCTGCAATATCGTCGCTGTCTTCCATCCTGCTGGCCTTGCTTGATGCCGGTGCTGATATCAACACGATGGACCGCGATGCTGGCAGGGCTCTGAACGGGCAGTGGAGTTATGAGCCACCACGAACTGTATTGGACTATGTGAGAGCAAACATTGACGAATTGCAGCAATCGCTTGATGACCAGTACCAAGTGTGTTACGCGACGCCTAACCTGAAGCCTAACGAAGCATACCTCGAGGGTCTCGTTCCTGGCAGCTACAGACATACCATGGTTGCCAGAGAGGTTGAGCATGTTCGTCTAGCCATCATCAAGGCACAGAAGCAAGATCAGGAACAGCAGAGAACCAATCAAACTGGCAACATATATCAACAACGTAAGAAAGAACGCATCACGGAGTTGAAGGACCTTGAACAGGAGCTGTTGAAGAGAGGCGCGAAAACGTTCAGCATGCTGCACCCAGAGGCTGCAAAAGAAGCAAAAGCCGAGCGTTCCTATCGCAAACCTAAAGCAGTTGAGACTGACCTTGCAGACTACGAGGTCAGTGTGTGGTATGACGATCCACGATTCAACGAAGAGAAAGGCCAAGCATACAACAGGCTGTAAGTCTCGGCCCGATCACCTGCCTTCTATGGGGTTTTCTAACCACTTGATTAGCTTCCAAGCCGTGTGGGATGAGGATGTCAATTTGACCAAGTTGTTGACGTTACGTGAGAACGATGACGGGCAAGGGGGCTCTCTGGCTCCTCTCCTGGTATCGACTTCTGATTCGTGGGGGCTCAACGTTCTCGCCATTGCCGTAGCAAAGAACAACCTGTCGCTCGCACAGTCCATTTTGGATATCGCCGCTGCTCAGTACAAGCCAAAGGAAGACAAACCCCGTAAGCGACGATTTCGAATCCGCACCCTGGAAGACTACGAGGAAGACGACAACGACTGCAACCCGGACGAGATTCTCCTCACCTCAGAGCTGGTCAGCGATGAGTTCACCATCGAAGACCTCAGTACCCTGAATGCGTCTGCGGCAAGTCGGAAGTCACCCGTTGACATGCTACTGGAACAAGTCCCATGTTGGGCGGTAGACAAGCCACTAAATATCAGTGTCGGAGACATTCATCGCGAAAGAGAGGCAGAATGGAATCCATGGATTTGGTGGCCTACTTACCAAACACCTTCTGTGAGTTGTTAGGTCAGCTTCATCAGACTTTGCAGTTACTAACTCTGTCACAGCAAGCTTTCAGCAGTGCTGTGGCGCAGCTATGGAAGAAGCACAGTCTTCTCGGATTCGGCGTAAGAACCGGCTCTATGGACATTGTCAAGTTCATACTTCGTGCCGCCAGACAAGCCAAACTACGCATACACCATGAAAGCCAAAACCTGTCCGCCAATGACGAACAGTGGGTTTCAAATGTGCGTGACGCCTTCGATCACTGCGTCAGCCATGGTAAATGGGGCCTGCTCGAGCTCATTATAACTGAAACGGGTTTCATGATGCCCATTACGGACATGCTAGCTAGTGCTGTGGTACCGGAGGAGCAGAAAAAGCAGTCGCCGTACTACCAGGGCCTGAAGATCCGCGGAAAACGCCAATCACGTTGGGTGTCAGAGGCCAATGGCAAGGATGCCGATGGTGAAGCCAAGTCATGGCGTAAGAACGCGTCGCCATTCCTCGCAGCTGTCCGCAGCGGTAGCGATGATGAGATCGATTTTTGGAAAGGCAAAGACTGTTCCAGGTGGTACAACGAGTATGGTCGGCGCAACCAGCATGACGAACTCGTCCAGCGCATCTCCAAGGAGTACGGTTCGTGGGAAGCAGCTGTTGATGCATGGCTTGGGCTCCGGAAGGACCTGGCTATTCACTGCGCCGTGCTCAGGGGAAGTTCCCCGAACAACCACGAGGGCTGGCTTGCAAGGGTGCAGCGCATGGTCGAGTACATGCCCCAAAGTCTTGACAAAAAGGCTGGATCTGGCTGCAGTCCTCTCTGGTTGGCCTTTTACTACTGTCAACCCGAGACGGTCAAGCTACTCATTGATGCAGGAGCTGACCAGACGACGTGTAACAAGAAGGGTCAAAACATACTGCATGCTCTTCTACTGAGCGACGTACCATCTCCATCAGACGACAATCCTGACGAGGAGCAGCGTGCCTTGGAAAAGATGGAGTCTTGTATCAAGCTCATTGACCCGCGTTTGCTGGCAAGCCTGTTTACTGGCCGTTGCTCCATTGGTCCGACGGGTCTCACTCCGCTTGCTTCTTTCGTCTTCCATGGGCATCACAACGTCAAGATACTCCAACTCATATCCCGGTATATGCCGGACGATGTCTACACGATGATTGACGGAGCCGGACAGACGCCCATGCATCAGCTCATCTTGAATAAAACCCACCGGGGAATGTGGCAAATGATAAGAGAGCTGGCGTCTATTCACCCGCGAGTGTTGATGCAGGAGAATACAATGGGCCAGACACCATACGATCTGGCCTGGATTTTGTACCTCCAGGAGCAGACCAACACCCCGCCACGCGTTATGGGGAGTTACGACGGCCCTCATATAGGGGTTATTCGAGAACCATCAACCCTTCTACAGGCCAACAATGCCGACTGGGTGGATGAAGACAAGTTCCACATCAAGACGTATCGCGTGCTTCGAGAGTTGATGGCGACGGCTGATATTACTTCCCGAAGACACATGATTGGCGTTGACGACTGCAGGGAGGTGGCGAAGCGGTTGGCAGACAAGAGCAAGCCCGAGGAGGAGCAGGAATGGGATGAAATCAAGAGCTGGTGTACATATGCGCCTCGCTGGGTGGCCTGAATGTAAGTCGTAACGGAGAAAGCGTCATCAATTTGTATCGCCGATGAGGGTTTATTGGAAGGTGGACAGTTGCACATGTACTATTCACGCGTATAAAGCTCCGCCGGCTCAATCTTGGCTCAATGCTAATTGAATTGGAGGACTAAGCCGTTACGTTTAAATTTGTATACGATGGGATGATTGTGAAAAGTCTAGAGAAGTCCTCGATTCAATACAGCAAACGCCTTTATGCCAAGTTCATCATGAAGAACATCAATCCACATGACATTGTGCAATAATTTCTTGACAACGACCCAAGACCCCCGACTGGGACACAGCGAAGCCAGTATTCGTACATCCAGCCTTCTGCGGGATGGAACACTGAGACGGCGCCCATCATCAAAACCCACACCGCCATATCACTAAACTCACTACCCACAAGATGCAGCACACGGCACGACTCTCGAAGCCTTTGGCTCAGGTAGTCGTATCGTATACTCCTCCCGGGAACTCGCATGGCGCTCGACCAGAATGCAACCATTGCCAACCGGAGACACTCCTCAAGTGGGTTGGGCAATTGTCCGTCGAGGTGGAGAAGTCTCAGCTGTATGGATTTGAAGATTTCCATGACTGCGCCGGGCAACATTCGCCTTCTTTCGGCAACTTGGTTGTTGATCTTCGTGACGAGGTAGCGGCAATCGAGGAAGACGAGAAGCAGGCGGTCGTCGGTAATGAGCTGAACAAAGCTCGGCGGGTTGTGCTGATGGAACATTGACGCTTCACCAAAGACAGAGTCCCAGGTGACAGAACCATTTAGCAGACAAGGCCGCCTACCCGTGCTCATATAGGCGGAGAGATCGAGATGAGCAAGCTTGAAGCAAATCTTGGGGTTGATCACTTGCCCGGAGCGGCCACCGCGCATCTCCAGAAGCTGCTTCAGCCCCGCGCTGTGAACGCGCAAAGCATCGTCGTCGCACCAGACGCTCGCGACAATGCAGAGAGAAAGCACCACAAAGAAGGTTCTGTCAATCTTGTCTTGTGGGTGCTGGGCGATTGTTGCCTTCAGGTGGTGCAGAGTTTGTCGAAGATGGTGGTAGGAAAGCGGGCCCAGCGGACGCTGCAGCGTAAAGTCCTGGATGGCTGAGCTGTAGAACAAGAGGGAATGGTAAAAGGCGAGGTCGGTCGAGAAGTCGTCGATACACTCGTCGAGGAGCTTGAAGTCGACGCAGTTGTCGATGGGGTACATGAGCGTCTTGATGATGCCGTCTGTCATCCGTTAGCGCTGACCACCGCAAAGCCTGAGCTTGACTTGCATTTCTGTAGGAGCTCTCGAGACTCGCTACGGCGGCCATCGTATTCCGGGAGCCGTATGCAGTCCACATCCTGGAAGGGCAGACAGGTGAATAAGACACGGACACATCTATTCACGGCTGCCAGAACAACAGCACTGGTGGGGCTATCGATCAGGGCATCGGCCGTGGCAGAGCCATCTATTCCTGCCTTTTTAATCTCCCGCTGCTTCCGACGGCGAGCTTGGCGAGACCGACGTGAGTCCTCGCGGCTGTTCACACCGCGCATCGCATGGCTGCGGACAAGGGACAAGTCCTTTCCCCTAGGGGGGCAGCCGGCGTCCAATGAGATGAAGACAAAGTCGGACTTCATGTCAGTTCCGGATCCTTGACGCTGGATTTGTGTTGATGATGGCTCCAGAGTACCGTGTGCATATTCGAGTGGAGGATGAGATGGAGAGGGCTCGATTTCGGACAACGTTGAAAGGGAGGCATGCTTAGCGAGCCGCCAACATGCGTTACGGGAATAGCAGCCAGAAGAATTGCTGGATTGGGGAACTTGTGGAGCGCACAACGTTATGTGTTTCTTGGCATTGTCACGTCTAAACGAAAGCGAGATATCCGGCGTCCATGGCCACCTATGGATACAGGGTACTATCTAGCTCTCGCCCCATGATACTCCGGCATGATTCAAGTGACCGGTCACTGTGGCTGTGGAATAGAATAGGACCAGTTCATGGTTGGGCCACATGACAATGCGTTGACCAGGATCTCTGAATAGCGCTGTACAGGATTCCAGCACACCCGAAAGTTGAACCGAAAGAATGCCTCGATCGAGAAGCCGGCATCATACTACGTCAAGCCGACCACCAAGGGCTAATGATATAAATCCCCTCCCAATGGCCATGAGCTGGACGTTATTCTCTCAATTCATTCAACCTCGCCCAGATACTACCTCATCAACATGGCATCCATGGCCTTGGCTGCTCGCCAGCGATCCAGATTGGACGTCTTCGTCACGTCCCAGTTCAAGACAAAGTGTATCCCTCCACCCGCCGAAACCTCCTTTGCAGGCAGGACTGCCATCATCACGGGCAGCAACGTCGGAATAGGACTTGAGACATGTCGTGTCATGCTCCGTCTCGGTCTGAGCCGTCTCGTCATGGCCGTGCGTACCGTGGCCAAGGGCGAAGCTGCTGCGGAACCGTTGCGTAAAGCCCACCCGCAGGCCGTAATCGATGTCTGGCCCCTCGACATGCTTTCGTACGAGTCGATCCAGGCGTTTGCCCAATCGTGTGCCAAACTGCCTCAGCTCGACACCGTCATACTCAACGCAGCTGTCTTCCCCTACGAGTTCAAGGTGGCTGAGACAGGTCACGAAGAAGCCTTCCAGGTCAACTACCTGTCCACCGCTCTATTATCAATCCTCCTACTCCCCTTGCTCAAGGCGAAGCATTTGGGGGCTCGACCAGGTCGCTTAACCCTCATCTCTTCCAGTTCGGCCCTCTCTCCAGAATTCCTCAACCGTGATGCCAAACCCATCATCCCGTCCTTCGACGACACGGCATATTACGGCTCCTACATGGAGCGCTACTCGACAACCAAGCTTCTGGTGCTAATGCTAACCCACAAGCTCAGCCAGCAGGTCAACGCGGGAGACGTAATTGTCACCACTGTGGATCCTGGGTACGTTGGGGAAACTAGCCTCCACAGGACCTTTACCGGGATTGGGGCCGCCATCTTCGGCCTCTTGAAGAGGATCTCGTCGAGGAACCCGCAGCAGGGTGCCTGGACGTACCTGGACGCTGTCGAGGTCAAGGGCCAGGAGGCCCACGGAGGTTTTATTGTGGACTTTAACCTTCATCCGTAGGTCGATGATGGGGAGAACAGAAATCTCATGCTAACCTGGTCTAGATTCCATACACTCATGTATACAAAAGAAGGCTTGGACGCCATGGAGCGACTATGGGAGGAGACCATGAAGGAGCTCCGGTTTGCTGATGTTGCAAGCGCGCTGCAGTCACTCCAAGTATAAGCACGTTGGAAAGAGCACCACGTATTCAAGAACCACATGTGTATTGTTCTGCCGTGTAACTCCAGGAAAAAAACATCATCTCATGTCCATCAACAACGTTCCCTCCCACCAGACGCCGTCCTTGCGCGTGTCGAAATCCCTTGCCATTCCATAATTTCCCTGCAAAATTCACCTTACCAGCCAGCCAATGTGATCCAGCATCATAACACGTGTATGCCCGTTACAACTGCTCAAGATGACCGTGTCGATCGGCCGCTGGAGCGCTTCGTAACACCAGTTGGCTTGGCCGCCTTTGCAAGCGGTGTTGTCCCCTTTCTGGTGGCTCGAGTGGTGGGCGTGGCCGCAGGCGGTGCACCCCGCCCACTTCTGGTCGACTGCGGAGTGGCCCCTGCCGCGCTCCGTCCTTTGCGGCCAGACGTTGTAGCTTCAGCGGTTGGCTCAACAGGCTTGGGGGTGGCGGCGGACTTGGTGCCCTGGCGAGCCGTGGCCGACCTGGGGGTTGGCTTTGTGGCGGAACGGGTACCCGGGGTGACCGAAGGCGTAGTAGTAGCTTTAGGACGGCCTCGACGGCCAGGAGTCTGGGCCGGGGTTTCCGACTTGGCAGGTTCAGCAGCAGGCTGGGCATCAGAACCACCCGCCTTGGAGGACCGGCCTCTTCGCCCGGGTGTGACAGTCTTCTCCGCAGATGGCGCCGGCTTGCTGACAGGGCGACCCCTCTTGGAGGGTGTTTGTGTGTCTTTGGGGGTAGCTTGGGTGGCCGGTCGCCCGCGGCGTCCAGCAGGCTTTGTCGATTCCGCAGGGGTGGTGGCAGAGGTCCTGATGGAGCCGCGTCCTGACGTTGTGACGGATTTTTTGTCGGCGACAGGAGCGGGCTTGGCGGCACGACCGCGTCCTCTCCCAGTCGGGGCTGGCTTGGTAGCCTTGTCTGTCTTGAGAGCGGCCTCCAGTTTGGATGGGTCCGTCTTTGGGGGACGTCCTCGCTTGACAACACCTTGAGGCTTGGCCGCCTTTGCCAGTGTGGTCCTGGTGTTTCCCTTGGTGCTTGCCTTGGTGGTCGCTTTGGCGGCCGTCTTAGTACTGGGACGGCCTCTCTTCTTGGGGGTTTCCGTCGCGTCGGCCTTGGGTCGCCCTCTCTTCTTGGGAGCCTCGGCTGCATCAGCCTTGGGACGACCCCTCTTCTTTGGAGGCTCGACCGCGTCAGCCTTGGGTCGACCTCTCTTCTTGGGCGCAGTGGCAGCGTCCTTGGCGGGCGTGGCCTTGGGACGGCCTCTCCTCTTGGTAGCAGCAGGCTTGGTGACGGCGGCCTTGGTAGCCACGCGACGTCGTCGCACGGTCTTGGCTGGCGCGGGCGCCGACTCCTGCGCGGGCTTTGGCGCGTCGCGAGCAGCGCGCTTCGGCTGTGTCCGCTCGCCCCTCGGGATGTGAGCTGGCGTCTTTTCAACGTTGCGGCTACCCGGAGGTCTACCGCGCTTCTTGCCTGACGCGGGTGTCTTGGGAGGAGGCGTTCTCTCACTTGCCGCCGCCGTCTCTTGGTCGATTTGCGTGTCGGCATCGACGGGCGAGGCAGATTTGGTAGCTGGGATCGTCTCGCCTAGTTCCTGCGATAGGATGGTCGCGTCGGGATTCTCTTGGGGCTCGGGCTCATCATCGACATCTCTGGAGGAGGATTCGAATGCAGGGCCAAAGATGGAGGGTGCAGAAGCGACGGGGTCAGTCTGAGGCTGAAAAGAACTATAGGGAGGAGATGCAGGACCGGCTGCATCAGGGGGTGGAGAGTCTGGCATGTCTACATCGCCGTCGCGGTCAGGCGAAGAGCCGCGAGGGACCTGCTGGTCGCGATCCACGTCGTTTGGGGCGGGCGGTGCTTGGCCAAAGGCGGCGAAGGGTGATTGATCCATTCGGGTCGGAGAGGGGTCCTGCTCGCGACTATGGCTGCGCTGCATGCTTTCCACAAAGGCCGAAAACATGGTGTTGGTGTGTGAAGAAAGGATGAGATGTCGCGTGAAAGGAAGGAAGGCGAGAGCCAAAAACACCACACATGGCGCGGACGCGTGTTGGCAGATGTAATGCGATCGTCCATCTATTGGTCAGTTTTGGGGAGTGGAGAAGTACACTTGAGGTACTTTTAATGACGCGGGGATAGAGGGGAATACCAGGTTCCGAGCAAGTATTGGTCTCGGGGAAGAGAACACCAGTATCGCGACCTTGATAAGTTGGTGCGAGTGAGTTGGGCTTTCATGGCCGTCTATTACAGACAGTTCTCTACGTGATATAGATAATTATGCGTTTAAATTAAGTCTCATGGTTCACTAACCCAGGTATAGTTAGCTGTCTACCTGCAACTGCATCGACCCAACAATCTGTTGCTAACGACCCTTTTGCGCCGTCTCTGATACGCGCAACGTGTATTGTGGATGCTGCTACTGCCTACTCTTGGTTCATTATTACAATCTTGATATCCTTTCGTGCGTGTTGAGCTTCAAACGCTTCTACACACTTGGTCAACGGATATGTCGATGTGATCAACGGCTTCAAGTCAATCAATCCCCGGCTTAACAGGTCAATCGCGTCTGCATAGCACCCGGGGGTGTACCGCACAGTTCCTACCAAGATTCGTCAGCACGACATATATCACGTCTATTGAGAGCAGTGGCCTTCGTACCTTTGATATTCAACTCTCTAGCCGTTAGCAGAAACAGAGGTACCGACGTCAGCGGCTTCCCCAAGCCGGCCTGGATGCCTACAGAATGTCAGCCTTGCTCACGACAGATAACGGACTACTCGTCTTACATGTGCCGCCATTCTTTAAAAGACAGATTGCCATCTGTGCGCAGACTTCGGCGCCGCTGGCTTCCACCGTCACGTCAAAGCCGCTGCCCACGCCGAGCTCCTTGTGCAGTGACGTGGCATATTCCTGCGCAAAAGCCAGCGGCTCTTGGGACTCTCCACGCTGCGGCGGTACGATTCCCGCGTGAGCGCCATATTTGACAGCAAAATCTGCCCGGGACTGCTCAATGTCGAACATGACAACCTTGCGAACCCCGTACGCCTTTGCCACTGCCAATATCAGGAGCCCGAGAGGGCCGCAGCCACTGAAGTCACAGTCAGACGTCTTGCAAGTCCTGCGTGTTCTGTTGACCTACAATATGGCCAGGGTATGGTGCGAGTTCAAGGCCGCTCGCCTGGCCAGCTGCACCGCAATCGCCAGCGGCTGAATAGCACCGGCTTCCTCCCAGGAAATATTCTCCGGAATCGGCACTGTCATCGACGCCCGGCACGCGACATACTGGCATAGCGTCCCATCCGTGGGATCCAGACCGCAGTACTTTAGGTTGGAGCAGATGTTCGGGTTGCCCCGCAGGCAAAACTCGCAACTTTCTCCCTCATCAGCAGCCATACCCATCAAGATGCATAAGATAAAAAAGGGGGAAAATGTGCTCACGTCATGCATGCGAATCCCGGCTCAATCGCAACTCGCTGTCCAATGACACGGTCGGTGACCCCCTTGCCGACCTCCTTGATGATGCCCGCAGACTCGTGGCCCAGGATCAGCTGCTTGGATATCTTGTCGCTTTCCCAGTTGTGGCAGTCTGACCCGCAGATGCCTGTCGAAATTACTTCCACGAGCACATCGCCTTCACCCACTGCTGGGATCGGTCTCTCTTGGACCTCGACTTTTCTCGCGCCAACCCATACGCAGGCACGGTTGGTGGTCATGATAACGGAATGAGTGGTTCCAAAGGCGGAGGCGGGGTTTCAGGTGCTGAGACTGGTTGATGTTGACAAAGATCAGCTTACTTGTTCATCATTGCTCGTTTCAAGGAAAGTCTGACATGAAATAATGCACACGGGAGGATAGCAGCCGTAGTCAGCAGCCCAGTCATCAGCCGGGTGTCCCCCGTGTTGCAGATATCCGGGTCGGAGCTCGGCCCGGTCTCCACCGACACCCGAGATAAGACACTTGCAGCTATACAACCTAGAGCTCCGGAGATAAGATTGCTTCTTTTTCCTTTTACGACGGGTTTGATGGGGGACGGCTTATTCGACCAAGTTGGCTATCGACTTCAAATGATGGCGTTGGGTTCAGAAACAAAGGCGTTACTTCAAACCCGAGAAAATAACACGGCTTGGTGTAATGGTCAGGTATCGTAAACTCGTCCGTCAACTGCCGAATACCCAGGCAGCTGTGTTGCAGGCATGGAGAGCTAATGTTGGTTGCTGGAAGTCTTGGCTCCAATAGCTCCCGTGTCAGGGTGCCGAAGATAAGGGGTCGTTAATTCCCGGGCCAGCGCTGTGGTCGGTTACTTATTCCCTGCTGCATCTATGCTCAGGCTGGTAATTTCCCCATGTATAAAAAGACCAAGCCAGTGGTATTTTGTGGCCACTCAGTTTCAGAGCTCGCAAGTTGTTCCTCTAACCCCCACAAGTGTCTTTCGAACTGCGGCAAGCCAAGTCAGGACAGTATTTACGTCCCAAACAGGGCCGTCTCTGTCCCGGACGTCGCACCATAAACTCCGTCGGCCGCAGGTGATTTACGTCGACTATGGACATGGATCAAAAACAGGAGGCGAGGTCTTCCCAGGACGGTGTCGAAGTCACCACAATCCAATCTCCCACCATGTCGGAGACGTGGGAGCCAGCCGAGGAAAAAGCCCTTGTTCGGAAGATGGACATCCGCATCTTCCCCATCATGATTATCCTCTTCATCCTCAACTTCATCGATCGCAACAATTTTGCCAATGCTCGCCTACGAGGCCTCGAGGAGGATCTCAACCTGTCCGACGTCGAGTACCAAACATGTATCTCTATTCTGCTGGTCGGCTACGTCAGTATGCAGATCCCGTCCAACATGGTTCTGAACAAGTTGACGCGGCCGAGCTGGTAAGCTCTCCCTCGCCTGCCACTCATCCAATGAGCCTGCTCTGAAACCCTCAGGTACCTGTGTGGCTGCGTTGTCGTGTGGGGTGTCATATCCGCCGTGACGGCCCTCGTCCACGATGCGACCGGCGCCATTCTGTGCAGATTCTTCCTCGGCTGCGTCGAAGCATCCTTTTTTCCTGGATCCATCTATTTCCTCTCGCGGTGGTACACTCGAAAGGAGATGCAGCTGCGGGTGACGCTTCTGAACCTTGGCAACCTGGCCGCTCAGGGTTTTGGTGGTCTCATTGCCGCCGGAATCCTCTCCAATATGGAGAACAGCGCGGGGATCCGTGCCTGGAGATGGCTGTTCATCATTGAGGGTGCCATTACAGTTTTCTTTGGGATTGTCGCGCTCTTCATCCTGCCGGATTACCCCAAGTCCACCTCTTGGATCTCGGAGCGTGAGCGAGACATTGCTCAGAGGCGTCTGGCTCTGGACCTTGGCGAGACGGAGGAGACGGAGGATATTGGTGCATTCCAAGGGCTCAAGATGGCCCTGACAGATCCCAAGGTCTGGCTCCTGGGCCTCACGTACCACGCAACCATTATGGGTCTTTCGGTAATTCTTCCTGCGCGTCATTCCTCTTACCTGCATTCTGACAGCCGGATCTAGTTTGTATTCTTCTTCCCGACCATTACGCAGGCCCTGGGATACAACACGACAACGACCCTCTTGCTCACGGCGCCTCCGTGGATGTGGGCTTGCGTCATCTCGCTGCCCAACGCCTGGCATGCCGACAAGACGGGAGAGCGCTTCTTCCACTACTTTGGCCCTGCAGCATTGTGCATAGTTGGGTACATAATTTCCATGACGACTTCTACGACTGGGCCGCGATACTTTGCCATGTTTCTGATGACGAGTAAGTGGCAGCTCACGCATCTCACATTTCGCGGCACCAACTAACTTGTGATTCAGCCGGGTTCGCTTCTGGCTTCGTCATGCTGGCCTGGATCTCCAACACGATTCCACGGCCCGCTGCTAAGAAGGCGGCTGCCATTGCGCTCGTCAACGCCATGGGTAATATCGGAAGCATCCCTGGCTCCTACATCTGGCCGGCGAGGTTCGGGCCTCTGTACGTCCAGTCATTTGGCGCCGAGATTGGCATTCTGGGCCTGGCATGCTGCAGCGCATTTACCCTCCGCACGTACCTGAAGAGACTCAATGCTAAAATGGACGCCAGGGAGGCAGCGGGCGCGGGCGCGGGCGCGGGTGTTGGCGTTGGCGATGGTGGAGAGCCGGCAGAGAAGGCGGCTGAGGATGTTTCGAGGCCTGCCAAGGAATTCCGGTACCTGTACTAGCGCCGCCACCGCAATTGGTATTTCGGGGCCGCCAATCAATAATCAATCGATGCAAAGTTATTTCGAGAACCGTTTTAGCCGGTCCTTGTTTGAGCGAAATTCGAGGTGCAAGTTGTGAACCCCTGTATGATGTAATCGTCACGTGTCAGACCACCCTCAGCACAGCCTGGTTGACTGTTTCAGTGATATGCAGCAGCATCCACAGCGACTCGCGTCCTGCGGGCTGGGATTGGCTGCGGCGCCTACCCCGGCTTAGGTAACAAACGAGCTACCCCCTATCCCCGATCCAGCACGGCCTTCTCTGCCGACAAGCGACCTGGAATTTTGATCTGGCCTGTCGCCATTCCATCCACGCCCGTCGCCCAAGACGTCTCATTATCCATCCGCCCACGTCTCAACGCCCGTCCCTTTCGTCTCACCGCACAGCTTGTCTTACCCGCCCGCTCCGCACATGCTCTCCGGATTGCTGGGCGGCCAGTCTGCGCGGGCGCCAGACAACGTCATGGAGATGCTCCCCAGAACCGCCAATGACGCGGCCGAGCGAGGAGGCCTTCAAGATAAAGCGCCCTCTTCCGCCTCGGCCTCGCCCACCGCCTCCCGGGACAAGGTGCGGTCTCTGGATGGGCTCCGCGGCATCGCGTGTCTGCTCGTCTTCAATTACCACTTCTTCTGGCCATGGACGCCCTACATCATGCTGGGCTACGGCGCATTCCCTCCCCGCTCCGCCGAGCCCTACACGTCCTGGACCTCGCTGCCCATCCTCTGCCTGCTGCAGCGCGGCCGCCCCATGGTCGCCATCTTCTTCGCCATCTCCGGCTACGTGCTGTGCCGCCACATCATCAGGGCCATCCGTGAGCGCCGCATCGACGTCGCCTACCAGAAGCTGGCTTCGTCGGTCCTGCGCCGCGTGTTTCGGCTCTATCTGCCCCCCACCATCAGCATGTTCATCGTCGCCATGCTGGCTCAGATGGGCGCTTTCCGCTCAGAGGATGATGTCTACAAGGGGCCAGACTCCATGTACATCAACGGCAGCGTTGCCATCGTCCACCCCAGGGGCCCTTGCGTTAATGGCACCCTTGTCCAAGGCGGCGCCGGCATTGCCAGCTACCTCGAGCTGCAGAGCACCACGTACCTGGGGAACATTACCGGCTGGGAGGATAAGGTCTGCCTCAATGTCACCTCCCAATTGACCAGCCCTGCCGCCGTCTACAAGACACTCGACGCTTACGAAAAGGCCTGGATCAACGACACCAACCACGTCCAGATCCTCGCCCCCGCTGACTATCTCACCGGCGACTTCCCGGCTCCTCTGGACACAGGCAAGCGTCTCAACATGACGAATGCGACAACGTTGACTTGGGTTCAGCTGGGTGGTTCGTGGGAGGAGCACCCCTTCATCCACGACAACATCACCTATGCTCTGCAGAACTTTACGAGATCTTATGCAGAGTGGGCAAACCCGTTCAACTTTGGTCACTACCACCCGCGCTACGACCCTCACACCTTCACCATCCCCATGGAACTGCGTGGCTCCATGTTCCTCTACATCTTCCTTCTCGGCACTGCCGCCATCAAGCCCCAGTGGCGCCTGGGTCTCGGCGGATTCCTCTCCGCCTACAGTCTTACTCTGGGACGCTGGGATATGGCCACCTTTATGGGCGGCGCACTCATGTCCGAGCTGGATATCGCACACTCAATGGAAAACGACCGCATGATGACACCGCCTTCCGCATCCAGAAGCCTGCTCCAGTCGCGCCGCGCGAGGGCAGGACGATGGGCGGCATTTGTTCTGGCCTTGTACTTTCTGTCGTACCCCGATGCGGCAGCCGAGTTCACCCCAGGCTTCGTCTTTCTCTCGGACTGGGTGCCCCGGTACTACATCCCCTTGTCAGGCTGGATGTTCTACCAGTCCATGGGAGCCCTAATCCTCCTCGCCTGTGTCCTTCGAAGCCCGCTCCTATGTCGGCTCCTCGAGTCAGGACCCGCGCAGTACCTGGGCAAGATTAGCTTCTCCCTGTATCTTGTCCACGGCCCGGTCCTGCACAGTCTGGGTTTCTGGATCATGCCGAGATTGTTTGAGCGCTTTGGCCGCGTGTCGGGTTACGCCATTGGCTATGTGATCCTCATGTCGGTGACGCTGTACCTCACCAACCTGTGGTACAGAAAGGTGGACGTCTGGAGCATGACGGTGGGAAAGCGGGTGGAAAAGTTTCTCCTCTACTAAATCGGGCCTCAATCTGACAGCCCCTTCTCTACGACTTGAAACTGCATCGGGATAGATTGGCGCAAACGGCCGGGCCGTATTCTTACTTGTTTCTGTCTTTTCTCTCGGGTTCTTGCGTCTTATGTACTGTATCTTTTGTTACTTGTCCTGCCCTGACAATGGTTCGAATAGCGATCGGCAGAAGATTTCTGCTGTAAACAATGGAATGCGTTGCCAACACATATCAAAGAAGAGACCTGACCTTGAAGATGCTTCCAACAAGAACCTCCCCTCCTTTTCCCCATTCGAGTTATAGTTCTATACGTACATATGAATTACCTCTCGTATTGTCATTTACAGAAGACGAACATCGGCACTCAGCTGAGACAGATGGCCTTCCTGAACCATCCCAATACCAACCCGTTCGTACTCGTTTTCTATCAAGTTTCTTACCCTTAACACTTGATATATGTCTTTATCGTCAGAGGGGGCCTCCTCAAAGTCACTGGTCTGTATCCCATTGGGGCAGAACAGGAAATCCCACATACCATTAAAAGCTAGATCCTTCTAGTATTAATACTCTGACATATCTCATTGTATTAATTCCCGTTTTTGGTTGCAGTGCTGTTCAAATCTTCTCTACTTCCGTGCAGTCTAGTTCCATTCAATCTTCCACCCCTATGACTGAAAGCCGTAGTGCTATCATGCTCTAGCGTCATAGGACTCACCGAATTGGCTCTGGAAACTTCGGTAATAATAGCCGTATTCTTGTCGGGCACCTCAACGACCGAGCTGATAGGGCCCGCTTCGCAGACTTCTTCATCAAGACCCAGCGTTGCACCGCCCACTAAACGTGGAAGGCCAAGACGTCCTTCAGCTCTGAGAACTGGAAAACTGACATTTCCGCTGGTGGTGATGGGAACATCCCAGGTTCCACGCTCCCAGATTCTAGCTCCATGCTCTTCCAAGGCAAGGCGTTGGAGATGCAAAGAATGATTGGCGCGCCATTCCAGCCCTGCATACCCTTGAGAGTTGGGCATTAGCCACGCCCGGATACGTTCTGTTAGAAACTCCAACGAGGCTGAAATGATTAAAATAAGAGATCCCAGAACAAATATGAGCAACAGCCAAAACATGCTAAAGGAATTATACGCTGTGCTTCGTATTTTCTAGCACGGGTTAGGAATTTGTCAACCTAGGCAGTTGGTGGTCATTACCTGATTGTGGCAGAACTCCTGCTCATCCGCTTTTGGTGACACAAGAAATTGATCCAGACGTCCGTCTTCATTGCCTGGTGGCCCGCCAGCTGTACTTACCAGATCCCACTGCAAGAACGATAGAGTACTCGAAAACCAACGGAAAACATCATCGTGCCACTCGTTCTTCCTGGGGGATGACCTGATCCCTCCTGACATGGCGAACCGGGAAGTGAGTGCCTGTTTTCCAAGCTTCAAGGCTAGTATGGCCGGGCCATGCCACCGCGCAAAAATATGTCTAGGCCCCAAGAACTCTGAGACGACGCCAAGTTGGTCTCGAAGCTTTTCAACCACATCCATCCGCGACACCAAGCCAGTACACCTACCGCTCTTACACATCTGGTACGGTATCAAGCACCCCATTGGCAGAGCGGGTTCGTCTGGATCATGAAGTGGACGCGTCACGGTCCCGCCTTCTTCCCTGGAGTAGGTCACAGTATAATCTGAGGTTCTGCCGGACCTATACCATAAATCTTCTGACTGATTAAGGTACTTGATGTTGTTTGGTAGAAGAAAAAGCACGTCTAAGTCTCCGTCTAGTTTGCTCAACTCTGGTATTGGTATAAAATGAGATGCGTCCTGCGCAAGATTGCGACCAGAAAATCTGGCCTGGTGGGCACTCAAAAGCTGTCAGCAATCACTTTAACATTTAGGTTCCATAACTCACGTTAACCCGATTTCAGAAGCTGGTACAGGAAAGGGAGCTGTGGGCCCTCGGGACAAGCTTTGTATTGAATCTTTGTTAATTGCGAGAGAGCAGTTACAGTCTGAAACCGGCGCGCCTAACGTTGTGCCGTACTGATAGCGTCGGTAGGTAGTGTTTTCGAAGATGTAGTCTGAGCTGTAGCCCTCGGTGACCAAGGGTGCGCAATGCAATTTATACTGTACTTGGAATCTTGAGTCTTGTGGCCAATTCAGTCCTAGATGCTCATGGCTATCAAGAAGCCCTGTATCCAAGATGATGTTTGAGTCGTCTGAGAGGCATATTGAGTCTTCAAAGGGACAGGTTGCGTTGACAATAGATGTTATAGGCAGTGCGGCATGCAGAAATGTGCTACACTCATTCGATGCTTCACCTGACTCATAACATCGCTCCGCATATTCTGCTGCTCGAGAAAACAACCGGCCGTCATATGCGTAGTACTCGGGATGACCAGTCGTGATCCTTATGTAGCCGCAGTGTGAACTGTCGATAAGCACTTCGCTGCCGTAAGATATTCGAGACGATAAACCAGAAGTAACGGCCAGTGAGAAAGCCAAGGCCAATGTAATGAGTGCTAGAGGCACTAGGCGCTTGTATGACTGGACAGGCTGCTTCCTCCAGGCAAACATCATCTTGATAAGTAGATATGCTCCACCAAAGGGGCTTGAAGAATTACGCAGGACTACTTGTCGCTGGTTATACAGGCCGTCTTGCGAAAAGCTTTTGGAGAGGGTGTGATGAAGAATGAAGCAGATGATTCTCCATAACTGAGAGCCCACCAGGGTGACAAACAAGGCCGTAAAGGCAATCAAGAGAGCTCCATCTGACCTTCTCAGTGTGAGAGTACTTCCCAGGATAGTGCCATAGGACCAGTTTGTCCAAACACCAAGATAGACGGGAAGTGAGGGACCGACAGAGTCCATGACGGCGAAGATTGGTCGATTCCCGGAGTCGATTTCTGCAGCTTGATCTCTGTTGATGATGAGCGGTGCGAGCTGGTTTATGTAGGTTACCTATGCTGTCAGCCCCTGACCTTTAGCTCACGTAACTCTTAGCGAGGTGCGTCCCGCCAAGTTCTGCTGAGATCACTGTGGTACTGTTAGGAAACTTTATTGCACATGTTCTTGTCGCTTCTGCAGGAGGTGGTTACTTGATAGCGGAGTGAGCAGCCAGGAATTGCCTGTATCTGTGGGATCAATTTACCAATCAGGCTGCATGTCAGCCTTCAACCTCGACGTATATGCAGAAGAGGCCCCACGCTGGGTGTCTAAGTGAGGCAGGTAACATTCACTGATAACACGAATGTGCAATTTGGGAATGAATCTATAATTAGCAAGGGGTAGCAGTATTGATATCTGGACTATTCTTAGCTACCAATATTGATGTGTTTGCAATATTGTAGCCTGTGAGGACGACTAGAATTTACCGAGGGACCAATTTACCCCCCGAAGACAGCGAATCATATGGCTTTTCATGCGCCGTGCCATCTTGGCGCTTCAAACCATCATTCTCGGATTAAGATGCATATTTATCCTATCTACAAGATGAACTGGATAGCTGGTTTGATTGGTGGAAGATATAGAGACTGTCATGGACAGGTGGGATGCAGTCTATTGAACAGTCGAGGATATTGTTATCAGCACTGTCCAACATGGTAGTGTTTGTAGTGGAGTATACCGAATCACCCCTAGCTAGAGTGTTGAGTTTTCCACGTCGTAACCGTTACCAGCATTCACTTCTTGAATACATAGATTCTTCAGTTCCACTGTGGTCACTGCCACTCTTGCCACATGTCCTTTAGCTGCGCCCTCGACCACTGAATCCATTGCTTTATTCTAACAGTATCGTATGATATACTTATCTTCTAATGCTTGAAGAGTACAGGGAGATAGTCCTCCTGCGCAGCCGCTTTGTGTATGGCTTTGCTTTGAGAGAAGGCAGGTTCTATGTTTCAGTCAATATTGCTGCCGCTGCTGTTGTAGCCGCTGGATTGAATTTTAACGCCAATTTCGCCGACTAGGTGCTTGTGATCCTGTATAATTTCGCTCATAGCTTGCCGTGCTGCATAGGAACAGTTTCCTCGGACTGATTGAAGTAATGGTCTCATCCAAGAACTCAACAATGCCAAGCTGTTTGTTATATGCATAACCTCATAACCTAGACTACTAGTATATCATTGCCCTTGGCATGCTTTAAGAGACTCCATGCGAGGCGGTACGAGGCAACACGCCAATGCGGTTACGTCAACTTGTCCTGCAAATGGTTATCCATCTGATCAAACCAATATTCTGTCTCGTCCGTAGTTTTGGGACGCTTGACCAGTTTGACGAAGGCTTTGGGTCTGTTGCCTTTGATATTATCGGGTATGCCAATCATAATAACCTTGGTAACCGCCAACGACTAACAGAGGCAGTTTTTAAGAGCAATAGGTATGGCTTGGATGGCCTACTAGTGTTGGCAATATTCCAGCTCATGCTCGTGGACTACATATGAGTGTGGAGACTTACTTTTACCCTGATCATGTCTTGAGTCCATCCATAATGGACGGATAGGAAACCACCTTTTCATTTTGCCAGTACAATGCTATTGTTCCCGTCTGCAGCTATCCATTGGGAAGGTGCAAGCAGTTGTCTCATTATCTCCAAGATAACTAGAAGGTTGGTTGGATGAATACAGCATGAGCTCACTGGGATTGTCAAAAGAGTCAGCGTCGCTTCCATTCCCGCGCACGAGGTATCAAGAGAGAGGTTTGGCCGATTTAGCGCGGGGAAACAGTCGTCGCATTTCTTAACATCCCTCACAGGCATGTCTACTACTGCTTGTATCAACCTATTTGATTGGCCAAACCCTAAGCTGAACATCTCCAATTACATGGAAACACGAAGTCGCCACACCTCCAATATTAAGCAGCCCGGACGGGGCTACGCAGGGCCTCGGTGGCTTACTCCAGGAGTATCCCCCCGCTAGTAACCTTCGTAGGTAGATAAAGATTTGGGTTTTCTTTCTCTCATAACTCTGGATTACTACTCCGTATGTATTTCCCAGCATTTAAAATGGCGTCTTATTCCCAATTAAGGGGAGCCTGCCAGCCTTCGAGATAAGGGCTGACCTAGTATTGGCTGAGGCTGAGAGAAGTCGCTACGCTAGACAGCTCTGGGCCAAGCCACAGCTGCAGCTCTCTGCGCGTGATTGTTGAGCTGAATCTCATTACTAGGAACATATCTACGCTGCACCCCGACCCCGAGGCTTAGATTCGGCCCCCATGCTGGCCATCTAGCCTCCGCTAATGACTCGCGGACTGAAGGGGGAGCATTTGCAGAGTCACTTGCCCCATACTGAACAAATCTTTCTTGCTGAAACCCGCATACAGCCTTCATCGCTCCGCCCTTCAGCCAGCAACCTACTCAGCTAGCTAGCTAGGTAAGCAGGCAGGCGGGCGGGCAACACGTTTAGAAGGCAAGCAAGATGAACAAGGCCCTTGTAAGACGTGAAAACTAACCTTATGAATGCCCATCCACCTATCCCACCATCTGCCTATGAGACTATTAAAAACTTGCATGGAGGTGCGGCCTAGCCATGCTCCATGAATGGCATGGGGGATGTCTTTATCACACGCCACTCGGCAGACACCTGCCGGTCCAGTTTGACCTTGCGCGCCTAAGCATGTAGGTAACTAAGGTACAGGCTATATAAGCCCGGGATCTTCTTGGCTGGCCCACTGCTAAAGAGCTTGTCTTTCTTCTCTTGGCACACAAGGTTATTGTTCTTGCTCTTATTGTAGGCCCTCGTTCTGGGACATCCGGTTATAGTGCTTTCAACTTCAGGTACGAGATGCTTGGCATCATGCTACCCATCTTCTTCGCACTCCTTGGTCTTGGGCCGCTGGGCATCCAGGCACAGTCCAGCACAGCCGATGTAGGCCCTTTGCTGACCTGCGATCTGACAACTTTTGCCTGCCCGGGCGTGAACGGGTGCTGTCCTATCAGCGGCTGCTGCGGAGCAGGCTGCTGCCCTCTTGGCTACGCCTGCATCAACGAGGGAACATCAGATCAGACCTGCTGTCCCACGAGCGATCCTACAAGATGCGGCACAGTCGATCCGGTAAGCGGCCCTACCCACTGCAACATGCCAATGGCATTGCCCCTATCGTCTCTTTCCGAGCTCGTGGCGCTGACAAACAACTTTCTTCAGGACTCCGACTCCGATTCGGACTCCGACTCCGGATCCGGTGCCTGCATAGGGATTGACAACTGCCCCCGAGACCCCGAGCGCGGACTTGCCTGGACTTGTGTTTTGGGACAAACGTGCGGCTGGTCGTACGGGGAATGTAACCCCTGCGTCCCCTCCACGGGCGGGGGCGGGGACGACGATAACGAGGACGATGGCCAGGACAACGATGGCCAAGACAACGATGGCCAGGATAGCGACGAGCCAGACGACAATTCGACGAATTCTAACGACGACCCCTCCGACTCCTCCGACTCCTCCGATAACTCCAACTCGGGACATTCACTCAAAGATGCTTGCGTTAGACCCCCGTATATTATGGCGCTACTTCTGTTGCTAGCTATATAGCTTCTAGGACTGTCAGGACGTGTCTTGGGTTAGCAGTCCAATATCGTCTTGCAATGGCGGCGTTGTCTTCTTCATATTAAACCCTTTCCAAAGTGTTTCGCAATGCCATGGACCGTATACTAACAGATCTTCCGGCTACGGAGTCTACCTGAAAGGTAAAACTCCCCAGGCCAAGGTTGCCATGTGTGATCCCATCAACTCCTCCCCATTTCAGGCAATTCAGGTCAAAATGCCCACCAACCAGCTGATTTGGCATAACATCAAACCAACCAGTGAAGCCAACGGTGTTGCCTGAGTAGAGACCGTTCGGCTGGAGACGGAAGTCGACGTAGACGTCGTCTCCGGTAATTCCCGTGATTTGTTCCATAACATCCTCGCCGTTATTTGTCCAATTCATAACCCGAAGGCCCGGTTGCTCATCAACAACAATTTCCAATGTGGAAGTGCCGTTAGAGTAAGTGCCCTCAAATACGGCCCTGGCCTGCTCTCGAGCCACGTCCTCCAAGGCAGGAAGGAAAGTGTCGCTAATCATCTCCGAAATAGCCCAGACAAGCCCGCCATTTCCATTAAGGGATGATGCCGTTAGGATGCTGAAACCAAGCTGAAAATCGGGAACCAACACGAAAAGGGTCGAATAAGCCAGGAGGCCACCATTTTTACAGTACATATCCACTGTGCGACCCTTAATCTCGGTGCGGAAGATTTCCCATGGTGCCCCTGCAGCCATTCTGGGGCTGGCGGTGAACGAAGAAGGGGTTAGCCACTGTCTGGTCTCAGCAGCGGACAGAAGAGTGCTGTTGAGAATTGCCGTGCCAATCTTGGCCATATCATGGGTGCTGGAAAAGTATCCTCCGGCACTCGGAACCGTTAGCACGAACAGCATGATGCAGGAAGCACTTACGGACTAAGTGGCCCCAACTCGAAGTCCCATCCAGAGGTCGAGACGTCCAAAGGAATGGCCGCATTAAGATTGCCTCTGGGGACCTGATAGGTGGTATCCGTTAAGCCAAGAGCTTGGACTATCCTCGTCATGAAAAGGTCTTCCCAGGTAGAGTTACTTGCTCTAGCAAGAGCAATACTGATGAGGATGAAGCCTTTATCTGAGTATCCGGGAGAAGAGCTTGTATGGAAGATTGGAGGTGTTGAAGCGAGTCCCTCTAGGAGGTCTGTGATAGATTAGCAAAACAGCATAATAGATTTTGCCTATGGAGTCTCACCCTCCTCGGTACAGGTAACATATATATTGTCTGCGTCCACATAGCTACATCGAGGAAGTTGGTCGTCTGGAAGGTCCGGCAGACTAGACGGTTTGGACCACGGGAAGCCAATATCAGTGATACCATCTAGACTCGGTCAGATATGTTGGTTCGGGAGAAGGAGAAACTTACATGATCTTCCCAACCCTGCAAAATGACTCGCGAGTTGACCGATGGTTATGTGTCTCCAATCTGGAGCCACGCCATCCTGAACTTCAATTGTAGTCAATTCTGGGATATAGTTCGTGATAGGGTCGTGATAATGCTCGAGTCCCTCTGTAATCAGGAAGAGATACACAGTGAGCATCTTGGATATACTTGCCAATCGGTACACTGTATTGGCGTTGACCTCTTTCGTTCCGACTGTGCTATTTTGAACAACAGGGTCCGTGTAATGATACTGGTAAATCATGCCTTCATCTGCCACGTTGAACATCCCAATTGAGAAACTTGTCAAGTTGACGGGGAAGGGCCCCAGTGGAGTGTTTCCAGTCTTCAACGCATTGTCCAAGGACTGGTTGAATTCTGCTACGGCTTTCTGAAACCGGTCATTTGATGGTAGGTTGGTCGGTACAGGGAATCCGGGCCCAAGCAAAGGACAAACTTTGGTAGAGGATGCCGCAACGGAACACCGGCAAAGGAGCAGCAACAATGCCGAGTGTCGAAAGAAGGACTTCATATTGGCGTTCAGCGTCGAGCCAAGTTGGTGTGAGGAACGGGGAAGCATCAATTGATGTTGGATGGTTCAAACTATATATACTGCTGTTCCGTGGTTTGCTCATCGTCACAGTATGAGATCAACTGTGTCTCCTCGTAAGAGCTAGGGTCCCTATTGGCTGAATGGAATAGCGTGAAATTTACCCACTTGGCTGGCTGTGTTGATGCTTACTGTGGGTTTCTGGGCATAGTTCATCTCGCGAAAGCAGGGGTATTTATTGGTTGATGGCTCATGCCACCTGATTTATGTACTTGCGGTCCATCCTATGAAGAGCTTGCGCCTTTTGCCCACGCTCAACACACGCGTTCATTCAACTTGGAAGCCCATTTTCTTCCTTGACAAGCGCAACCAATCGGCTGTCCTGATATCCGACACTGGATATTGTCCAATATGAGGCGTTCGAGAGTGGTCTATGGCAAGAGTAGGACAGGATGTCGAACATGCAAGTAAGAAATACCGTCACGTGCCGATAAGCTGGTGCTGATCCTGTCACAGGCAGAGAAGGGTAAAGTGCGATGAGACAAAGCCATACTGCCTCAGGTGCCAGTTAAGCAATCGGCCTTGCAGCGGGTATGGGATAGTGGTAAAGACGCCGGCCTCGCCAATTGTTGATCTACCTCACGATCGGGCCGTCAGTCTTGGAGTACACATCCGGCCAAGGCTTATGCCATTGAACGGAATGCCTTTGTTGGAGCACTCGTCGTCCGTGGCATTCGATCTTTTCAAATCCAGGACCGTTCGCGAGCTGGCAGGCTTTCGGTCATCAAACTTTTGGAAGAATGTCGTTCTGCCGGCTTGTTACTCTGAACCCGCGGTTCTACATTCCGCATTGGCTTTGGCCACATCGACCCAATGGCGTGAGCGAGGGCCAGGAAAGTCCCAAGATGCAATTCGACATGACACCATTACACAATACAACAAAGCGATACAATACCTTGTTTTGCACATAAAGCATCAGGACCACAAACCGTCTCTAAGAATTGTTCTCATCACTTGCATCATATTTATTGCCATCGAACTGCGGACCTTTCGCATCGGAGCCGCTATGAGACACCTCGATCAGGGACGGATTCTGCTCCAATGCTTGAGGACAGGATGTGGTAAAATGTCACTAGATGGCACCACTCAAATACATCTCCATCTTCCAATGAGTGTGGAAACTACCGACGATGAAATCCTTCTTATGCTGGTCGATTTAGATATGCAATGGTGTTGTTTCACAATGGAGGCACCCGCTATCAAGCTTTGTTCCAACCAACCATTGGCGACCACCTCGCAGGTCCTCGATACTTACCAGTCTGGCACTTCTCATGCTGCTTTCTCATCGGTTGTCGAAGCACATCACTCTCTGTTGCTTCTTGCCAACAAGGGATTGGAACTAATAAACATTCACCGCAGACCTGACCCGTCACCACCACCGGCCGACATCCTGGAGTTGCAACTCAGCCATTTCAGTGCTAATCTTGTCAATTGGCGAGCAAGGGCTGACCACTTGCTTCATTTCAACACAACTCCCAATTCTGACCTGCACGGCCGACAGATGGCGCTGGTCCTTGTTCTACATGCCTGGCTGAATATCTGGGTTCCAAATATCGCTGCGAGGGTAGAGGAGCCTGCGTATGACGCCTACCTGGACCATTTTCGTACCATTGTGGATTTCTCACTCATCCTCTCAGCTAGCAGCCACAAGGCAGAAACGCCCTTTTCACTGGAGTTTGGGATTGTCAACCCGCTCTTTATAACAGGGATGAAGTGTCGGCACCCACAGATTCGCCGGCAGGCTCTTTACATTCTGAGGCGAATCGGGAGAGAAGGATTCTGGGATGCCAATCTAATTGCCTGGGCAGTGCAGGAGGCAATGTCAATTGAAGAAGACGTTCGCGATGTGAATGAGATGCCCTATACTCCAGGGCTGGGGGAAGTGTGTGAGCATGCCCCTTATTCAAATGAACTTGAATCTCGGATAGGTAATGTCACCATGCTATTTCTGGACGAAGCTGAGACAGAAATTCTTCTGACTTTCCAGATAAAGCAATACAACCGTAACACTGAGGTGAAAGACACTCAGATTACAACACGGAGAGCTAGATACAATGCAATCAAGGGATAAACTTTCCGCCCATTCGATTTCTTATCTTGATCCCAGTAAAGACGCCCAACGCCCTCTATCTCGGCCATGAAGTGCTAAAACCTTCTCAAGAAGCTAGATAAAATGTTTAAGAATGGCGAATAGACTCACCTGTTCAACTAGACTTGTTCCGTCTCCCAATCCAAGTCGTGCAACCATTTCGCAGCTATTTCAAAGTCTGAAGATCTATACCAGCGGTCCGGCCGACATCAAGCTACACGCCTCTTTGGCAATACGCGTTTCCGCTATCTTTTAGAGCATAGGCGGCACTTTTGACGAAAGCTTGACACGGAATGCCTACAAGCTAAAATAATGACCAGGAACAGAGCTATGTGTAAATGCCAACAGGCTAGTAACCAAAATGCCATTGCTACAAGGTAGTAGAAGACAGGAATCCCATCAACACATAGGATATATAGTCTTTGAACAGCCACTACTTTATATAAGTCTCTATTGAAAGCCTAAGCGGTGCCTTCTCCCATTTAAAGACCCCTACCCCAAAATCTGACGTTCGTTGTTCAATGCACATGCTTCAGTGGGGGTGCTTCGTAATCCCCGAGGTGAATTTGGTTTCCGCCATTGGCCAGGGGGCTGCTGACTGAGAGATGACTACACTGAATGGGAATGTATTCTGGATCCGGCGGCATCTCTATCACTCGACCATGTTTCTATAGGCATGTCAGCCTTCCGCTCATGCAGAATGTAAGATATTGCGGGCCTGGATGACCTTCGAATTGACTCGTGCATAATGATATTACGTTTCACCTGCAACCTATATAAAGTGGCGACTATCTTGCAGACTATCTGGCATTTCTTACTTTTTCTATCAAATCTCACATTCGTTCGAACTGTATGCAATGGCCGAGACGGAAGAACAGCTCCCCATGCTGCCTGCTGACCTGACAGCCGAGTGGTTTAGCAACAAGCTGGGCCACAAGGTCAGGTCCATCGAAAACACACGCAACATCTGGGGCACGGCCAGCAAGCTCTTCTACACGCTATCCTACGAGGATGGAGCCACTCAGGACAGACCGACACAGGTCTGCGTCAAGGGCGTCTTTGACCCCAAGATGATCGAGTCTCAGCCGTGGACAGTCAGCCTGGCGCAGAGAGAGGCCGACTTCTTTGCTCGGATCGCCCCCACGCTCAAAAACATGACGTTCCCCAAGGGATGGTGGGCAGGCGGCAACTCAAAGCAGGGCATCGCCATCATGGATGACCTGACCAAGGACGGCTGCACCTTTGCGCCAGAGGTGGCGGACTACCCCGTCGAGATGGTCATGAATGGCATAGAGTCGCTGGCCGGGCTGCATGTGCAGTACTGGGGCCAGAGCCAAGAGGATCATCCATGTAAGGAAATCTGTCCCTTTCCACCACGCTTTCCCCGCATCCAAGATGGACGAAGTGCTTACGGGGGCTGCTGCTGCAGGGATATGGAACAATTACGACCCAGCCATGAAATTCATGTGCGCGTCTTGGAACCATGTGGTTAGCCTGCCCGGGCGACCCCCTCTGCCCGACTATCTCAAGGACGGCGACCGATGCAACGAGGCCCTGGACCGGTACTATGCGGAGCGAAACCCGCGGTTCCGCACGCTGCTGCACGGCGACACGCACATCGGCAACGTCTACTTCACCCCCTCGGGCGGCATCGGGTTCCTCGACTGGTCGGCCTTCCACTTTGGCTCGTGCTTCCACGACATCGTGTACCACATGACGGCGATGCTGAGCGTAGAGAACCGCCGGGCCCACGAGATGGAGATCCTGGACCACTACCTGGACACGCTGCACCGGCTGGGCGGGCCTAGGTTTGATCGGCACGGCGACCCGGAGGTCATGGTTGAGTACCGGCGTTCCTTTATGACGAATGCCATCTGGCTGATTTGCCCGGATGGTCTGCAGAGCAAGGAGCGTGTTGTTGCGCTGTGCGAGCGGGCGGTGGCTACGTACGATGACCACAAGGTTATTGAGACGATTCTCGGACAGCCAAAGCCTTCATCTTAGCAGGAAATGCATAAGTGGACAGGGTGAATAGAATTCTTGATTTAGGTTGGGAGCATGTTTAGCTGCAAACGCTGGCTTTAGGACCGGCATTCGCTTGTACAATCGACGGGACATCCTCCGTTGGATCGAGTGTGTAGTGATAGTACTTTGTCGGGTCGAATGACGTGCCCTGATTCTCAACGCTATCACCCGTCGTGCCATTGTAGATATTGCCTCGACATGTGACAGTGCCCTCGGCATCCACCGTAACGGGGTTGCTCGTATTGTGGAAGTATACATTCTCTATGCGCGCATTCGTAGAGCCGCGGACGTAGTGGCCGTAACTCGTTACGCCCGTCATGTAGTTGTTGTACATGTGTGCGTGGAGGAGGTTGTCGGCGGAGGGGTTGCGCTGATTCGTGCGGTCGAACAAGCTGTGGTGGATGGTGCCCTGCGCAACGACATTATTCGTCCAGCCTGGAAGGTCAGTATCCAGTTTTAAATATTCGGCGGTGGACGCACCGATGCCAAAGGCTTTGTCGTGGTTCCGGAAGATGGTGTTGGAGACGGTCCAGAATGTCGTGTCCTTCCTCAGATCGACGAGGCCGTCTCCACCAGACTCAAAGTGGCCTTCAGGTATTAATTATTGGGGACGGATTAGAGTGGTATTGAGCACTTACAATGGTCTATCCAGATGTTGGATGATGTGTCTGCTTGGATGCCATCGTGGTCAGACGTATCCGGGTCGCCAGGGTTTGCTGCAAAGTCATTAGTCTGAACTCCATGTTGCAGTCTGGAACGACGCACTGATTCTCAAATTTCGTATAATGACATTCTTCACGCCGTGTATGCCGAAGCCACCCATGGAGATGGCTGCATTGGACCCTAGGCCGATGATGGTCTTGTTGCTAGACACTCGGAGCTCTTCTCCGGCTGGCGACACAGTGATGGTGTCTCTCACTTTGATCACAAGGTCCCTCTGCTGCAGCATACCGTTGTAGATCATTGAGAGTCGTGACGGTAACCTCGGTGCCGCCACGACCGCCGGCGGTTCCGCCGTTGAGGGAAGCGAAGCCATCGGCAACGTCATCACAGGCAGCCGAGACCATCGCCGCCAAGGCGAGGTTGCAGAGCAATGCAGACAGCTTCATGATTCTTTATGAAGTTATACCGGATTTGCTGGATTATTTGTGGCGTATATGAAGCAGCTTTCAGAGTTTGGCCTGCTACAGGCGGACGGTAGATGCGACTGTCTGTCTCGGGTTGGAATAGGCCTCTGGGTCACCGTGTTTCCATCAATCATCAGGAGCGGGAGGTATAGAATCTGGCCCTGTGCCAATCCGGTAAATAAATGGTAGATCATGCAACCTCATTTGCGGACACGGAAATAGGACTGATTTGGAGTGCATTGGTGGTTCTATCGCAAGGCGCAAGATTACGATTATGAAAGAAATTTTGTGCCCTCATTGGCGTCTACATTTGGGTATGCGAAACATTGTTGCAAAATCTCCACGCTATGCAATCTCCTTGGACTTGGCCTCGCTCTTCTCCCAGAGGTCGGCGTTGTCCTTGTCCTCCTCGAGCCAGGTGCTTGCGCGCGAGTCAATCTTTGCCACGGGCATGAGGAACTTGCCCTGGGCGTGGGCCGGGGCGGCGGGGCTCGTGGCGGCAAAGAGGCTGTTGTAGGAGCCCTGGAGCGGCGTGGTGCGGGCAACGACCTTGAGCAGGTTGCGGACGATGAAGCCCAGCCAGGTGTTGTCGTGGTTCTGGAGGTTGGTGTTGACGATGCCTGGGTGGACAGAGTAGGCCGTGACGCCTGCGAGGGGTTAGCTGCCGTGGTTGTGATAGTCTCGAGGACATACCTTGGGCAGAGTAGCGCTTGTTGATCTCTGCGGCATCGCGGATGCTGGCCTGCTTGGAGTGGGCGTAGCGGTGCCTGGTGTGCGTTAGAATATTGTCCTCATGGTTGGGTTCGCCCACTCACATCAACTCAAAGACGCCCTTTGCGCTGGTCATGTTGACGTCCTCCTGGATCTTGCGCGGTCCTCCCGGAGCGACGACAGCCAGGTCACTCGAGAGGTTGACGACGCGGACGCGGGTCTTGTCATTTGCAGCCGACGCGGCTGAGAGAAGAGACGGCATGAGGCTGGTGGTGAAGATGTGCGGCGCGAGGTAGTTGACCTGCCACTGAGTCTCGAAGCCGTCGCCGGTCAATTTGTACGGCACCGTCATGACCTGATTCTGCATCAGTACATGGGCAGCACGTAGATGCCATGAATGTGGAGCTTACGCCGGCATTGTTAATCAGGATATCCAGCTTGGGCTCCTTGGATGTGAAGTCGGCGGCGGCCTGCTTGACCGACTTTAGGTCCTGCAGATCCAGCTGCAGGAAGCGCACGTCGAGCGTCTTGTTGGCAGCCTTGGCCATGGTGTCAATGGCCTCTTGCACGCGGGCTTGCGAGCGGCTGGCAATGTAGACGCGGGCATTGTGCAGGGCGAGCTGGTTGGCCGTCTCGTAGCCGATGCCACTGTTTCCTGGATAAAGGTCAGCCGACGCTCGGGGACGGATTGATGGCATGCGTTGACGTACCTCCTGTGACAATGGCGACGTAGCCGCTGAGGTCGGGAATGTCCCGCTCGGTGAACTTGGTGAGGTTTGTCATTTTTTATCTTGTTTTATTATTATCTTGTTGTTTTGGGCGTGTGAATTGCTGTGAGAGTGAAAGGAGGGAGGGAGCATCGGCGAATTTATGAGAAGAGGGCTGGTGGCAGACCCTGTATTTGACCCCTATCCATCATGTCTCGGCTGGGCATATTGGCCGGCACCGAGCTGGTAGCAGATGTGAGACTCGGACGTCAGAAGTGTCGGTCAGATTCCATTCAATTGACTCAGATAAAGCATGTGGCATTCTCATTTGCTGTCTTGATGCTGGAGGTTGGATGCTGGTGTGGGGCAAGAAGCACAACCAGCTGTCCATCAATGCACAAAAGAAGAGTGAATAAATAAAATAAAATAAAATCCAAAGCACAGGTCTATCCCCCAGCATTTTCGGACAGAACTGTCGCACGCAGACAGGAAGAGAAGAGAAGCCAAGAGATCATGTACCCATCGGGCTAGTGAACTACCCTACCAAGGCACAGGTCTGTCATCAATTGACCACGACAGCCATAATGTTTGGAAAGGACAGTCAAATTTGAATTCTGTGTTGGGTCTGTATGTAGATATATCCGTGCTGGTTGAACCACAATGTATAGGTCGCCAGCGCAACCAAAGGCCGGCCCCACAGAGCCATTAAGCGTGGTCGGGACATAAACAAGATCTACCTCGAGCCTCCTGCAGACATGGTTGACAAGGGGCTCCCTGACTGTCTCGTTGGGTTTGTCTGGTTCTTCCTTCGCACAGGCGGATAGAACTCTGTATGCTGTAGTTGGGTACGAGAATCAACAAGTTAGATAAATACACAGACATAGAGGAGTAGCCAGCTTATAAGAAAAATTAGTATGTATACCTAGTTCTATGACGGCCTCTTGATTCTCTTTACTAATCTTTATCAGTAGATAATACAAAGACTACAATCTAGAAATAGACAAGCAAATGAGGTGGCTTGGCCAGTCGGCTATACTGTACGCTTGACAATGGCCTCGTTGTTTTCCCTTACTGTTCATGGCTGCTTTGCCCTACTGTTTGTTTGCTCTCTACTGCTTCTACCTCGGACTGCACACTCTTTTCATCACCATTATTAATGTTTATATTTCTCTCCTAAACTGTAAGTGCTATTTGGTCCAGTATTCCTGCCATCATGTATTGGGCACACCCCGTGGCCTGCCGTGTGATAGTCCTCCACCGGTGAGGTCCGCTTTGAGCCCCCGCTATCTCTCCGCGGGTATTCGCTAGAAACTGAGCGTTGACCTCTCTCTCGGTGAGCTTGATGTGACTATGATCTGGTTTTTGGTATAAAAACTACACCTTCTCCTGCGTATCCCTGGGCGCAACTGACTCTGTAAATATATATATATACCGTGCTGCGGGTTAGAGACCGCAAGAGTTCCTCCTCAATCGGAAACCTTCCAAAATCAGCCTCCGCAGGTGTTCACTCGTGAAGTCAATCTCCAGCTTCTCCTTGCCAACAATCCCATCTCGTATTTCCTCCTCTGAGGCCCACAAGAAATCCTGGTGTTCGCAGGGATTGAGCTTGATGTGCTGCTCGCCTGGGACCATGTCCCCAACATCCACGTCAAAAACGTATCGGCAAAACACCTTGGTCCTGGTGCTGTTGCTGAAGACGAACCCATCAGCTTCTGTCTGAAGCTGCGCTGCCGACTCGGGAGAGCCGATCACGGCAGGCGCGGTAACAAGTCTGGCTAGCCCTCGGGCAAACAGGCCTGTCTCTTCCCAGATCTCCCGTGCCACAGCCGAGATGATGGTAGAATCCTTGGCTGGGTCGTTGGATACGACGCCGCTGGGGATTTCCCACTTCTCGGGAAGCGAGTCGCTCTTGGCGCGTTGGATTACCAGCACTTTGGGCTCTGGGGAGAATACCAAGGCACCCACGGCGATGCCATCCCAGGGTTTGTTGTGACGCAGGATGTACTCTCGTGCTGGGCTGTTGAAACGGTCAAGATTGGGCGGGAAAACCAAGTCCGGGATGGTGGGCATCGGTCCAGGACGCATAGCCTGCACTGATGGCTGAGCGGCCATTGTAAAGACTCCCCTGGCGCGATGGCGAGGCTGTGTGAGCAGGAGAGCGAAGTGGTGTGCCAGTTGGAATCTGAAAATGGCCATCATAGGGCTCTGGCATTGGGTGATCCGGCGGGCACGGAACAGCTGAGGGACGGTAAAATGAGCTGGCACCTCCCTCCTTAATGGCATGGGCGCTGATGCTTGCTGTTGTGCAGCCCCGGCAGATGACTGCAGCAGAGCTGAAACCCGCTGCCAATAGAAACCCCTGGCATCACACCACCAATTACACCCCAGGCGGCTGCCAAAACGACAGGGACTCGTTACTTGACGGTACCCCTGGGGAGCCCATTCTTGGTCGAGTCTTCAAGTGTCTCTGGGTACCAAATCTCCTCGCAACACCGGGTTAACAACACCGCCGGCCCAGTCCGCGAGAGCTCTTTGGCGCCTATCTATGCACCATTCAGGCAACCACTTGCCCCCTCCTTGGCTGCCTCTAATAGATGCCCAATGAAAAGCGCTAGCAGGATGCCGTGGAGGGTGCTGACATGTTCTACGCCCGACATCAACACACCCTTTTGACCGGGTTCACTCGTCAGCTCCTCGCAAGGCTGGCAAGGCTGGCCTCGTCTCTTCTCTTCTACTTATGAAGCCCCCAGTTATCCCTCAACACCGAAAGAGAGTTCTCTAGTTTTTCACATTTGCGACACTACTCGGACAATCATCATGGAGCTGTACCAGTACCAGCCGATTCAGAATGACAACGCGGTGAGGATGTTGACCTTGTCGGCCGGGCTCCCCGACGATCCCCTGAGTGGCTACCTCACCGAGTTCAACATGGACGACGCAGCCCACGAGGCCTATGAGCCCCTGTCTTATGTCTGGGGCTCGTCCAAATTCGACCGCACCTTCATTTGCGATGGAAAGAGATTGAGCATCACGGCTAGTCTTGACCACGGGCTGCGCCGTATTCGCATGCCCGACAGGGACCGGCGCGTGTGGGTTGACCAAATCTGCATCAACCAACATGATACGGCGGAAAGAGGAAGTCAGGTTCAGTTCATGAACGCCATATACAAGCACGCAACCAGTGTTCTCGTGTGGCTTGGCCCGGATATGGGGCACGAAGCCCACGCGGCCTTCTCCTTTGTCAGATCGCTGTCGGAGACGTTCAAGGATGCCGGCCGACGCGCTCAGTTCAGGGTCGACCACGCGAGGGATAAGTTGATCCTGCGACGTGAAGAGGACTGGGCGTCGGTGAAGGCACTGACGCAGCTGCCATGGTTCGAGAGGGTGTGGATCATACAGGAGATTGGAACCGAGGCGCCGGCGACGCTTCTCTGGGGGGATGCGTCAATGGACTGGGACACGCTGTATAGTGTGTGCGACAAGCTGACAGAGTTCCACTACCTACGCCGCCGTTTCAACATTGAGACGCCCAAGGTCAAGTTTGTCTTTCAGCGCTTCGTGCCGCCCAATGTTGCCACCCGGCACGCCAACCGGCTGAGCTTCATCTACGAGCTACACCGGGCACGCCATGTCAAGGCGACTGACCCGCGAGACCGTGTCTTCGCCTTCTTGGGACATTACTCGGGCGAGGGGCTGCGGGGACTCAAGGCAAACTACGACCCCGAAACTGGCACGCTCCCCAACGTGTACAGAGATGTAGCCGTTCGTACCATGGAGAGTGGTGGTGGCGACTCCGGGCTCATCGCCCTCGCAGCGGTCCAGCACCATGAGCTTGCATCCTCGCTTGCCGACTGGCGCGCGCGGAGGGATGCGGCAGGCGACCGCCACTACATGCCGTCGTGGGTTCCCGACTGGCGCACCTACACGTCGTACATCCTCTCGGAGCCGACTTCACCCCACCGCGCCTGCGGCACAGGCAGCTTCTCGAAGCCGTCCTTTGTTGTCGACGGGAACTCGCTCCGCATCAAGGGTGTCGCCATCGATGTCATCACAGATGCCTCGGAGCCGCTGGAACCCAAGGCCTTCCACGACCCCGAACCGGGCAAGCAGACCCTCATAGAACACCTGTGGCGCACAGTGTGTGGGTACGGAGGAGATGGCGGCGGCCATCTGTTCTCTCTGCGGCCGCTGTATCGGCAAAATAATGAAGCAAAGGAGGCAGCGCTGAAACCCAAGGCCCTCTACAAGGTTGAACTGGGTAAGCAGAGCCTCATTGGACGACTTTGGCGCACGCTATCCGGGCTATTCTCTTCGCGTCTGTCAAGGGCCCTCTACATGGTTAAACCGGGAAAACAGACGTTGATTACACAATTTTGGCGCATACTATTTGGGCTGTTCTCTCTGCGTCCGGTGTATCGGCAAGATGATGAAGCCCAGGAGGCAGCGCCATCTGGCGATGGGCACTGTCCAGCCGTCCTGGCGTACATGCAGACACTCAGCAATGGCGGCGTGGCAACGGCGCTGAGGGAATTCGATAGGCGGCTTGCTTCGGCCAGCGGCTCTACCCCAGACTCGTCAGGACAGCGCGAGCAAGAATCACGCGAGAACTTCTACCGGTCCTGTTCCGACAGCAAATGGCTGGCTGAGGGTGCCGCCTACCTAACACACACCATGGCAGCGGCGGGCGACGCCGAGGCCGTGAGCCCCGAGCTGCAGCGGCTAGCGTCGTCGGAACGCGTGGGGGGGAGCGATGACGACTGGCCGCGGTCGGCCAACGGCGCGTCGAGCGGGCGTGTTTTGGCGCGGACGGCCAAGGGTTATTTCGTGCTGGGGCCCAAGGTGCTGGCAAAAGGCGACCGCATCTGCGTGCTCTGGGGGGGCAAGATGTGCTTCTGCCTGCGGCCCCTGGACCAGGGCAGATTCCTGCTCGTGGGAGAGTGCTACGTGCACGGGCTGATGGATGGGGAGGCTGTCGGCCAGGTGGGGAGGAATGAGGTGGCGGAGGAGGAGTTTGTTCTAGTCTGATCTGATAAGACCCTGATAGACCCTGAAATATTTGGTGCGGGCAGCCCCGCCTTGGAACCCCACAGGGCTTAGCTTGACAGGTCTATATATGCAATTATTCGCCACCCCCCGGCTATATCAACCCCCAACTCCACTCCCTCCCCTCAAGAAAACATCATGCGACCGTCATCAAACAGCAAAATATCCCTCTGCCAATCTTACGCTCTCAGCTCGCCATGGCCAGCACCACTGAGCACCCCGCTTTCGTATTCAAGGCGCACCCATCAGTCGATGCCTTCTCCGTGCCCCCGCCCGTCTTCCTAGAGCGGCACTTCCCATCCCCTGCCTCTGCCTCTGCCTTACGGCTGCCTGCGCCAGCCTTTCTTGCGACGGGCGCAATCGTCTTCGATAGACCACTCCCCGACGACGACGACGACGACGAAGCCTCCACTAGCGCTGCTGCCCAACATGCTGCAACGGCAACGCCACCCCGAGTGCTGCTAGTCCAGCGAGCCGCACATGACTCGATGCCGCTCCGATGGGAGACTCCTGGAGGTGGGTGCGACGATGACGACGTTAGCATTCTGCACTCGTGCGCACGCGAGCTGTTTGAGGAGGCGGGCCTGCAACCCATCACCCTAGGGCCGCTGGTGCGCGTCGGCTCTGTCTCTGATGTAGAGGTGGTCCAGGGTGGTGGGTTAATGGATCAATGACTCGAGGCCCTGGGCGGGCAGTTCTTCCACACGAGGCGAGGGAAGCTCGTCTGCAAGTTTTACTTCGTCGCCGGGGTGCCCCAGGAGCGCACGGCCGACGTCGTCGTTGACCCCGAGGAACACGCTGGCTATGTCTGGGCCACCGAGCACGAGGTCAGGCACAAGAAAGTGCGTGGGCTGGATTTAGAGTTTACCACGCAGGCCCAGTGGGAGGTCATCTTGACAGCCTTCAGTCTCTGGCATGCTCAGGCACCTAGGGCGCCCACTTATACACATCCATAGGGTTTGCGAGAGCTGATAAAACAGAACTGCCGTGTGTGCCAGCTCACGCCCCCCCCCCCCCCTTCCGTCGACGGGAAGGCTGCTGGAGGGATTATTTATTCATGACCGAGAGTATTCGCCTATGTCCTGTTCCCCTAGAGGAACTTCACGCAACTCCCTCCTTTCCTATTTTGTATCTAGTACACTTGTTCGAATTTTCTTATCTAGGGGTCTTTCCAAAATGGAAGAGTCTCCTCAGAAGCCCGAAGCCGAGCCACATGGGCAGGGACCGGCTAGCACAAGTCGCGATGATACCGAGTCCAGCCCGTGGATCGTCAATCTGTCCAGCCTGAAGCCACCCCAATGTAGGTGCAAGCCCGGAAGGAGGAGGCCCTTGCAATGGTGTGCAGCCAATCTTACCTAGTTGTGCCAGATGCCCTCCTGGCGCTCTCTGCCCTCTCTGTGCCGTCGGCGACCGGGTACGGGTTTCTCTTCGATCCCTACCTGCAGCTGCTCTTGTCCGTGAGCCTCATCTTTGGCTCGCTGCTGGTTTCTGCCACCAACCCCGCGGGACCACTGCGCTATGCCTACTACCACCACCAAGACCTCACCGAGAAGGTTTTCCCCTTTGCTTCCCACATTGGCACCAGGATGATGGGTTGGGCGTCATTGCCCGTCCTCACGCTGGCGCTGCTCCCCTGGTTCCGCACCGGGTTTTTCATGTGCATCGTGCCAGCCGCTTGGCAGTTTGTACTCGAGGAGCACCGTCGGAATATCAACCAACTCAGCAACGACATCGACGAATGCTGCTCCAACGCGCAGGCAGCCGTCGACAAAGCCCTGTCGGACGCCGATAAGGCCAGGGAGCACATGCACCGCCTGGATCAGAATCTACGGGCTGATGACTTGTACGGCGGATGCTCGGCAGCCTACCTGGTCCGCGTCAAGTTGTCAACGTCTGACTCCGACACAGGCTCAGGCCCAACTACGCGGTCAGTACAGGGCGCCACGCTCTCCAGGGGAGTCGAGACGACCACTACCGCAGCAGAGGTGGTCGCGGAGAATGCGGTCGAGGCGTCCAACGCTGCCCAAAAATCGCTCCAGCTCCTGCACGAGATCCAGCACGCGGCCGTCCAAGTCAAAACGGCGGCCGGAGAGGGCCGGATGGAGGGCTTGGAGGACCAGGTCAAGGCCACCCAGGCCAAGCTCGAGGCCGCCATAAGAGCATCGGGCGGCGCGGAGACGGCAGAGAAAAAGGCAAGAGACAACGCCCGCAATACCCATCTCGGCTGGCTCCTCGTGCGGGAACAGCACGCCGAGGAGGTCGCCCGGGTCACCAGCACAGTCGACAAAGCCTGCATCCAGGCGGCAGCCCTTTCGGGCCAGGCGCGGGCCGAGCTGGGAGCCGCGGAGAGGCTCGAGAACACGGCGCACATGCTCGTGGCCAATGTGGTTCGCGACGCCCGCGCCGCCCACGACGTCTGGCTTGACAGCGCCTGGAGCTTGGGCGAGGTCAAGCATTTTCAGCTGGCCAGCGACAATGCCCGCAAGGGGAGGGAGATTCAAACCGAGGCAGCCAACGGCGCGGTGGTGGCGCTCGAGAAAATCGAGGCCGACGTCGTAGCCGCGGCCGAGGCGGCGAGGAAGGCGGCCGAGCATGCTAGCAGGGTGCGCCAATCCGCAGTCGGAGCGAAGGCTGCCGCCGCGCTGGGCGGTGTCAAGGGCGCAGAGCCTGCGATTCGCGAGCTCAACGAGGCCTTGCAGGCGTGCCAGCAACAGTTTGAGCAGGCGGTCGACAAGAGGGAGGATGTGCAGGCAACAATGGTCCAGTTCGCTAGGGACACGCATCTCCCAGATCCTTGACCAGGACAGGGAGGAATAAGTTGACCTGTGACTGGCTGCTAGTCTACTCAACAGAGAGACAACATGAACCACTAGGTACCGAGTAGCCACATACCTATAGCTAGGAGAGAACATTATGAGCCGCCAACTACATCCATTGGGCCACGCCGCAGCACATAGGTGCGTGAGCGACATCATGCTAGATCTAAACACAGGTACCCACTGCCACGTATTATACTGCTGTAACGATATCGGGAAGGTGTATAGTGAAGATGGATGATTCGAGGACGCCCAACTTTCCATATGTGAGGCTGTCGGAGCATTCTTTCACGACATGTCCCCGCAATCACTCACTGTATCAACCAGTGCTAGGAAGATACCATGTCCCGGGATGGGGGTGTAGGCATGGGTGCGACACGGGTCTAGGCTGCGTGTTTGCATACTAAGGATGATTCAATGACAGGGCTTACGAATAGGCTAAAGATTGACAGTGCCCTTGCTGGGCGTTAGAGAGGCTGTCTTTCTGGGCGAACCGTACTGTTAAGCAGACAAGAGTCAGCCCCCAAATGCCGCCTCGACAGGTAGAACCCCACGTCAATCTTAAACCCAACCAACATTCCATCCTTGACCACCTCCTTCTAACTTCTCACTCTTCTTCGAGGTACACTAGAGTTCGTCCCATTGCGTCGCTCAATTTCCTGTACTGCTAGCTGTTGGGGTCCTCGACCTACAGCACGTGAACATCCATGTTGAATACACGTTGGCCGCTGCCTTTCATCGCTCGGCTGTTGAGATAGCCAGCCTCCACCGGGACAACCTTCATGTCCACTATAACATAGTGGGTGCGGTCATCGACTCCTTTGTTTGCCAGCTGGGCCGTGAGCTCCGCTGCTCTCTCCTGCAGCGTCTTTTTCCCATACATGGCGCCTGGCAGGGAAGAAGCCAGCTGGTTAGCCTGTCTTTGACGAGCAGCAGCGTCTGCATTCTGCTTTTCCATCTCTGTTCGCTGTCTCATTGCCCCTTCCGCAGCGCCATCGAGCTCATCAAGCTGTGCAATCTTTTGACCGAGATGGTTGGCGAATGCCTCCTCCTCGTTTAGGGCTTCCTCAGATGCATTCTGCAGCGTTTCAAGCTGAGAAACCAGCCCGCACAGATCCTCCAACGCTGCCTGTGAAGCCTCGAACTCCTCCAATAGTTCAGCGATGTCCTTGTTGAGACTTGCAGTGATGGCTTCCTCCCTCTCAAGCTCCTCGAGTTGGGCGATTTGCTTGCCGAGACTTGCGGTGGCAGTGTCCTGCCTCTTGAGCTCCTCCCGTCTCTTGAGCTCCTCCTGCCTTTGTAATGCCTGTTCTTTGCGCTGGATAAATTTGTCCTGGATACCATTCGCGACAGCCGCCTCCCGTTGCAGAGCTTGCTTTGTTTCACTTTGCAGTGCTGTAAGCATGGAAATCTGCTGGCGGAAATTTTCCATCGCCACCTCCGCTCCGTTGAGTTCTTCCTCAAGTCGCAGCCTTTCCCCCCTAGCACCTCCATGGTCCAACTGTAGGTGGGCGACCTGTTTGTAAAGGCGTGCGGTGGTGGCCTCCTGCTTCTCAAGCTCCTCCAGAAGTGGGGCGATTTGTGTGTGCAGACTTATATTGGCGGCATCCTGCTGCTGAAGCTTCTTCTGCAGTTGTGATACCTCCATACCAGCCTCGCTGGGGGTTGATTTAACGCCCCGGGACATCTGCCTGCGAGAATTCTCTGTCGCTGTCGCTGCTCTCTTGAGTTCTTCCATCAGCTGTAACCTTTCCTCCTCAGCAGCCCCAAGGTCCAAGCGCAGTTGGGTGACGTGATTGTAGAGGCTCGCGGTGGTGGCCTCCTGTTTCTTAAGCTCCTCCACCAGTTGGGCAACTTTCTTGGGGAGAACTGTGGCGGCGGCGTCATGCCTCTCGAGTGCCTCCTGCCGTAGCGCCGCCTCCATGTCGGCACATTCCATGAGAAGGGTAATTTTATCTTGGAGACGCCCAGCTGCCGTCTTCGGTTTGTCTAGACCCTTGGCCTCCGCCTGCTGGCTCAGGTTCTTCCACAAATACTCAGCTAACCCTGGCTTCATATGCAAACCCTCCTTCTGCCTCTGGCTTTCATCCTGGACATTTTTCAGCTCCGACTCAATCAAAGCGGTTCGTTGGTCATGGATCTCGCATTCTCTGGTCGTGGCATCCAAGCGGTCTTGTTGTGCCTCGATAACCTTCTGCGCATCTCCAAGTTGAGCCGAGAGATCTGTAATCACCGGTATAGCCTTCCTAGGCGTTGTACCGCCAGGTCGAATCCGAATTGGAGAGGGACCGGCGCCGACTGCTCGTTGACCGAATTGGTACCTGTATGACCTTCCGCCACTATCTTGCACGTCAAACGGAATGTACGAGTCGAATGAGGGGCGATTTGGGGCTTCGCTGTAGTCTTCGGCACCGTCTTGTTGGCCCGTGGGATTTTCTGCAAGATGCTGCATGATCTCTTCCCCCCTGGCGTCATCGACAACCTCGCCCGAATAGGGGCCAGAAGCCTCGAGCCACCAATCTATCAACCCATCCCTTCGCATTCGCTGTTGGCGCACATGCCTCTGCCGGACGGCTATTGCATACATTTTCCGGGTTGTGTAGACGGGTGCTGGTTTGGTGGAGGTTAGAGAACAAGCTTTGGAGATGCAAGATGGAGAGATATGTACTGATATCGCACGTTGGGAGTGGATGGTTATTTTGTCAAGACTCGAGATATCGGAAGACTAGCAAATGCCGCTGAAGGCCTCGATCCTCTTTTCCAAAACTGCCGCGGAGCCTCCTTTCCAAGTGACCGATAGTTCCGTCACATGGACCCTCTGCAAGTACTGGTTTCCAAGCCTCATCCAAGGCCGTCCCCGAAGGCCGAACCCTGCAGATGACGAAAACCCCGCATGCCAACAGCCTTGTTCTTTGGTGGGTGGAAGCACTGAGGCGCTTCTCGCGGGAAACAAAATACAGCCCAAACTCATTGCAACTGCGCAGGAAGGGATGAGCCTCAGGGAAGGGTGCCGTGTAGGGAGGGGTCCTATCACCGAAACTGGATAATGGTTGATGAGGAGTGCATGTGATTCGTCGGCACCGTCCGAGGGCGTCAGCTCTTCAGGGCTGTCCCCTGCCTATATCACAGCCTCAACAACTCTCGAGTCACCCCTTCCTTTCTGCCCCTACCACACAGCATTGGGTCGACACATATGGGGCGGTGCGCGTGGCATCGTGTAAGTGGCTCGATAACAAATGCCGACCTCTCAGCCTGCTGTTGGTCTGACAAGCTACAAGCCTAGAACAAGTTGCTTTTCTAGGCCTTCAGAGGGCGTATGAGTTTAAGGTTTAACGCTGCATTGCAGCGTTGACCCTTGGACCCAACTTCCTGCCACTCGGCATAGAGGTGGGCTCAGCTGACATGAAAAATCAACCTTGCAGCTTCGGCCTCGGTGTGCAAAATGCAAAATGGGCCGAGGGCGGCTGAAGAGGGTCGACGGTAAGGCGTCCGCGTCCCAGAAGATGCAGTTCGCCTTTTTCCTGCTCGCCCTGCTCGCCAAACCGCGAATCACAACTGCGGCTGAGCCAAAACGCTGCTGGAGATTTCAGATTGCATAAAATCACGCAGCAAGTTGGTAAGCAGGTTGACACGTATTCAGGCTAAGGCTAAGCCGTGTGACAATGTCCCTACCCGCTGAATGTGTAGACCAAAAGGGGTTTGTACAACAGCTTCACGATATTGGAAGGGCCCTGGGCTTTAAAATTTGAAATGCCCCCGTCCCGTATCACACCACGAAGGCTGAGTGAGCGCTGAGTGTCCTTTGTTTACTTCACAACTACACACACCCATTACACCCAAATCGCCGCCCGAATGGCTGGCAATCCCACTCTGGATGAGCTCCTCGCAAAGTTTGGGCCAATCTACTTCTCCAAGCTCCCCGAGTGGCAGCGATGCTTGGATGTCGTCGCCCAAGACTTGGGCCATGTCTTGGCCCAGAAACGCATCCAGCACATCCCCATCGCGGCTCGGGTAAAGACTTGGGGGTCCATCACCGGCACTGCAGCGCGCCGACAGGAAGACCGGTTCAGCACCCATAAAGCCCTAGCGGAGATGATGAAGAAAAATGGAGGGGTGAGCGCCTTCGAGAAACACTTAGGATACGGCAAGGGCGTGTCCGATTCAGCCCACTTTGGAACCCCGGACGAGCTTGAGAAGGCTTTTCACGACATGCTCGGCGCACGCATCATACTCTACTTCCCCAACGACAAGGGCGGGGTGCTGGAAGTGCTCGGTGAAGCTGGGTACGTCGAAGCTAAGGAAACCAAGAAGATGGGGGGCTTGAACGATCCGAAGAGGCTGCTCAAGCGACACAAAGCGTGGCTCGAGGGCAAGCCACAGAACAACCTCGACCTCGATGGGCACGAAAAGCAGTTCTCTGGGTACAACGCCTTGCATCTGGTTGTCAAGGTGCCCAAGCGGCTGCAGCCGCGGGACTTGGGAGACGCAGCCCTGATCTGGGACGTGGCAACTGTTGAGATCCAGGTCGGCACCGTCATCATGCATGCCTGGTCCGAAGTCGAGCATGACATCACTTATAAGACTAAAGGACGCAAGGTGACCAAAGACGAGGCGGGACTTTTGGACATACTGAATGGCCTCGCGATTGCGAGCGAGATTGGTCTTCGCAGCTTCAACTCGCCAAAAGATGAGTGGCCGTACGTCACTGCTCTCAAGGAGCTGCGCAGCTGGCTGCACCAGTTCTACATAGGAAAGAACTGGAGCACTCCAGCCGCATGGGTAGACCTGGAATTTGTCTGGGATGTCTTGATCAAGAGCAAGAAGAATAAGCGCGACTGCTTCATGTCTCTGGCCGAGTCAGCCTGGAAGACTCTGGCCGTACTCCAAGGGACGACCGGCCTCGAGCTTGACCACCTTCTTCCCTATGTCATCCTGGACCGGCTCTGTGAGGAAGGAAGTGGCAAAAGAGGAGACTCTGAGGCGCCACTGGGTGATGAGGCATATAACTTGGCAGTCCAGCTGGTGAGCAGCCTAAACCTGGCGCAGAGGCTCAGGCACAGGACGGCTAAAGACGGTTCTCATTACCAGTCTGACCTGCTGCGCCTCCACTACGAGGACTTGTTGGCCAGGGATTCGTCGCTCACCGCCAACACGTCGGTGCTCGATATTTTCGACATACTTCACCCCGACCGTCGGCGCTGCACGCCAGGCCGCGAGGCGTCCCTTGCCCACTACTGCAAGACGCTCCTCGATAGTGCACCGACCATCGACGATATCAAGAAGACTCTCGACGCGGAGAGCAGAAAGCCAGAGAAGCAAAGCCTTCTGGACAAGGCCGAAGACATGTTGACGATCCGCATCTTGACGGGGCTCGCGAGATGCGGCTTCACCGCGTGGCCCATACTTGCGAAGTCGGGCGAACCAGGGGGGATGCATGCCCCGAGAATCATCACCATCCCTGGGGCCTTGCTGGTCGGCCCCGCTCTGCAGTTCAACAAGGTCCAGGACGCTAAGTTTGACAGCTTTGTGGACAAGGAGCAGCTGCGAAGGGAACTCCCCACTCTCTCCACGGACTTGCGCCACTTCCTCGACAAATACACGCGGCACCTCATCCCTGTGGACCCCAATCCCCAGCACCAAGGTGTCGGAATGTGGCAGGTGGATAGAAGGAGCCGGCCGCTCAAGGTACACGGTAACCAATACTGGGAGATGGGGAAGGATGATAGTCCCCAGCCCGCCATGGCCATCCCTGCCGAGGGGGAAGCAGACGACTTGGCGGATTGGCCGGTGGGGTTCAAAGTGACGGCCGGGTTGTTCCAGCGGCTCCGTCTTGATTACCGGGACCAGAGATCCAAGCCGTTGGAGCCGAAGCGTTGGTGGCAGTTACTCAAGCCTGACGACCTCCCTGCCGACCCGGCATACGGCCAGACTGGGAACACTAGGAGCCAGGGAGCCGTCGTACGGCTACTAATTGACAAGGGCACCTATACCAGATTGGTTGATAACAAGGAGCCGACCGCCCTGCTCGGGACCGTTCCGAATGGGCGCGAATCCGCTGCGAGGCTGCTGCTCTACTCGGAGAGCACCGATAGTATCTCCTAGGTAGATTGCCAGAGGGAAACAACGAGACTATTGTCAGGCCGCCGTGCAGGGTAGCCGAGTGACCGAGCCACAAGTGACTGCAAGCACTGTCACAAGCTAGCGCTACCTTCAGATGTGAGACTAGACGTTAGAAGTGTCGCCAGATTTGGCGAGGAAGACAAATTCCATTTGCATCAGAGCTTGACTAAGACAGAACGCGTGTGCAGCGCTACAGGGCATCTTCGAGGTGGTCCTCTATTGATTGTCGTATATTGGTTTCATGCCGTCTGTCATGTAAGAGAGAGGTTGCTCAACTGCGTTGAGCTGGATCCTGGATCAGGATTTCTTGCACACCGAGTACCCAATGTGTGTGATAGGGATGGGTGCGATGCCAAATATAGTAGAGCTTATAAGGACTTATCATACTGTCTTGGTTGAGACAGGAGTTTTACGGGATCGTCTTTTATTAAGACCGTGGGCTCACTACCCGGAAGCCCTTGTTGAAGTTGATGATTGCAGATGGTCCACGCACGACGAATGGAGAGACTGTGCAGTATATAAAAAGAAGGTTGACGCATTCATCTAGATACCGTGTATAGCAAATGAAAAATCAACCCCACGCGATTCCATTCCATCACCGATTGGATAGCCCAGCTATCGTAAAATTGACTCCAGCGATGGCGACAACCTGTTCTTCATGATGCCCAACGTCCCGCGGCGACACGTCATGTCAACAGTCTTGACTTCCTACAGTACACCAGTATCCACTATGCCCCGGCTATCGACGAGCTCTTTGCGATCCAGCACCAAGAGTCATGACCCGTTGGGTTTCCGCACATCCACAGTAGCAGGGATCCTCAAGTGTATCGTGCCTGCGTCTGATAAAGCAGCCGGCACAGACAATCGTCCCGGGCCGTAGTTGATGCGAGCGGCAGCGTCCGAACGCCACCCGGCGGTTTGGCAGTGACAGCAAGCGTTGTAATGCTGGACCGAAGAGGCGGACAAGGTGGACGAAGTGGGCGAGGCCGACGAAGTGGGCGAGGCCGGCGAAGCGGGCGATGTAGTGGCCGAGGTGAGCGAAGCAGAGGATGAGATGGATGGAGGAGATTGTGTCGTAGTCGAAGGCGGCAAGGTGATATCCAGCCTTTGAACCTCGTGCTCAATCCATGGGCCAATGTCCCGCAGGAAGATGGCGATGTTAATCAAAATGTCCGTGGGGATATGGCTCATTTTGGGCGGGCTTTGGGCTTTCTGGAAGCTGGACTCGACTTGGAAAGAAGTTTGGAAAAGGGTTGGAAAGTGCTGATGAGAATGTTCAATGGGGAAAAGGTAGTGAGGTGGGTTGGAAGTGCTGATGAGAATGTTCAATGGAGAAAAGTAGTGAGGTGATGACAACAGAGAGACAACAACGAGGAGAATGCTGCTCTATTTATCCTCGTTCAACCCATCTATCGGGGCTCTCCGAAACCCCTGTTCACGTGACTATCAAAGCTGCGCTCCAGGATCACGTCCTGGAAGTTGCAGGATCGTAGTTCAAACGCTCCTGTTCGTCTATCCTAGGCAATTTCAATCTCAGCTCTGATTCATGCGTCTCGGTTTCATGGCCTTTGAAGCCAGGGACTCGCAGCCGAGATCAAGGGGTTGTCTCGACATGGCCATCCAGCCGAACACGAGCATCTGGCATCAACAAGCCCTACATCGGTTACAGCTTCAATCGTACGATGCGGTAGACGCTTCATACAGAGCAGTGTTAGTGAAAGAGCAGCAAATTTGCAGGCGTTCGTGATAGAGAGCTACACGGCGTGGAGATCTCTATACGGATCTGATCACTTTACAACTGCTATCGAGCCTGGATTTCAGTCTGGTATCACCATCTTGAGTTATGGAGATAATACGCATCAAAATGAGATATTCATCTAACATCTACCCTTAGCCCTACATACGACCCTCAAATACCATATTGCACTAAACTACCGCTTATTTCTTGACGCTGGCAACAGTGCTGTGACCTAAATCGTGGCGGTTACATAGCAACGTGGATGGAACCGGTGTCCTCTTCCATAGAGCTTGCTGACAGCTGCGATGAGCGAGGGGAATCGTCCAAGATCGAGCCCTCGCCACTGGAAACGCGGCCTTTGTTCCGGGGAGACCTTCTCTTTCCATTCTCCTGGCCCTTAGCCGTCTCCCCGCCAGGGGAATCAACCTGTTTGCGTGCTTTGGTTGACGTAGTCGCAGGTGCCGGCCGACTCTTTGGCCTGGGTTCAATCTGAAGATGGTGGTTAATAATGTGATAAAAGGCAGACTTGTCGATTACCAGTACTTTCTTCTTTTTGGCCAAGTTTGTGGTCTCAGAGTCGTCGTTGTGTTGTCTTTTCCGTGAGCCAGACTCTGGCCACAATCCAAGGGGTACGGTCATGAGTTGATAAATCCTCAGGCGCTCCATTCTCGCCTGCGGATCCTGGCAAGCCAATTGAAAGTTTGCATGGCCCTTCATGCCACAGTTGGGGCACTTCAGTAACTCCTTCTGAGAAGGATCGATGCTACAGTCCTTTGTCAAATGAGCCTCACTGCATTTGCCACACACCCGAGGCCAATAACAGTTCTTTGCTTTGTGCCCGACTTTGCAACAGTTATGGCAGAACTGGGGAATGGGAGATTGGGGAAGAAAGCTTATCGGCACCGTTAGTCTCAAGACGGCCAGAGAAGTGTCCAACTACCTACCGGACATGATAGAAACCTGCCTGGAAGAGAGGCCTGGGGCACGAAGTCTTGGGCAACGCTAACCAATTTGGTCTTGACCCAATTGTCGGCCAAACGTCGAGGTAGGAATAGGGCGATGCCCTGCGTGAAAAATTTGGCCTTGAAGTTGTCTTGATCGCAGATTGCCGAAGAAACGCTGAACAAATGGTCACTTTCCAGGTCGGTAGAGTTAAGGCCGATCCACTGCCATCCCCTTTGTGTAGTCAGAAGCCGGGTGGAGGAGGACTCCTGGGCAGAAGATGGTTCTCGACGAAGTTACCACCGGTATGCTGAGAGGGTGTAATAGGCGAGGCAACGGTTGGCTCAATATGATCAGTCATATTATCGAGCTCTGACTCCATGACTGGCCTGCCGTTGCCATCGTGGAGCGGTCGTGACGGGCGTTCGGGGGCAGGAGTGCTTGACTTTCCACCTCTAACAGGCAACCTAACCCCGGCCGCTTTGCTGAAGGATGTCATAGCTTAGAATATATTCCAGGGGACTGTAAAGAGCAGGTTTTGGAAAGAAGATTGAATTGAAAATGGAGAAGATAGAAAGAGCTGCACAGGAGGGCTCAGCAGGTAGCTTTGTCACATCTACATCGCCATGCTATAGCAGCTCGCCGACGGCTTCTCCTTGCCATCGACGTGTTTCCTCACCCAGGGCGACATTGTGTATTTTGTTTTGAGTTGATTGTTATGTTTGAATGCACACCGTTGTCATCAGGAAGTGTCCGAACGCGTCAAAGCCCAACCCTGTCTAACAGCGTTATCTTCAGACGAAGAGCGACTTTCAATGCGCTTCTTTGCCGATGTTTCGGATAGCAGATGAAATTTCTGGGACATGGTTAGGCCTTTTGGAATAGCAATGTAAGGAAGCATGATTGCGCACTAGGGTTATGATCTTTCGGCTGGTCCCCTTTCACTCCGGAGTGCGTTCCAGGTCGATACAAGTAATATCCAAGGGTTGACATAAGGGGTAACAAGAGTGCTAGCCGATACCCCATACTCCGTATCAGCGTAGAAGTTATGCAGGGATTTCCTCATCCTATGTCCAAGCCAGGTGCAGATCCTGTGGCCCAATGCAATAAATGCAATAGAGAGCAGTGACTTCAAGGAGATGTAGGTGACACACGAGAGGACTGTAAGTTTGAAACGTAGATATCAGACATAGCCACGCCAGTACTCCGTAGAAGGGTAGAAGTTCTACGGCAGTACCCGATCATGTCATCCATCCGGATTGCGAGTTCCCGATTCTATGCGAGATCGGTGACTCTGAGGATGCTCTCTCTCATGTAGGGGTTCTATGATGATCACACCAAACCTACCGACCTGGTATACTCATATCACGTACTCCGAGGGGCCCTACTCATGGCGACTGATCTCTATCCGATGAGGAATCCTGACATGTCTCTTTTTCTGGTCAATCCACCAATTCAATCCTTGAAGTTGCTGGTCTGTGTTCCATTGGGGCACACGAACAGAAAACCATACATCCACCAATCCTTGATTCTAGGCGGATCCATGGTCCATTGGTGACCATGAAGAACCCTGATTCCCACACATCTCCAAGTCTAGATGGTTATTTATCGTCTATCAGACCTGTTAAAAAGTCAACTGACTTTTTTGAATATAGGTATTCAATTTTAAAATATTCAAATTTGAATATTGAATATTGAATATTTGAATATTTGAATATTTGAATATTTGAATATTTGAATATTTGAATATTGAATATGAATATGAATATAGATATTCAAACTTGAATACCTTAACTATATAAAGTCAATATTCATATTTAAATTTGAATATTTATATTCAAAGTCAAATATGACTTTATATAGTTAAGGTATTTATATTCATATTCAAAAGTCATATATTCAATATTCAATTATTCAATATTCAATATATTCAAATGAATATGACTTTTTCACAGGTCTGTCGTCTATTCTAGATGGAGATGCTGTCCTGAATCCAGATAATGGTATGCTCATGATTGGAGTCAAAAAGCCAGCCAGGAACTGACCAACCAAGACGACTCGGAAAACCCAGATACGGAAAACGGCAGCGGAACCTTCGAGGTTGATTTCGAAAAAATCCTGTTATGTTTGGCGACGCGTAAACTAAGAGATTGTTGGAACTAACAATCCATAGACCAATGGGGTGGAGCTGAAAACTCTCCAGTGCAACCTCAAGGGATGCGAAAAGCGAACTAACGCGCTGTCAGGCATTGTCGGAAAGCAATCTTATTTTCCAGATGTGATAGCCATACAGGATGCCCCGTCCAATCTCCAGTTCTTGCGAACCGGGAATCTTACCGAGTACCATCTTTGGTACCCTCCGACTGGAAAACCACTCGAAGCTAAAGATCACCACATGCATACCGTCTATGGTCGCACATTGGGGAGACGCTGCAAAAAATACGTGGATACCACCTCAGCATCAGTCGACCTCGCTTCCTCAACGGCAGCCGGCAAACGAAGGCCTCACCTCGTCGCTTTCTTGGTGAGAAAGGCAATCCCGGAAGATCTATACGAGATCGTGGAGCATCCCTGGTCCAACGGCATGGTAATCACACTCAAACTCACGCTGGCATACACAACGGTCTATATACACAACGTCTATCGGAATACAAACGCCGAGGATGGCGTCTTCTCCATGAAGAAGTTTGTCGAGCACTGCTTTTCGTCAGAGAGTGACATCGTACTTGGCGATTTCAACCTGTCGCACAAGCTCTGGAACCCCAAATTCGGCTCTGAGAGTGACAAGGACGCCAAATATCTGGCTAGAAGCTTGAAAACACGTGGTATGGCGTTGGTAACCACGCCGGGCGCCATCACCTTCACACGATCGACAGATGCAGAGAAGCAGTCATCAACCATAGACCTGGCCTTTGTCAGTAACGCCATAAACGACGGCGGCCCAAAGTGGAGAGTCATCAACCACCCCGGTTTCCGGTCCGATCATCGACCCTGAGAGACCATCCTGCCCCTGCCCACCCTGCTTCAGGTCGGTGCGCGTTACCTGTGGAAGTCAGCCAACGTCCAAGGCTTGACCAAATTTGTGAAGCACAAATTGCGCCAAGGCAGCCTCCCACAGCCTACGACAAAGGGCGAGATCGATGCTGCACGTGTGAAGCTGGTGGACATCCTCAAGGAGGGCATGCCGAGCTTCGTCCCTTCTGTGGATCCTTTCCGACCCCGAGCGCGGCCGTCACCCGCAGGCGAGACTCCGGCGGACCGCAAGCGAAAGTATCGGGAAGCAGTTTCTTCGACGGCAACAAATATGGACAAGGTCCATCGATGGGGAAGAAACGTCCAACGGCGAGAGCAGCCAGCGACGTGGTCAAGGACAGAGCATTTCAAATCCGACGAGGGGAACGTGTCGGATAGCGCAACCATGTTCAAGATGTACATGGACGCCATCTATGGTGATGGCAATTGGAGCCCCAGCCAAGAGAGGAATCCAGAACGGCCTAAGCACCTGCCCGACACCTTCGAGCTCGACGGCGCCTGCAGAACCTCCGTCGACGAGATCGCCGCTGCCATCAAGTCGCTCCCCACGAAGAAGGCCCCAGGGTTGGACGGCATTGCCAACGAGCTCCTGCAGATGACGTCGAAGCTCATAGCACCCTACTTGGAGCCCATTTTCAATGCCTGTCTCAAGCTCGCGTACCATCCTAAACTGTTCAAAAAGTCTCGCACCGTTCTGTTCCACAAGGCGGGCAAGGATCCGACCATCCCCAAGTCATATCGACCCATCGCTCTCCTCCCGACTCTCGGCAAGCTGCTGGAGAGGATCGTGTGCCACAGAATTATAAAATACATCGAGGCGCCAACTTGCGGTCAATACATCCCCTTTCACCAGTTTGGCGGCATCCAGAAAACATCCACTACCATGGCCCTGCAGTCCATCATCGACTTTGTTATGACGGGATGGAGGCATGCCAAGTACAAGTGCGTCTCTATCCTGGCCCTTGACATGTCTGGCGCATTCCCCCACGTCTTACGAGAGAGCCTCCTGCAGACCATGATTGACAAGGGGCTCCCTGACTATCTCGTTGGGTTTGTCTGGTCCTTCCTTTGCTGCAGGCGGACCGAACTCTGTATTCCTGGCCACGAACCTCAGTTTGGCTATGAGAATCAAGGAGTGCCGCAGGGCAGCGTCTTTTCCCATATTCTCTTCCTGCTCTTCTCCGCACCAATGACAGAATTTGCCACCGCAATTCGCAACGGAGAGTATCGACTGGTAGCCTTTGTCGACGACATCTACATCATGGCACGATCCGGCTCGTGGGAGAAGAACTGCAAGATTCTTGAGAAGATCTATGCGAAGCTGATGGAATGGGCTGTGGAAAATGGCGTCACCTTTGGTCCCGAAAAGTTCAAGCTCATGCATTTCTGCAAACGCGGCCAGAGGAACAACGGCCCCGCGGCCAGCCAAGTATCTTCCTTGATACCCAAGATTGAGGGGCTGCCGGAGAATGTCTTGAAGCAGGAGATGACGATTCTCGGTGTCGTCGTCGATAGCAAGCTCTCGTGGGCTGGCCACGTCGACCAGATCATTTCCAAGGTGGAACGTGCCATGAACCGCATTAGGAACATCTCGGCCCCCACCTGGGGCCCCAAGCTGCGCTTCATGGTCAATCTGTACATGTCATACATACAGTCCATTTTCACATATGCGTGTCCAGCATGGTACATCGACGGGAAACGCATGCAGGGTACCTTTCCCAAGAAGGAGCAGGATAGGCTCAACAGCGTCCAGTACAAGTGTTTGCTCCATATATCCGGGGCAATGACCGGAACGTCGGTCGCGGTTCTGCTACGGGAGCTCGGCATCCCCCCCATTTCCGACTTGCTCAGGTCCAGAGCTCTCCTGCATCAGGCTGTTGTATCCCACACCCCTCGTTGGACTAGGCTTTTTGAAGAGCGCAAAAAGGCTCTCAGCAACGCGAAGCTTGGCAAGCATCCCCTCCATCAACGGGATCTTCAAGTGGAGGATTTGTTGAAGGGAGCGGCTGTTCATCCGAGGCAGAGTCAAGCCGCCCACACATCTCCTGCCGCATCTCAACACTCCCAGTCCAAGGCGAGAGCCACTGCGGCTTCGAATAATGCCCTGCGGCGCAAGACGAAGCTATCGCGCCATGTCAGAAACATGGAAAAGAAGGCGGCTGCGAAGCAATGGGAGGCGTATCGAAGCACACGGCGGTCCGGTAGTCGACAAACGCTGGCATACATGGACAGGGCAAACGGGAAACAACTACGTCTCTACGACGGACTCAGCCGTATCGAGAGCACCATCCTGCTGCAATGTCGGACGGGGAAGATCGGACTCAACTCATACCTCCACAGCATTAAGCTAGCGGGTTCCGATCGTTGCCCAAAGTGCCTCAACGGCCCCCATACGGCTGAGCACTTGTTCATTCACTGCAAAGATTCGAGGATGGTTCAATATCGCCGAGCGATAACCGAGTGGAGGAGCATGCATGCCGAGAAGAAAAGGGGTAGGGATGGTCCAAAACCCTTCGACCTTGACTCAGTCGAGGGACTGCTCGAATGGATGTCTGCTTTTCTTTCGGTAATCGCAGGCTTTGCTCTGAAGCAGTTTGGCATTCCGCAGTTCTCTGAATATGTCAATAGCCATGCTGGGCGTCCCGCCAAACGAGCGCGGACAGACAAAGGACCACGTTGAGACAATCCCAGATCCAGGGAGGCAATTAGGAGACGACGTGACATCTACGAGATTCTGCCACATGCAAAAGGGGGAGAGAATGGGTAGATTCATTATTTGTACTTCAGGATCAGATTGCATGTCAGGTACACGCGTGGGAAGTGCTGATCCTCCATTCCGGCGGAATGGAAAGCAGTAACTTCTGATATCACTTACATTGGCATACATATCTTCATGTTTCTTGTTAGCCTTTTTTCTAGAATTATGCGTGTGTTACCTCATGGTTAATACAGCCTTGTTATGTCTGTTCTGAGAGATCGGCCACGACAGACTCGAATACCGGTTCCTCCTCTTAAGCACAGCCCATTATCTTAGTCAAATTCTAGCACCGACGAAGTAAGAGTATTCTTGCAAGCTCCATCTCCATAGCTTGAACTCGAATTTCCCTGTTCACAGAAATAGACGCTGGGCAGGATTGCCAAACTAACGTTTGCATTCGGCAGAAACCAAGCCGGTCACCAGGGGTTCAAACTCGACCATGTCTGCAAAACGCCAACAAGGATCTAGCTCATTGGTCTCACGGACAATGTCTCAGTTATGAGGGGAATAGGGGTAGTCGGAGTGTCAGGCACTGCTGCCAAGCAGGAGAAGGAGTTGCTATCCATGCATATGTGTATGTGTGACACAACATGCTTCAAGTTACCAGTTGAACAGGCCCTTGAATCGCCCTTGCGCGTGTAATGATGCATGTCTGAGACATTCTGTCCCATACCTTGATCATAGGCTTACGCATGCCACATATTTGCCAGGTTTCGGTTTTTTGTGGAGTCACCATGAATGGCAAGATGTGGTGACATACAAACTGTGCTAGGACTAGCTAGACACTCTTTAGATTCTTTGTCTTGTATATAAAATGGTCTATGTGATATGTCTCTTTCCTGTTTTTAAGATATCTAGCCGAGCTATTTCTTGGCACGAGAGAGCCGTCTTTGTGCCTTATTATCAAGTTTTCCTCCTTTCCGACAGATTTCTATAATCTTATCAAGTTCTTGAACTTGATCGCGCATTTTTTCTTGGATTATTTTGTTCTTTGGCTCTGGGCGAGCCTTAATCCATTCCTTGGCCTGCTGTTTTTGGTCTTGCAGGCCATCTGTCGTCTTCGACAGCTTGGGCTAGCAGAGTAATGTTCCATTCTCAAAAATACAGATTAGCAATCTAACACTCATACATAGCAGAGTTAGCAATGTGTCGGTTGGTGAGCCTCATGCTGGAAAGCCAAACTTTTGCTGATCCGTTGGCTGACCGCCTCAGCAAGGTCTGGACTGGGGTCTTCGTACCTTTGAGGGCAAGTGATAATCCATGCTAAACTTTTCATTGGACATGAAAACGCTGACACTATAAGTAGCGGAGCGAGCCATTTTGGTATGTTTGTTGATTATGGCTGAATCATTCAATCATGGCAGCGAACTGAAACCTTTCTATCATACAATACAGCTAACGGATTCAAGTAGACGTGTGGTTGTGTGTGTGTGTGTGTGTGGGTGGGTGGGTGCGGCTGGTTTGGTCTTGGTATGCCTACCTTATTCTCATTTGGTCCTGCAAGGCTAATCACCAGCTTCTTGGCTAGGTAGAAGTGGCAGGTGTGATGTGGTACCATGAACCTTGACAAAGGGCTTTGAGCTAATTGCTGGCTTAAGTAGGTCTTGTTGGCTTGGTTAGTCCATTTGGTCTGATAGTCCTATTGGCTGATCCTTACCTTCAAGGTCGAGATGTGAGAAAGGTAATGTAAATCACCTCCCTTGATTGTAATCTGATCCTATAGCTAACCCTACGCTGACAGTAGAGGTTGTGGTTGATGATGAGATCGTTCTGTCCTGGAGGGGTACGTATAATTGTCTACAGTAGCAAGTTCCCGCTGACAGAACGAGAGAAGCAGAGAGCGTATCTTATAGACATCGAAGCCCCAACAGGTAGCACCTTATATTCTGAGTAAGGTTAAATTGGGATACTGATGAGAACCTAGATTGGTAAGTCAATTCCTTCGGCTATCTTGCCTGCATCCTGAAGGAAGTGGTACACAATGCGCATATTCGCCAATGGCTGACAGAGCTAGCCAGGCAGGAAACCCGACGACTCTCGACAAATTTTTCTCGCGTACGCTATCCGATGCCTTCATACCGCTCAAAGAGAACTCACTCATGTAGGAAGGCAGCAGCAACTTTAATCCAGTCACCCGCCGAAGCCATGTAAGCCTCTCGCATATACGGCTTGCAAGGAACTGACTCACTCAGCAAGCCAGCGGCAGATCCAGTCACCGGAAGCCATTTTGTGCTCCCTACCACACCTCTACAGTATGAGACAAAGACTGACCAAGACAGGCAGTCATCGAAAACCTTGATATCGCATCATCGGTAGGTCATTTGATGCCTCTACGAAACACATTGCTTACTGGTGAAGACAGCAGTCTCGATCAAGCCCCCCGGAACAAGCCGTCTCGTACGTTGCGTGTACTATGCAGTACATACTTGATCAAAGGGTGGAGGGCTGACTCACTTAGGCGGCAGACCTGACTGCGTCACTCGCCAAAGCCTCATCGTATGTTGTGTATGCTACATGGTACCTGACCAGAGAGTCGGTGGCTGACTCTCCAAGGCAGCAGGCCCGACTGCATCACTCGCCGAAGCCACATCGTACGTGTATGTACTACGGTACTCCTTGTAAAAGGAAACAAGGCTGACTTGAGAAGATGGACCCTCCGGCGGAAGCCATCTCTGTGCGTTGTGTGCCAATGCAGAAAGGCAGCAGCTCTGATCGAGTCACCAGGCAGAAGCCTTCCCGTATGTTGTACGCACTAGGCAATGCTGCGACATAGCAAAAGCATGCTGACGTAGCTAAGCAGGCGCCCGACGCCACGGCGGCATCTTCTAGGCAATTGCGGTATGTAAGTGGGGAAGATTTGAGAGTTAAATTCCAGAATGACAGGTGGCTGGAAAACTTTGACATCCGCCGCAGCCACAAGGTATGTCAAGTTTCTTTGCTTGTTCTTCTGTCAGATGCTGAGCTGATCTAGCGTCAAGCTTTTCTCAATCGAGTGTGTATGAAGTCCCCCCTTGCTTCTGATCAGCCACTGAGATTGCTACTCCTATAGATTTTCTAACCAATTGTTATCTATTGATCTGATATCGTCTTTATCGTCAGAGGGGGCCTCCTCGAAGTCACTGGTCTGTATCCCATTGGGGCACACGAACGGGAAATCCCACATTATATGCCAGGCTCAGGCAATTTCCAAGACTTCTTGCTCTGCCATCACGCATTTTTTGATGCGTGGTCGCAACACCTATTGTTTTTTTACCGTCCCATTGCATTTTTATGCTTGGCTATTCTACCTACTGTCTTTATTGTCTTTTACTGTCTCGCCCATCAGTCCTCGGATGATGGGCACTACTGTTTTGTAAGTACTCTCACCCCCTTTTCTCTTGCACTGGACTGATACGAACGGCGGTGTACGTGCTGCCAAAAACTGGAGGCGCAACAGACGGCGGAAGGTCATATCGGTGCAGGTCAATACACAATAGGCAGAACATGAAATAGAAGCAGCTGAAGGGATTGGTCAGAATTCTGGGGTTTTTTCTTTCTTTCTTTCTTTCTTTTGGGGGGGTTTTTTTCTCGTAAGCTTTTTCATGACTTGTTCCAGGCCGATTTATTGTGGAGTCGCCGTCTGACTCACTCGGCAGTAATCCGTACGCCCAGTAAATAAGCTTTTCCCGGCAACTCTATGCGGACCGAGGATGAAGATATAAACACCCCTGCCTCCCATTCAGCTTCTCCTTGGCAATCATCTCTTTCCCACACGCACTTTCTCAACCTGTCATCATGCACGTGCTAAATCTCCCTCGCGAGGTCCGCGACCAAATTTATGCCTACTACTTTATCCTCGAAAACGGATATCGATTCAATTTCACCACCAAGAAGCTCGAGGCAAATCCCATCGATGGCAACAGGGTTCCCATTGACCAGTCCCTGCGGCTCACCTGCAAGCAAATTGCCGACGAGACTCGGGGCTGCGCGCTATCCCTCAACTTCATCTCTTTCACGGCCGACAATCCGACGAATTCCGTGTCGACGCCGCTGTCTTCCAACAATGCTTCGACCTCCAGACCAAGATCCTTGTCAACATACTTCAGTATCCATCGCCAGATGTAACTGAATTCCCCGAAACCGAAATGTGGGACGAGGAGTTCAATCGTCAGGAATTCTCCATTCCTTTATTGGACGAAGTCACTTTGAAGAGTGCCCTATGCGATTACCCTAAAATGGAACCCTACCTCCGAGTGGCGTTGAAGTGCGAGGAGAGAATCAACGACAGCAAATTCGCACATGACCTCGGCCTGCCTCCATCATACAAGTACAGGGCGCTTGCTCACCTCGTTGATACGTGTGTCAAGCAAGAGACTGTACAAAAGATCTTCCGCCAGTCCCTCATCCTCTGCGTCCACCCTCGCAATCTTTCGATCAGCACGGCACTAGTTACTCCCTGGCTTCACCCCGGCGCACCGCCGGAGGCATTTAAGCTCATGCGCAGGATGTACGTAGGGGAGCGCGCGGTTTTCAGAAGGTTGACGCGTGAGTACTGGGAAATGCCACATCACGTTGACAAACTTTTGCGAAACCAATTTACCGAAGGGAAATATCGATTTTCAGCGGCGGCGGCAGCGCTTTCCTTCTTCAAAGTCTTCCCATGGGAACTACATCAGTACCTACGAAGAATTGTATTGCATGAGAATGCGGTATCCGTTGCCCGACCTGAATGCCATGGGCTTGGGTTCATTCCACTTTGTCAACTCAACCCACAGCTCCGCATCGAGCGTCGAGTGGATATTTGGAGGACCGTCTTTCAGACTATTAATGATGAGAGCCCCAGCCTCTTCTTTTCACACGAGAGACAGTGGCTCGATACTCCCAATTTGGATGGCACCCCGACCAGACGTCCGAGGAATTATTATCGGGATGACCAACCTTTACCCCCAGGTTTACCATCTCATCTTGCCACCCATCGCCTAGGCTTGTGGATTATGGAGGCCCTTGAATTGAAAGATTCGGGTATGCCTCCTGGTTCCTTTAAGCTGGTTCTGGACGGAGGACCCGTCTCGGACCAATGCTCAGAGATATTTCGCACTCGTGTCCAGCGCGGCGCTGTCTGGCAGGAAGCATATACAAGAATTTTGGACAAGACGGCACCAGAGGAAAGGGATTGGTTTCAGGAGCGACGCGCCCCTTGCTGTAAGTCAACAACCCTAAGCCAGGAGAAAGTTACAGAAATTCGTGAGTTTATGAACTCACCAACCGCTAATGCCTGGCAGATTACTTTGATGGATTTCCGGAGGCCATATTGGATCTCGCTAATCAACGGTGTGATATCGTCGAGTGCTCCTTCAATACCGGGCCGTCCATGTGGGATGTCGAACAAGAGCTTTCCAGGTTTCGCCTTTCCAAAAAGAGCTTCGTGGATTGGTTTGCAGAGCAGGAAACGATACTGCACCCAGATCCACCACTTCCGAAGTGGCGCGATCTCCTCGCCGAAAATATCCTGCCACAGTTCTTTGACCATGATTACGCTCAAACCCCTATTTACCATACTGCCGACTTGGTGATTAGGCTCCGTCCCGCATTTAAAAAAATTCACCTTAACGATTCGGACAGTGACTCTGAGGATACTGAAGAGGAAGACGAAGACGAAAGCAGCGACAGCAGCATTGACTTTGATATGCCCGAGGAAGACTTTTTCCAGAAAATGGCGCCTTTGTCCGCGAAGAGGCCGATGGATAATAAAGGGCTGCGCCTTAAGAAGAAGAAGGAGGAAGCAGTGGCCCAGTGGATAGAGTCTGTTTCGATTCATGATGATCAATCTACGCAGTCTCCGAGCCAGAGTGCTATGCCGAACAGAAAGATCTGTGTCGAAGCATCAGATAATGAAGATGACGATAGCTCGTCGACCTGCAGCACCAGCAGTTCTGACAGCCAACCAGTTGGAAACAGTATACTATTGCCTTTCTGGTACTTGCATAATACTATACTAGGAGGTGGTGAGCAAGAGCGAGACTTGGAGATGATAGTAGGGATTTTCGGGCAGCATGGGGCGGAAGGGGACGGAGGCGTCGACGGGGGAGATGAGCAGGAAGAGGCAGTCGAGGAGGAAAGTACAGAGGGCGAAGATGAGCAGACGGAGGATCATACCAGCGACTAATCGACTGTTCCAGGTTGGGAATTACTGTCCATCCTATAGCCAGTACTTGACTTTGGAAAATGATGTCTTGCGACTCATAGTTTTACTCCCGACGCTGTGCCCCAGCGAGTAATTAGTGACTCAATCTTGGCAGACTGAGTAAAATGTTGTAAAATGTTGTAAAATGTGTGGATGTGGGATTTCCCGTTCGTGAGCCCCAATAGGATACAGGCCAGCGACTTCGAAGAGCCCCCTCTGACGATAAAGACGATACCAGAACAATAATATTGTAAAATATTACATTTACCCCTGGGTAAAAAAGTGCTTTGCACGTCCTGGCGGATGATCGACAAGGCTCTCGTCTGATCGGAAACCCCGGAGCAGCTAGACATCCCCAAGCTATGCAAGTGGCTTGCCTTGGGGGACGAAGATGAGGCTAAGAACGCTGACTAGCAGCAATGCGGAGGCACCACTGACCTCATTCCTGGGTTCGCAGGCCCGTATAGCTCTCCTCGTGGAGAAATGGACGACTCAGGAACTCGCCTTCTGCAACAACACAGCACCCCAACATGCATGCGAGGAACCAGAGCCTTGGATCAGGCGAGTCGAGCCCTGGCCCGAGAGGGACGCGTTCCAGGAATTGGAAGCTGCCCGCATGGCTGGATCACTTCAACAAGCACGACTTGAAAATCGTCTTCCGCTGCTGGGTCGCCGTCTGGGTCAGCTTTCTCCTCATCTTCATCCAGCCCGCCCTCGTCGACATCGGACAGGCGACCTTCTTCGCGGCCATTGTGCTATTCGCAGTGCCACCGGCTGGCATCCTCCTCATCTACCTCCTCGCAGCGTGCTCTCTGCTGCTGGGCATGTGCCTGGCCTGGGCTTGGGGCCTGCTTACCATGAAGGCTGGCCTCGCAGCGAGGCCAGGCTCCGAGACGGCTAGGATGGTGCGGTCTCTGGGGGAGCAGGCTGCTGCGAATGCCCGGAAGAGCGGCAGGCCAGTGGCGTGGGAGGCTCAGATACTCGTTCATGACGGGTTCATGCTCGATGCGTCTATCACGGCCGTCTTCTGGGTCATGGGCTGCGCCTTCATCTATGTTCTTGCGCGGCTACGAACCAAGAACCAGAAGCTGGCGCTGACGCAGCTTTTCGGCACCATTGTGATGGATTTGTTCCTCCTCTACGGCCCAGGCCTTCCGAGTTACAATGCCAGTCTGGCAACGACGCTGGTCAAGCCCGGAGCCATCGGAGTCGCGTTGGGCACTGCTTGCTGCCTCCTCTTTTTCCCCCAATCCACATCCTACACGGTGCTCGACAGCATGTGCAAGCTAATATCCACCATGGAAACCTCCCTGAATACAACCCGGCGGTTCCTGAACCACCAAGACACATCCCCGGCGGAGCTTCTAGCGATCCGGGGCAATATTCTTGGGATATACAAAGGAGCGCAGCAGGCCATTGGGTTCTTGCCGCTCGACATCTCGCGGGGCCGCTGGGGCGCCGAGGACGTAAAGGCTCTCCATGCCCCGATTCGCGAGATGATGATGGCGAGCCTGGCCATGCTCGATGTGCACATGTCGTGGGTGAGGTCGATGGAGAAGGCGAAGAAGCTGAGCATGGGCGTTGGAGAAGCAGAAGCGCCCCCGGCCGAGGATGCGCGAACGGAGAAGCCGGAACGTCATGTCCAGGGCCGTCGAGAGATGATGGAGGCTGCTCGCGTCATGGATGCCCTGCAGAATGCCGAGGAGGCCGTCATGCACGAAGAAGCCATGTCGTCGCTCAGGCAAACCACCGCCGAGCTTCTGGCCGTGTGTTCGCAGTCCATCAAGTTGTCCGTCACATGCATCCATACCGTAAACTCGTCGCGATGGATCAGGAACCCGCCGCAGCACCGATTTGACCAGCTCACGTCGGAGCTGCAATCGACCGTGACCGCACTGCGCGCGTGCAGGGAAACATGCGTCGCCGACACCACAGAGGGCGTGCTGGAGGCATATGCCGCCATGTTTAACCGCGACGGCAATCTCATTCTCGCCGAGGACCACCCTCCGTTGATGCGCGGCATCATGCTGTGCATGGTCATTGAGGAGCGGATCCTGGTCATGGCAGATGGGGTCGACAAGCTTCTCTCGTCGATTCTGCGGCTCATGAGGAGCCGCAACGAGTACCGCATATGGGTTCCTTGTCGCTTGCAGTATGCGCTGTCGTGGTTATTCACCAATAGGCTGTCTGTCCCCAGCTCCGGGACCTTCTCTGACTCGGAGAACAACCCGGACGACATCGACACCAAGGACCCCGTGTCACTGGAAGAAGACTCCAAGGAAGCGTACCACCGGCTCCGCGTCAGCAGAGGGTATACGCAGGCGCGCCCTCGCCGAAGCTGGTTCAGCATGGCTGTCCTTGGAACCGTCGGGTGGCTCTTTGACACTGCCGGCATGTTTGCGATCCGCATGGTGGTCGTCACCATCGCGACGGGCATTCCGGCTGTGATTCCACACTCGGCAGGCTTCTTCTACCGGGAAAAGGGCATCTGGGCCGTCATCACGGCGCAGATGTGCGTGGTCATCTACTTGGCCGACTTCACCTTTTCCATCCTCACGCGCCTGCTTGGGACACTGATTGGAGGTGTGTTGGCGATGCTGGCGTGGTATATCGGGTCAGGGAGCGGCCCGGGAAACCCATATGGCCTGGCCGCGAGCGTTGCGCCCATGATTCTCATCCTCGTCTGGCTGCGTATATATCTGCCGCCGGCCTATCTCACTGCCAGCATCTTGGGAGCAGCTACATCGTGCCTCGTGATTGGATACAGCTACGACGATGCGCACATCGCACAGTATGGCCTTCCCGGAAGGGGCTACGAGGCATTCTGGAAACGTCTTGTGCTCGTGCTAATCGGCTTTGCTGCCGCCACTGTAGCTCAGATATTCCCTCGGCCTCCCTCGGCGACCAGGCACATCTCCAAGACGCTTTCCAACACGGCCAATACGCTTTGCGACCACTACGCCCTTCTCTTGTCGCATTGGGGGAGAAGGGGATCGCATAGCCCCCTCGGGGCCGTTGCAGAGGAAATCTCCATCGGGGTGTCAGAGTCGTTAGCCTCTGTTGACGGAATGCTAGCATTGCTACGGTACGAGATATCGGGCAGCCCATTTGACCAGGCCTCGCTGCGACAGATCCAGGGCCACCTCTCAGGCATCAACCACGCATTGAGGAGGCTGTTGGACTTGTCGGCCTCTCTGCCTCATCATCTCCAGGACCGCCTTGCGCATCAGTTTGGTCTTCTCGATGACAAAATGATTGGCGACGCAATGGCAGTCTTGAATATTGTGGCGCAAGCTCTCCTTACGGGCTCCCCGCTGCCAGAGAGACTGCCAACGTCCTTGGTGCGGCGCTTCTTTGACAATCTACAGGAGCAGCACGCTCGGCCGATTTTCTCCAAGGCACTCGTGAGGGATGATGGCTACAGGAGGTACTGCGTGGCCATGGCGGCGTACCTCAAGTTTCTGTCGGTGACGGACGACTTGGTTGTGACGATGAAGCAGACGGTGGGAGAGCGGCATATCGTACACCAGTGGGAGGATGTCTAATCTCACCATGTCTCTCCTTTCATGGTTAATTAGTACATAATTATCGCTCGGTTTTTGTGGCTAGACATTGACATGATCATTGTGGCTGGATAACCTTTGAGCATCGGGATAAGACTGGTGCCTCGGCCTGCATCGGCTTCCATTCTGCCGCATGCAGATAGCGGTTGTGTATTTTGCCGGGCTTCGTTGGAGATAAATCAGCAGCTGTCCACCCCTCTGTACTTTGCCATTCATGTAACACTGCGCATAGCATTGGGGACTCTTGACCTCGTAACCCACATCTGCTTCCCGCGTACATCATGTCAGAAACCCTCCCCCCTCTGCCGCTTCCAGAGGGCGTCTCCGAGGACTGGGTGGACTGCACTTCATCGTGCGGCCTCAACTTCCACGTCCTCCAATCCGGAGAGCGCGGAAACCCCTTGATCATCTTTGCCCACGGCTTCCCCGAGATTGCATACTCGTGGAGAAAAATCCTGCCCGCCATCGCGCGCCACGGCTTCTACTGTGTCGCTGTAGATCAGCGCGGCTACGGTCGCACGACGGGCTGGCCTCGGCAGGCGTTTGACGAGGTCGACCTCGACGACTACGTCTTTACCAATCTGGTCCGCGATCTCGTGTGCCTCGTCTATAGGCTTGGCTACGCAAAGGCGCACAGCATTGTCGGGCATGATTTTGGGGCCGTGGGCTCGGCCATGGCAGCCTTGATGCGCCCGGACATGTTCCAGTCGACGGTTCAGATGAGCCATCCCCATCACCCACCGGCAAAGCCGCAGGTGGGAGAGGCACCATCCGTGAAAAGGCTTGACATCCAGTCTGAGCTGGCACGGTTGGATCCTCCCCGGAAGCACTACAAATGGTACAGCTCAGCTTCCGCGGCCGCTAATGACTGGGACAACCCACCGCAGGGCCTGGCAGCGTATCTTCGAGGCTATTTCCACATAAAATCGGCAGATTGGGACCGCAACGACCCTCGGCCTTTGGAAGGGTGGAGTGCGGAGAAGCTTGCTGTAATGCCCGAGTACTACATCATGCAGAGGTATAAGTCAATGCCGGAGACTGTGTCGGACAACATGCAAGGGGAAGACGCTCGCAAGACAGAGCGATGGCTGTCCGAGGACGAGCTGTCAGTGTACTGCGAGGAATGGAGGCGCACTGGGTTCATGGGTGCCCTCAATTGGTACCGGGCGCAGACGAGCTCGACTGTCCAGTCGGCAAAGGACATGTTTCTCTTTGCCGGTCGCAAGATTGAGGTTCCCTGCGTCTTCATCAGCGGTCGCCAGGACTGGGGAAACTTCCAGCAGCCGGGCGCCCTGGAGGCCTACGACGACCCGGAGGTGGTCGAGAAGGGCATGTTCAGAGGCTGCAAGATGATTGAGGGCGCTGGTCATTGGGTGCAGCAGGAGCAGCCCGACGCGGTTGTTGAGGAGTTGCTGGCGTTTCTGGGCTCGTTGGAGGTGCAATCAGGAGGTTCATAGGTAGTGTATAGGAGGGGTTCCCTGGTTCCTTATACAAATTCTTGTCAGTCGCAGCCTGTGTATTTACTTTTCTGCGATGGAAGAGCTTCAATGGTCTATTTCTATTGGACACAGTCAGTGGCAGGCTGCTTCCTTTACACGCATCACAGTGATGTCACTGAACGTCGGTAGAGGCGGGGTATTAGCTTTTATGATACATGCCAGCACGAGGCATGCATTATTCTCATCACTACACCAAGGCGACTGCAGCGCTAATTCTCAGGCGACAGAATTAAGTGACTCACAATACTTGACCGCCATCATGTCGCCCTTTTCTCAACTCAATGGGGCCTTGCTCGCCGCCCTTTCCTTCGTCGGTTCCGCTTGGGCTCAGCATCCAGAGCAGCTCGTCCTGACTCCCAGTGATCAATCCAACATTGGCCAGGCAGCGTACATTCCGAAAAACGTCCATGATGCGTAGGTGCCATCCAACAACGATTATGGGTCATGGGCTGACTAGAGACGCGGTTGCTTAGCTTGGTAGACGCAGAAATTATCCCCACGGGTGAGCCGGCGCGACAACAAACATGTGCTGAACAAGGAGAGGGTATGGGCTGACCCGTAACTAGTCATTGATGATTTCCAGCCTTCACTTGCTCTCGATGTGGAGTGGGACAAGGCCGAGGCATCTCTTGGAAACACGCTCAAGGTGAAAAAGGTCCAAGACCAGCCAGACTTTTCCCTGCGACCAGGCCACGCAGACGCGTCCTCGCACTGCCGATCTAACATGACATTCGTCATCACATTGACGGACCCGGATGCTCCCTCGCGCGACGACCCCAAATGGGCAGAGATGTGCCACTTCATCGCTGCCGGCCTGCCTCTGTCGCCCTCTGACAGCGACTCGTGCTCCGAGATTCGACTTGGCGGGCTCGAGGACATTATGCCCTACAAGGCGCCCGGCCCGCCGCCCAAGACGGGCAAGCACCGCTACGTGTTCCTCGTCTTTGTTCCCCGAAACGGCACGGCGGACCGATTGCATCTGTCCAAGCCCGCAGACAGGCAGCACTGGGGCTTTGGGGAGGGCCACGGCGTGAGGGACTGGGCAGACGAGAATGGGCTGTGGCCTGTTGGTATGAAGCTTGTCTTTGACGCATATCGATCGAGCTAATTGTTCTTCTTCTAGCTGCAAACTTTTTTTATGCCAAAAACAAGAAGCAATGAACAAGGAAAGGAACTAGTTGATGGAACTGCCGCATCCAATTCAAATGCGGTTATTGCTGGGCTGATTCTGCCGGGACAGTCAATTTACTTAATTTATAGCGGCCATTGCATTGACTGACGACGTACCAGAATGATTAAGGACATAACTTGTCTCATCTTTCTCCTGCCGAGTAACGAAGTAAAATAATAATTTGTGTAATTCATCTCGTGCCCATCCGGATTTATTCGCCTACCCTGGATCAGAATGCGGGGCCCCGGATCGCCTGCCATTGAGCAATCACAGTGGAGCCTACAGGCGCTCGGTGTATTTTCCACCGGTGACCCATTTCTTCCCACTTCACCCTCAGCATCCTGGCTCACCATCGCAGTCGACTGCACTCTTTCCCATACCTAGGGCCCTCGTACAACGCGTCATAGCTTCCCCCAGGCCAGCTGCGGGGACTCTGGCGACTTGCGAATGGCCGCCTAGCGGAGATGCGGAGAGACAGAGATTGACGAGCCGAAAGAGGGGAAACGCGATTGCCGACAAACGAGCAGCCAAAGGTAGCTATAAAGGCGACAGCCGCCATCCTCTCTGCGTGGACCGTTCCCTCCCCTCTGCTATCTGCCTGTCCGTCTGGGAGTCTTGCTCGTGCTGACACAGAATGCGGTTCCCCAGCCTCCTCGTCGGCGCCGCGCTGGCGTCTCCTGCCATGGCCGCACCGCCCAAGCCCCAGTTCCCTCAGTTCTTCAACTCGGCTCGTCACCCCGGCGCCGACCCTTACGTGCTCTACGACTCCCCCAGCGGCCTCTACTACGCCTATTCCACCGAGGGCGCCGACGATGGCTACAACTTTGCCATCTACAGCAGCCCCGACCTGTCCACCTGGCATCGCCACCCTGGCGGGGTATTGAAGGCTTGCTACGATGCTGACATGAACCGCGTCGACGGCGGCCAGGCCTGCTGGGCACGGGACTGGTACTGGGCGCCCGAGACGTACTACAACGACAAGACGGGCTGGTACTTCTTCTTCTTCGCCGGGCGCCTGCGCGAGGACCTGGCAAAGGACTACTTCCGATACTCGCGCTTTGAAGAGCCGTCCAAGATTGGCGTCGCCGTCTCGCGATCCCCCACGGGGCCCTTTCACGAGATCGAGTCGCGCCCCATCGATTACTACCCCTTCGACCCGGACTACCACGACGTCAACCTCATCATGGACCAAGCCCAGATGCTGCCGCCCCAGACCCTCGAGGAGGGCCACACTGCGCCCAAGGGCACCTATATCCCCACCATCGACGTCAACATCTTCTTTGACGACGACGACCGCATCTATCTTTACCTTTCCCGCAATGCCTACCGCAATTGGATCTGGGACACCCGTCTCGGAAAGTACATTGAAGAGTCCAACATCATCGTCGTCGAGATGGACCGAGCCTGGTGGGACGATCCCACCGCTTCCACCATGCCAGAGATCATTGCATCGGAGCGGGACGTCCACGCCAAAGATGCGACACTGCTGCCCTGCAACATCACTTCATACAACGGCACCGGCGAGCTCGGCCACCCCCCGCGCAAGGACGGCTGGCACACTGTCATCTCGTACGGAGAGGACCCCCAGGAATGGGAAAACTACCACGTCAACGACTACGCAGAGTACAACGGGGCGCGAAAGGACCGCCGATGGTCCGAAGGCAGCACCCTGCTGAAGCGAACAGCCAAAGATGGCAAGGCCACCTACCTCCTGCTCTACAGCGCCAACAACTACGAGGCATCCAACTACGGCGTTGGCTTCGCCACGGCAGACTCACCCCTGGGACCGTTTCGCAAGTCGGCGCAGAACCCCGTCCTGTCGCAGGCTCCCGATGCCGAGATCCCCATCTACTCAACTGGCCACGGCAGCGTCGTCGCCTCGCCGCCGCGAGACAAGAAGTACGTGATGGGTGCGCAGGAAATCACGCTCCACACGCCCGAGGGCTGCGAGCTGTTCTACATCCACCACGGGCGCAACGATACGACAAGCGCGCGTTCCATCTACACGACGCGCATGACGCTTGACGAGTCGCCTGGTGCGATTGGGTCTTACAATGCCATTTCCATGCACCTCACGCCGTTGGACCAGCCCGTGCCGCGGCACACTGCGCCCTTGCACATGGATGTCGAATACGACGAGGAGCAGGTCAAGGTACGCGTAACCTCGAAGCCCGGCGCGGCATTTGACCTGGTCGAGGCGTCCAATCGAGTCGTCGCTCACCCAGACGGCGAGACCGCGACATCCGTCAAGGAATTGGAGGGAGGCTGGTTCGCGGTTCAGTTTAGCAACAAGGCCCACGAAGTGGCATATCAACGATTACGCGTCGATGGCAGTTGGTCTACCGTCACCCGCAAGCGAGTAGTATATAAATAAAACAGGCCGTGGTTGACACAAAGCTGCCGGGTCGAATTGAGAGATCTATCTGCCATACGATTGAGAATCACTTTTCCGCAACACCGTCTTCACCCCAATTGCCTCATCGACAAGCAAAACACTCAGCAGAAGTCGCATCACCACACCCAGGCAGAAACTCGGCGATCTGAGGATACGGACACGCGATTCTGCCATTGAGCTCGCCGCCGGTAGCGACGACGTTGAACGGCAAGGACGCGGGCGCGACGCCATTCTCGACCCAGTTCCTCAGCGCGTCAAACGTCGAGTTTGGGTGGGCGAGGCCCTCGCAGTGTCCCATCGCAGGCACCTCGAAGTAGCGGAAGTAGTCGGCAGAGTCGCCGTCGAGCGCCAGGACCTGCTCGTAGTAGTCGCGCACCAGGCCCGCGGGGATCGTCTGGTCGGCCTGGCGACTTGGTGTTAGCGATCTTCTTCAATCTCTGGGCAGGCGGTTTGACCGCAAACTTACAAGTCCATGGAACGTAATCATCTTGCCGCCGGCCTCCCGGAACGCGCTCAGATCGTGATCGGTGGAGCCGACGTACTGATCAAAAAGGGCCTTTCGTCCCCGAAGCACCGAGTAGAACAGCTCCAGCGTCAAGTCCTCAAACGGAAAGCTGGGGTCTTCGAGCCCAAAGACCTGAAGCCACAGTGGCCCAAAGGGGAGCGGCGCGCCGCCACACTCCTCGCCGACGTCCTTGCACGTCGTTGCCGCGATGCCGGCAGGCGTCGTAATGCCAGTGAGGTCTGTACCGGGATGCTGCGCGAAGAACACGGGCTCGCTTGCCTCGTCGACGATGCCCGTCCAGGTGACGTTGGCGACGTACGCCGCGGCCTTGCTGATGGGCGTGTTGTCCGGATCGCTGCACCGGATAGCCGCAGCGCCGACGTGGTCAAAGGGGTTGAAGGCTTCGCAGGCGTCCGGGCTGGTGATGATGCCGTCCTCCACGTCATCCGTTGCGTCGCAGGCCGCCACGGCGATGGCCGTCAGGGAGTCGACCTCGCAGCCGTAAGGGTACTCGCCTGCCAGGTTCATCATGAGCTGTGGCCATACCCAGGACATGAAGATCTCGTGCAGCCGGATGGCGGGTGCTGCCGCCGCGATGCCGTCGTAGTCACCCGGGTATCTCTGCGCGAGGGCGTATCCCTGCAGTCCTCCCATGGAACAGCCCGTGTAGTAGGAGTAGCTGGGGGATTTGCCGTAGAAGCTGTTCACAATGCTCTTGCCGATGGCGGTCTAGATATCACGGTCAGAAAAGACGGAGGAGGCACCTCTGAGTGAGAAACCCACCATGTCGCCCAGCGAGGTGTGCCCCCAGTACTCAATCATATCCTCGTCAATCTTTCCCGAATCATCGAGCGCCCAGCTCACCGGGTTAAGCGGGCTGGCAAGTCCCGCATCCGTGGTATACGTCGCAAAGTTCTCATTGACGATGCCCGCCATTTGGTCGTATCTCAAGCGGCCCGTGATGAAGCCGCCGCCCCCGACGGCCAAGATTCGCTCGTTCCACGCCTCCTTCGGGGGCAGCCATACCTCGACAATGGCCTGGTCCTCGATCTGCGGATGGGAATAGGTTACCGTCACGTTGCAAAAGTCGATGGTTCCTGGGGGAAATGTGCCGTGGTTGGGGACTTGAGTCTGGGGGATTTCGTAGCCTGATACCGGGATCGCGGAGACTGCCAAGACGGTTATGCCTGGGAGTTCGGGGGCCGCGATGGCGCTTGGGGAACAGAGACAGCTTGCCATTGAGGGCGGTTGGATGGCGATACTCGGAGCTTGATGAATGAGAGAGCCAATTACTATAGAACAGAGACCATTACCCATAGGTAGTCTCCATTTCTTATATAACTATGCCGGTATTGTTGCTGTGTTATCGCCGATTCACCTCGGATATTAACCCGATAATTTGCTTACTGTTTATTGCCGATACCCCTCGGATGCTCTGATAACTTGCTCAAATCCTTTGAGCAATCCTTCGAGCAATCCTTCGACATTTCCATAACGTTAGCCCCGTTTGCAAGGCGCTGAACCCCTTCCGTCCCCCAATAGGCACAGGCCGAAGCTTTGGTTCGTGCGCTGCCGAGCAAACCCATGAGGTCCAAGCAAGGGCATAGCGGAGCAAAGCCATTTACAATATTCAAGAGCTAAGCGGCAGATTCTGCAGCTACCAGATACAGCTAAAAGACCACCATGCCCTGGTCCGCGACGATAATGCCCTGCTAATATAGCTTGCCCATGTGGCTTGGAGACCTGTTACTCTGGCTTCCGGCCAACGACAGTTCGAATTTCCATGTTGATGGAGACGCCTCGCTTTGCATCCTGCACCTCCTTCTTGGCATTGGTGAGGATCTCTCCATACTTGGCCGCATCTTTGGGTGCCATTTTCGACCTCCACTCTTCCCATACCATGAATGCAGGGTCGCAGTAGAAGGCGAGATGGGATGAGCCGCGGTACTTGTGCTCATCGGCGACAACCTCCAGCCCGCCCTTTTTGTAATACTCGGCAAGTTGGGAGACCCATCTGACGCAATTGTCAGCTCCTGTGGTTGTTATTATGATGATTGAAAGATAACATACCGGGCGTCCATTCGCGTGTCTTCCGTTCTGAGAGTGCTGGGGAATTCTCCGGCCTGCTGGAGCCACTCGATAGAGTGCTCGGGCTTCGACTTTTCGAATCGGTGCGTGGGATGATCCATCTCACCCCACTGGAGGTAGCCGCCGGGCTCTGTGATTGTTAGACAAGCAACGGATGAACAAGTATTGTCCGCTTACTCAGGAGCTTCATGAGGTTTTCAAGAATCGGAGCTGGGTTCTCGCTAATCACACACATGAGAAGACGGGTGTGAACCACGCTGATGCAATTAGCATATTATCAAGAAACACCGGACGGCAGGTTGAACAAACTCAAACTGTCCAGCAAACTCATCGGAGATGGGCTTCAGCAGGTCCATGACATCCAGCTTCGCATTGGCCGGGAGCCATTCTGGGGGAGGCGCTTGCGCTAGGTCAACGTCAAACCCGTGAAACGAAACATCAGGGTGACGGTGAGCGAGATCGATCATCCAAACACTTTCATGCGCCCCGTCAGTAAACACGGCCAACAGGCAATTTCCAATCCTCAAGAGAACCATCTCACCCTGTTCCCGTTGCTACATCGGCGACCTTTGCGCCAGGCTTCAGAGGGATTGACGGATGGACGTGGTAGCCCAGCTCCTCGACCCACAGATACTGGCATCAGAGTCAGTAGCCTGAAGTCTTGCTGTGGCGAAACTACGAACATGCTGAAGGTTCAGTCTGGATAATGCGTTAGCAGCTTGCCATTGCTGAAGAACGGATAGTGTTACCTCGCAGAAGATAGATAGTCTCTGCCGAGGACATATTCATGCTCTTTAGTTCCAGTAGTCATGGTGGATAGCGTCTTCTGCTCTCGGACTTCGTAGATGTTGACCGTGATTGATAGAAATTGATGCCTCCGTTCCACACACTTTTTATCACTCTACCACAAAGTAAACGACGTATTGCCTTCACTCTGACATCGCCTATTTCCCCTCTCGGACCGAACTGAATCCTCACCGGCGTTCATGGTGGCTGACACACGCCCGGTCAACCGACACTATTGCCGGCCCGAACGCCCGACCACAGATCGCCACCACACTGTATGATAGGGGCCGTCTTCTCCGGGCCAGAACGTATGGACCACCGTTCATCTTCATTCCCAGAGCCAATTGTGTACACTAAGAAAAATTCGCTCATCGTACGGTAGCTTCCCACCGCCAAAGATGGGCTACCCAGACCCGCCATTCCGTGTCATTGTCGTCGGCGCTGGCGTCGCGGGTTTAACAGCATCTCACTGTCTGGAGAAGGCCGGTATAGATCATGTTGTGCTCGAGCGGCGGGCGGAGATTGCGCCGCCTGAGGGTGCCAGCATCGCCATCTACCCCAACGGATCGCGCATCTTGGAGCAGATTGACTGCCTCGAGGCGGCAGAAGCCGCATGCGTGCCAATGGACCGATGGATATGCCGTCGTCCCGGCGGCAAACAGATATGGAACACTGGGTTCTTCGATTTTGTCAAGGAGAAGTGAGTGGAAGATTTGCAGAGTCCCGATCCGTTGTTGGGTTGGAGATAATGGCTGACAGAATAATCCGTGTGTAGCCATGGAAGAGATATTCTCCTTTTGGAGAGAAGGAACTTTCTCCGGATCCTCTACGACTGTCTTCCCAACAAGTCGCGTGTCAGACTGAATGCTGGCGTGGCTGGAATCAAGCAGTCATCCAGCGGCGTTGAAGTGGCATTAAGCGACGGCACCGTCGAGGTCGGTGATCTAGTCCTTGGCTGTGACGGTGTACACAGCAGAACGCGAGGTTTCATGTGGGATCATGCCAACAAGACTGCTGTGGGAACCATCACTGCCAAAGAAAAGAAAGGTGAGTTCTGCCAGCACTCCAATGCTCGCAGCGAGTCTTACATGGTTGCTGACCTCTCCCACAGCCATGAAGACGATGTGGAAGTGTCTCGTCGGAACTGGACCACCAGCGCCCGAGCTTGGCGAGCGCGACATGACCGTCACGCACGACAACCGCTACTCATTCCTTGCCCTGACGCAGCCGGATCGGGTCTTTTGGTTCGTCTTCTTCCACCAGGACAAGACCACCACATGGCCCCATCGTGACCGCTACACAGACCAAGACGCAGAAGCTCTTGCGGCCACTGTGGCCGATCATCCCGTGTCCGAAAGCATCCTGTTTGGAGAGCTCTGGAAGAAACGCGACCGGGGCCAGCTTATCGCCATCGAAGAGGGTGTTTTGGACCATTGGTTCCATGGGAGAATTGCCCTGGCCGGAGACGCTGTGCACAAGGTAGGTGCGCTTCTTAGGTGATGCCGTATCTTACTAAAGTCATGTAGGTAACTCCCAACATTGCGCTTGGTGGCAACACGGCAATGGAGTCTGTCGTGGTGCTATGCAACCACATCAAGCGCATGGTAACGGCGCAGCAAGGCGCAAAGCCAAGCCCAGCCACGTTGGAAAAGACGCTCATGGGCTACCAAACCGAGAGACATGCCCGAGCCAAGGAGATTATGGAGCTGTCCGGGCTCATCACCAAGGTCCAGGCGTGGGATACCCCCTTGCACAAGTTCATGGCCACCTGGGCTCTGCCTCTGCAGCCTGATCGTACCGTCCCGGATCAGCTTGGCGAGATTATTCGAGGAGCGCCCAAGCTTGAATTTGTTGAGATTGACGGGTTCGCCAAGGGTCGATTACCGTGGAAGGATGAAGAGGAGGCCGCGGGGGTGTCGGGTGTTGAGAAGCCGCTGAGTGGTTTTACGACGCTCGTGCAGGCTTCAAGTGCGGCTATGGCGATTGTATTTGTCGTTTACCTGGCGCAGCTATTTCCGATTGTCGTCCTACAATAGGCAATTACAAAGTCTCTTACCCGTAATCTGAGCTGGGGGGCCTCATGAAGCCGTCAAAGAACGTGTCGTGTTTCTTCGCAAATATCGCTGTACGTGCAAGCCCACCGGCTATCTTAGTTATAAAAGCACTCATTGGATGACTTGGAGAATAAAATGGAAAATCTTCAGGCAATCATTCTGTCGAGGCGCAAATGGAGAGGTTCGTAATGGCTATGTTGGATCTTGCTGCTTGATATCAAGAGAAGCAACCCTTATCGTCCTCCGTGTTTGTGGACTTGTAATGGTTAAAGAACCCTCTACTATAGGTTGCTCCGTGCAAATACGACTTCCCATCGTAAAGCTCTTAAGAAATTGTGGTTGCCTATGGGACTTGATGCTTAAAACGCACCCACGTTGTAGTAGTTAATATAAGGTCGATTTATCTAAACTGATGCTCTAGTATAGAGAAACCGCTATGTCGATCTAGTACGAGAACTTCTGTCCGACCAGCTCCTCACTCAACTTCCATAGCCTCTCAGCTTCCGAGCGACTGACGGCCCACGGTTTAATAGTCTCCCTCTCGGGGTGTGCGACGTGGGCATTGTCCAGATAGGCGCCGTTGTGTTCTGCTATGGTTAGTCAAATGGCTGCCCCATAGATTGATAAAACTCACCCTTCAGTTCAGGCGCTAGGGCGGCAAAGACGTGGGTGGCAATGCCCTCCTGCTCTGTCTTCCACTTGAATCCGGTCGCAAATCCCTCGGTATTGCCAAGAGCCTTGTCGACAGCATCTAGTAAACGTCAATACCAGTGTTTCTTGGATAACAACGGTGGTATTTCTTACTCAGGGTGGGATAGTCGACGTTCCAGTCGATGTGGTCCCCTAGTTGCGTACTGCCAATGACTCCGGGGTGCAGGCTGAAGGCTAGCAGACCCTTGGGGCCCAGCTTCTTGGCCAGGGAGACGGCCATCAAAATGTTGGCCGTTTTCGACTGGCCGTAGGCGTGCCACTTGTTGTAGGTCTCTCCTTTCTATATGTAGACACGTTAGCCGCCATCTGTGAGCGTCCAGCAGGAGCAGACGAACGCTAAAGTCGAGATCAGCCCATCGAATGGGGTTCAGACGATGGCCGTCGCTGCTGACGCTAACGACACGAGGAGTCGGGGACTTGAGAATCTTGTCCATGATGAGGTTGGTAAAGAGAAAGTGCCCGAGATGGTTGGTAGCAAATTGGCTCTCGAAGCCATCGGGGCTCACGGCATAATCGGTGCCCATGATGCCGCCGTTGTTGACCAGGACGTCAATTTGCGGGACATCATCCCATCCGTTGACGATATCAGCAGCCTCACGCACTGCGGCAAGCGAGCCCAAATCGAGCTTGAGGATTCGGACGCTCACGCTGGAGTTGGCCGCCGTGAGGGAATCGGCAACCTTCTGGGCCTTTTCCGCGTTGCGGCTTGCCAGGATCAGGATGGCTGGCTCGCCGCCCTTTGCCAAGGCCTCCACAAACAGCGCGCCGAGGCCTGCGGGGGACACGCCCGTAGTAAGAATGATCTTGCCCTTCAGCTCCGAGGCATACTCCTTGACGAGCTCGTCGCCGGTTGTTTGTGCATCATACGCCGGAGCCATGGTATCGAAGCGTCAAATCGGACAAGAGTTGAGTCAGTGTAGAAGATGGTGGATGCAGACGCGGACAAGATGTGCCGAGGAGGGGAAGGATGGAGTGTATGGTATCATTTGCTCAGAGGCTGAAGCAGACATGGCTTAAATCCGTGACTAATGGCGGCATGGATGGACACTCGGACCGGGGAGACGGACCGGAGATACGTCAGTGCTCCAGCACTCAGTCCCAAGCGAGTGCCTTACATCAAGGAGTTGGTGGCGCTGCATGAAGGACCATTTCGGGCACTGTGGCCGACAAGAAGAGGGGTAAGCGGCACAGATTGATCAGATCGGCCGCTCAGCTGAAGCCCCCTTGCCTATTATCACTGGGCCAGAATGGTAATGTTACATTCAGGCATTCACTAGCTGGTTGGCTGACATTGATCGGATTAGAATGCCCGAAGGCAATGACGTGCTGATATTGACACACTGCATTCAATAATGCACTATCCTTGGCCAATGGCAACTTTCTAGTTCATGGCAGTGGATGCAACAACGAGGGACTGCCGAGTCTCGACCACGAGGCCACTCTCCTCAACTAGAATACGACCGTTGCTGACAAACACGCTGTTCTCCAGATCCTTCAGAGCAGGGTCGGCGACGACAAACGTGTGGGATCCAGCTACACAACAAATGTCAGATGATGCGAGACGAGCCGAAGTCCGAGGGGACTCACTGGCAAAGCCAAATGGGACGGTGGCCATGTCGGGGTCCTGGTCAAAGATCTTGTGGACTTCAGGCGCCATCCTGATGACGCCGACGTAGCGGAAGTCGATGGATGAGCCATTCTCAGTTCTGGTGAAGTCTGTTAGCCACGGACATGTTCCCGAAAGGCGGGTGGAATCACCTGGCCATTCCGCGCAAGTCAATTCTTCCAAACTGGCCATCAGGGTCGAAGGAGAGCCAGTCGGCGCCAAAGTTCACAGTGGCCTTGAATGCGGGCTCGTAGCCGGGGACGCTCTCAATCGTTCCTGAGGGGGTACCCTGGCACGGGTTAGCCAAGCTGCAGGTTCCATGCGGGTGCTCATCACATAGGACTTTTGACGCCCCACGCCGACGGTGGGACGTCTTGGGTGAATCGCCGATACAGTTACTCACGTAATGGGTCATCTTGGATCCGTTGTGCATCACGCCTGCGCTCTTTGTGAGTCTCGGTTCGTTGAGCCGCGGACGATGGGCATACCCAGAGGCTGGACATCGCCAATATTCACCTTGGTGATGATGGCGGGCTTGAGAGTTGGGAATCCAGATAGCTCAGACATTTTGGACTTGGATCTTGTTTGTTGGTCGGATGGATGTTCTGGTTGCGATGACTTGATGCCAATTTGTTGCGCCCTTCGATAAAGCTATTATAAGCCGTCCTCCAGTCCATCTTGCGATGGTAATACCGTCGCATTACGACACAGTAACAGCCGGGCCGACCGTCGGAACCCCCCTCGAATTCACTCTCGGCCCGAGCCCGTGTTGGTTGCGTCAAGCGGTTGGAAACTAATCAAGTAAGAATCGTCATCATGGGGAGGTGTCAGAGGTCAACGGGTACGCCAAAGAACTGGGAGATTCTTGCTGCATATTACTACAGTACAAAGTTTTCTATTGGAGGGATATCGTCACCGAAAATCCGGGCTGACCGACTTTCCACCTTACTTCTGATGGACATGACCAATGTTTGAGGAGCGAAGTCAAATAAATTCTACAGCTGAAGGAACTGGCTCAAGAAGTCATCCTGGGCCACAGCTTCGTCTATCCACCAATCTTGTAGCTCCAGCGTAGAGAATTGTTCGGGGGTGGGCACTGGCGCATTGAATATGCGATCCGATGAGAAGCATGATAAAACACTCTCACTTTCTTTGTGTCTCCGTGCTTTTGATAGGAGGGTACCCAGCAGATTCGTGGCAGGCGATGCAAGGTCTAACATCGCAGGCATGTTGATCAGGTTTGAGGCTGCAGCTAGAACCCTATCCGAGGTCTCGTCCCATGGAACTCGACAAACGTAACGCAGCGCCACGCTTAGTGCATGAGTAGGCAGCCCACCGGATAGCTGCCATCGCCATCTGCGCCACTTCTCCTCTGTCAGCAGCGGGTGAGTCGTGTCGACAATTTTGAGCGAATTTGTAACAAGAGCTTGCAAATATTGAGGCTCAGCATGCACGTCTCTTCTGGAGTCTCTCGCCTGCCGCATTGCTTTTACATAAATGATGAACTCGATCTTGGCAAATGCAAGAGACGTCATAGCTTCGATGTAGACTTGAATGTCTTTTTCAGTGTTGACTTGAGACAGATACGTATTCGAAATCGTTTGTCTGGTAAAATCGACAAGGCCAAGCTGATGGTTGACTGTTTTTTGTTTCCCGGTTGCTACTTGCTGAGCAAGCCGACGGAAGAGACAACGGATAATAAACAAGGTGGCGGATGTGATGCCGGTGGTCTGGAGATGTAGATGAGCTGAAGACGACTCCGGGCCAATGGCGCTGTCGCTGGCATTCGCCGGGACGTTTGTATCAAAGAGCTCCTCTGTGATGCATAGTTGGGCCAGGCGATCATCCGAGCTCCTAGATTCCAGCAGGTAGATTTGCCACCAGAGACGTCGCCGCATCTCAGCATCGAATGGTGACAAGTTGGACAGCGAGCCATCACGGTGCAACCCCATGGAAGTGGCAATTCGTGTAAGCAGCCCGACGAGCGGCCAGATGACGTTTGGCCGTTCGATAAGAGCAAGGACGGAGAGATAAATGACAAAGGCCTGTACGACAATCACACTATTGGTACTAAGGACTTTGCACTGTGACAAGAGTCCTTCCACCGCTTGTCGAAGGCCAGCAAGGGCGTGCTGCTTGGGCATGCAGAGGTTGGTTATTACATCCTCCTCTCCTAGTGATGCAACTGCAGCAAACGCGATAGACGTCAACAATGTGCGCAATTCGGGGTCCAAGGTGGCTGCTTGCTGATTGAGTATCATCTTGTCAATGGTCGGTGTATGGAGGACCTTGATGAAGGGATCGACGTTGACAACAAAAGTGGTCCATAGAAAGCTTTGGGGCAATGTATGCCAGATGAGGGCGTTGCTGTGGCTCATGTGACCAAAGAAGAAGCCATCGCTTATGGATGCGACTTCATTGCCCGTAGAAGTAGAGCCTTGTGTGGTGGACATGTTGGCTTCGTCGCTAAGCTCAACGACATCCTCCACGGCACGGAAGATCTGATCAACCTGGATGGTAGAATATGTTAGCATTACATTTGCATATCAGCAAGGGGTGGTTAAATCACGTACCTCACTGCAGAATACTGTCCAGAACTGATTGCCGACATGAAGAGCGCCATCTCTGGCAACAACCAATTTGCCAAAGTCTTCGTCTTGCTCTGAATCGTGGGTTGTTGCCTCATTGCTTTGGAGGGAGACGTGGCTATTTCCGCTCGAAGTTGTACTTGACGGCGTTGGTACCGGAGCAGCCGCATTAGATAGACCAGCCCTAGACAATGTCCTCGACACAGAGTTGGCAGCTTCTGGAGCGAGGGGCAGAGGGATTTGGAGAGGAAGGCCTCCTGTGATGCCTTGCTCCTGAGCACCCTCCTCGACTTGTGCAGAGAGCTCTGTGACAATAGACTCGAGGCGACGCAGCCGGTTAATCAGCTCCGACTGTTTCTGCGCCTGCGGTGTCACTCCAGTAACGAGGTTGCGACGCCGCGGCAGCCGACCAGTCACGGGATAGTGACATTCCACGTTGCTCCTGATACAGTTATCACAAGGCTCCCGGCGGTCACAGCGGACCTTTCTTCTTCTGCAAATCACACAGCTCCATATGCGGAGGCCATTCTCGTCAACCGCCGAAGCCTTGCGGGGGTCTTGCTGCGACATGGTAGGGAGGGGCTGATGCCGAAGCCGAGGACGCGTTGAGACGGATGGGGAGAGTCTTGATGGGGCGAGATAGAAATAGGTTGTTGGTATATTCTAGCGAGCTCCGAGTAGCGAAGGTGCTATGTCGATGGTCCCGGATGTGAGTGGGAGGGCATGGCGAGAAATGAGGTCGACGGTGAGATAACTCGCCTAGCGGGTGGGGCTTTGTCGGACATGGAGCTTCGGTCTCGGACCACGGCGGTCGGCTAAAAGATGACAGGGCAGGGTGGGATAGTTTGGTGCTTCAGGATCGGGGCAGTGCCTTTCTCCAAGATAGTTATAAGAATGCCACGCAAAGGAAGCCACACAGAGAAAAGATGAGGGTGTATTGGCTTTATCTTCATTCTACGTAGCCATGGCCAAGACAGTCATCATCATCGGCGCAGGCTGGGCCGGGCTGCCCCTGGCACATAAGCTCCTCAAATACACGGTCCCCAAGATGCCAGATCTAAAGGTCGTCTTGGTGTCCCCCAACTCACACTTTTTCTGGAACGTTGCCGCAACACGAGGCATCATACCCGGAGAGATAGCAGATGAAGATCTCTTCATACCCATCGCGCCCGTATTCGAAAAGTATGGCGAGACCAACTTTGAATTTGTCCTTGGTGCTGCCACAGGTATTTCACCGTCGCTCAACTCCATCAATGTGGGCATGACCGACGGGACGCAACGCACACTTGCATACGACCAGCTGGTTATTGCCTCCGGTTCTCGGATCAAAAGCAATCTGCCGTTCAAACTACTTCAGTCACATAATGAGACCATCAGCGCATGGCATGACCTGCAGACAAAAGTAGGCAACGCCAGCTCAATCGTCATAGCTGGCGCGGGACCGACAGGCATCGAGGTTGCCGGTGAACTGGGTGCCAAGTACGGGCGGAAGAAGAAAATCACCCTCATTGCTAGCCAACCCGAATTCTTGCCCGATGCATCCCCGTCAGTTCAGAGTACAATCATGAAGGACCTCAAGAAGCTGGGCGTCAATACCATGATGGGAACTAAAGTGAAGGACGCTACACAGAGCCAAATCACCTCTAAATGGACCATTGAGACCTCAGGAGCTCCGAACTCCACCATCGAAGCGGACTTGTACTTGCCACTGCATGGTGTGGTGGTGAACACGTCGTTTGTTCCCGAGGACCTGCTGGACAAGAGCGGAAATCTCAATCTCCAAGGCGACTTTCGAGTTGCAGGAACAAGCAACATCTGGGGCATTGGCGATGTCGGGAATCTCGAGCCCAAGCAAGTCACAGTCACCGACGCTCAAATAATCCATCTCGCAAACGCCTTAGACACCGTGTTGACCACCTCGAATTCCATCACCCCGTACAAAAAGATGGACAAGACAATGATCTTCGTCTCAATGGGGCGCTCGCACGCCACTGGGCAAATAGGAAACTGGACGCTATGGGGTTTCATGGTCAACTATGTCAAGGGACGGAAGCTATTCATGGACACTGCCAAGGGATACGTAGGAGGAGAGCATTTGAGACATGCAAAGATGTAACCCTCGCGGGGCGAAATAGTGAACCTAGGGAGTTGGGATATGCTGATATGCTGTACTTTCACAATGCTAGTGTCGACAAAATCATGTAACAAGGCAGGGGTTGAATGTCTTGACTCCGCCCTGTGTTTGTGGCTTACACGAGTAACAGGCATGTCATGATTAATGTGTGAGTTAGAGGATAGAAACATCTACTCTACAGTCAAGGTTCAAACAGATCTGGGGACGATTATAGCTGCCTGGATGGAAGGACTACATTTCACGAGTCCAGATGAGTTACCTTGTGAGCGATATTGATCCGGGGAATTGACGAGGGGCATCCGTGAATCTTCCCCAGTTTTCCAGCTGCGCGCAGTGTTACCAGTTACAGCCAAGAGACAATGGCCGAGATCCTGCCGAGCCGAGCAGCTCTTACATGCCGCCTTCAAGTCTTCAACCATTGGACCATTCGTAATAAAAAGGGGAGCTAGCGCGTTCTTTGCTGTCTCAGCCCCAGTATGTGGGCTTAGTGCAACATCAGAGTAGATATTATCCCTTTGAGTGTGGAAAAGGAGCAAGCTTGTTATAAACAGGGTTTTTAACTAATAAAAATATAGAAAAAAATCATAACTTTAGTTTCCTAAGAAATTAAACTATAATAGAAGTCCTAGCATTTCTACTGAGTATAAATCGCTATATTATATATATTATAGCCTTTTTAAGTCTTTAAGGCTTTAACTCTATTTTTACTAATCTAACCTAGGGATATTTAATAGTCTTACTACTATACCTTATCTACCTAAAGCCCCTAATAGCCTAAATAAAGGTTACTTTTCCCTTTATTAATATAATTATACTATAATAGAGAGATTATTATATCTCTAGTATAAAAGCTCTTTTTTATATTTCTAGTCTTTTTATATAGAGTAATAAGGTTATTAATAAAGTACTATTACTATAGCCTTTATATTCTATATAGAGGCTATAGTAAGAGCCCTAGAGTTTACTATTATAATAAATAGCTATTAATAAGAGTTACTTTAAGTAGGAAAGTCTAGACTATTATTTACTACTTCTTTCTATAGTTTTAATAATTAAAACCTTTTATAGTTTATAGTTAATTCCCTATATTTATAATATTTATTTTTTTATTATAAATAGCTATAGTCTCTAGTATAGAGAGTTTTTTAACTAGATTAAAGTTAAATTTATAATAAATAGAGTATAACTATACTATTATTATAGAGAGCTATTAGTAAATTTAATAAATAAATTTATTCTTTATAAATATTATTAATAGTACTATTATAAAAATATTATCTTTTTATATAATTTAATTAATTTTAAAAAACTAAATAAAGAATTAATATATATTTTTCTATTAGTTATATAGTTTAAACCTTTTTCTTTAATATACTTTACTATTTAGTATAGCTATAGTCTTAATATAGTTAAAAGTCTAGTACTTTCTAGTATAGTTTTATTATTTAGCTATAATAAAAAGTCTATAAATACTATTATTAATCTAAATAATATCTATAATAGCTATCTTTTAACCTTTAAAAGCCTAGAAAAGATATAGTAATAAAAAGAGATTATTAAAAAAGATATAATAAATAGCTATTAGTAGTCTAAATAGTAAAAAAACTACTATAGTTTATATAGGGTTTAGAGCTTTTATTATATTAAAGGTAGCTTTATACTTTTTCCCTTACTATAAGCCCTACTACTATAAGCCCTACTGTAATAGTTAGGTTCCTAACTATAACTAAGTCTAATTGTATTAGAGTTAGTTATTAGTAGAGTAATTAGGATATATATACTATTAAGTGTATATTATATTTAGTAATGGTTAAATACTTAATGTATATAGTAGTTAAGGTAACTAAGTTATATTAATAGCTAGTAGGCTTCTAACTAGGTATACTCTATAGAATCCTTCTATTTATATACTATATAGACTAACTGTCTAGTAGGACTGTTAGTCTAGGACTAGGACTTGCTCTAGACCGGTTAGTCTAGTGGGTCCTCGGTCCTTTATAGGTTATGTGACCCGTTATGTAACCTATGCGGTTGTTATATTATAATACCTACTACTATAAACCCTACTATTACTATAAGCCCTACTATTATTATAAGCCTTACTATTACTATAAGCCATACTACTACTATAAGCTCTATTACTATAAGCCCTACTTTATCTTTTTAATAATAGTAAATATAAACTATAGTATATATTAAATTTACTATAGAAAATAGCCTAATTAAGCTATAACCTAAACTTTAAATCTAATAAATATTAGTTTACTAGAAATAGTTATTTTTTTATAAATATAGCTTTTAAAGCTAACTATATATTTATCTATAGAGAGATCTATACCTAGAACCTAGAGTTATAAAAAAATAGTTTATAAATAGTTAGACTACTTATTATCTCTTTAAGTATTAAAAAGTAGTAAGCTTATATTAAACTTATATACCCCTTAATTTAGATTAGTATAAAAAGTAACTTTAACTCTTTTCTTATTAAAAACTATACTAAATAGATATTTAAAATACTATAATAGAGAATATAATTATAATTAAAGATATTAGTAAGGCTAATAATAAGCTCTTTATATAGCTAGATTACTATTAGTAAAAGTAAAAAGATAATATTATAAAAAGATTAAATTTTAAATCTATTAATAAATATAATAGTGTTTTTATACTAATAGAAATAGAATAATATTATTTATTTCTATTAATACTATTAATAAGTTTAGTTAACTTTCTCTAGCTTTTTATATTTATTTTTCTTATAGAAGCTTAGGTTTACTATATAAATAAGGCTTTTAAGCTTACTTAAGGTTCTAAATTTAGTTTTTATAGTAATAGTAGCTATATATAATAGCTCTTATAGTAAGGAAAGGCTTAGAGTTTAACCTTAGTACTAGAAATCTATCTATAGCTTACTATATAGATTTATATAGATTTATATAGAGAAATCTATTTAGAAGACTATTAGAAGGCCTCTAGAACTAAGAGATACTTTCTAAGTTATTTTATTATTAAATATATAACTTTTAATTAATTCTAGTTACTATTTTACTATATATAAATTTCTTCTTTTTTAAAATAGCTATAGAGGCTTTTTAAGCTCTATAATAAGTAGTCTAACTATCTATAGACTATTTTTTTATAACTTTAGGTCCTAGATATAAATATCTCTATAAATAAGTATATAGTTAGCTTTAAAGGCTATATTTATAAAAAAATAACTATTTTTAGTAAGCTAATATCTATAGGCTTTAAAGTCTAGGTTTTAGTCTAACTAGGCTATCTTTTATAGTAGATTTAGTATATACTAAGGTCCCTGCCTACTAGTATTAAAAAGATAAAGTAGGCCTTATAGTAGTAAGCTTTATAGTAGTAGTAGATCTTATAGTAGTAGTAAGGCTTATAGTAATAGGGCTTATAGTAGTAGGGCTTATAGTAGTAGGGCTTATAGTAAGAGAAAAAGCATAAAGCTACCTCTAATATAATAAGAGCTTTAAACCCTATATAAACTATAGTGGTTTCTTTACTATCTAGACTACTAGTAGCTATCTATTATATCTTCTTTAATAATCTCTTTTTATTACTATACTTTTTCTAGGTTTTTAGAAATTAAAAGATAGCTACTATAGATACTATTTAGATTAACTATAGTATTTATAGACTCTTTATTATAGCTAAGTAGTAAAATTATACTAGAAAGTACTAGACTTTTAACTATATTAAGGCTATAGCTATATTAAATAGCTAAATATATTAAAAAAAAGAGGTTTAACTATATAATTAATAGAAAAATATATACTAATTCTTTATTTAATTTTTTAAGATTAATTAAATTATATAAAAAGATAATGCCTTTATAATAGTACTATTAATAGTATTTATAGAGAATAAATTTATTTACTAAATTTACTAATAGCTTTCTATAATAATAGTATAGTTATACTTTATTTATTATAAATTTAATCTTAACTTAGTTAAAAAACTCTCTATACTAAAGGCTATAACTATTTATAATAAAAAAATAAATACTATAGATATAGAGAATTAACTATAGACTATAAAAAGTCTTAACTATTAGAACTATAGGGGGGAATAGTAGATAATAGTCTAAACCTTTTTACTTAAAGTAATCCTTATTAATAGCTATCTATTATAGTAGTAGGCTTTAGGACCTTTACTATAGCCTTTATATAGAGTATAAAGGCTATAGTAGTAGTATTTTATTAATAATCTTATTACTCTATATAGAAAGACTAGAAATATAAAGAAGCTTTTTAAAACTAAGAATACTATAATTACTCTATTATAGTATAATTATATTAATAAAGAGAAAAGTAGCTATTATTTAAACTATTAAAAGCTTTAAGTAAGTAAAGTATAGTAATAAAGTATTTAGTATAGCTAGATACCCCTAGGTTAGGTTAGTAGAAATAGTATTAAGCCTATAATAATATAGAAGGGTTATAATATATATAATATAGCTCTATATACTTAGTAGAAATACTAGAACTTCTATTATAGTTTAATTTCTTAAGAAACTAAAGTTACTATTTTTTTTTATATTTTTATTAGTTAAAAACTCTGTCTATAATAAGCTTACTATTCCTTAATACTTAAAGGAATAAGGCTTAAAGAGCCCTTATAGCTATAATAAAAAAAGAGAAATTTATATATAGTAAAATAGTAGCTAGAACTAGTTAAAAGTTATATATTTAATAATAAAATAACTTAAAAAGTATTTTTTAATTCTAAAGACTTTTTAATAGTCTTTTAAATAGATTTCTCTATATAAATCTATATAAATCTATATAGTAAACTATAGATAAATCTTTAGTACTAAAGTTAAACTCTAAGCCTTCCCTTACTATAAAGACTACTTTATATAGCTACTATTACTATAAGAACTATATTTAGAATCTTAAATAGGCTTAAAAGCCTTATTTATATAGTAAATCTATCTTTTTATAAGAAAAATAAATATAAAAAGCTAGAAAAGGTTAACTAGACTTATTAGTAATAATAATAAAAATAAATAATATTATTTTACTTTTATTAATATAAAAATACTATTATAATTATTAATAGACTTAAAATTTAGTTTTTTTATAATATTATTATTTTATTTTAACTAATAGTAATCTAGCTATATAAAAAACTTATTATTAACTTTACTAATATTTTTAACTATAATTATATTCTCTATTATAGTATTTTAAATATCTATTTAATATAGCTTTTAGTAAGAAAAGGGTTAAAGTTACTTTTTATACTAATCTAAATTAAGGGGCATATAGGTCTAATATAAGCTTACTCCTTTTCCACACTCAAAGGGATAGGCTTTAATGCCTGTCAGGTGGACTCCTAGGCAGTTGACCAGCATTGACTGCGGAAAGTGCACGTTCTCCCCGCCTGGGTCATAAGCAGGATGAAAAAGAGAAGGGTCTGGTCGTCTTTCCCCTCCCTGGATCTTCAAGGTCGTCGCTTCATTCGTGAGTCTATTTCTTGGACAGCCATGGCCGAAAAGATCGGAGGCAACTCCTACAAGTATGCCGGCCATCGTTTTGCGTGGACGTCCCTTCACTTGTCCAAGGAGGATACGAGCCACTTCTCTCAGGAATATGACGAGCTCGGCAGCAAAGCGGCCGCACGGCTTCAGGAAATCTCTCGATCCAAAAGTAGGAAGGACACCACAGAGGTGAACCACAGCGACGACATGTACTCTTTGCTCAAGGATCACTACCAGGAGGACAAGATATTGACAGAATTCTGGGGCGAGGTACACACTGTTCCAGAATGGGTGGACTGGGAACAATTGAAGCGCGGCCAAGAATTCTTCTACCGGTATGCGGTGGCAAACATCATGGGCTTTGCTCTCCAGGGTTTCGTGGGTGAAAACACGGCATCGGCTGGCGTGGTCGAGGTTCTCGTGAGGACTGGAGGCTTTTCCGTCCGAACACTTCGGCGGCGGCTTCTCTCAACTTTCCAGTTCATCCTCGAGGTCTCGGAGTCGATTGAGGCTCTCCGCGCTGGCGGTACTGGGCACACAACAGCGATTCGCGTGCGGCTGCTACATGCATCAGTTCGCAACCGGATCATGAGTCTCGCGGAGAAGGACCCCGGATACTTTGACGTCAGGAAGCACGGCATTCCCCTCAACACGCTGGATTCGATCCACTCCATTTCCACCTTTTGCTGCAACCATATGTGGCTCCAGCTGCCTCAGATGGGCGTGTACCCTCGGGAGCAGGAGATTGCCGACTATATAGCACTGTACCGCTACATGGCGTATCTGTTAGGGACACCAGACGCTTATTTTTCATCGGCAGCGCGAGCCAAGGCTACCATGGAGAGCATGCTGGTAAATGAGCTGGAGCTCACACCAACGTCGGATATTGTCCTTCACAACTTTGTGGAATTTCTGACGGACCTGCCGCCATTCAACGTTTCGAGGGATTTCGTCGCAGCGGGCAGTTATAGGCTGAATGGTGACAAGTTTTGTCGCGCACTCGGGCTGGTCAAGCCTGGATGGTACGCGAGCGCGTGCTTCCAAGGTCACTGCTGGCTGGTCCGCGGCCTAGCCCTGCTTCAGCAGAACTCCAAGACTCTTGATCAGCGAATGAGTGCGTGGTTCCGGAAAAACCTGCACCAAGCCATCATTCATGGCAAAGCTGGATTGTCGGGGGGCTCCAAGATGCGCTTCAAGTACGTTCCTCGACTAGGTCGACTCACTGGCAAGGAGACTGCCGAGTGGCACCAGCGTGCGATCAACTTCTACCAGCGCCCGGTCGAGATGGCCTTCTTTACCATTTTTGTGCTTGGCTGCCTCGTTCTTCTAGCCACCTCTTGCATGGTGTTTTTGTTTAGCCAATTGGTCATACGCGTTGTACTCCAATATTGAGGAATGGTGGTCACTTATAGTTTGTTGGGAAGATTACACAGTCCTTGGAGATGACTTATATCTTCCCACCATGTGTAGAGAAGCTAACTTTCGGTATAAACTGTCTTGCCTTAAGCGCCTCCGCTGGAGTTTGTTTGCTTCATCCCCCGTCCCGAAGGAAGGATGTGTCGGGACAGTTGGAGAGTCGGCTGAGCTATCTGCTAAATACTACAGGCCGGATAGAATCCTCTCGGCTGCAAGCTCTGCAATGCCGTACACGACCGACTGTGGATGCGCTGAAATCTGTACTGGAAAGATACTTGAATCAACAATCCTCAAGTTGGAGGTGCCATAGACCTTGAGGTGATGGTCCACCACTCCTCCATCCTTGCGGGGAAGCATAGCCGCGGTTCCGATCGGATGGTTGATGGTAAAGGTACCGCGGCGCACATAGTCCCTCCACTCCTCGTCTGTCTGAACAATGTCCATCCCAGGTTCGTACTCGGACACCCAAAGGGACCGCAGGGGCTCGGATGTTGCGATACGGCGACCTAGTTTGGCTAGTTCAACCATGGCTTCAAGATCGTGTTTGTTGCCCAGATGGCGAGGGTCAATAATGGGCTTCCCTAAAGGGTTGGAGGAGTTGATGTGAACGGTACCGCGGGTCAAAGGATGCATCAGTCCAGCATTGAGAGTAACGAAGCCTTTACCAAACAACTCGGTGCCAATAGCAGGATATCCCTTGACGCCGCCATAGCCGTCCACGTAGATCAGTTCGACTTGGGGAACAGAGGGGTCGTCCAGAAATTGAAGCTTCTTTCGCAATCCGACATCGGGAGATGTACCCACAACCTCACGAGCCAATGCCTTGATATGGCTGTCATTGTTAAGCACCTGGTTCCAGTTGGTGAAACCGAAGCCGCTGGCGGAATAATCCCAGAGCGATACTTCGCCAGCGAGCCACTTTTGAAGCTCAATCTCAGCAAATGTAGCGTTGGACCTCAGTCTATCAGCTGAGGTAAAGTTGTCCTTTAACTGATAAGAGAGTGGTATTCGCAAGTGGTCCTGATAGTTCTCTCCCACGCCCGGCAGATCTATCAAGTGGGTTATTCCGGCGTCCTGGATGACTTCGGCCTGTCCAATGCCAGAGAGCTCGAGTAGATTGGGTGTTCCAATCGACCCTGCAGCGAGAATGACTTCCTTGTTGGCCGTGATGGTCGTGCCGTCGCTTAGTTGAACTCCTGTAGCCCGGTATTTTTTACCTCTATCAGACACCCGGGAAAGATTTATTCTGGCAACAGTAGTGCTTGTGACAATTTCCAGGTTCTTCGCGCCCTTGACCAACGGTAGGTATGCGTTTGTGCTGTACGAGCGGTTGTAGATTGCCGGGTCAATGCTTCCTGGCTGGAGCATGACACCAATCGGATTCCCCTGGAGTGAGTTTCGGTTCTCTGCAATGTCGAAATTGCCTGTCAGGGTAGGAATGAAGGCATATTGGTGCGTAGGGAAGATCCGATTCACAACAGCATGAACTGGGCCGCTTGTGCCAGAGCCTTCGGGGCCGCCCGTGTAATTTTCAGACTTTGTCATGGCCCTGCTCAGTGTTTCCCAATTCCAGCCCGGGTTGCCCACCTCCTCCCAGGCGTCATACTCGGCGGCAGCCGCCTTGTCCCAGACGAGCAAGTTGAGGGCTGATGATCCGCCGAGCACTTTGCCACGGCTCACAAGCATGACTCTGTTCGCGAGCCCCGGCTGAGCAACTGCCGTGTAGTTCCAGTCGTACCGGCCACCCAACGCTGCACCTCTCCTACCAGGAATGTTGATGTTCAGCTCATCGAGCACCTCAGGTCCAGCCTCAATCAGAAGGATCGATGTTGAAGGAGAGGACCCAAGGCTCAAACGTGCAGCCAGAGCGGTGCCAGCGGTACCCCCGCCGACAATGATCTGCCAGACACGCCAATTAGCCACTCATGCGCTGCAAGTCAAATGTCTCCGGGACAGCCTACGTAATCATATTTCTCATAGCACGCGATAGCAGAAGCGAAGTGCAGCCAGCAAAGTATTATGATGGCAGTTTTACTACTGAAAAATACCAGTAGGGGGAGCATCGTGGCGGAGAGAACTGTTGCAGCGTAGATTCCTAGGTCTTTATCGAGGAACAAATTTTTTAACAACTCGGTTACGAAGAAATGGTGGAAGCTGCTTCTCCGCATTACCCCTCACGCCATGAGATGCAATAATAGGCATCGGGGAGTGACGTGTCATGTTGTTAATAGTTGTCACAAAGCGGATAAGGCACCGAGCTCAGGATGATTGAAAAGAGGCTTTATTTCTACAAATGGATAAGGTCGGTGTGACACGATAATCTAGCTACATAGAAAAGTGGCGATAAGCCTTATCAGGCACACTTCGCAGCAATAGTGACTCCAATATGGTCTTTGCTAACCAATCAGCATGCTCCCTGCCCCAGCCCATGGCGAGATTGAGTGACACCACGGCCAGTGCTTGAAACAGCAGGCCTATGGCCAAGATGACATTATTGGGGATTTGCCAAGCTGCGCTGTAATAGCGCCTAGATTGTGATGCTCCTACTTGCAAAGAGGTTGCATGGCTAAATCCCTCTGCTCTACTATCCTGACTCGTTTGCCTCGACTCCCGATCTCGGACGGAAGCATAGGATGAGCTCAGCTAGACCCCAGGTGAAGCGGTCCTTTACATTGTCAATGAAACCCGACCCGTCATGTCCCTTTGGATACCCAATATCGAACTTTGTGATGCAGTCGGCAATGACAAGACGCAACTGCATCAGTGCTAGAGGCCTCCCAATGCATCCGTATGGTCCTGGTTTATGTGAGTAAGACTTCAAACCGAGGCATCAGCAAGCTTACCGGTAGAGAATGGGGCGTATCCGGCCTTCTCCTTGATCATCCCTGGCTTGGAGTACCACCTCTCGGGGATAAACTCATACGGCCGCTCGTAGGCGATTTCGGATCGTCCAATAACATACTGAGGAGTCCAGACGTGCATGTTGCCCGGGATGAATGTACCATCCACAAAAATTCCCTCAGGAGGGGTCTTGCGCACAATAGCGGTGGGAGGAACCGGGTTCAACCGGAGCGTCTCGTTGATGATGGCGTTGAGATGATCCGCGTGTTGAATCTTCTGATGCTCAAAGGTTCCATCCTCAGATGCGAGTGGCGCAAGTTCTTTGCGAAGCAGATCAATGTGTTCAGGATGAGAAGCCAATTGCCAAAAGATGTGCGACAGTGTGGCTGCCGTTGTGTCACTTCCAGCGACAATAATGGTTCTCGAGTCGCTGCGAAGCGTGAGCATATCCTGCTTGGAGGGCTGCGAGCCCACGTCCTCAAGCAGCGTCGACATGAGGTCGGGATTCTCTGACTCTTTTTCTCCTTTGATCTTTAGATCCAGCTGCTCGTCGCAGTAGTGGATAAAGCGCCAGTACTTCTCAGTGAGACCTGGAACAGCAACAAGCATGCGGAAGATCCACGTGGGGAGTTTCAGGCCCTGGATGCTCATAGCTTCCTCGAGCAATCCCACAGCCCAATGCTGTTGGCCACTGCTGAGCATGTCAAAGTCCCTTCCAAAGGCCAGGTCGCCCATGACATCAAAACTGTAGTAGTTGAACCATTTGGCGGCATTGACTGGCTGGCCACCGTACTCATAGAGGCGGTCGATGAGGGCTCTGTTGTAGGAGACAATGCGGTTTTCGTAGCCTCTCAGCGCCTTGTCGCTGAATGCTTGACTCCACACACGTCGCCGGCTGTGGTGGAATTGGTGATCGCGGCTGGTATGGATGGAGGCACGAGGCCAGTCCTCGTCATACCATGAAGCCTTGCGGCACTTGCTCTGCAGCCCGTGCACGACAGGTACAGCCAATGGGTGGACAATCATAAGGTCGTTCGACCCGACTCTCACAAACGTGCCATACTTTTTATAGAGTTCGAGGGACTTCTTGTGTGCATCTGCGTTTCGATAGACGTGGTTGCTGAACCAGAGACTGGTGATTTGTGCTCCGAAAGGCCCAGGAAACCTCCGTAGCGGATGAAAAAGGAGCCGATAGGCCAATGTGCTGCTTAATGTCCCGAGAAGCATGTAGCCAGAGATGGAAGATGTTGTGAGCAACGCCGAAGGCAGAGTCACACCATAGAATCTTGTAAGAGCGGCTGCGAAGCCACAGAAGGCCAGTGTAGCAATCTGCATGTACTTGACTCCATTCATGTGATGCTCTCCACGGATAAAGAAGCCAAGATGAAGGCCAACGCCAGCGCCAATGGCGGCGAATGGCCAGGCTGTCCCTGGTGCGATACTGATACTGTTCATTGCGTTCAAGGCTATTCTGGCATACCCAGCGGGTCATTCCTGTCAATGGATACACATGACCCGTTCCTAATATCCCCCTCTACTATCTGCTCTCTCGCCATACGAGTCCGTCTGTTCGGTATGCCAGAACACAACAACAGCTTGCCGGCCATTCTGTCCCGGGCCGATAAGTGGGGCGTTTCCGAAAGTGTACCATTTTGCCGGTGGGTCTCGGGCCGAGCAGCCCGGGATGCAGAACTGGCAGACAGGCAGTGCACCCAAGAGCTTCCCCCCTCCCCCCCTTCCAGAGCAGGCAGGTGTTTGCGCGGCTAATCAGTCGTGCATTCCGTGCCAGACTTCGAAAAATAACACCGTCACTTGTGACGCAGGTGGGGGCGGGCTTTCGTGAAAGGAGGTGTGGGTGACGACATTTGTCCAGTGCAACGTACGACAGGAGCGTTGAGATAAGGGTTTGGTTCAATGTAACCCAAAGACTCAGGCCAAGACAAGAGTATTTCCGCTCTACGCTCTGATTCCGCGCACGAAGGGAAAATAACCGCCCCAAGGCTTCAGGGTCCACTGCTGGTGCAACTCACACTTTGCACGGCGGAAGTTGAAAACTTGTTGAATATACACTCTGTTTCTCCGTCGTGATATGGCACCTCCAACATTTTGGAGGGTTCAATCAATGCATACGACGTTGGACCTCCTGCGACTGCAGATCTTGTCGGAGTTGGCTTGAGGCCGGACAGACATGCGCGTCGGCAGTTGCATGGCCACAGAGGGGTTACGCCGTGCCCAGCAAATGACGATTGATAAGGCTAACATATGGATTTATAAGAAGCCAGAAAGCTTGTTTGGAGCTTGGCATGGTGCATTCGTCATCGTCCTGTCGGGTGATGTGGCGATCAGCGACGGGCTTTCCTGGTTGCGATGTCGGGCTACGTCTCGGCAGATTCGTCGGGAGAAGAAACGACGCGACGAGGAGAGCGCATTAATTCATCTTGCCGGAATTATAACGTTGGGTTGCATTGATTGAAGGGTGTTTCCTCGCCTATATGTAGTTGTTGACGATCGCTTCAGTTGTAGACAAAATTAATTCCCTGCGCAACTTCCAAGTCATAGCCCAGTTTATTGGCTCTTTTAGCTTCTGCAATCATGTATTGGCTCCGGAGCTTTGGTCTTCTACTCTTCTCCTTTCACATCCATGCTGCGAGGATACCTCTTGTGTCGCAATGCAGCGAGGTGTCTTTTCGCCTAGCTGCCGTTGCCGAGAACGTTGTCTGGAGTCCGGAACCTGATTTGAACGATGAAGGTGCCATCCTAGACTTCTACTACGGTGGCTTCAGCGGCACTGGGCCTCCTGTTGTGGGCACTGAAACCCTCCGTCAAAACCTCACAATCGAGGGCATGTATTGTCGTCCTGCTGTTGAGAACCAGCTGGGTGTACTGCAGGTCCTGGTCCACGGCATCAGTTACAACAAAACCATGTGGTCCGGCTTGGGCTTCGGCGGCCAGTATGATTGGCATGCCTACGCCAACAACCAAGGCTATCACACTCTAGCAATAGATCGTGTGGCCCATGGTACTAGCACCGAGTTCCCTGATCCTCTTGAGGTTGTGCAGGGTCCCATGATAGTCGAGACCCTGCATCAAGTCATTGCCCATGCGCGCACTCAGCCTGACGGGCCTTTGCAACGCACCTTTGACAAGGTGGCCATCGTCGCTCACTCATATGGCGGATGGGTTGCTACAGGTCTCGCGATCCAGCACCCTGACGCCGTTGACGCCTTGGTATTGACTGGGTTCAGCAACACACCCAATCACACTGTCCTTGCAACCTCCAAGATGCGCTCTGCAGCAATGCTTTCGCCTGAACGCTTCTCCCATCTGCCCTTGGGCTACATCACAACCGAGGAGCAAGGAGAACGAGAGGCAAACTTTTATCATCCCGGTGGCTATGATACGGCGATCCCACTTATAGACTATGAGTACCAAGACACGTGGAGCATTGGTCAGACGGGCAATCTAGACTTTGCTGCTACCTCACCGGTTGACTACAGGGGGCACTATACGTGGCGACTGGTGTCCATGATAGGGTCTTCTGTGAACCTCCAAAGGAGCGGTGCGAGGAGATTCTTCGCGATACTCGCGACTTTTACCCAAATGTCTCGCGATTTGGATATTTCGCCCCTGAAAACACGGGGCATGCCTTGACGTTGCATTACACGGCCGCCCTTACCGCCAGGGCAGTCCATGATTTCCTTCTTAGCTATTTTACTGAGAGCGAATAAGGCGATGAACCTACATGTGTTGTTGTGGTGGTACGGATCTGGCGATCCAATAGTTTAGTACTTGTACTTAGGATAATAAAGCAGATTGATTTTGAGACTCATTCGTGTCACTGCGTGCAAATGTGGGGAAAACACCTCCGCCCGGGAGTAATAAGAAGTACGTGGGCTACAGTGAGGGTACTGTAATGCTGAAAGAAATTAATTAATCCTTATTATGGCGAAGGGTGGCTGAAATAGGTACTGTTACCGTAATCCAATGGGAAAGGGGTAATATTGCGAGAGCAGCAAAAGGAGGCGTTGGTGATGTTACTAGGTCAATTAGGAGTAGAAATTGTATTCTTGTCTGCATTATTATTTGCATTATTTTTAGTTCTAAATTTTCCATTGAAGTAGGTGTGTTCTTCTGTTCGTTGATAGGTTTCAATTGTCCTTACTCCTTGAGTGATCGTTACTGAGGCACTCCTTGTCCACCCCCATTATGGGCTGGCAGCAATCATGTAGATCTCGTCTGATAGCTACTGGCCGCTTAGCAGAAGCTTGTCTTCTTTCCGCTTCATATGTTTTATTCAACGTAGTGGTGAAACTCACAGCCAATCTCTCGCCAGCCTCCACGGCCTGTGAGCAACCCGATATCCATCCGAAGCAATTCCGATGCTTCTCGTGATCCAGGCCGTGACAAATCGATCTCATTCATTGGACCCCCACAATTTGTATTCCTCCGGCGTCTAGATCATCCGATCGCCAGTCATGTGGGATTGGGGCGTTGCTACGTAGCACTGGCGGTGGTAATTAACGCGTGTGGTCTACCGCTCTGTTGGCTCCAGGCGAGCCACACAGCCAACGGTCGCAGGGCTGATGCCCTTCGATAAGGTTAACGGCTACCACCCCACTGGGTCACATTGAGGGGAAGTATGACGCTCGTGGCAGGAGGCTGAAAATGCAACATCAACGGCCGATCGTCATGTTATACGGCGGAGGAGGCATCGACTGCAACCAGTGCGCCTTTGAGGAGCGTCGGAGCTGAATTACAGATCTGACGCATTCTCTATCCTTGCGAGCTATGGGCTGAGACATTCCCAGTCCTCCCAATGCAAATTTTGATATAAACACTTCGTTTTCTGTCCTAGAACGCACGGTTTTAGGGCGCTGTCTTCCCCAGTGATTTGCATCTCATCTGCCTCCTCGCGACATCATATAGAACTTAAAAGCATGCGCAGATGGACAGTATGCAATCCGAAAGGAAACATTCATAGAAAAACATTTGATTTGGCCAGGGTTCGCTTACATCCTGTGCGCCACCTGCGTAGTATATCGGTCTGAAGTCGTCGCGTAGAGGATACCGACCCTATCGGAGACTTTCTTCGAATCAGTCCGCATAGCCTCTCGAACCAGACCTGGCGTGGCTTGACTTGGAACGCTGAAGATTGCATTTGGCATTACTCATCCAACACAAAAGGCTCCATTAAGTCACCGTGAGAGGACATTCTCAAACATGGCTATATTGATACGTGTATTTAAAGCTACCCTATTCCCTCTGTTGATCCTCCAGCGGCATGGATATGTCGTAGTACTCATGAAAGAACTGCATCGTCTTAATGTTCTGGTCCACCATTTCTGTCTCCAGTGACCTGAGGTATTCTTGAACATATTCGTCTCGTGCAAACGAAGCACGCATCTGCTTGAAAGCTGCCCAGTATCGCGTTGAGGCTAGGTGGTTCAGCTCGCGCACTCTGGTCTCGAGAACCTGGAGAACGGCGGGGTAATCGGCCCTCTCTGGGGTTTGCCTCGCCCACGACAGGTACTCGGCGACGGCAGAGGATACGCCTGCGATTTCTGCCTCCGTTGAAAAGACAGATAGTAAGAGGTCTCCAAACTCAGCCATGACCTTGTTGTGGCGACCGTCCTGGGTCGGCTGACTCGAACTCGCCTGGCTTTCCCTCCGGGTCCCATTGAGGGCTCGAATCTCATTCAGGCTCGGCAGCGAGAAGCTGCGAAGCGATAACCGCTCCTCTTCCTCTTCCAGCCGCTTGTCTGGCTGAAAGTCTATCCTGACGGCGGGCGGCGATGTGAGCAGCGAGCGCAGAACCTCCCAATTCATATCATCGTCCGAGGCCGTCGTCACCAGGCCCGGATAATCTGTGTCGGGCTGTGAAGTGCACACCGCCGGGCATGGTTGAAGCCCAGTCATGGACGTTGGAGACGGGAATGTTATATCAAATGGCGGGCTATCCCCGACCACGGATGATTGAAACGAGTTGGAGCCCGCCGGGGCCATGGTTTGCTCGTGGACAGGGGCGTTGGCCGTCGCTTCACTCCGTTGGGTTAGTATTTCAGCCTCGGCCTTGGCTTTAATCCACCATCAACGATTAGCTTGGTGGAATATTTTCCGTCATGGACCTGGACTAACCGAGTCGTTCTTGTAGACTGGCTATCGTCTGCGCGAGATCTGCTCGGGTCGGAGTGGACGCGGGAATATAGATGCACTTGTCGCCTGCCCGACGACACTTCTCACACGAAGGCTGGCCTCCATCGCAGCGGACCTTGCGGTCTCGGCATGTTTTACACGCCATATGTCTGGACGATCGGCTCATCGTCTTGGGTGCGCTACTTATACCAATCTGATTCCCCTTCTGGGTGGAGTGGACGGGATAATGGAGCTGTCGCGGGGGCAGGCAACGTATGTAAACGAGGAGATGGTGTTACATATTGTTTCTCTTGGACACCAAGAGTGCAACCCAAGAGCCACCTCGTAAATCCCAGATCAGCGATCTGCCCAACGCTCGCTCCAAGTTCGCGTAGCCGTTGCCGCCATGTCTACCGGGCCGAACCAACATTGCAGGGAAGCAAGTCAAGAAGGGAAAGGCCGAGACGCAAACCCCCATGGGTTATATGCACGGAGTAAGCACGGTGGCGTGTTCCGCCGCGCTCTCCTGTTATCATGCATCAACTACATGCGGATTGTGCGCCGGTCCGCATGAGGAACGAGTACATGGCCACAGCATAATTGCCGCCACGTATCTTTGGAGAGTTTCAGATGCGGCCGCGGCAGCCCAAAGTATCTTTGTCGGCCAAGGGGGCCAGCGGTTGATGGTGGTCAGCCTGCATACACAGATCTGCTGCTCAAATCTCCATATTCCGTCATATTATCTTTGTCTCGGCATGCCCTGCTGTGACGCGGCGATAGGCCGGCCATTGTCAAGGCGGATAACAAACAAGGCATCAGGCTTGCATATGAAGAGGGGGTGGCTTGGCGGGGGTTCCAAAGTTCCCCATCAGCCGCACTCCAGATTCTGCACCCTGCCATGGTAACGAAGCCTCGTCCCGTTTTCTATATCCGCTTTATTAGCAGGATTTCCCCGTGGACCGATTCCTGGCACGGCCCAGGTGGAAAGCCCGCTGCATCTCTAGCCGTGCAACCGATTCGACCCGCTCGCCTGGAGGGCGCCTTGCTGTAACAACAGTGAGACAGGTGAATTGGCGAAGCGCCTCAGATTATCTCTCCGCTTGCGTCTACATGCGGCCAAGAAGGAAGGATGCTCTACCGCAACCCTTTTTGGGCGCGTACATCAATATTATCAGGGGGCAACGCTGTCACGTTGCGTGCGCAGCCCGGCACTTATGAGAAATCGCCCCCAGCTTGTGCTTTTTGGCCCCCTATGTCATCAAAACTTTCCGATACGAACGCAAACGCGCATGTCACTTCGCCATCATGACTCTTTAGGTGCCGATCCACAGTCATAGCGTTTCTGGCCCCCATAAAGACTTCTCTTGGCTTGGGCTCTTCGGGCCAGCCGGAATACCCAACGCTTTTGCTTCCGATTGGCCTTCTGATTGTGGTTCCGTGACACCGTGATCACAGAGACAGAGAATGGCCCCACGAACGCTTCATATGCCAATAACAGTCACTTTAGCCAGGCATTAAATCACCCTAACGGCAGTACAGATGGACTATTGTGAGGCAGAGCAGTCGATGGATAGACGTTTGATATGGCAAAATAACGAGCTACTAATGTAGATGGGGACGTTTCTTGTCGGATAAAATATCCGACCTTAATCTAAACAACTCAAACTACTTGCGAACTCTGCTCACTTGGAACCTTGCCGTTGCCCTCCTTGTGGATAAGCAGTCTGCCAGCCAGATATTCATCAACAAACCCATTGAAATCCGATGGGTGGTATGGGCTGAGAAACTCAGCGATACTATTAGATTTGCGCCTGCTAGAAAGACCCAAATCCTTGAAAACGCTGTCGATGTACTGCGAGGTGATCAGCCGGGGGTGGAGCAACCGAGACGGTCAGGATGCTTACAGGCAAAAAGTCGTAGAGTGAGTAAGGGAACTTTTGACCCTGGTGCAGGTACCGCTTGCGCGTCCAAGCGTTCCATAGCGAGATCTCCTCGGCCATTGTCTCGCTGTCTGGCAGGTCGATGTCTCCCAAGAGATAGAGAATAGCCCAGAGCGACTGAACTTCAGAGACCAGCGGAGTTTGGACGGTGTGGATCTGGCCAAGAATCGCAAGCGATCGGTCCCCCTTTTCTGCAAGGGAAATGGGGATAGCTCGCCGATACAAGCGCCACCTCTTCTGCTTCTGTGGATCAAGGGACCATTGCACGTGAGGGGGTTGGGCTAAAAAGGGCAGCTTTTCGTCCACCATTTTGTCTGCAGCTGTATCGTGCTTTGCCCAATCAATACTCTCGGTGATTGTTTCCGGATTGGGCTTGCCAGTGTACGAGGGGAGACCTAGCAGGGCTTTGTGTTCTTCGTCGAACATTCCAAAGTGGTCACCCCATCCGGTGCAGGACACAATGTAGTCGGCTTGGACGGCCGATCCCGACTGCAGCAGGGCTTGGCCATCCTTGATGTTGCCAATAATATCGCGCAGCACAGTAAGGTTCTTACTATGGAGGGTGGGCCAGAAGTCAGGCAGTGTAACAACACCGAGGCCTGAATGAGCCCAGCAGACACTGTCCTCGATTAGCCGGCAGTATGACTGTACGAGTCTGGGAATCTTACCCTTGTTTTTCAATCTCTGGCTTCAGGAGTTCAACGTGGTCACCCTTCTCATATCCAGCATGCACATGGCTGACATGATCGAGAAAGTCCCAGAACTTTCCCACGAACCATCGGCCGGGGAATGTTCTGTGGAACAGCCAATACATTGGGCCTTTCGTATTGAGGATAGAGGGGCTCAAGTGCGTCATCAAGCGAGTTGACGCGAAGGCGATTGAGTGGAAAAGGTTCAAGACCTTGGAGGGAAGAATAGCAAGGGGCCCGGCGCCGGTAGAGCGGATGACCCATGTCACCTTCTTGCCCATGGTCAGGAGGAGGTATACGGCATCGTAAGCCGACTTTGCCGCTCCAATGACAATAACATTCTTGATGTTGTCTTGCCCCAGAGTATCGAAGGAGCTCCCGAGATCCCGCGAGTGGATGATGGGTATTGAGCCGTCCCCTTCACTGAAGTCTGGCAGAAACGGAATGGACGAAACACCGGTAGCTACCATAAGCTTCGATGTCTCCAGCACGTCCTCCGAGTCTCGGAACTTCAGGCGCCAACCATGCTCAGTCTTTATTGCGCTTGTCACAAACGTGTTGAATCGAACGCGACGCAGTAAATCGTGGTCTTCCGCATACTTATGTAAGTAGCTGTGGATCATTTCTCCGGTAACTCTTGGGTCTTTGGCGTTATTTCCATTGGGAGGCATGGGGGTGTCGGAATAATTGAAGAGCTGACCAGTGTTAGTCGTCGTGAAGCTCCTTGTTTAAGCTGGGATTGTTACTCACTCCGAGTCGAACTTGGGCTACAAGATTTGGATACAATCTTTCCTTGCTCCAAACTCCACCGACTGTGCTGTCATTGTCGATGATGACGAGGTTTGCCCCAGGACGAAGGCGTAGGTAGGTCCTGGCGGCGACAAGACCGTACCATCCTACAATTAGGGTCAGTCACTTTTATCGATGGCGGAAGAGGCCACCACTTGCCTGCGCCAATAATAGCCACATCTACTGACGCAACTTTGTCTGAAGCCATGTTGGTGACGTGGATTTAGTGTAAACAAACGGCTGTCAGTGACCAGCAGATAGGATGAGGGATCTCACAGAACAAGCAGGTACTATGAGATAACTACAGACACACCAGAACGGTCCTGGATTCTGCTTTGCGCGTATAAGTGAAGTCTTTTGGCAAATATCGATATCATTCAGCACTACCTATGTCGGCGCCTTCGCCGAGTGGTCTGCAACTCGGAGCGATCATCACGGCCATTGCCCCGGAGAGACATGCTCTTTGCATATTTGCCGTGCTTCCATGAATACGGGTCTATGTTGGGGGCTCCCCATTTCCAAGAGTTTTGTGCGTCGGGCCGACCGGACCGCCCGAACGATGCCGACTTCGAGGTGGGCAGAGCACACAACGACGCCACAGCTTCTCAGGTATGGGGTGGATGTCAACCATTCCTTGCCTCTTTCTAGCAGTTCTATTATTTTTCTTCTTTACGTAGACCGACGGTATGCTTCCTATGGCCATGAACGTAGATGCAGCTGAGCAGTGGGCTTTGGAGGGTTACAGTACAGCGACACCTTGTAGGATACCACCCCAGGCACAATAGGCAAATTTACCAGCAAGAGACTTTAAGATAGTGCATTTTTCACTCTAATATACATTAAAGAATGGGATTTGAGTGACTAGAGCGAATATAATCTTGTCGGAAATGTAGCAATGTACTTGACCTAACTATGCTATGGGGAGCTAAACGTACGTCCACCGCAATTTCATGATTCGACCAGTCTGATTCCAGTAGAGGTATCAATGTCCCTTCCCTCTAGTACTCCCTGACTGCTCCGACAGAAATTGCTCACGGTAAAACAACGCTGATGAGACAGTCGCGCCCGGTCCGATGACCAGCGCCCCAGTGGCAAAGTAGAGGCCCAGGATCGAGCTCGACGGGCGGCTCTGCCCGGGCAAGCTTCTGAGAAGTATCCATACCCAAGAGAGGCTGGAAAGACTCATGATGATGAGATCGTACTGCAGAAACAACCACGGACCGAACACGAAAATATTTGACGAGGTCCCCTCGGGTCCATTGATAAGGAACGGCACATACATCCTGACGAAATTTACGTCAGGGTTGGTGCTCAGAAGCACCCTTCCCATGACGTAGATGTGCGCCATGCCAGACAGAATCGCCGCGAGAAGGTAGGAGAACCTTGCCCAGGCAAAGGCAGTGCTCCTCGCCCTCGGGCTATCACCACTGGAGCCACCGCGGAAGAGAGCAAACATGCTCGCACAGAGGGAAATGATGCAGGAGACCCAGATAGGGTCTGGCTGCCAGGCCGCCAAAATTGTCTGGTGCGAAATGGCTGAACGGGCACCCGGACCGAGCCATGTTGGTGCCATGCCCACCAAAGTAGGCACAATCGCGCCAAGCAAGTAACCGATAGGCAACGCTTTGGCATGATCCACGTCATGGGTATGGGGTAGTTTATCTTGCAGGGCCCAAGGGAGGTGTTGTGCATAATACAGCGGGAGAGAAATGGCGCCACCCAAGCATTGCCACAAAAGCCCGAATGCGAGAGGTCTACACAAAACATTATCAGCGGCAGGATGCAGAGAATATTTAGTGAATTTACCTTTTTACCCAGGAGGCGCCAACTTTCCCTTGACGGCGGTATGACTCCAAGTACAGCCAGATAAAGGCAGATTGCAGTAGGGAGTAGGCATCGAGAAGGAACAGCTGATATGCCTCGTCGTGGGCGTTGGTCCCGTAGAAGAAGAAGGCTACCAGAAGGGCAATGGGATAATCTATGACAATAATTCCAGTGTAGTCTGTTTTGAGAGGGGGGCCGTCTCCAAGAGCTCCATGCCACACGGCCAGGAGAAGCGCCTTCACGGTACCGTTCCAGAGGCTTACACCCCACAGAAGTACGACCGCTAGGAAGGAGAGTGCGTTGAAGTAAACTTTGATGGCGGAAATCTCCATAGTTGCAAATCTTCAAGGATTCAATAATGCTGCAGTCAAAATGGCAAAGGATGCGGCGTGGCCTTAGGGGGCTCTCGGGCAGCAACCTTCCTGTTCAAGGGGATGTGACTTTTTGATCAAGGCCATACGGTACTCCCGTTAAGGAGAAGAAGGAGCTTTGGATCCCTCGGGCCGAGATATGTTATGCAGGCTAGACTGCGGCCGAGGGATCGCCATCGACGTTCGGAGACGCAGCAACGACGTCAATACTGGCAGCAGATCGAACAAAGTACAAACGTAACCAGGACGGACAAGCAACCCGTATCAACGCGCCGAATGTCGGTCTCGGGCTTCGGCCACTCGGGTAGCCGTGTGGCCGGCCGTGTTGATGTCATTGAGGTGGTATGAGGGATGTAGGCGATCAAATGTTGGGAGGTCGACTGATGGTGCTGCATAATACATATCATGATCGGATCATGAATGAGACGACATTTCACAAACCACATCTGAGTATTATCGACCGACGTCTCAACACGACACAACCTGAATAAGTCCTAAATCGGATATTCCATACTGGCGAACCAGTCACCATGTCTCCAAGCGTCTCAAGGAGTAGCGTGGCTGAAGGCTCGCTCGAGCCCATTGCCATCTGCGGCATGTGTAAGTACAGACGGCACCGCTCTATGAAACAATGCTCATTCTGACGCGACATTAAGCGTGCCGCCTTCCCGGTGGTGTCGACTCGACATCCTCCTTTTGGGAGATGCTCGTCGAGAAGCGGACGGGGCAGACGCCCAAGGTTCCCGAGTCGCGGTTCAACATTGACGCTCACTACCACGAGAACCCCGAGCGCCCGGGTTCCTTCAACGTTCCCGGAGGATACTTCCTGGATGGGAAGCCTTCCGACTTTGATCCTACGTTCTTCAAGATGACTCCGGTGGAGGCTCAGTGGCTGGATCCACAGCAGAGACGCATGCTCGAGGTGTCTTACGAATGTCTCGAGTCTGCTGGTGTCACGCTTGAGGCGGCTGCAGGCTCCAATACGGCAGTTTTTGTTGGCTCCTTTACGTCTGATTACCGTATGTTCTCTCCCACCGACTGCCAGCTTCTTGGCTTTGCTGCTGACCACATGGCATAGAGCAAATGTCCATTAGAGACCCAGACTTCCGCCACAACTATGCCGCAACTGGTGTTGATCCCGGTATCATCAGTAACCGAATCGGTAACATGTTCAACTTGAATGGACCGAGGTTTGTAGTATTCAATCATCCAGTAAAGTCTAGGTGGTCATGTTTACTAACTCGTCCAGCTTTACGATCAACACGGCATGCTCTTCTTCAGTCTACGCCATGCACAACGCATGCCACGCACTGCGTGCTCGAGACTGCGAAGCCGCTATTGTCGGAGGTGTAAACCTTATCATCACAGTTGACCAGCATATGAACACTGCGAAGCTGGGTATTCTGTCACCGACTTCTACCTGCCATACTTTTGACGCTTCGGCGGATGGTTACGGCCGCGCTGAAGGTGCTGGAGCTCTCTACCTCAAGCGCCTCTCAGACGCTATCCGAGACGGTGACCCCATTCGTGGTGTCATTCGTTCCACTGCCGTCAACACGTACGCTCTTTCTATTCCTAAGCCTTTCATCTGCTGACCATGATATCTTGCAGTAATGGCAAGGTAGATGGCATGGGTATTACGCATCCCAGCGTCAGGGGCCAGGAGCGCGTTGTGCGTCTTGCTTATGAAAAGGCAAATCTGGATCCCACCCTCACCACATATGCTGAGCTGCACGGGACTGGCACGCCCGTCGGCGACCCTATCGAGGTTCGCGCCATCTCGCGTGCGTTGAACGACGCGCGACCCAACAACAAGCCACTACTTATTGGTGCTGTATGTCTATTCACCTTCTGTAGATACCGTCTTTGTATACTCACATTTCAACAGGTCAAGCCCAACATTGGCCACAGCGAAGCTGCAAGCGGTATCTTTGCAGTTATGAAGGCCGCACTCATGACCGAGGCTGCCCGAATCCCCGGCGTGGCCCTCTTTCAGCGATTGAACCCAAACAGTAGGCAACCTCTCCATCCAAAGGTGCACTACTAACTCTTTTCAGTTCTTGAGAAGGAGTGGAATGTCAAGGTCAACGCAAACACTGCCCCCTGGCCCTCAGATGCCGTCGTGAGGAGAGCCAGCGTTTCCTCCTTCGGATACGGCGGCACCAATGGCCATGTCATTGTCGAGGCCGTCGAGTCCTTGTACCCTTGGTATCAGCACGCGAAACCCAAGGACGAAGCACATTACGACCGCTCTACGAAGCGGCCCTTCCTTGTGTGTTTTTCCGCCCACGATGACGCGACGCTGGGCCGCAACGTTCAGGCCATCGCCAAGGTGGCACACAAGTATTATCTCACTGACCTCTCCCACACTCTGAACCTTCATCGAAATATGTTCTCCCACCGAGCGTTTACCATCGCTCGCGAGGGCCATGAGGCCGAGTCCTACGTGACGCCTCAGCTCCAGAAGGGTGTTGTGTCTGCCAAGAAGAATGCTATTTGCTTCCTCTTCACAGGACAAGGAGTATGTCCCCTTGCTGCTACATGGTGAGAAGAAAATGCTGACTGTACTAGGCACAATGGGCAGGAATGGGCCGCACAGCTCTGCAAGAGTTCCCTATTGTCCTTGAGACCCTGCAGCGACTTGACATCATCCTCGGAAGGATTGAACCGAAGCCCTCATTCAGCATTGTTGATCTTCTTCAAGCTGATCCCGAGGTTTCTGCTGCCCGTATTTCTGAGGCTGAGGTTGCGCAGCCGCTTTGTACTGCGATTCAAATTGCCCTGGTTGATCTGTTCTCAAAATGGGACATTGCGCCCGAGGTCAGTATTGGTCACTCCTCAGGCGAGATTGGCGCAGCGTATGCAGCAGGTCTCATCAGCGCCCCTGAGGCAATCCTGGCAGCTTTCTGCCGTGGTCGCGCCGTTCACGAAAAGTCTCCCTCTGGCTCCATGCTTGCCGTTGGCCTCGGTCGTGACCAGGTTCAGGCTTACCTGCCCGAGGACTCGGCAGAGGTTTGCATTGCTTGCGAAAACTCTCCCAACAGTGTGACTCTGAGTGGTCAGGCAGATGGAATTAGCAAGGTCTATGCCAAGCTCAAGGATGAGGGTGTTTTTGCCCGAGAGCTAAAGACTGGTCGTGCATATCACTCTCCTCACATGGCTGCCGTTGGTCCGACGTACGATGCTATTCTCGCGGATGCCCTCAAGGTCCTCAGCGAGGATGATTTGCTTTGGTGCCGTTCAAGGACTCAGATGATCTCTTCCGTTACAGGCGAGCTCGTAACATCGGACCAGCTCCCCCCTGGCTACTGGAGAGCAAACCTCCAGCAAAGGGTCCTTTTCGACACGGCTGTTCACCGCATGGGCTCGGACAGCAGTTTCAAGGACATTGGTCTTGTTGTCGAGGTCGGTCCTCATGCGGCACTTTCCGGTCCTTTCAAGCAGATCTGTCTGGCAAACAAATTCTCCCAGTTCACGTACACGCCTTCACTCATGAGAAATAAGGACGATGCGTCACAGCTGCTGTCGGTGGCTGGATCGCTCTTCCTGGCGGGATACCCTGTCGACTTGGAGGAGGTGAATGATCATGACGACCCTCGATCTTCCAGCATGATCCGCAAGCCCAAGACTTCCTATCTTCTCGTTGATCTGCCTCCTTACCAGTGGAACTACGAGAAGCAATACTGGACCGAACCTCGAGCCAGTGCTGAGCAGCGCTCTCGTGTATACCCTCGCCATGATCTCCTCGGCAGCAGAGTATCGGGACTGTCCACTCAGTCCAAGGCATGGACGAACATCCTGCGTCACCGTGACATCCCCTGGCTGAAAGATCACAGCGTGAGTCAACTATTATAATCATCCTGGAAACCTAATTTCACTAACTTGAGGTAGTTGGGTGGCACGGCCATCTTTCCCGCTGCTGGACATCTTTCACTGGGTATTGAGGCGCTGAGGCAGACCCGAGAGATCGAGGGCCTCCCCTTTGAAGCTGTAACGCTGCGGGACATTGACATCAAGACTGCATTGGTCGTTCCAGATGACGATGACGGCGTAGAGATTGTGGTACGACTGCATGTGACCAACGAGCCTAACTGGTACACATTTGCCGTTGAATCTCATGGGGAGGGTGGTTGGACGTCGCACTGCGAGGGAAAGCTGTCTGCTACCCAGATGAGCACCTCCGAGCGTAAGCACCCAGTTGTCGAGTCCACCCTCACCCAGAGAGTATCTGGAAAGAGATGGTACTCTGCATTCCACCGCGTCGGCTTCAACTACACCAACACCTTCCAACAGCTTCGATCCGCCAAGACGAACCGCAACCTGAATCACGCAGTGGGAGACATCACCGTCCTTGAAAACTCAGGCAGCATGCAGGGGGAGTCGCGATATATGATTCACCCGTCTACCATTGATGCATGCCTTCAGCTTATCATCATCTCAATCCACCGCGGCAAGCACAAGGAGATGCCTTGGGGCGTTGTTCCTACTCGCATCGAAGAGATTTCTCTAGGCTTCGCTGGCGAAGATGCTGCCTCTTCTGGCCACAGCGTTGCGTGGACTGATGGCTTTGATGGACGTCGTTTCAACACGAACGTTACTCTCAGGGGGAAAAGCGGAAGGACTCTGATGGACATTCGCAACCTCACCTGCATTAGCTATGAGGCTGCTCTTCCAGCGGGAGCATCTCAGCAAACAGCACCCAGCCCCTTCTCGGTCGTCTCCTGGATGCCTGATCTAAAGTCTCTCAAGTCGTCACAGATGAAGAGCTTGTGGCCCGAGAATGAGAGACCGATTGATCGCTTCGCCAAGCTGGTCGAACTTGTGTGCTACCGGCAACCCGTAAAGAATGTTCTCATTGCCGGCGCCCCCAGCGAAGAGCTTGTCAAGGCTGTATCCGACAGGCTGCCCAAGAGCGCGAGCATTACAATTGGCTCTGCTGCGACGGAGGCTAGTCTGTCGGAAGACGCTCTGGAGGGTGTGACCGTCAAAACTTTCAGCTCCAAGCCCGATGAATGGATCGATTCTCTTGAAGGCACTTCTGATCTGGTTCTGGTTGACTACTCAGAACTCCCACTTGAGGCTCAACCTGTTCTCAACCCCAGCGAGCTCTTTCCGCTTGCAAATGACAAGGGCTGGATCCTGGGTTCCATTGACGAGAACCCGGCAGCCGTCGACGCCCAATGGGAACGTCAGTTTGCCATGCAGAAAATTGAGACCCAGGTCAACGGAATTGGCGGACACTCTGATATCACTGTTCTTTCCGTGTCTGAAGCTGGCTCCCAGGCACTTGTGGATGGGATTTCATCGCTTGGCCGAAGCGTCAAGCAGAAGAGCTTGAGCGCGTTTGACGCAAGTCAAGACCACGCCCTCGTTGTGGATGACAGTGATGGAGCGCTTTTCTCGACCCTGGATGCCACGCTATTTGGAGCACTCAAGTCTGTTATTGCTTCTGGTGTCCCCACGCTCTGGTTGACAAAGGGTGTCAAGGAAGGAAAGTCCACAGTTTCGGGTATGGCAGAGGGCTTCCTTCGAGTCATCCGATCGGAGCAGGCTGCCGCTAAGATTGTCCTCCTCGACTACGACTCCGAGGAGACTATTGAGAGCGTGGCGGAAGCAGTCACGAGTAAACTTGACTCGGCCAAGACCAAGGACTCGGGGGTTGATACCGAGTTCTGGCTCCACCAGGGTGTTCTGCAAATCACGCGGGTTCAATCGAATGAGACGCTCAACCGGGAGTGGGATGAAACTCGGCCCCAATATGAGGACACGACACTTACCAGTGGCATGCGCCTGAAGGCGAAGACCGCGGAGGACCAGGTTGTCTTTGAGCCCGAGACCCAGCCGCCTCTGCAAGATTCGCAGGTCGAGATAGAGGTTGAGGCCTCCGAAGTGCAGACTACTCCAGGCTCGCAAACTCTTGTCTGCGGAAAGGTTATCGCAGTCGGTGCTTCGGTTGACCAATCCGTTGTCGGCAGGAGAGCGGTTGCTTTCGCCTATGACCAGTACCGCACCATCTTGCAAACTTCCGCATACGCCATTGTCGACGATGATGAGGCAGCTTCTTCCGAAGCACTGGCCGGCGCTCTTTCATCACTTGCCGCTGTGACCAATGTCTGCCTTGTCAATAACAAGGTCGATGAAGGCGACCATGTCATCTTGCTGCCCGGGCCCGATGCTTTCACCGGAATGGTCGCACTTCTGGCAAGTGCTTTGAAGTGGCAGTTGAGCCTTGTGGTAGCTGCTGAAGAAGACAAGGCAAAATATGTGTCCGACTTTTCCCTTACTCCTGAGCAGATTTACCTGTCGAGCGACGTCACCGCCATCCTCGATTCTATGGATTCCATGTCCACGGCCTTTGGCACTCTGGTCATTGCGCATGAATTCTCGCCACTGGCTCGCGAGCTGTGGCGAGGCATCCCAGCTAATGGTCAATTTGCATTGGTGGATGGTTCGCTTGAGGCTGGCCCGGATGTTGTGCCCTTCGCGAGGGGCGCCCGCTTCAGTCTCTTGAGCACCAAGACACTTCGCAGCAAGCCCAAGATGGCTTCACAGCTGCTGAAGCAGGCATTGGGTGTTTTCAAGGCCAACCCAAATCTCTCGAGCGGCTCGGCAGCATTTTTCAGTGCCGTAGGTCTGCAGGATGCAAGCCAGGCAAATGATGCCCGCCAGAGCAAGACTGTGATTGCGAAGAGCTCCCATGGAATCACCAAGGTCAAGGTACGTAGCAACATCATCATCCAATCTGACTACTTCCTAATAATATCTCTAGGTGTCGCCCGCCGCCAAGCGTCTTCAACTTTCCTCCGATGCCACGTATCTCCTTGTTGGATGCCTGGGAGGTCTTGGCCGGAGTCTGACAAAGTGGATGATGGACCGTGGTGCCCGACACTTTGCTTTCCTTTCGCGTTCCGGTGTCGATAAACCCGAGGCTGCTTTGCTGGTTGAAGACATCAAGAAGGACGGCGCCCTGGTGAAGGTCTTCCGTGCTGATGCATCTGATGAAGACGCAGTCAGGCGGGTGGTCCTTTCACTCCAGGAAGAGCGCCCCATCCGCGGTGTTGTGCACGCTGCCATGGTTCTGAAGGTGCGTCCAGCTCATACAATTCCACGTTGTCCCCTTTACTAAGACCCTTCTAGGACGGCATGTTTGAGCAGATGGAGCTGGACTCATTTGCCAACTGCGTGACCCCCAAGGTCAAGGGTGCAATCAGCCTGCATAATGCCCTACAAGGAGTGGATCTTGACTTCTTCGTCATGACCAGCTCCATCTCCGCCCTGCTTGGAAACACTGGCCAGAGCAACTATGGTGCTGCCAACAGCTACCTGGACTCTTTGGCTCTTCAGCGTGATGCACAGAACCTTGCTGCCACGTCGCTCGTTCTGCCCATGGTGCTCGATGTTGGTGTCGTGGCAGAGAACGAGTCCATCGAGACCTCCCTGGCACGAAAGGGTCTCTATGGAATCGATGAGCGCGAGATGCTTCGTGGTTTCGAGGTGGCTATGGCGCGCCCCGTCGCCAAGGCTGGCGAGCCTCGCAGTATCGGCGACTCTTTGCTGGTCATGGGTATGGAGGCTGCTGAGCTGGCCAACTCTATGACCTCCGTGGACAATGTGGACGCCTATTGGTATGAAGACGCGCGCTTCTGCCACGTCCGCGCAGCCATCGAGGCCTTTACCAGCAGCAGCGGCTCCAGCAGCGGGGGCGACAAGAGCTTCGACGCCATCATCAAAGCTGCACAGGCCGAGGGACCGGAGGCGGTCACAGCCGCCATCTCGAGCCACGTTGTAAAGAGGGTTTCCAGTATTCTCATGATCCCCGTGGAAGACTTTGACGTGGATGGGCCGTCACTAGCCAGCTATGGACTGGATAGTATGATTGGCGCCGAGCTCAGGACGTGGCTTTTCAAGGAGTTTGGGCTGGACTACCCATTCCAGAAGCTCCTCGCCCCTACACTCACGTTCAACAGCCTGGCGAATGTGATTGCGGAGAACATGGGTCTGAACAATTAGATTATATAAAATAGGAACTGTAAACCTGTTTGCGCCTTAGGGGCTTCCAGTCTTAAGACTTTAAAATACCGCCCTCCAATTGCCCTTTCAATCCTGTTGTCCGTGATTATCCATATCTAAATGAGATCATGCTATTATTCCCTTGTATTCACAATCATGCTTCATTCGGGTATGGTTCTAGCCTGGCAATCACAGCTTCAGCCCGCTTTCTTTGTCTGCGAATGTCTCGGAGCTTCAGTATGTCCACCAGCATGATTGCTAACAGTGAAGCCCTGTCGCGCACCTGGTTAGTGACCTTGTTCGGCTGAAGGTGGCAATTTTAGAATTGTTTTAGACACATACCCTGCGATGGCACAAATGACGGCAACCGCAGTTATTTGCGTAAAGTCTGTATCTCCTCTACCAGCAGCCGTGCCCATCAGGGCAAAGTATGCAATCGCGAGTCCGCTGTAGAGAGCTAGGCTGATGTATATCGTGACCTTTTTCCAGAACATGTATCTTTCGCTCGTGCCTGTACCCCTGCGGCTCATCCAGTCCATTATCAGAGAAAGGACGAGCAGGGTTGCAACGAGAGACACTGCCGCAGCAGCCTGTTTCCTGTGTCAGCACTCAGGTTCGTGATGACGCGGGTGATGGATTCAAGAACACGCAGGCCGCAATTTCCACAAGCTAGAACACCGGAGGGGAGGGGGAAGAAGAAGAAGAAAAGAAGAGACGAGGCCGACGTACAATCCCAAACGCCCCCCATGCCAAAACAGATCGCCTTGGCTCAGCACAGCCGTCATTTCCGAAGCTCATATCAATATCAATGCCGCATGATGTGAAAGCATAGATGCCAACTCCGCACGCCGCGATCTGGGCCAGAAGCCCGATGATGTATACTGCTAACCAGATTGCATTCGCCATCGCTCGTGTGTGCTTGGTAAGGTCTTTGTTGCTCAAGATGGCGTTGGCGTGTTATCTGCAAGTAGGAGCTTAATAGTACGCGATGAAAAGCAAGATATGGGACGAAGTAGGCCGAAGGAGCGAATATATGTCAATTAAATAGCGATGTGCATTTGTCCTACAAGCGTCATCAGTATCCTGGCAATGAATCCTGTTTGGCCCCTGCAGCCTCATCTTACATACCTTATCCCCCCTGATTCATGGGAGCCAGAAATAGCAACGAATCACAGGGATCTATCTAAGGGGGGTCTCAGCCACGAAGGAGAACACAGCCTACGGGGGCCTAAATAAATATCTTTGCGACGATCAGCATGATCGGGCAAAACGTGACGTCGCGTCCTTTACCTCCCCGCCATTATTATGCCAGCAGCAGTGTGTCACGCATCAACACATCATGCGACTTTTCAACCGCTCCAAGACTCCCTGGTACAGTGTGATTAGCAAGGGACTCGATCGGCAGAGTTGTTGTCGAGGATGCTCCGATATTGGGGAATTGCTGCAAAGCTTCCGAGCCGGGCGGGCGGATGAGACTCGCGGCCGTCTGCCATTCCACAGCGACTTTGCAGAGCTCGCAGAATGCGCCCAGCGATGCTGGTCCTGCTGCATTATTCGCCAGGCTCTGCTTTCAGAGTGCACAACGAGCCTCGAGGCTTCGCGACTTGGCCAGGCTACAGCCGGCTCCCCCGTCTACGCCCGAGTCAGCTATTTTGGTTACACAGATGGCCCAGCCCCTACCATTCACATCGAGATTGGCCCACACGCCCACCCCTCAGCCATGATTCGCTGTACCGAGAGCAAGGCACCGCCCCTCAATCTCGCTGAAAACCCCAATAGCGTAACCATTTCGGGCCAGGTGAAGGAGTGGCTGGCGGACTGCAGGGCGAACCATGTCCAATCATGTTCGGCACTACGATACTCCTCTGAGAACCCTACACGCTTGATCCGTATCGTCTCAGAGTCGAAAATACAGTTGTGTATGGTTCAAGACCCGCCATTGCAGTACGCCGCGCTTAGTTACTGTTGGGGAGTCCAGTCTCGGACAGGCGAAAAGTCGGCACTGCAGGATGGCGAGGCAGTACTGTCGGAAAGCGAGACCGCGCTTGTGTATTCAGGCATGACTCGGTTGTGCAATATCCAGCGTCGCCTGCAACCCTTCGACATTGCCACGCTGCCTTCTACCCTCCAGGACGCTATTGTGATCATTCGGCGTACAGGTCTTGAGTATGCCTGGATTGACTCGGTCTGCATCATCCAGGATGACGTTGACGGCGCAGACTTCTTTCGCGAAGCCTCAAAAATGCACCAATATTACGGCAATGCCGCCTATACGTTGGCTATCTGTTCCAACTCCAAGGCTACAGCGCCTATTCTTACTCCTCGCACCGCTTTTTCCTATCGCGCCCGAGAATGTAGGCTTGGCGGGCTCTGGCTTGAACCCCAGTCTCTACCTCTTGGAGCAGCCATGGTCCGGTCACCTCTGAAGGTACGAGCATGGACGTTGCAGGAAGAACACCTGTCCCCAAGGATCCTCTTCTGGACCCCGAATAGAATGTATTGGTCATGTGCCGGCGCCCGATACTTTGAAATGCCAGATGTCAGCTTATCCAACGGGGGGAATCCTCAGCCTTCCTCGCAAAATTTCCTCCTAGCTTGCCATAGAGGTACAGCGGAGTCACGACATAGGGCATGGATTTCCCTGGTCTCACAGTATGCTCTTCGTGGTATGACCAATCCCACCGATCGCTTCCCTGCCCTCTCTGGTCTTGCATCGAGGTACCAGTCCAGCTGTATCGGCAATAATCTTTACCTAGCAGGTCTATGGCAAGAGACGTTTAGTCATGACTTGTCCTGGCGAGTCATACGGGTCGCGAAGCAGCCTCCAGATCAGAGCAATGCCACGGGTGTACCATCATGGACATGGGCGTCCTTGCCATTGTATACTGGAATTCAATACGGCCTCGAAGCTTATCGGGCTTTGGACTTTGAGCTCCTACAGCCTCAACAATCATCTCTGGTCAATGACGAGCCCAGAGTTGTTGATGGCATTTCTAGGGGTGCATTGGTGAAGATGGTCTCTGTGAAAGGTCGCCTGAGATCTTTCTGGTTACATGATGCCACTTTCTCTCCCTGGTACAAAATTCAACGTTCAGGAGCAAATTCGCAAACCCATAGCGAAGCTGGCGAGATTCCGTTGTTATCGTTCGACCATTCGCCCGAAACGCCGATGTTCTCAGCCTACATCAACAGCGGCTTAGTAGTGGCATATGATGCGAGGAAACAGGAGGTCATTGGGCACTTAGACTATCAGATCTATGCAGAGAGGGTCATAGACCAATCGTCAGAGCTGTACGCCCTTGAGCTCGCTACGACAGCTATGCTCCTTTTAGAATATCTCGAAGGCGGTTCATTCCGGCGGGTAGGGGTGGCTTTCGACTACAGGCCTGATTTCTTTGACGGAATTGCAAGGTCAGAACTTGTACTTGTATGAGATACCCATGTAGATATTAATATCAAGGTCAAGTTTGACAGAAGCTTTATTCCAAGCACCTAATACTCGATGTGTTATATTCTCTATGAGTGAACATGATATATTGGCTTGCGCTCACAACTGACAATGTGGACTTGGTAATATTTAGGAACTGATCGTTACAGTAACAGTATGGAGCTATAGATGCTGAATCTAGCATATCCACCCTCCTTCGATTGGAACCACTACTCCGTTGATAAAGCTACTTTGCGGGCTCAGCAGAAAAATAACCAGCTCCGCCACTTCATTCGCGTCGCCTTTCCGGGCCAACGCCCCTGGGTCTCCTGCTCCAAAGAGCTCCGTAGATCCCTTGGCAGCCTCAATCTGTTGAATCATGGGAGTTGCGATAATGCCGCTAGTTTCCTGTTGTCAGCACTTGTTGTCAAAGTCAGAATAAGCCGCATGTGACTTACGGCGCAATGGCATTGGCTCGAATGGCCCGGACTCCCTCCTCCTTGGCCAGCGTCTTGGTGATGCCGGCAATGGCATGCTTGCTTGCAACGTAAGGGGCATTGAACTCAACGCCCACCAGCCCAGCGATACTGGCAGCGTTAACGATTGCGCCACCGTCACGACCACCCTTTCCGACCTGCATGTGAGGCAGCTGAGCACGCAGACAGTTGAGCGTGCCTTTGACGTTGACGTCCATGACAAAGTCAAACTCGGTGTCGGTGATGTTCCGGACGGAGCCGCATTCCTGTGCAATACTGCGACCGAACACGCCGGCGAGGTTGGCAGCGCCGTAGATTGGCTGCCCAAACTCTGACATAGCGGCTGCGATCCATTCATTGCAGGCCTCCTGGGAACGGACATCAACAGCGCAGACATGAACTTGTTTTGTGCTGGAAGGGTATTTTCCCTCCAATTCGGTCTTGAGGCTGGTTAAAGCCGTTTGATTGAGATCTGCCAGCGATACAAGGGCACCTCGGCTGACGAGGAGCGTGGCTGTTGCCCGTGCAATGCCGGAGGCTGCTCCGGTGAGGACAAAGAGTTTGCCTTCAATCCCGCTCATTGTGTTTCTTCAATTTCCTAATTGACTATTTCGTGAAGAGAAAGATGACGGTTTGGTCCGTTAGAAGGGTGCGCAAGATCTCAATATACATACATTGTGATTGTCACACACTTTAGGGTAGGCTGCTTTTATCCAGATGAGGTGGGACGGATTTGGCTGTCGGTTCGGGCCGACGCACCGAGCTTTTGATGAACCGTGCTGTCCGGAGCAGGCATCAGACAGAGCGGGGACGTAAACCGAGGCCGTGGCATCTCTGAAGGAGTAGGTCGTAGCGGGTCAGACTAAGGTGGTAATGAAACGCATCTCTGGCGATACTATTCATTGGCCGCGTTCTCCATACGGGAGCTCCAGGCCAAGTTGGTGCAGAAATGTTAGAATCCACTATGTCGAACCACAGAAGATATCTTTCCCTGATACACCAGAGTTGGCGACCCGGCGAGCAGTTAGCTGATGACCTGGATTGATGGCAAAGAGTCCACCTTGCTATAGCAATATTATATGCATTAGCAATTAAACTACTCAAAGCGAAACCAATGACAAAGAACCGCATAAACCTCGATGTGGATTAACGGCTCGGGCACAGCCACGTCGGTGTGATAAAAGTCGTCCCTCATCTCAATGCATACCAGCTTCAATGAAACAAGACTCAATAAATATTCCAACCCAATCATCTCCCTCCTTCACGATCCTGAAACAATTATGGACCAGCACAAGACGAGCTGGGAGCATCTCGGAGGGAAACATCAAAGGGAAGAAGCTCTCGGCTACTGGTCACCTAGGTTGAGTTGGTCATCGTCTAGCTGTGAGCGGCCGTCCCGTAGTAACCTTCGGGAGCCGGTGCCCCCTGAACCTCGGACACATGGTAATGGTGGAGAAACGAGACCCGGCTGCTCGGGTCATCCAGCTCTTGAGGACGGGGTGGAGAGCTCATTTCAAAGAGGGGCCCTGTTTCGCCGCTATGAGGTGTTGCTTCTTGGTACCGGGGACTTGGGGTCTGTTTGGTGCTGTCACGATTATAAGCTGGCGGCGCAGTGTCCTCTGCGTTGACCGTGTCTCGCCTTGCGCTATATATTCGGAGAAACCAGTAGGCAAAAGCAATGGCGGCAACGAGCGCAACCGCTCCTATGGAACCACCAACAATTTCCGCAATCGGGGCCTCACTACTATCCCCAGTGTGGCTGCTTTGCGGCTCTCCAGTCACCGTCTTTGTGGCTGACGCTGAGACGGTTGAGTATTCGCTGCTCAACATGGACTCGGTAGACTCGGTAGACTCCGGATTTTCCGTTTGTGTTGTTGATTGGAATTGCCTATCTCGAAATATTGCTGCAGTCTCACCTTCAAAGCCGATACACTCAGGACTCCATGCTGTTCGCTTTTGGCCGTCAGGGTCTTCTCGAGTATATATGTGACAATACGGCGCCGTTGTCTCATAGCTTAGAAGCAGAGATTCAGAGAAAGGTTCATGAAGCATCAATCAAGTGAAACTTACCAGCAAAAGTCAGAAACCCCGGGTATGCGAGGACAGTCGGCTAGGTTGTAGCATGTCGTATAGATGTCATCTTCGAGGCAGCCAAAATATGTGGACCATGTCGAACACGTAGATTGACAGCTTGAGATTTCATCAGTAAAATCAAGATCTTGCCTTCTGTCAGTACTCAAGTATTACGGCTAAATTAAGGGACTGCGCACGATCATCTATTGCCACGTACCACCCACACACATCTGTCTGTGTATCGAGAGCATCTCGTTTCTCAACCAGGCCACGGATGTTGGCCCTAGCTAGTGTTGCGGACTGTCGTGGCTCTGGAGGAGATGTGATTGCATGGGATGGCATTCGTGCACAGAGTGCCAAAGAGAGGCATAGTGCCATCGGCAATATTACCCGTTCAATTCGTACGCATGGCCGATTGTATGCCATGATGCTGCTACGCCCTCACTGGCCTGGGCTTGAGAATGGAAGAGAACACTAACAAAAGGTTCGGGTATCTCTGGTGAGAGAGTAGAAGAGGAAATCTCTGACGAGAAGGCGAAAGGAGGAAAGGAGGGGAACGGTAAGTGAGAGGCAAGACCCTACTACCCAAGTACCATACGTAGAACAAAAAGACCAATAAACCACCAGAGGTCCCATTCCACTTACTCGTATACTAAACTCTTGTGTAACAGCACTAGAGTTCTTCTGGACCAATGCTCGTCGGGAATGGCAAGCCTAGTATGAACCATCGGTGAGTAATAATCACAAACACAGCCTTGTACCACACTCGTGCCCGGTTTCAAGATGCCTACAGGCCTGCCCACTGTCAAGGGATAGGTGGGACACATGTATACTGTATCAGTCGGTGCCGTGAAAGCCCAAGCCAGTAGTAACATGCCCATTCTCGCTCTGCCATATGGTTTGGGTTCCGATTATTTTCAAGACTGGGATCATCATTTATGAATAATTGTGATCACGAAAGGTAAAGTCTAGCTAGCTGGAGAAGGCGAAAACAAACACCAGTCTACCGCACTCCCGCGCGGAGCGTTCTATTGGCATGTCCTTGCTTACTCCTCTTCCAGGATAGCTTCCGCAATCTTCTCTGCAAACATGTCTGTGGAGTCGTTAGTACAGCTGAGGACTAAGAATAGCCAAAGACACAACTCACAAACAGAGGCCATGGGCTGGCCAGGCGGATGAAACGGGAATGCGCTGGCATCCACGACTCGGAGACCCGAAACACCATAGACTCGGGCACGAGTATCCACAACTGCCAGAGGGTCGGACACAGGTCCCATCTTGCCTAAAAACGGTCATTGCGTTAGGTATCAGTGTCAAATATGGGACTTGGTTGAACTCACAAGTAGAAGACCCGTGGTAAATCAAGACCATGTTGTTGCGCAGCCACTCCACAATCTCCTCATTCGTCGTGACCTCTGGTCCCGGGATATACTCGGATTCAACAAAGGTGCTGTTTCCTGCAATCTCACGGATGCGGAGGAACGCAGCCAAGGCCTGCTCGCGATCACCCTTATCGAGCAGCCAGTTGGGGCTGATGATGGGGCGATCGTTCATGTCGGCGCTGGCAATGGTCATGTTTCCTCGCGAGGATGTAGCCAGCAAAGCAGAACCGATGAGCAGGTAGTAATCGTCGGGGCCAATGTCGGCGGGGATAGGCGAGCTCTCGAGGGGGAGATATTCGGCCTCGGGCCAATCGTCGGGAAGGGAGGCGAGCCAGCCGCGCGTCGAGTTGGATAAGACAGCGTCGCGGGTGTGGGCGGGAAACTTTTCGAAGCCTGCGTACATGTTCAGCAAATGAGTAGATGGGGGAAGGAAGGCAGAAGATTACCAAGAGATTGACCAGCGCCGATGCCAGATAGACGGCCGGACTGGTTGGTGAGATACTCCTCTACAGCAGCCGCGTTGGCCTCGACATTGCCGGCCACAATCTGGCTGCTCGTCGTCACATTGACCTATTGGACACTGTAAGCATTTGGCGAGGTTGATTCGCTTGCTTCCTGAGATACCTTGTATACCAGCGACATGTAAGGCTGGTCCTGTGGCAACTGTCAGCTTCATTTCCTGGTAGTGGACGGCCAGTACTCACCCATTCACTCTGACCAACGCCGGCAAGGTCTGAAACAACCTCAATGCCGTGCGACTCGAGCGTGCTGGCAGGGCCAACTCCGGACACCATCAGCAGCTGGGGCGATTGCCACTACGTCAATGTTAGAACTGGCTCAGTGTAAGTAAGACGAGGCTAGTGATGACCTACCACTCCACCAGAGACGATGATCTCTTTATTGGCAAACAGCTCGTACGTGAAGCGCTCCGAGAGCATGTGGCCCTGCACCAGCACGCTGCTCGCGCGCTTCTGCTCATCAAAGACGATGCGCTGGGCCAGAGTGTTGGGGTAGATCTTGAGGTTCGAGGTCCTCGCGCCGACCTGCAGGAAAGACGTCGAGGAGGAGCTTCGAGTCGCCGTGCGAGGATCGACAGCCGCCGTGGCAGTTCCGTGCCCAATCAGCTTGCCACTGTTCAGGCCGGGAATCGCATCCAGGCCCGCGCGCGTCATGGCCTCGGCCAGGAGCGGTCCAAAGGGGCCCTGGAAGTTTCCATAAGACACCTGCAGAGGACCGCCTGTAATATCGAACGCATCCGTATCGTAGGTGATGTTGAGCGAGGGGTCGATCTTGTCGTAGTTTGGTGGGGTGAAGTCGCAGCTCTTCTTAAAGGCAGGGTAGACGTTCTCCCAGTTCCAGTAATCGTCCTCGACAATCTCTGCCCAGTAGTCGAAGGAGCCAATTGTTGGACTGTGTATTCAACATTAGCCGATATACTCATTGACATTCAAATCGTTGATTCGTGTCGCCACGTACCGAAAGTAGCCCATGTAATTGGCAGCCGAGCTATTGCTCCAAGTCAGCTTCCGTCACCAATGCAATAGCAAGGGGGATACATACCCTCCACCAAATGTCTGTCCGACTGTATATCCAACCCGGCGGTTGTTATAGCCCTTGCAATTGTTAGCTCTAGTACCAAATTCCCCATTGTTGGGCCCGTACCGCTTGAGGCTCGCTCAGGATCGAGATGGCGGTTAGAGACGTAATTCCGCCCGTCACAAAATTGGGCTCTGCGGTCAGGAAGTTGTATCCGGGGACCTGAGTGCGATTGCCGCTGAGAATCTCGTAAAATGACCCAGCCTCAATCACAGCGACGGTGTAATTGGCCGGATCCTGGGCGAGACGCGCCGCAATGGCATTGCCAGCAGTACCACCACCAATGACCTATTCCAGCCCTTGTAAGCAACCAGAGGGGCCAATTGCAACAGGGAAGGCTCACAATGTAGTCATATGTCTGGTTGACACCTGGGACTCCGAAGCTGTTTCCGAATAGCTCCGTGACACCAGCTCCATTGACACCGGCGCCAATGCTCCCTCCATTGGGTGACGCCAAGGTCGTGGCGGCGGCGGCCAACACGACGAGGTACTTCGACGTCATTGCGACAGGAACAGAAAAGGATGGGCGCGCTGCAGGAACAGGCGACAACCAGAAATTAAAAAAACGTGGAGGCGGAGCACGATTGGCAAATCATGCGGTAGGGAGGGTAGCATCCAACACATCTTTGCCCTCGGGTTTTATCAATCATGGCAATGGCTCGGGGCGACAGTACCGAGAACCTGGTCATAAGCCGGCCCGAGCCTGGAGCTCAGCTATACTCAAATGGTGAGATTTGCTGGGTTGTCGTGCCTTCAATCGCTCAGCTTGCCAGGGCCCGATGCTGGAATTGGATAGCCTCAACGCCAGCATCGGCCCGGGCTTGTCCCCCGGTTTAACCTTGTTGGGGAATGATATCAAGCTGAACGGTGCCTCTGCTGCCTGCAGACCTCGGGTCAGGTCGTATGATCCTTCAACACGACTGCTCGCTGCCCCCGCCTTCGAGACCGTAAGCATCGACAAGCATGGCCAAGTCGTCACCCGAACCGCACCACGGAGCAGCCAGGCTCATCCTGTACGCCCTCGGCGCCGTGGGGATTGCTGGAACCTGGGGAATCGCTGCTGTCAATGGCATGCTTCTTCACCTCTTCAGCGCACTCCACGGAGGCGAGCCGTACATTCTCCCGGGGACGAAATTCCCCATGCGGACGAACTTTACTGGGATTTACTGGCCGGTGGATTACCTGCTCGACGTCCTAGTTGTTTTCTTCTGGGAGGCCATTGACGGCTCCCACCCAGCAGCGTCCGCTTTGGGGATTTATTTCCTGGGCCAGTTTCTGCCCATCCTTGTTGCCTTTTACCGTGACAATTTCCGAGCAGCCAGCCAGGGCAGTCAGATTTTGAGGTATGGGATTCCCCTTGGCAAGCAGAAAGCAATTGATCGCCTAATTGGTCGCGTCACAGAGCAACGTTATGGGCATTGTCCTTCCAGATGATGGCAATTGCGTCTACCGGCTGGATATGGGCTCTTGTTTACATCGACTCCTCACCCACCACGAATCCCTCGCTTCCGGCTGCCACACTCAAACAAGCCTCAATCGCGCCTCCTCGTCTATCGTACCTTCTGTTGCCCGCGCTTGCGATCGGTTACGTGGTCCCGGCTATTGCAATGGCGATTCCGTCCCGCTCTCTGGCCTCCAACAATTTTCAGCAGCTGGCATTGATCGCCTGGAATATTTTCCCAGTATGGGTCATGATTATTCTCAAGACATTCTCATTGGGAAGCGCATCTGGTAGTCAGCGAAACAAGGCCCTCGCTACGCCACAGCAGCACCTGAAAGCAGCCCGATGGGTCAATTCGACAACCATTGTGCTCAGTTCGGCGATGCATGTTGCAACATGGGCAATTTCCCTATCGACACTCCTGTTTCCATCCTTGTTCAACTCCGGTCTAAGCCAACATCTTCGCCCTTCGTCTGTCTTCCTCCCAACCTTATCCGTTGCACACGGTGCGACCGTCGGTGATGGGGTGCACAGCTTCTTTTACTGGGATCAGGTTGCTGGATACACAACTGTGGCCCTTGTCATGCTACTGCAGCTTCGTGCTGCAATGCTTGCCACCGGTCGGTCGTTCAATTGGATGCAGGCAATTGGGGCCACCTTGCTGGGGTCGCTGGTTCTCGGACCAGGCAGCGCATGCCTGGCAATCAGTTGGCTTCGCGACGAAGTGCTCTTTGTCCCAGATTCGGCCACACGAAAGGATAAGGGTAAGTATTGAAACTGTGCTGGCTTTGATGTTAATTGTCAAACTACTGGACTATTTATAACCAGAAAATTTTGTGTTCTCTCGTTTACACAAGAGACTGGAAAGGTGGGAAAGGGTTGTGTCGTGGTTCCTCTGGCTTTGTGGCTTTTCAGCTATACAACGATGCAAATATGAACACCGTAGGGCTATCATTCACATGAACCCATGGCTAGTATATGCGTGACAATACCTCCGTCACGACCGTGATGATCGAAATGAACAAAACCACCGGGAACCACTAATGGACCGTTTAATGACTATTGATCTCAGGGCAAGTAGCCAGCCACAGAAGTTGCTCCGGAAGAGTTCCGGCCGGATACTGATAGCTGAATCCTTCAATGGGGGGCTTCAAGATACGCAGATAAGACTCGCATCACATTTAGTGGGTCGAAGCCAGCCATGCACGTTGGAAACGGTATACATATCTCCATTGCTGATCTTCTCATTCCGTGTGACTACATGTCTGAACCCGGACAAACCCAGCAGGACCGATATTCCTAACGTCCTCGACCATGTCCAGCAAGATGGCAAGCACTGAGCCTAAAACCGTTGCCGTCGCAGGTGATGAGGCCGAACCTAACGACAGCACGATGAAAGAGATCGACGTGCTTGAGAGTGAAATTCAGGCATCGTCCCTGTACTCAGACGAGTACTATAGAAAGCTACTTTGGAAGATTGACCTATGGCTTCTTCCACTGATGTGGCTTTGCTACGGTACTCAGCAAGCTGATAAGACATCGCTGGGAGTTCAAGCAGTCTTTGGCATTCGTGAGGATACCGGGCTACATGGCCAGCAGTTCAACTGGCTCAGCACAATCTTCTACCTGGCCTACATGGTCTGCGAAGCCCCCGGCAACTGGCTGATGCAGAAATGCCATACTGGAAAGTTTCTTTCCGTTGTCATGGTTCTGTGGGGCATTGTTGTCCTCTGCATCGCGTTTGCCGAGAACTTTGCCCATCTCATGGTTCTCCGTTCTTTCCAAGGGGCCTTGGAGTGCACCATCTCCCCCACTTTCATGCTCATCACAGGCGCCTGGTACACCTCCCGTGAACATACACTGCGGTCTCTCATATGGGGCACTTCAAATGCGGGCATGAATATTATCACTGGCCTTTGTATGTATGCCATTGGATTGCACGTACAGAGGTCTCCCGGCTCTATAGCAGCAGTAAGTGTGCCTGTCATCTAGTTTACTGAGCTGCAATGCTGACGTGTGCATAGTGGAAATGCATCTCATTCTTCCTTGGAGCGCTGACAATCACACTTGGTGTCATGGTTTGGTTCGTATTGGGGACTCCCCGTGAGGTACGATGGCTCACGGAGGAGCAAAAGAAAGCGGCAATTGCCCGCGTCATGTCAAACCAAACGGGCTCAGACCGTGAGAAACACTCCGAGTTCAAGTGGGACCAGGTTTGGATTACATTCAAAGGTATGGCGCAGATCCTCAAATGATCCATTGCCTAATAACATCGTGTAGATCCCCAGACATATTTCTTCTTTTTCGTCACTATCATTAACGCTCTACCCAACGGGGCCAACACTACATTTTCCAAACTCATCTGGCAGTCCTTTGGGTTCACTCCCCTTCAGACACTGCTTATGGGCTCTACGCCATACTACGCCGTCAGCATCTGTTGGTTTCTGATTGTTGGCTTCGTCACTCTCAAGAAGCCCAATCTTCGATGTAAGTGGCCTAGATTATACTCCAGACACGCAGCTTACCTATCCAGTCGTATTTATGATGTTCTCGCTTGTACCCGCCTTTAGTGGTATGATGGCTCTGTCGTTTCTCCCAACCGATACGATGAGGTGGACTCGCTGGGGCATGTACATCCTTCAGGTGTTCGGATCTCTACCAGGATTGAGTAAGTCTTGCCCATAAGACTTACCACAACATCCGCTTACCAATCCTAGTGATTTGGACCTTCTTGCCATCCAATGTCGCAGGCCGAACCAAGAAGACAGTCACGGCGACTATTCTCTTTGTTGCGTACTGTGTCGGCAATGCAGTGGGCGCTCAGATGTTTGTCGCCTCCGATGCTCCGCGATACATCCGTGGAATCACTGCGTGTGGCGTGCTTTACTGCGTTGAGTTCTGTTGCATGGGTATCTGGCGTTTCTATTGTAAGCCCCCAGAATGATATGTACGATCATATGACTAATTTTGTTCAGACGTCTGGGAAAACCGTCGCCGAGCGAAGCTCATCAGTGAGCAGGGAATTTCCAAGGAAGAGAGCGAGAGACTGGGAAAGCTCAACGCCGAGAAGGACATGACAGACAGGGAGAACATCCACTTCAAGTACAGCTTTTAAATAGGGTTTACGTACTTGAATATGCACGAATATTCTTTGGCAATGTAGTGCTGCAGTAAAGTCAGATCTAATTTACTTGGATGAGATAAACTTCAGTGTAGTTCTTTTCCAACCAGATCATCATCTTCTACAATACCTACACCGTGTATTACTAGTTCTACCCAGATCCTTACCATTGTCCATGTGTGAACAATGAGAAGCAGTCAGAGGTTAGACTCCCGGCTGCTGAGGGAGGATGTGGGATTTCCCGTTGGTGTGCCCCAATGGGATACAGACCAGTGACTTCGAGGAGGCCCCCTCTGACGATAAAGACAATATCAGATCAATTGTTGCTGAGGGAGGATGGCGCACCTCATGATCAAAGTGAATGCAGGTGAGGCACAAGCTTTGTTATGGAAGTCATATTCATGTCAAAATTGTCTAACTCTTTGTGAGACCATTGCTAAAGATTTTCCCAGTCTCGATCAAGTCGTCCCACCGCTCATCGACCTGCACCGTAATTGACGTGTCAGGATTCATGACTTTTACCTCTTCGACCCTCTGTGTCCCGAAGTTATAGGCTCTATCGTCCCTTACGAACGCAACCAAGATGCGTATCCAGTCTTCCATTAGCCGTCGTTCGCGATCAGTCGGCCCATGACAGATGGAGAAGCTTGTTTCGTTAACAGTTGGCTCAGGGGGGTGGTTGTTTCTCATGAAACTTACTTCCAGAATGGCTTGTCTGTCGCATGGGCAACTCCATAGGACATTGGAGCTACCTTCTCATCGATGAAGGATAATCTGTAGGCAATATGATATCTCCATATATCCTCGATGCTAACGCCGTTCTCTGTGAGAGACTTTGCCAATGCCCTTGAAGGCGCACAAACCTGTCCATCCGCAATTATGCGTCCTAGGCAATAGTGAGTTCCGCCTAACATGCAATTTTCAGGTAAGAAGACTGACCAAATAGCTTCTGCCAGTCTTCGAGCTGTCCAGTTTGTGGCAATGGATATCGCTGAATGACCCTGTCTGTGACATCGGGGGCGTAGTAATTTGAGACTTGAAGTTTGAGGGCCTCCAAATTTGGCTCCAATGGCGGATTATACGAAGAATATAGCGTTTCCTCGTTGCGAACCTCGCCTATGAGTAATCGAAATCCACGTTTTTTGAACTGGTTGGCAAATTCCTTACTCTCGAGGTACTCAATCATACTTGGCTTTATGAACAATTCGTCTGTGACTGGACGGAACGTATGATGCCTCAAGCGGGGAATGGCCTGCGTCAGGTCTTGGGGGCTAAGTAGCCTCAGCGCATTAACCTTCTCGACAGCTGTGAGTTGCGAGTTGATTCCGAAGTGACCACATAGCTCATCCAACTGATTCTGGGCGTCATCCAAGGATTTTGGTTGGGCAGGAATGGCGTTCGAATCCATGAAGACTCGGCGAAACGTCGACGAGGTTGATGGTGGCTGTTGAAACTCGTACAGCAATTGTGCTTCAACGCTGTATGCTCCTGCACTACGGCCAGCGAGCGTAACGTTGTTCGGGTCTCCTCCAAAGTAATGGATATTGTTGGTTACCCATTCAATGGCTGCACGCTGGTCCCAGAGCCCAAAGTTGCCAGCCGATTCACCTTCGCTATCTGTCAGAAGATCGACTCCTGCAAGAAACCCAAACACATTGAGTCGATATCCAATCGAGACAACAATAGAATTTAGACCCCCGGTAGAAATCATCTCCGTCGGATCCATTCCAGGCTCCTGAGATGGATCCCCCATTTGGAACCATCCGCCATGCAACCATAGCATTACTGGCCACAGCCCCTTGTCTGTCTCGCTTTTCGGGACTGGCGTCCAGATGTTGACGAAGAGACAGTCCTCGCTGTACTTCGCAGCACCACCTTCTGCATCTCCAATGTGGAATGCCTTTTGCGGGCATACACTCTTGAACCGGGTTGCATCGTATGGGCTTCCGTCGCCATCACTGTATGTATGAGACGGTGGAAGAACACATGGCTTGCGCCAGCGGCGATTGCCTGTGGGCGGAAGAGCGTAGGGTACTCCAGCAAAGCGGCGAGACTTGTTGTCGAACTGGATGCCACGTATTTTGCCACGCTCTCCAAACGAGACAACAACAGGTTCTTGATTGTATGACAAGGTGTTGCCCATGGTTGACGGGTTGACGTCCACTAGTGAAATCAGTATCGCTTTCACGGTTAGCTTCCTGTCATGATCCCCACGGCATTGAGGGAGTGGAACAGAGCGTGTTCATTTAACTAGTGCGGTTTCGTTCTTATCTTGCTTGTCCGATGCCGGAAAGTGGAAAAGCAACCCGGCCGGGTTGTTTGCGGGTCGCATGTCGACTGATCATGGAGATCTCGAGCTTGTGGTCGGATCTCGGACCGAGCCATTTTCGATTCATTGACAAGCAATGTCAAGTTAACTTCCTCGTTAACTGAATTCTGAGCATAATCATAGCGATATAGCTACTCTCCATTGAGTGATCCCTCCGACCTAACAAGATCATCTGCCTTGCCGATAGCAATATGGGTAGCATTAACGCAATGGAAGTCCCCGTGGATCTCTCACACCACATCAATGAAAAGAGCAGGGCTCGGCATCCCTCTCCCCTCAAAGACATCATCAAGTTCATGGGAGAAGAGGGCATGATCAGCTTGGCTGGTGGTAAGAAAAGCAATCCACAGACAATTGACCCGTGTTGAAAATCCATCTCAGGACTACCCCATCCGTCGCTGTTCCCTCTGCACGAGGTGTCTTTCAAGGTTCCGGGACCCCCAGGTTTAGGTCAACCCTTAGACGCAAGGCAACAACAGTCTTCCGATCTGACTATAGGAAGAGATCCCGTATCGGACCAAATTGACTTGACTCAGTTTCTCCAATACGGTAAGTGAAACCCCGATAAATTTGCCATAGGCTTTGCTAAGGTGAAACCAGGAAGCGGTTCCGGTAATAGACAATTGCTTGCCCTCTGCAACGACCTTACACAGAGAGTACATGCGCCACCGTGCCAATACCAGTGTCTATTGCACCCCGGCAATACCAATGCTTGGGCAAAAGTAGTGGGGCTTCTGTGCGAAGACAAAGACTTTGTCATCGTGGAGGAGTACACCTACCCATCTGCTCAGGCCTTATGGGTTCCTCTAGGTATCAAGGCAGTACCCGTGGCAGCGGACGAGCAGGGTATCCAGGCAGGACAACTTCGCCAGTTGCTAGAAGATTGGGACGAGGATGTTCGTGGAGCCAAACGGCCTCATGTGTAAGTTCCCGCCAAAGACTTTTGACAACGATGGCTAAGCAAAGTAGCTTGTATCTGGTTTCCGTTGGTTCAAATCCTACGGGAATCACGATATCCGCTCAAAGGCGGCGTGAAGTTTACGACGTGTGCGTCGAGTATGGTGAGTGTACCTTTCCCGTATTGCTTTTCCCAACAAGTCCTGTCGATTGCTAACGCATTATCAGACGTGGTAGTTGTAGAGGACGATCCCTACTATTTCTTACAGTATCCGAGCTATCAAGATTCCCTCGCCTGCACAAAGCCCCAGCAAAAGACCTCAGATGATTTCCTCAAGACCTTGACGCCCTCATTTCTTTCCTTGGATACTCAGGGCCGTGTGATTCGTCTTGAGTCCTTCTCTAAAACCCTCTTCCCAGGTCTCCGTCTTGGATACTTTGTCGCAAATCCACTCTTCACGGAGCGTCTCTTGAGAGCTACGGAGGTAGAGACACAGGACCCTGCTGGGCTGAGCCAAGCGTATGTCCTCGGCATACTACAAAGCTGGGGAATTGATGGCTATCTATCATGGCTACAAAGCCTACAGTTTCAATATCTCACACGACGAAATTGGCTGCTGGATTCATTTAGCGAGCATTTTACTCTGGAGGCTGCAGAAAAGTCTCCTTTGACAAGCGCTGATAGTCTTGTCGCTTCCATCCGTACTAAAGACGGCACCTTGCGACGCCCTGTCTTCAGTTTTGTCGATCCTACTGCGGGGATGTTTGTCTGGTCTAAATTTTACTTCGATAAAGTCCCAAGATTCATAGAGCTTCAACGGACAGATCACCAGGATCCTGAGCAGGCCTTTGCTGATGAGCTGTGGAAGGCCTGGGCCAGCGAATTAGTTTTGCTAACTCCAGGGTCGTATTATCATCCGTGGCAAGGATTCGAGAAGACTACCACGAAAGCTAGGGGAGCAGACCCCTCGACAGCCCATTTTCGATTCTCCTTCGCGACTCCCACGGTACGTCGCTCGTAATACATGGATTTTGAAAGGATTGCAAGCTGATAACCGGTACCTACAGCAACATGAAATACGAGCAGGAGTAAAACGCATGAGCGAAGTGATCCAAAGGTTCTGGGAATAACTGATTACTTTAGAACTAATAGCTTTTGGCACTCAATTATATTTCTCCTGGATGGCTCTTCCTGGTCGTCAAAGTGATCTGTTATGGATACTTGCAAGTTGGAGTGCACCAGACGGTCTGAGTTGCGGCAAGCCATATTTCAAAACTCCATTTTTCCACTCGGCCCTTGATCCTCTAGACTACTGATAAGAACGGATCCCATGGGTGGATAAAGGAGCCATTTTATGGGTCGTTGAGAGATAGGCAAGATAAATACGTAATGGAGATCGCGACCTTATCACGTCAAAAGAGCCGTTTAAAAGGCGAGAGTTAAGAAATGCCATCGCAGTTGCTATAGAGCTGTCTGACCGAGTCGTACTTCCCAATCTGGTTTTATACCTAAGCTTCGGTCCTCTTTGTACTGCGTCATGAAGCTACTTACCTGGACAACTGCCGCCTTGGCCATGATCTATGGCTCAACTTCTGCCGCGGCTGACCGAATCTACGCGTCAAGCCAGGACATTTTGAGCAACCCTACTAGAAGGATCAATGGCGTACCCTTCAGTACAAGGGCCCATTGGATGAGAAAGGCAAATGAGGCACTGTTCGATGTCCTCGGTAACCCATGTCCTTTTGCTCCTTTCGGCACTGCCATTGTCAATCATACTGCCGATGGTTTGGGAGAGCTTATTTGCATCGGTGCAAACTCCAATGCAGTAACTGGCAATCCTACAATGCATGGTAAGGGTGTCAATGGGAGACATACATGTATGCTGACCCAAAACTCATGGGATAGGTGAAATGGCAGCCATAACCAACTGTAGCGCCGTCCTCACCGATCCCGAGGGGCCGTACAAGCTGAGCCCGAGCGAGGCATTGGCTGCATTCTCGCAGCTCACCCTCTACACAAATGCTGAGAGTTGCCCCATGTGCGCCTCGGCTATCCGCTGGGCAGGATTCAAGGAGTACATTTACGGGACGTCAATCGACACACTGGTTGAGAATGGTTGGGGCCAGATCCGCATTAGCTCCATGGAGATTATCAGGCAGTCCTTTGACATGGCTACGACCACGCGTCTGATGGGCGAGGTTCTCGTCAATGAAACGGATCCCTTGTTTTCTTGGCAGTATAACCCTGATTACATCTGCCCACGTGGATGCGAGCGAACCAAGGGTACTTGCAGAAAGCGCACCTCTAACAATAGTACTATGTTGGAAAAATAAAGGGTTTTGATGGTTTCTTCAATACTGCTGGAAATAAACCAAATATTAGGTGGCTGTTGCTAACATGGAATGAAATTGCTGGCCTTGTAAACTCGAAAATGCGGTTCACTATGAACAGTCCTAATTTCGCCCGTGGCATTAGGTGTATCTGGGCTTCTCACAGTATTGTTAGAAAACTCTGAAATCAAACCTTGCAAAGACTTCACTGTTTGAGGCTTGAAACCGGAGCTCAATTTATAGAAAGCCCATTTGCTCTACAATTTACACGTGTCGTCCACTTACCTTTTGGCCTACAAGATAGCTTGTTGGGAGTGACGGGTCTTGGTGTAAAGTACATCGGCATGGCCGTCTGAGTGAACATGCCACGGCGAGTACCAACATGCCAGTCTAAAGATTGAGTTTACAAACACGACCGCTTGGATGATAGATTGCTGTCATTCCATAAGTATAGCAAACTTCAGCCTTCACAGCCGCAGGGCGCTAATACGCTTCAAACTCCAAAAATTCATCTCTTTGAAGTAGGAAGGCATAGGGATGCCGAGCTCATCTGGCACACAGGAGAAAGTTGTTCATGTTATCCAAGAAAGTTTTTCTGGTGGATGGTAGCAGCAGCTATCATTTTCTTGTAAATCTAGCATATATACCATATCACGCAGTTTAGATACCACTCCAATACGCGATTCCCATCTTAGCAGTTGGCATACGCGGCTATAATAGTCAGCATAAGATAGCAACATGATTCGTAAATGGATCGACGTACCCTGGGCAAAATACATATAAGTATCAGCATGGTTGATGTTCTGGGCAGCAGAAAGGCTTCGCACGCAATTGTAGCCGTAGCAGTTGTAGTCCTGCGTTCCACGGATCGAAGTCACTGCCTTATGTCAGGAACTCTATCACATCGCCAAGGGAAAGATCTTACAGTGGGTCATCTCGTGCAGCAAAACGCCAGCTTGGCTGATGCCTCGGCATGCAGAGGTCATCGCGGCATAGTTGTTGAACCAGAGCGGGCAGTAGACCTGGTAGGCCAGGGCAGGGACAGCATAGGCAACAACACCGCCACTGCATGCGGGGTAGATGTCAGTGCAGTAGATGCGGGAGGCTCCGGAGGTGCTGCTGCCGCACTCGCTGACAATGCGGTTGAAGACACCCTGAACAGTGCTGCGGGTAGCGGACGTGGAAGACTTGTAGAACTCAGTCAGGCGGGCAGCAGGGCCAGAGGAGGCAGCGGTAGCGGCCGTCGAGGCCAGAGTGCGGCAGTTGGACAGTGCATTGACGATTGCGGTGCGTCTGGTACCTGTGCAGTCGTTTTGAACGACAGCTCGCTTCTCAACCTGGGCGTGCCAATCACGGCGGACCTTGGCAGCGGCCTCGCCGTCAACATGAGTACTGATGACGTTGGAGTTGAAGCTAACAGTGCCGGCGATGGCAGTCGAGTCGGCTTCGGCGTAGGCGAGGGCTCCAACGGAGTTGATGGTGAAGTCTCCGCCGGATGTGAGATCGTGGTCAATAGCAACGTCGAACTCAATCTCGACTGTCTCTCCGGCCTCGAGAACCTGGAAGCTTTCCTCCGAAAGGGCACCGTAATCAACCCAAACGCGAACACCATCGAAGTCAATCTTAGAAGCTATGATAAGGCTATTAGTGATGGCTGCTTTTACTACGAGAGGGATTAGAAGAATGTCACTTACCGCCAGCAAAGACGTCAGACTTCTCGACTTCAAGAGTATCAAGAATAGAACCTGTCTTGAGGACCTTGAGTGATTCGCTTCCCGTGTTGGTGAGATGAGCCTTGATGGCGGTATTGCCAACCAGCTCAAGAGACAGGTCAATGGGAGAGTCCCGCTTGGCAAGCTCAACAGAGGCCGCGTTGGCCAGTGAGGCCAGAAGAGCACCGGTGAAGAACTTCATTAGGAAGGTATTAAAGTAGCAAAGTCTAGAATAAACGAAGTTGTAACTATTGCTATCGAAATGGAGGTGAAAGAGGGGATTTTGAGGTGATATTTATAATTAATACTTAACCCCCAGGCATCTGTGTCGCAACCCAAGAGACTCTCTTTGTTCTCGTTCTACGCTGGCTCATGATGACTACCGCGATAGTGCTCCTTGCATCGCCCAGGCGGCCAAGACTTCGCGCCTACCACAATGGAATCTTGGCTTTGCCGAACTGGTCCTGAATGGGAAGGACGTCTATCGCCAAGTACAGTATCAAGATAGCATCGCATACGTCGCTGTACTCCGAAGCTATTAAGGATTCGCAGGATTTGCCTGGATTGTTGTCCATGCATATTTCAACTCACGGCGCCTACGTGTCTACGTACCTACGTGACCTCAATGATTCTACTATTGCCGTTTCCGTCAACAATGTAATCTAGACTAGGCTCATTGTCCCTTTGGGGTACCTGATGAGCACTTGGTAACAGGCCAACGTCGCTTGCCCTTACAGCATGACAAGCCAGGTCAACCCATTACTTGCAAGATATCTATGCCTCATATTAAGAAATCGGGCTGCTGTGATACGCTCTGCGTAAGTTGTCGAGGCAGTTGCTTGGCACTTGGCGTTTAGGCGTGATTGGGCAAGTAATAAAAATCAAGGTCATCAGGGTTCTCAAATAGAGTCAAGTGCCGTACACAAGAGGCTACTTCGTCTTATAAGAGGGGCCAGCAGGGTGCTGACATAGCTTAACTGATACTCGCGTCGTGATAATGCACCGATACCTTTATCTGCCTATTCTCTTTCCTAACTCAGCATGATGGTGTATCAGATCAGACCCAATCAGAACAGCCCACGGGATGTTGGAGTAACAGGAACTATCTCAAGGGCTTGGCTCATATAACTGAGTTGCCCGTGTAGTTCCTCGGCATTTTGGCGCGTTCAAGGGGGGGATGGCTTCGAGGGGGGTTGCCTTAATAGTAATACGTGAGCATGAGCGCCAAGGCAGGCCCTAATAGGGAGGGGGAAATGCTTCGAGGGGGCTTCGAAATCGAGAGAAAATAGCACGTACGTGGAGCAGAGTCACAACCATACCCTCTTGTTCTGCTTAGCGGTCATGGTGACGCCGTTGTCTCCCTTGTCCGATACAAGATGAGAAAACAGTTTTTGCGACTGTAAAGTACTTCCTTTCTAGTACAACGCCTCACGTCTAGCTTCAATCTGTTGCCTGTTTGAGTATGACTCCAAACGGGGTCTCTTAGCAGTGGCGTGAAAGTATGGGTCTCTCTGCATTTATGTAATTCCTTTTCTAGTAAGAACCGTTTTTGTGGAGAGTATCTCGAGGTCGAACTATCTGCAACTACCTTTGGGAGACCGGACCCCAACATAAGCGCCAAGTTCTGATCACGCAGGTCGGCTTCGACCTAAAAAGGACGCATTTTACACGGAGGCAGTGCAACATGTACAAGAGGCTGGTCAAGCAACGAGGCTTTGATCATGGTTACAGTTGGCAAAGCCAAGGAAGATGGGTCATATGCGCATCTATCTACTCACGCGCAAGGCTGCAAGAATGTCAGAAAATCGGTATGATCCGTCTTACCGGGACTACGGAGGGTTTGTCATGGTATCACCAGCCAGAGCAATATCCCTGTAATCTTTGCCATGGTGAAAATGCAGGCTCCGTACATCGTTGTGGCAACCATCAACCTTGTCACACAACCGACGTGCCCTAAACATACAAAGCTGCTCCGACCATGGCAATGAGAATCTAAACATGGTATCCATTGGCCGACAGGGGCATTTATGCCCCTTAGATGCATCTTCCATGCATAAAGCTGCATCCATCTGCGCCACCTGATGGCGAGAGAATCCAGCCCCTGCTTGCTCGGGTAAGGCTGCAGGCCGTGATCTTGAGGAACATGGTTTAAGCCTACCAATCAGCTTACAGTGATAATTAAAAAATGAAGACGACTGATCAAACTGTCGGTCAGGCCGCCGGGATGTCATCCATCCAGGATCGGTTATCAGCGGGGCTGTAGCTGAAAACGTTCATTGCTCGTGTACATCCCAAAATGGAATCTTTCTTCAAGGTGCATAGCAGCGCCACGTGGGCCAGGACAAAAGTATTTCTATGCATCATCCTGATGCTCAGACGTAAGGAAGTTGGTGGCTCATGTTTGGCGAGGAGTTGAGTGATATATAAGTGGGCGTAGTTCCGTTGATTGCAGGATGAATGAACGCAAACATCCTGCCAGAGACGTACAACCCTAGATATTCCTTGCTTTACCTCTTCAACATTGCCGAGCTTTCATCTAGCATCCACCAATCGCCATGGACACGAGCCCTTTGCTCCAGACGACAAGGATGGAATTGGAGAATACTCGAGACTCTATCCTTGCGAAGCTCCGAGGTGCAAGCATAATCTTGCCCGATTTGCAGGACATGATGAAGCACTTCCCCGCTGGAGTCCATCAAGATGCCGAGAAGCTGCATCAAGATGTCCAAATGTCGTTGGAGGAGTGAGCTTATCACTTCCAAATGCGTACGCGTTCGACTAATATGCCTGCTAGTTTGATCCCTTCGCACGACGGCACCAATCGTCTTTCGTCAATGATAGCGGCCAACCATGCTTTCCTCGGTGCTTTCTGGTGGCCCGGCGCACCGTATGACAGTATGCGTATCGCCACATGGTTCTTGACCTGGGTAAGCGATCCTCAAATCTGTCTCTATTGTAGATGATGCTAACAGTTATGTAGTTGTTTTACTGGGACGACGGTAAGAATTAGCACATGTTATTGACTATTGCTAGCGGCTGATATTCCATCGAAAGAGATCGATTCCACAGAGTTCTCAACTTTGATCAGTGATATTGAATTGTCGACAAACTATCGCGAGGAAACATTACGATTCATCGAGGCATCTTTGGGCGGTATGGGCGATATGGAACTGAGTCGAATTTCAAGCAACCCCTTGATTACAAGCTTTGCGCCCATTGGAAAAGGCATGTGGGAAAATGCTAGCGAGCGTAAGTCGGAGAGGCATGACAGCAGCGAGTTCGTACTAATGTGCCATGGTAGGCCACCGAAATGACTTTCTCAGAGAGATACAAAACTACTTTGAGATGACCATGGAAGAGCAAATATCTCAGTTGGAAGAGCGGCTACCTTCTCCCAGCGAATATATGGCACGCCGAATGTACTCGGGCGGAGTTCTGCCCACACTTGCCCTTCATGAGTCAGTACACTTCCATCCGGTTCTCGGGCGGCATATGCTAAGCAACTTCGTCAGATATGCCATTGGCATTGAACTGCCGGATGATGTGGCTGAAAGCAAGGTGATGCAAGAAATTTGGCATGAAACAAATGTCATCATCTGCTTGTAAGCGCCCTATCATGTCGTTTGCGGATGCATTTCATGCTGAAGCGTGTGGTAGGACCAACGATATTCTGTCTTTGAAGAAGGAGGTGGTGAGTGCGACTGTTACTGACACATTTTATTTCCATACTGACGACTGTGCATTGTAGGACCTGGGACAGGTTGATTCACTTATTGCCTTGCTTCTGCCGGAATCCTCGTCTGTCCAACACGCAGTCGACAAGGCAGCCGATATCGTGAGGACGGCGGTTTCTCGGCTTGACGCTGCTGAGAAGACAATGTTGGACCAATACCCGAAGGGCTCTCAGCTTTACCAGGATGTGAAGCTCTTCATCGACAGCTGCAAAACAGGCTGCACCGGTAATCTGAACTGGAGGTATGTTTCGTGGGCTTACCGCTTCGGGAAAACCCGATCAGAGGGTCGCTAATGCATCGCAGTCTGGCCTCAACCCGATATAAGCTTGGGTCCAAGTCGATGAAAGGTGGCCTGTGGGTTACACTTTAAGCTTATTATGACAGGGCGTGGCAGTCATCAAGACGCACCCATTGTATCATAGCCTCACGCCCTCGTGGCCTCGCCCGCTCTTCTGGAATAGGCAACGGGCAATATTCGTCCTTATTCACCGACCGCTTTGCTATATTTGCCCCTGCACAATCTCACACGCGGCGACTAAGCCAGACTTGGTCTGTCGTGAATCGATATCACTCAGCATCTTAATGTAAAGCCTCGAGTCCCATTCCACTGCATCCATTCACAGTGCTCAACATCAGAAAAGGAAGTGACCGGTGTAAGGATAGTCCGTATCATCTACCCGCCGAAGTGGCATTGGTAAGCCCATCTAGTCGGTGTCAGAAGTGGCCAGCACTATGGCAGAATGGGGGAAATGGTGGCGATCGATGCCACGCCCGGGCAGTCAACAAGGGTCAACCACTGGACGTAAATGTCGCTAAATGCAAGACCTGCAACGTGCCGCTGCCCTGCAGCTGGAGTTTGTTATCCTTGGCACTACCCGAGCAGACGTTTCTCATCATATGACAGCCACAAATTCTCCATTCGCCTCTGTACTACCGCACGACCGACATCACTGCCGGCCCAAAAAGGATGGATCCTACTTCCGACAACCTACGGGCGTTGGCGATAAGCAGCGATTAGGCTAAGTACTCAGCTCAGGCACCAAGGATCATGTTCCATTCCTCTTGGCATAAGCCCCTAACCAATTGCGGTGAGTGTTTGGAATGGTCGGCTGTGCAGCTTGAGGAACAAGTCTTTGGTCCCATTGGACCCTTAAAACTGACCGCACCTTCGACGATCAACTCCAACTTTTGCTTCTTCCCCGCGATGCAACCGTTTTGCCCCAGGATCTCACCTCCGCCATCGCAGATCACCATGGCATCCGTCCACGAGCGGGCAGCGCAGTTTCACCGGTTTCGGGAGCTCCCCTACGAGACCAGGCGTAGCATTTGGCTCATGGCCGTCGAAGACCCCCAGCTGCTGTCCGTCTCGCTCATCAAGGAGCCTCCGCGGGCTTCGCCAAACGGAACATTCGTGCCGAGAAGCCACCGCTTCGCTCTGCACGACAGGGTGGCGCTGGAGTTCGACAACCTGGCGTGCGCCGTCCTCAAGCCTGTCATGCCGTTCCTCGAGGGCCCGACGTCGGCCAGGCGCAGCCTTGCAGGCACCTGCTATGAGTCCAGGGAGATTATCTTGAGCGACTTCCCCAACACCCTGCACTTCGACTACGAAAGGGAGGGTGAGACAAGGACGGGGCTGGTGCGATACAACGCCGAACGCGAGATAATTTACGTCTCAATTGACGACGACGCCAGCGAGCTTCTATCCACCTCACATGCACCAACGATACAATCCCTGCAGCAAATCAAGAACTTGGCCATGGAGATGTACTCATTTCAGCCGGGGAGAAACCTATCGCTCGCCCGACAGTGTCCTAAGCTTCAGCAACTGTCTCTGTACGCCTGGCTCTTCTCTGCATGGGAGAACCCCTCACTTGTCCAGCAACATACGATTTCGCGGTTCCACGGCGGGGACCGGCGCCGAACCACATACTCTGCATTGGACTGGAGTACGCTCTCTCGTATATCTTGTTACACCAACTCGACGGATCCTATATCTCAAGCTGTCGATGCAGAGAAGGATATTACGGAAGTGGAAAAGACTATTCTCGTGATGCAATGACCCAGCAGGTGTGTGGGTTCGAGGCGACAAGTCGGGCGACTATAAATATTCGCTGAGAGCATTGACAGCTTTTGATACTTTGGTTACGCATTACATAGGGGCGTTCGAATTTCGGCTCTATTATTAATATACGATAACGTCTTTCTATTTCATTTTCTCTTATTTTATTATATTAGTCTGTCTTTTCCGCCAGCCCTCGTGGTTGAATTTCAGTTGCCTGGGCAGGGCCATGACCTGATGAGATATATAACAGACAGGATACCCTCTCTCAAACTCAAGGTTCTGCTTAAACATTCAGAGAATTTTAAGCCAGTCACATTGCTGAAGTCATACCTCATTCTTCATTATATGTAAGGAATCTACATTATATAATGCTATATACATGAAACAATGTCAATAAGACTCTACTCGATGAAGAGCTCGCCATAGCCAGTGCCAGCGCCACGCTGGATATCAACCTGGCGGGTGGGAACCTGCTCAAAGCCAGCAAAGTTGGGGCCCTCGGCAACAGGGTAGGGCGTATCCCGCCAGATGTCCTGGATTCGCTTAGCAGTCTTGAGGAACTCCTGGCGGACAGCCTGGTAGTTCTCGGCGGTGAGCTTGCCGTCCCGCTTGACGAACTCGCCGTCGACGGTGACGTGGAGGATGTCGCCAACGCTGGCGTGCAGCATGACGGCAGCGACGGGATCGTTCCAGCCAAGCAGGGCGGGAGACTCGCGGGCGTTCCACACAATCAGGTCAGCCTTGGCGCCCTCCTCAATAACGCCAAGGTCGGGGCGACGCAGGGCCAGACCGCCGTAGCGAGTAGCCAGCTTGAAGGCCTGGGAAACGCTCATGGGGCTGGTGGCGGGCTCCTCGTAGCGCTTAGCAACCTCAGTGAAGAAGCGGTAACGGACGTGCTGCAGCCAGAAACGGGCCTGGGTGAGAATGTCGGTGGAAAAGGTGAAGTGGGTGTCGACGCCGATGGCGGCCTGGTCCTGGAGGTAGAAGGACTCCTCGTGGGTGTGGCCGTAGTGCATCTCGGACTCGGGGGTGATGGAGATGAACTGGTTGGTCTGGCGGAGGAGCTGGGCATCGACAGCAGGGAGGAAGCTGCCGTGGGAGAAGACGACGGGGAGAGAGGTGTTGAGTATGCCATAGGAGTGGACGGTGCTGGGGACGTTGACGAAGCCGAAGGGGCCGCTGACGCTGTGGGCGGTCAGTGCGGAAACATTGGCAGCCTTGATGGTGGAGACAATCTCCTCGATGGTCTCGCTGTCGAGCTGGGACCAGAAGTCAAAGGCGACAGCGAGCTCGGTGGGCGAGTCCTCCCAGATGCGGCTCTCGGCAATGTCGCGGAAGTTGGCGAGCTGCTCGGAGAGGGAGAAGTCGACGGTCTGGAGGGGGTGGATGGTGTAGGCCCAGAAGACGCGGGCGCCGCTGTCAATGGAGGCGTTGAGGCCGGCGTAGGCGGTGGCGTTGGACCAGGTGTGGTGGGCGTGGTCGAGGTTGGTGGTGACGCCGGCGTTGAGGGCCTCGTACAGGCCGGCGAGCTGGCTGTTGTAGACGTCCTCGGCGGTCCAGTAGGCGGCCGAGGCGAACTCGCCGTAGCGGCCGACGTACTGGCCGAGGGTGGTGTTGGAGCCAATGGTCTTGTAGGCCGTCTGCCAGCCGTGGCGGTGGGTGTCGACGAAGCCGGGGCTGATGATCTGGCCCGAGACGTCGATGCGCTCGGTGCCGCTGGGGAGGGTGCCGTTGGCGGGGCTCTCGTCGAAGATGCCGGCGATGCGGTCATCGGTCACGAGGAGGGAGCCATCGCGGACGACACGGATGGACTCGGAGCCACTGTCGTAGGCGATGATGGTGCCGCCGTGGAACAGCTTGGAGGAGGCGGAGGCGAGGCCGGCGCAGAGGCCAACCGCCGTGGCAGCGGGGAGCAAGGAAGAACGCATGATGAGAGGGAGAGGGTGAGTGACCAGATGGATTGGATGGCTGGACGTTGGCTCATCTCAACCAAGGGGGGACTACAGGAGGAGGAGAGGACAGGCAGTTTATATATACCCCCATGCTGCAGCTGAGATGGTCAGCTCCCGCTCGCGTAGCAGAGGGTTCCATGAATACAAATTTTGCACTAGGCGAGGCGGGTAGATGATGGTGCTTAGCAATATTCTCATAAGAAGGCGAGGATGGGCCAAAGATGGGCCTTGCATGGGACCATCGTCAAGGTCCGGGGCGCTGCCAAGCCAGAAAAGAGCCCTAGCCGGGCATGCATTGCATCCATCTCCGCACCGTCTTTTACGCACTTGATTACCCCGTTTTTTTTCTCTTTTTTTTTTCTCCGCCCCAGCGTGCCATTGACCGTGGGCGAAGGAGAGCAGAGCCGAACCTGAGAACAATTGTGCTTGGGCCCCATCGGCAGTTGCATGGGTTACGGCTTCGACCCCCTATAATAATGGATAATGGGGAGAGAGAGAGGGTGTGGCGTCCAGGGGTGACGTCGGGATGGACTGTACTCAGTTCTCCGTAATCAAGACTAGATGGATTTTTTTTTTCTCTTTTTTGTCGGACGGATACCGGAGTAGGCAATCCAATGTCCGTGCTACATCCACTCGCACCGAGCTGAGCTGGCAGAGGAGCTGAAAGGGCTTCTCCCCCTTGCCCTGACATGTATGTACAGTACACTCAGCACCCATCTTGTCTCCTCTTCTAGACGTGATATTGCTTCTGGATCGAGTATTTTGCACCTTCACATGACCTCGATCTGACGTAATCGCTGCTCACAATCTCGTCTATCCTGGCACACCAATATGCATGGCGTGCCCAATGGGATCCTCGCCTGTGAGATGGCTAAAGGCGCGTTGCATTCGCTTGCCCGGGGATTGCTTCCTCTGGCAGAACTGTGGGGGTTCCCTGGCATTGGGTGAGGCGCGGGTGGCCATGTGGCTACATAACGTGGTTTCTGTCGATGAAGGGCGTGAGATGCTCACTCATCGCGCGCATGGCTTATTCTTTTGTCTGTGTAACCCGGCATTCTGGGTCATTGTGTCGTGACTCCACGATGCCGGCGGGTAAATCCAGATGGCAGCCTGCAGCCTGCAGGGCCATCATCCGTAGATATAGGCAGCCATTGAAGCGGGATTCTTCTCCTGGAGCTGTCTAAAACATAAAATAAAATAATCGAAACATGACATCATGGATATGGATGCGTCTTTGGGCAAGGATGGTGCGCGACGGAGAATTCCTAGCTCACGAGTTTAAACGGCAATTGACCGGCTCTGACTTTGCCATGGCATTTTCTAGGCTTGCTCAGTTTAGGAGGAGGTAGTAATCAATTAGCCTGCTGCCCCGCATTCCTCATCCTTCGTGCCCAAAGCTGCCGTAAACACCATGCAGACTATCCAGCCCACGACCCTCAAGGTCGGGCACTTCCAGTCCATCCAGCTCGACGACGCCTCCGTCACGGTCCACGACGACCTCCACGGCAGCCATGTCATCACCGAGCCCGCCCTAGTCGAGCTGCTCAAGTCGCCCGCCCTCGCCAGGCTCGCCTCGGTCCACCAGCACGGCATCAACGGCCTGCTGGGCGTCACCCCGGCCGTCACGCGCTTCGAGCACTCGGTCGGAGCCTTCCTCATCGTCCGCAAGGCCGGCGCCGCCCTCGACGAGCAGATCGCCGCCCTGCTCCACGACATCAGCCATACCGTCCTCAGCCACGTCATGGACTGGGCCTTGTCCCAGCCCGGCGACAGCTTCCACGAGACCCACAAGGCCCGGTACATCGACATGACCCAGCTCCCGCACATTCTCGCCAAGCACGGCTTTGCCGACCTCAAGCCCCTCGAGGAGCACCTGTACCCGCTCGTCGAGTTTCCCGCCCCCCGTCTGTGTGCCGACAGGCTGGACTACGCCGTCAGGGACTCTGTCGCCTTCGAGAAGCTTCCGCTGCAGGATGCTCGCGACATATTGGCATCCATCCGGTCCTACCCCGCCGCCGAGTCGCCAGATCGCTTCCTCGTCTCGCACGATCCCGCCCTGGCCCTTCAGCTGTCGCGCGCCTATCTCGCCTCCGACCGCGACGTGTGGTCCAACCCCGCCCACGTCGACGTGTCCAACAAGATCGGCCAGCTCATCGGCGACCTCGTCCGCAGCGGAAAGATTGCCGAGTCGATACTCTGGACCGTGTCCGATCGCGAGTTCTGGCAAATCCTGCACGACGCGGCAGATGCCCAGGGACGTGAGCTCATCAAGGAGGTCGAATCCAAGAAACTGCCCCCAGAAGATGGCCTAGGACTCCCCGTGGCCGCCAAGGTCCGCACTCTGGATCCCCACGTATATGACACGGTACAGCGTCGCCCAGTCCCCTTGACCGAGATCAACAACGACTGGGCCGAGGAGCTTCAAGCCTACATAGCCAGTCGTCAGGCGTTGCGTGTTCGGGAAGAATGATACCCTAGATATAGAGTAGAATGCCCGTCTTTAGTTCTTTAGCGTCTGCCAACGAGTACGACTAGTATACAGATAATGATGTAATGATGCACGAACCCGGAGAAGCCTTCACTCCCAATTAACTTAGCCGTCTCAATATGGCCGCCAATCAGCGAAATCTGGATGCCTCTAGAATTAAACTGGCCATGCTCCCGATCCCTTCGCCGAGCATCAGTCCACTGGCGAAAACATACAGTGATGCCTGTGATCGTCTGACATCGCGGGCCCAGTAAAATACCACGAGCGCACCAGCCACTCGAATGAGCGTGAAGCTGGGTGTCAGGTACATGCCTAGATTTTGTTAGCCGGTTGTACCTACAGAAGCAAGTCTGCACCTTACCGACGGCAAAAGGAACGCCCGAAGGGATGAAAACCGACAAGGTGTGCCCCGAGTAACGGAGCCGCAGTGCGGCAAAGGCAGCAAAGCACACACCCATGGCCAACCCGACCTCTGCCACGTGTGGTGGTAGCTGTTGGCCTATTGCGAGTCGCGCTCCATCTCTCCAAGCAAATGCCGAAGGCATCCCAAACACATCTCCAGGGATGGTATATACCCTCGCATAGAGCTTATACAGGCTGCTTGCCACTGCTCCCCCTACAATTGTGCCGTACACCATCCCCATCAGTTGTACGAAAGGATTCGCTCCCACAATGGATGCCGTCTTGAAGGTTTGCATCATGAAACCAGCAGTAACGACACCAGCTTCCGCGACGCCACCGGCGACGAGATTCTCAGCCAGAGCTCGAGAGCCACCGCGGTGAAAGATGGCGCCTATCAAGAGCTGGGATATTCTTGCTATGCCAGACGATGGATTGTAGTCGGTGCTGCCGATAGCATTGATGCCGACTAGGCAGAGAGGGATGGCTGCGCCGACAGCTACCACTGTTGTGAGAGTTGACACATTGCTACCGAAACCAATCTTGACCGACGCCAGACAACACAGCGCAGATATGATCAGGCCAATCGTAAGATGGCCACGCCATGTTTGCTTGTTGTCTGCATCCTCTAGTCTTGCGGCAGGATTAGCTTCGGGTTTGCCGGTAGATGGCCAAATAGACTTGAGAGTAAACGCCATCAAACAAACCAGGGAATCGGCAAGCATGATAGCAAGGCCGACCCAAAGGATCCAGCCTCGGCTTCCAGTATCCCAGTCACCTGGGTCTCCCGGCGCCCAGCCCCGAGACTTGGCGACAGGCGATAAAATACCCCAGCCAACGATCGCTCCTGCTAGCATGTTCAGCACCGCAGTCGGCCCGGTGATGATGCCCTGGCCAAAGTATCCAGGGGAAAGGTTGACCGTCCAGAGCTGCGAGGCTGCTGCTCTCCCAATGACAGGCAGATCTTTGAGGATGGGGAAAAACCATGTCACGATGGTCTATTTTTGGTGTCAGTTTGGTCTGCTATACGCAAGGCCTGTAGTGAACTTACATATACGATGGAAATTCCGACAGCTAGCGAGAGGAGAGTGAGGCTCGAGTCCAAATGGACCTCTTCGATATGAGAATCATGCCCATTCTGCACACGCCTGGGTTCATCATTGGATTGGTGCTCCTCAGATGTCGTCTCTAAAGCCCTCGTGGTTTTTTCCGGGCCGTGCAACACATTCAGCAGCAGCGCAGAAGCCGCTCCGGTCGGAAATCGCAGGTCCTGGTCTTTGATGATACGCCAGCGCATCATTGCCGCAAACGCCAACCCAAAGAGAGACACTCCCACGGACCAGGCAACCAGCTTGCCGTACGGGATATGCACCGGCTTCTGCAGCAAATATTCTAGTGCTGGGATGACGCCGACGAGACCAGCCGCCGAGGGCATCATCCCTATCGAGGTTGATATCGTCTGGATGAGAATGTTATCGTTCGCGTCAAAGGCCAGGCTCGTCTGCTTGGTGAGGAGCTTCATGATGGCGAAACCCAGCAGCGCCGACGGCATCTGCATGAGGTTGGTGTAGCCCGTTTGCAGGCCGCAGTGGACGTTTGTCAAGCACACGATGGCGCCGATGACGGATCCTACTAGAATGCATAGTAGTGTTCGAATGATGCTCCTGGGCGGCCTGCGAGGTGACGCGCTGGCCCCGGGCTCGACTTCATTCACCCCGTCCGGGGAGGATGTGGCCGGAAGAAGCGGCTGCGTCTCGTCGTAGCTACTCGGCCGAGGCTCACCACGGAGCTGATCGGCATTGGCCATGGTCTGCAGCGCTTGGGGTTCTGTTGCGTAGTAATATGTGCAGCTGCAATTGTTATCTATTGATTTGATATCGTCTTTATCGTCAGAGGGGGCCTCCTCGAAGTCACTGATTTATATCCCATTGGGGCACACGAACGGGAAATCCCACATATGTGCAGCTGCCCGAGATAGTCAACGACGTCATGGTGCGGCTCTTGATAATGGCGCTGCTTTCCGTTTTTTAATCTAATTATAAAGATCTATATAAATAAAAGTATATAAGATTCAAAAACAGAGACTTAAAATTAATAGGCTTAATATATATATATACTATTTATTAGTATATATTCAATAAATGTTAGAGTATAGGGGGATTAGATTAGTTATAGTATTAAATATAAAGTGTATATTATAGTAAGACTAAATCTTACCTCTAGACGAAACTATAGCAAGCAGTAGGGTTTATACTAGGGTTCTATAGTGAGTCTAGGGTAAGGTATAGACTGCCCTACTAGACTTATAATAATAAAGCTATTATTGGCTATATATTCTAGTTAAATAAACTATTTATAGCTCTAATAGCTTATAAAATTTAATGACTTTTAACTTAACTACCCTAATTAGCTTTGATTGTCTTAAATATACTTGATATCCCTTATTAACCCCTTTATCTTCCTGTTTAGAAGGGTTCGCTTGAGCCGGCCCCTCAAATACTTCCAACCGATCTACAAACCCATTCCATGAGCTTCCGCTGAGTATAGGCGCCGATGCCCAACGCGCCGCCTGCGTCTGCGTCAACATGTTACTCAGCTGTGGGAACAAGACCTGGGCTGCCTTGGCGTCGTGGCCGAACAGTTTCTGCCGAGTCCATCCCTCGTGCTCGCAGTACCAGCTTGGATCCGACATCATGCACACTGATTCAAAGAAATCCATTGCCTCAGGGGTCATTGACTTGCTCTCGTGGGCGGCTTCATAAGCCATACGGTGGCCCGTAGCCTCCACAAGCGCACGGCAACGCGGGAGAATGTAAGTGTTGAAAGCTTCATCTCGGTGGCCGTCCATACAGTGCGATGCCACCATCTCTCGAGCTTCTCGCCAGACGCCCGCTTCGTGTCTTGCGAGAATGGAATTCATGCTTGCTGCCGGGAGAGCATACCGCCCCAACAACACTTCCGAAACCAATCCTATGTTGAGTTAGCAGCTGGACTATGACCAAGTTGGTCGGCACAGAAATCACTCACGAATACATAGCACCGAATAGTCTCCCTCGGCGATGCTGTTTCCCTTCAACGCTAAGGCGAGCTCAAAGATTCTGCTGAACCCAAAGAGACCCCGCCAGCCACATCGATCAACCATTTCGCTCAACGTCTTTTGGGTATCCCCATTGGTGGTTGCCTTGAAAGTTGCTGCCACTCCATGGCGAACTTCCATGCTGATGGTTGGATCCCGAAACAGATCAATCGCAAACGTTGCAAACGCGTCAAACGCCTGTGCTTGAACAAGACACTGCAGAATTGGGCGGTGCTGTGTCGAGAAGCCAATTATGGGCATGAGTGAGCCGTCCTTGGCGTTGGTCACGCTTCGGAGACAACTATACGTCCCCGCGATAAAGGCGCTCTGCTTGAGGACGGGAATGGTAGGAAGACTCAGCGCCAGGGTACCAACAGTGACCCTCGAGATTTGCTTGATGAAATCCAGCCGGCGATTCTCGGCTGGCTTGGCCACCCCGAGGAGAGCCTCGGACCCCAGCCGGAGATGGTTGAACGTGGTCAGGGCATGGTCGAGGCCCCTGGCTCCGCTTCGCTTCGGCAGCATCTGGCATTTGACGCCCGGGCAAAGCTCGTTGGCTTCGGCCACCTTGACGATGAAAGGCTTTACGCCACAGTCGATATCATTGGCAACCAGTTTGGCAAAAACGATGCAGATACGTGGCACACCAGCCCAAGGGGAATTGGGGGGCATGGCTTTTGCGGCCCCTTGATGCGGGGTGTGTAAATCAAATGAGCCATCATCCATGAGTGTTGCCGTTGTTTCCAAGTTGCGAGCGTCCAGGCCATGTCCGATTTCGGTCAACATGTACTCGCCAGTAGCTTTGAAGGCGAGCAGATCTTCGACCAAGGGAAGTAAATCGGGTCGACGAGGTAGGAAGCTGGCAATGGTGCCAATGCAAAGGTTCCAATGCATTGTCAGAATGGTTGTCGTAGCTGTATCCAGGGTTGTCACAACTATCTCATGTGAGCGGGCGTATTTGATATGAGTGACGGGACCTACGGTGTCGATGAAAGTCCCAGAACCTGGGTCTCAACTCGGCTATGTCCTGTAGAGTCATCCCTGAAGCCAAGGCACATCAGCATCAATTCCAGGGAAATAACAAGTCTTAACCCACCACTCTGTTGACAGATGGCGCGCGCTCGGTCATAGGACAACCGTATCTGGCCAGGGTCTGGCTGTGCCATGTGGTCGTTCGAAATATCAAAGAGTTCATCTTTCAGCAAGGGGGTGAAGTCGGCCATGGTGAGATGGAAGTAACGGAGCGGAGCGATGAGAAATACTGGAGCAAGGACAGAGGCGTTGAAGAAGGGTCCTTGGGTTTCTTATACAGCGGTCGTTACGGGGCCAGAATACCACATCGTCTGTAGCACTCCAAAACAGGGGGTAGGCGGCCTCTACGAAAGAACCCCCATTTCAAACAAGGGAGGCATGGCTTGTCCTCTCTCGAATCATTATGCATTCCATTCCGGCAACACCCGCAACAGTGCAGCTGCGTGTATCACCTGTCTGAACACACAGAACAGGCAAACGAGGTTACTGCCCGATGCGGTGTGAACACAGCATCAGGGATGAGAGTCATGGGCAGCTAAGAGATGTCCACAAAAGCGCCGAAAGCGGCTGGGCTGAGATCAAAAGGAGCTGATATGCACCGTAGTGGGCAGCTGCTGGCCCAGGCTAGCCCGCCAGTCCAATGAAAGATGCAGCAACATATCGCCGTTGTCTTACACATGTATAGTGTTTATTGCCTGCTTCTCAGCTGCTGCGGTGTAGCACAGTCAATATTACGGCATCTCGTAAATGCCGATTGGGAGGTGCTGCGACTATCGAATGGCAGCCTCATTGACCGCAAATTCATGTTCATCGCGGGTGACTGAATCGTGGACATGCAGCCGATCTGGGGCACCGTTGCCGTCACTATCTTTTGATAGGATTACAACACAGTACCGTGCGGCTGGGACGAAGGGTGCCGTCGGGTGCCGATGGAGGCTGAGTGCTACGTGGTCATCTCCCGGCAGCATGACCTTTTGGTTTCGGCAGTGGGAATAGTGGACGACAAGATTCGTTTGGAACTGGTTCCCAGGGAACTTGCCCTTGCAGCTGCATCGAGATGGACACAACCTACCTCGCGTTGAGATGGCACATTCTATGCCGCCGATGAAGAGTAGCCAACGCACATCATTGTTCGGCGTACATATAAAATGTTTGTCTTTGGCAACCCAGCACGACTACCACTTCGGCGACGTGGCCACGTTATTTATCCCGCACTCCGGTCCGCTAGACCAAATGTCGACTGTTGCGGCCTAGCTTCGGAAGCTGGGCGGCTGTGCTGTCCTGGTGCGTTCAAGTGCCGGCAATTCGCCATCAGTTCGCTACCAGAAGAAATGGTCTCTGGTCGACGTCGATGGTGAAGGGATCCGAAACAATTGACGTCAGCTTGTGTCATAAAATACGAATGTTGATGGAAGTATGGAGGAAGACAAGTGCACTCAGAAACGAGCCTCCACCAAACCGAACCCGCTTGAACAACACCGGGAAGTACAGATTCCGGATGGTCGCAAGGATCAGACGACTACTTGACAAGGTCTTGGTTATCCGGAGCTTGATTCCACAGACAAAGCTGGTACGATTTTGCAATCCGGCTTTGGATCAGATCCACGAAGGTATTGCGAGCTGGACATCCGCGATTCAGGTCCGCCGCAATTGCCGGCCCTAGTTAAATATTTCTGGAAGATGATCGCCATCTAGTCCAGTAGCGCACTCAATATACGCGAACCGATTAAATGCTCCATCTCCCATTAAACTCCTCCAAGAAACCATAAACCTCAAGTCTAGGCTCAGCAATCAAACATAGCAGTCATAACAGTAGAGAGCTCAAGCCAAACACAGCTCCACTTAATTTCATCTACCAAGCCATTACTGCACTTGGGACTTTTTATTCTTACAAAGTCTGCCATTATAGCAGTCTGTTTTAGCAGCATAGCAGCAGTTAGGCTGTTAGAACAAATCTATATGGCGAGCTCAATACACCGGACAATAGAAGTCAGCCTACTTGTAGAGCCAAAGCACCAGCATATAGCTAGGTAGTGGGTTAGTAGCTGGATCGCATCCTTAGGATCCTAAAGATAGGGGCCTAGCAATATTACGTCTGGGAAGAGTACAGCCTCGCCTGGTAATTTCCAGTACGCTTTATATACAAAGAGAACTCTATGTCGACAACCTGCTTATTATTAGGGATCTTCCGAGCGGGGTCAAGAAATGAACAGGAGACGAAATTCCATCATGTGCCCACTGACCTAAAGCCAAGGTAAATAGTAGAATAGAGCAAGTGTGTGCAGTGAGAAAAGGAGCAATAATGTATGGAAATAACGATACTACCTTATTGCCTACAGAACTATAAACAGCATTAGACAATAAAGGGGTCATTAAATGATATCACCTACTGGCCAAAGCCACGGAACAACAAGGGAGCAGCGGCAGCGGTAGCGTATGTAGTGAAGAGACCTGGGCCTAGCAGACTGGCCCCTCGCTGTTTTAAATACCGTTAATCGGCCAGGATGCCGTTGGACGCTAGGTAGGGTTGGGTTTGCTACTGGACATTTCAACGGAGATAGTTGATTAAAATGGATGATTACATGTTAGCCTTTGTAGTGCCTGACACCACATCTCAAATCTCCCTGCCTCGATGACATGCCCAGGGACAGTTCTCCATACAGTGGAAGTAGAAAGTACAGAATCCGCCACACTGCCTTTCTGACTCAAGTAAAAGCTCAGCCGCCCATTCGAGGGCCCAACATCAGCTTCTAGCATCTTTATCTCCAGTGCATAAACCAATGCTGCCTGTTCGAGGTCATCCTGCATGGCTATTCCCAGCACGTTCATGAGCCTGCTGGCCATCGATAAAGCCCCGAGACTAGTTGCAAGAATCTCATACACGAGATCAATTCCCACAGACTGAGAATATGATGATGGCACTTGAACTTTGACATAATGATAGAGCTGGCGCATCTTCTCGTAAAAGGAACATATGTCAGAGATAAGGGAGGGGACCGTCCGCCCAGCGCAACTGCAGCCATAGCATACGGAGGATACATCTCTGAAAAGGCCAGGGAGGAATGTCATAAGTCTCCGGAAAAGGATTGTAACTCTACTGCGCTCAGAGATCTCCTTCGTGGCTGTTGTTTCAGATGACTTCAATACTTCTTGCCATTGCCTCTGCTGCAGAAAACAAGTTTCGTTCTTTCTTATTGCTTCGCAAACCTGGACCGCGCGTTAGCACAATGCAGTACAGAAACTGAACAAAATAAGCATGTACAATGGGCCCGACCAAGGAAAGAAGCATATCCTTGTCATAATCAGATTCGAATCTGCTGGTTCCCCTCACTTGGACCAATTGCGCGGCTCCGGAAATGTGATGCATCCAAGCACTCTCTCCTGGTAAACTCAAGACCTACGCACTCATCAGCAATGCTACCGTGAGCGTGGCAAGAGACCTACCTCTATGATGCTGAAGACTTCGGCCGCACATAGTACGTCTGACTCTACACACATCGTTGGATCTTTGATGGCCGATTGGAGTGTATGGAGTGCCCTGCCTATCGATGCCACGACTAGCGTATGGCATGTTGAGCCAGGCGGATCCAACGCTTCACGGACTTTGAGAACAAGCGCATCAACTGCGCAATCCAGACATTTGGTCCGTCCATATCTTTGCGAAATATGTTGGAGATAAGACTGCCTTGGCTCGTGAAGAAGCTTTACCCGGTTGGGATGAAGAGAGAGAAAGTCGGACACGGCGTGATAAATATGCGACACCGTCAGTGTGGATAGACCGAGGATGTCAACCCCAGTCCGAGACTTTAGGGAATCGATTGTCGATTGGTGTGTTCCTAATGGAGATATCCAGGATGGTTGGGAAATGAGCCGAGCTTGTGCCTCATCTTTATTCCCCTCTGTTCTGAGTGCTACTATTTCCTTGGTGTTCAAGGATGAACCCGTGTATGCGGTACGAGTATCTCGTGATCCCTCAAGAATTCGGGGCACATCACAGTGCACCCAAGGCTGACCGCTTCTTATGAAGACTGGGAACTGACCGAGGTTTATCTGGCCATGGTTACCACTTTGTCGCCTTGCAATGCTCACCCTCTTTATTGCTTGTCGCCGAATGGTAAGTCGATCGGATTTCGACACCCCTTGACCATGTGACGCTGTGGTAGTTGATATCCACTCGAAGCCTCCATGTGTAGCCATGAATTTAAATCACGAAATGATGCGGAATGGTGTCTATGAGCAGGAAGCTGTGGTACAGTTGACGTGACGAAGTTGCTGGTTCCAAACGGCAGCCCCGGGAACGATTCGAGCGATGACACAAAACTGCATTATTCATCCATAAAGTGCGCTAGACACAGTTAGGACCTCAATACCCTTGCAGCCCTGGGAACGATTCCAGACACAAAACTGCATTATTCATCCATAAAGTGCGCTAGGCACAGTTAGGACCTCAATACCCTTGTATCATAATCCTCTTTCCTTTTTGGGATGCCGACACCCCTGTCGTCCTAGTAAGCGACAAGTCTTGGAACCTTCAAAATGCCTGCCTTTGAAAGTATAAATATGTCTAATGGCTGATTGTGGCTTCTAATAAAGGTTCAACAATATCATCTCTCGCGTCCATCATCTGTGAGGATGCCACATATCCCAAGTATAGAGGATTTGCTCGAGCGAAATGCGTACGTATGAACCACAAATTGTTGGGTTAGGCTAATCCATATAGTCACTATGCGCAAACACACAAACCTCTCCTATCCATGGGTGAGATCAGTCAGCTCCCACCAGAGCAGGAAATCCCAATGCCCCAGATCTTTATAGGTGAGTTCTTCACATCTCAAATCTAGCTCACTAAGGCCAAGCCGGGATAGTTTCCTGCTGTGATCCTCGGATCGACGCGTGGGAGATATTTGGTCTCCAGAAATGGGGTAAGTTATTCGGCGAAATTTATGGCTTATGGTGATAACTTGGAATCAGATGCCGTTGTTACTCGCAGTGCAGCAGGGAGAGTTCTGCCGCAGATGCAAAACTTGATCTTCCTTGATCATCTCCTGCATTTCACAGATGTTGTCATTCTTCATCACACAGGTTGTTAATATTCCTTGCAGCATTTAGACCAAGTCTAATCACAAGTGTCAGATTGTACTGCTGAGCATCTCGGTAAAGAGGATGTGCAAATGAGGCTGAATACACTGGCTCCAGGACACAAGGAGGAAATAGAAAAGCTCAATCTTCCATCCTTTGACAAGTAAGTTGCTCAATCTACTATGATCAAGTACCTTCCTAACTATCATTCAGCCTTGAAAAAAGTGTCCGAGTTGATTTACAGGTGGTCAGGTCATCCCCGTTGATCAGACCGGATCTTTGTCGTAGGACTCGGGGTTTTATATTCGATATCAAGACTGGCAAGGTAACGGAGGTTAAGGCAGAATGAGTTGTCCATAACAAAGATGAATCATGCATATGCAGGTATATGTCTGTCTAAGGCATGTCGCTCTACATATTAGTTTGGGTGCAAAGGTACAAGCAGAACTAGATTATACTCGTTGGTCTAAAGGTGTGCACCATTTCGTCTGGACCTTGCCACTCAAAATTGGACTAAGGACGTGCTTCTGCCAAGACTACGAGACCAGGTCTTTTGTTTTCATTCACAACTGTTGCAGTACTCCGAGTACTTGGAGACGTTTCGTAACTCGGCTTTCGAGCACTGGTAAAACTGACAAGGCACAATGTATGTAGGCAGACGAAAAGCATGATAGCCAAGCCACGTTTTGAGGCAGTAAGGATCCACTGTGGCTTATCGTACTAGATTTTGTCGAATCCGGTAGTGCATCGCTTGTTGGAGGAGTCAAGACACTTTGCACGAGAGTTGTCTCATCTGCAACTGGAATACGCTGCAGCAGGTGCGCATCCCAAGCCCCAACTGATGGTTGGTGAAAGAATATACGACTGCAATGCGCCAACATTTGGATGAATGGTATACGACTGGTATACGCTAAGGCGGTGCTGTTATTAGGCGCTGTAAAAGACACTTCTCGTATAGCCATCTCGAGACAATCCCCTGTATTAAAGGGCATGCCTCGAGCCATGGCCATGTCCCACCCAGGACCAAGGTACTGGCTCCTCATCCTAGTATTAGCCTTGAATCCACCAGTAGCAAAGATCAGTGACTTAGTTACCAATACTTTCCGAGAGCTACCAGTTAAGGCGGCTGCATATAGAAGACCAGTCTTATAGTCTTGGTTCACTCTAAGTAGCCCAGTGGACCAAGAGAACTGCACTCCTATGTCAGTGCTACTCACTCTATTTAATAACTCAAAATGCTTACCCTAAGAACAAGTGACTTCACTTCATCCAGGAATTGGACTGATTCAGGGAGGGGCTATGCCTAGAAAGAGTATTTGATTGTCTTGGCTATAAAAGTTACCTTGTTATCTATGAGTTGAGCCCAGTAGGTGATTTCACTTTCACTATTATGCCTGTAAGCCGAGGCTTCTCGGCTGGGCGTAAATGCATAGTGCGCCCACTTGTGTGCTTGTGTTTAAGCCAATAAATCTATAAACACTCAAGTACCCAAGGATCGAGGATCCAAATCCCTGACTCAACCCTTGGGGTGGAGACAATGTCGGCTTTGTAGGGGAATATCAGGATCCAGCTGCCAAATCTCAGAATGCTGGTCAGTCGATACTGAGAAACACGAATACCAGCCTATGACGATATTTGAAATATTGACAGCGGTTCTCTCATGGTGACGATTGTACACACCGCCCGTCGCTACTACCGATTGAATCCGGACACAGGACTATTCCTACAGTGTTACTGCATAATTAACGTGGGGTCGCAGCCAATTCGCTAGAGAATCAGCAAACGACGTGGAACGAGCGAGCTCTCTTCGTCCATACGTCCCGTTTCAACCAGGAACCTAGTGAAGAATTTCCCTAAGAGAGTGGCTTCTTGTTGCGATTTTAAGATTTTACTTGAACTCTAAAATTGCTTAGTTCCGGCCATGTGTTCGTCATTCACACGTGAGAGGCACGTAAATAGTTCCAAGGCTTTGCCTCATTGATTGCAATTCTTGGCTGAGTTACCAACCAACAGTTTCCCTTATATTCCGTACCTATTTATGACTATGAATAAAACATGACTACGGTCATGGCCATGAATAATGCACTGATGAATGCGTTATCTGTGATATGCCGGCTGCCAGCACCGTTGCTTGGGTTTAAATCGCGCGCACACTTCCTGACACACGCATCCGCCCTCCTATTGATACTTCCATCGTTCCCCGTGTTGTACGTGTCCTCACACTCCCTGGCACACGCGAAAGCCCTGCAAGATAACTCGTCCTGGCTGCCAATCTCCCACCCGTCCAGCTCTCTTTGGCTCCAGGTGCCGTTTCCTCCCAAGATAGTGGTACTGCTGGTGTAGCTGAAGCCGTTGACCCTGTCGCGGTTGTCTCTGAGGATGAGCCCAGTCGAGATATGGGCCCTGGTACCGTCGGGCACCACGTCGGCTGGGACTGTGACGGTGATGTTTTGTGTGTCGAGTCTGACGGCGTAAACTAGCCAGCACATGGGGCCCAAGCCCCATCCGGGAGGCTCTGCAGCGAGGTAGACACGGTAAGCATTGTGTCTTTGTCGGAGCTCAGAGTCTGGCGCGATGCCTTCGTCTATCCTCAGCCGGGTAGGCACTTCAACTGTAATGTTGTAGGGAATGTCGTAGCCACCATAGCCCTCAACCTGGCTGAACAGTCCCGCTAGGGCAAGGAACGACAGAAGCGTCATCCATTTCGGTCCAAATACCATGTTGTAGAGCTGGATGGCGGTGCTGTAGGCGTAGGGTGGTTTTCAGTTGAGGTTCCTCAGCAAATGGGGTTGAAGAGTTTGATTCATGCTGTTTGTTTTGGAGCAAAAGGGGTTAACCAGTGTTCAGAGCTGCTAGCTTGGTTGCTATTTTTAGTGGCTCCAGGAAATGAGATTACTTGCGCCGCCAACTCAACGCCGTACAAGGGACCCAAGCCACTGGTTAGTTATTTGTGTCCTTAATTAGCAGAAACCACTCTGTATACTTTTAGTAACTTAGAATCGAGGATTGAAACAAAGCATGGTTTCTGGCCTGCGCGCTATCTGCTGTGACAACACCACAGCTCACTATGGACCATGAATCGTTCGACCAACAAGACAACGACATCAAATTATTGGAGTCAAAGTTTAAAAATAATCAAGACGATTCTAAACTGCAGAATCTTTTGTGTTGACATTAAACTGGAAGGCGGTACAGCAAGGGAAGGCCATCTAAGCCTTGGAAAGTAAATATAAGCAGCAGAATCCAAAAAGGAAATGTACAATGGATAAACGCATATCATGTGACTCATTCCCCAAACAATCAGGCCAAAGGTTAGGCATCAGCCGGTTTGGCATACCTCTTCACGATAAAATATAACCGTTATCTACTCATACGCAATGCGTGGCTTCCGCCAAAAGCTACGCAATCTCCGTGTCGGACCAAACAAGACTACTTCAACTCCGGAATCAGACCAAAATATTGGCTCCTTGGCACCGGCGACAACAGCCGAGACTGGATCATTTGGCAACCCTCAACCACAGCGTTCAGAACCCCTACAGCTGGAGAGCGCTTCGCAAAACCAGGCCGTGTCTCCATTACCAGAGCAGACGATACGACTACAATGCAGAATCTGGAACAATGCTTACGACGAGCTCAAGAGCGATGAAGCATCCATTGTGGATGCTTACGAGAGAATACTTTCTGGGCAGCTTACCAGCGGCGTGACGGCTACTGAAGTCGAGGGATACCCTGGAAATGCTATGGAGACGGCGAGCGCTAGACAGGATCGAATGAGGAAGCTGATTGAGGACGGTCAGATCAAGACGGAGAAGGTGGCGACAATCAAAGGCAAGATCAAAGATGTCCTCGAGCCCTTCAATCAACTGCGCAGCGTGATAGCACTGGCTGTCAAGAGCGAACCTACGGCGTCGACAGCCTGGGGAGGGATCACGGCGATACTTGATGTATTTGCTCATCTCGTCGCCTGGACCGTCCTTAATATCCATGCTGATTCTTTACTTAGATCATGGCCTCTCCGCTTTCCGAGCCTGGGATACATCGTGAAGGGATGAAGTACATCCTAGAACGTGCTGAATGGTATTGGAACCTCTCAGCACTGCTACTAGATCCCGAAAAGGTCGACCCGTCCGTTGAAAACCTACAAAAAGCCTTGAGAAGAGCGTCATCACATTGTACAAGAGCCTGTTGCTTTACCAGATGAAAAGTGTCTGCCTATATGCCCGTGCAGAGATCGCGGTCATCATACGCGATATCGTTAAGCTAGATGATTGGAAGGCCCAAATCACGTCGATCGAGAAGGCCGCCGACAGCGTCATGCGTAGTGTCGCGCAGTTTCGAGGCGAGGATATGAGCGCCCGGCTGCGCAATCTTGACGGATGCCTACAAGCCGTGCGAACGGATCTGCAGAGCATCACTGCGGCTGTGCAGGAACTTGGCAACGAACAGGCCAAGCGCCACGAGGAGGACAAGGATATGGTCTTTCTGAACCATGTTTATGGTGTCGATCCGAAGCTCGAGAAGGCCGCCATTGAGGATCTCAAGGGAGGCTTGGTTAAAGAGGCTCATGATCTTGTGCTGGAGCAAACCGAGATCGATGCCATACTGGAGCGGAGCAAGGAGGGCATCGTATGGATTACGGGCGGCCCAGGTAGGGGTAAGACAATGTTTGTCTGCGGCCTTCTCGACAAGCTCATCCAGAAGAGACGACACCACATTGTCACGTACTTCTTCTGCCGAGCTGATCGACAGAGTACGAGGACGGCAAAGTCGGTTCTTCGAGGCCTTCTGTGGCTCATCTGCGATCAGAGCTGGGGCCTTACGCGCCGCTTGCGTGAAAAATATGGGAACCAGAGCAAATCGCTGTTTGACGATGACGACGCAATAGTGGCCGTAGCACTCGAGAAGATGCTGGCAAGCGTTCTCGGTGAGCCGAGCCTGCGACGAGCAGTTTTCGTGATCGATGCCATCGACGAGTGCGACAGCCAGAGCGTACCGATACTCATCCGGACCATTGGACGTCTGGCAAAGGCATTTACCGCGCAGTGGATCTTGTCAAGCCGATCCTCAGACAGCTATCGAAGTCTCTTGACGAATACAGCGCCACAAGTTGCGACTACAAACGTGCACTTGACCGATGACGTGGTGTCCGGTGCTGTGCAGGCCTTTATTGGGTACAAGGTCGATAGGCTGTCGTTGGCCAAAGGCTATGACGAGACACTCAAAGAATATGTGCACACGGCACTATCCTCTAAAGCTGGCCATACGTTCTTATGGGTGGCTCTCGTATGCCTGGAGCTTGAAAAACTAGGCATTGAGGCTCGCCATGTCAAGACCATGCTAAAGGCAATACCCGAGGGTCTCAACAGCCTGTACCATCGGATGTTGACCGGTGCACTGACGTCGGTGGATTCGGCCTTGTGTCGTGATATTTTACCTTTGGTATGCATATCGAGTCGACCGTTGACGTTGCAAGAGCTGAGTGCTCTCGTACCCGGGCTTACAGACCTCTCTGAGTCCGACCTAAGGGGAGTTTTTACCAACTGCGGCTCATTCCTGAGTGTGCAAAGCAGCAACAGTGGTCTCGTCATTTTGACCTTCGTCCATGAGTCTGCGAGGGAGTTTTTGACCGAAGCAGCTCAACAAACCTTGTTCCCATCCGGCATCGCGCAACAACACCGAGTCGTTCTCAAGCAGGCTTTGAGAAACATCAAAGAGCTTAGACGGAACATATTCAATTTGGCCTTTCCTGCTGTCCGCGTGGAGGAAATCGTGTACCCCGACCCAGATCCGTTGGCGAAACTACGCTACAGTTGCCTCCATTGGTTGGATCACGCAGGCTATCTACAGCAACACGACGAATGGCAGTCATCAGAAGATGAAGTTCTGACTTCCTTAATTCGGCATGACCTCCTGCACTGGTTGGAAGTACTCGGATTGACGGGAGGCTTACCACAGGGAACGGCAGGGTTCCAGCGGCTCAGCAAGTTCTACCGGAAACGCCCAGGGCCAGGATCCGAACGGTTGAGAGACCTGGTTGACAGTGCACGCCGCTTCATCTTGTACAACAAGACCTGTATTGAGACGGTCCCTCTGCAGGTGTACGCGTCAGCATTACTCTTCTACGGACACGGCGGCAATGACGAAATCGAGCGCTGCTACCGGCACGAGCTGGACTGGGTCACCCTGTATCCCAAATCTTCCAGCATCACTTGGGAGCAACTTGCTCAGAAGTTCTCCAGCGGCTACGTTCCGATGAGCATGGCATTCTCCCCTGATGGCGAGCTACTTGTCACGGGTAACTCAAAGTACATTGTGAAAGATGATAGTTATGAATACTGTGTCGAGATCTGGGACGTTATGGCGAGTCACCGGATCCAGTATATCCAGATGGACACATCGGTAACGGCAGTCACATTCTGTTCCGATGGGAAGAGGATCTGCGTCATATTATCAAGCGGTGTGGTTCAGATGCTTGAGGTTGGATCGGGTTTGTGCATTGGTGGATTCACGCATCATCGGCCAATCACCGAGGCTTCCTTTTCACCGAACAGCAAACTCGCTGCACTGCACATGCCCCAGTTTTATTGCGAGATTGTAAAGGCAGATTCGGGTGACGTCGTTCAGTCCATTGACGGGGTAAAGTCGCTGCGCTTCTCACCAGACAGTCAGCGGGCTGTAACTCGGCTGTCCGGTGATAGAGTGGCGCTTTGGCTCATTGGCAGCACGACCCCATTGTGGACCGTCTCTATTCCTGCGCGACATTTGTGCTTCTTCGGGGGCCACAACATTGCTGTGAGGTGCTGGAAAGACATAATCACCATTCGCTCAGTAGCGGACGGAACCGAGATCACTTCCTGGCCCTGCCATTCCAGTGCTGGATCCATGGTGTGGCTGCGCAAGGGTTACAGCCACCTGAGCTGGTGCGGGATTGATGAGATGAAGGTCTACGACGAGACTGGAAAGTTATGTATACAGTCTCTCCCGACTACTGTGGAGTTCCAACTGAGCTCTCAGTGTGAGGGCGACAGCTTAGCGTATTCCATCTTCACGCATTCTTTGGCATGGGCTGGAGACTCATGGATCTGGTATTGGGACCTGCAGATGTCCAGACCAGAGTTTATCCACGACAACACCCCAGAAGCGAGCTCAAGAAGGGCCACTGAGCTTCTGTTCTCAGCAGACGACACTGGATATACCCAATTAGCAGCGTTGATTGGATCTAGGATTCAGCTACGAAGGCTGCGCGATGGCGAGGTCATAGACACTCATGTCGACTCTCGCCCCATTTCCCCAGAATATGCCTTCTCCCCTGACGGGAAGAAGCTCGCGGTTTGGGATTACGGGCACTTTTGGGTTCGGGATACCCGGACCGGTGCCACAACCCCGGAGGAGCATATTGTACAGCTCAGGGGACCCCTGAGTTTCTCTCCGGACAGTCACTATGTTGCCCTACCTTGCGGTGACTCGGGCGTGCAATTGTGGGATCTAGAGGAGCAGAAGGTCACGCACACGATAGCCCAGCCGGCAAGTATAGTGGCTTTCTCCCACGACAACCAGCGACTGGCTATAGCGTACTGTGGACACATCGAGGTCTGGACTGTATCACCGCTGGAGCGGACTCATACCATGGATGTCGATTATGATCCTCTGCGAGAGGATCGTGCGTCCACCAATTTCATGCTTGCCGCCTTCTCGCCCGACGACCAGTTATTGGCGATAGCTACCTACGGATGTGTATCGGTATGGGCATTGGGTGATACCGAACCACGCTGGGAATTTCCCTGGAACTCTGACGACATGTCACAACATAGGTCTATTGCCTTGTCCTCTGATCACTCCAAGGTTGCGGTAACGTACGACTTCCGCGTTTGGGTCTGGTACCTGGGATATGCAGACACAACTCAGGCTCTATACATCGAGATCCCTCACAAAACGAGATCATGTCGGTTCAGTGCAGATGGAAAACGTCTTCTGGTTAACGGTGGAGCAGTCTTGATTCCCTCATTGACAGACGAGAACGACGAGGAACTGAAGAGGGCCCAGGATGAAATCACGTACCAGGGTCTTGGTTTGAGTGATGACTGTGTGTGGATCACAAAGGACGGAGACAAGGTGCTATACCTACCGGAGGAATACCGGCCTCAAGACCACCCGAGAGAGTCATGGTCCGGTGAGATTGCTTTCACCGAGTCGATGGTAGCGATAGGGACTGGCCGTATTCACATTCTCAGATTTTTGTGAGGGTTTAAATTGCAAGACGGTAAAGTGAGAGAAAGAGTCTCGGACCGTCTGAGTTGAGAAAAGTGAATGTAAGTAGTACCGAAATGACGAAACGAAATACAAAATAAACCCATATGCCTGATCTAAGGCCAAAAGCATATATTCTATGAATAGCCTAATGTAAAGAGGGTAATCCACAGCCGTCAAATGTCTGAGGACTTCCGCCGGCATCGCATTACGTACGGTATCCCGACCTCTGCGCATCGCTTTCGGCCGACGAATGTCTGCTAACCGCAGGTCCCCCCGACTGCATGCGCTTTTGCTGCCGCTGCTGCAACTCCCTCATTGTTCTCCAACTCTAGCCAATGGGTAATATTAGCTATAGTGTAACAATCCCTTTACTATTTGACTCTATTCTTTCGTCCTGTAGGCAACAGGGTAATCATTATTATTTACATATACCATTGTTCTTTCTCCCTTACTACACGTACCTACTCTATCATAAAGGGGCTAATAAGGGGAAAATTGACAGTTTGGCAGTATCAGCCGGGTTGACAAATTCTACTATTACCATCTGGTAGCGAATCAAAAACACTGATAAATATTTCTTCGTGCCTAACATCAGTGGCGGGGTACACAGCCACAAAAGCACCTCGGATGAGACCCTGGTGTGCAGAATGAGGAAGGTGGTTGTGAACCGTTACATTGAGCAATGGCCGCAAGTGTCGTGGCTGTCCCAGTGTCCAGTCACTCTACACCCTCATGCACTCAGCCTGGCCCCATAGCATCGCCTCACGTCGATCCTCTGCATGTAAGAGAGATGTCATTGGTTCGCGCACCATAAATCACACCACGCGCCACAATCCAGTCGAACTGCCTTGCCGCTCTCGTTCGGCACTGCCCCTTGGCGACTCGTTGTCTTAGCAACTATTGGTCGACACAGCATCTTCTCACATGATTCGCTTGTCTCATTTAAGCAGAATGTGCCCATCTCGACTAAAGTGATGGGGTCCGTTGCTACATCTAGTGGCAACCCGCACAGCCATAGTTCGCCATGTACGACGCGACACATGTTGCCTTTGGATTTTTTTATTTTTTTTTTGGAATAAAAATATTTGCCTGCTATTGCAGGCAATTTGTGCTTAAAAAGGCTTAGTATGAAGAGACCGGTGGACGCAATTCATAGGAACGGGAGTCCTTATTTTTCCACCAAAAGCTGCAAAGGGAGCATCTGCTTACTTGGCCCCCAAATATAAGATAGCGACTGTAACCCACCAAGATAAAGGGCGGGTTGCAGTGTAATGCAGAGGTAGGGTAGAGCACTTAATTTTAGGAGCAAGAATGACTAGCGATCCGAGAGCAAACAGTCCCCTCTGTATGGGTATATAGGGGCTGTAGGCCACATTACCTCCTACACATCACAACCTCTGTCGGGTCGCAGCATATCGACTCTCTCCCAGCATTGCTTCGAAGCGCGGCTTAATTCCATCGCCAATGAGTGATGCAGACGAACGACGGAGCAGCACCGCTGAACAGGCCTTTGCCTTCCCGTCAACGAGTGCTGCCGAAACCATGCCGATGGTGCATGACGCCGAGAGATTCCACAAAAAGGCCACAGAAAATCTTGCACCAGCTAAAACACTCCGCCATAGAGATGCTTCTTGGCGTCTTTTCTTTAGAGAGATTCTCTGGCGTATCTTAAGCGCTATTGTCTTTAATATTCTCATCATGGTCGTTCTGTTGAACTATGAAAGAATGGGCGAACTGGATAGCTGGGACAGAAGATTGTTGAATTTGCTCACTATTCTATTCACGGCACTGATGAGTTTATCACTTGGTTCCCTATCGAACTTCCTTGGGAGCATGGCCCGGTGGCCATTATTGGCTCGACGGAGTCATTCAACTCCAAATGTGAGTCATCCCATACGATCGATCCGATCGACAGGTTCGCAAAAGAACATTGACCAAACCCAATTCAGGCTGATCTCATCCTTGGGATGGCCAATCTTACGGGCTTAGGCCGGTTAGTTTGGCATCATATCAAGGGTCGAAGACTAGACTCAACAACTCTGATAGTCTTGATATATCTACTGGTCAGCATAGGAATCCGCCTCAGCGTGGCGAGCTTTGGCTTGGCATTTGAACTACACGAGATACCAGGAGTCGACTTCCCCATTATGGCTCCTGACTGGAACTCGCCGGAATGGCTTGCGTTTGACCCTGCCGTCATTCCGAAACTTTCTGGCCACTCGGATTTTGAACCAACAATGGATGGCATAATGGACATTATGCCTCATACAGGTAGTATGTGAGATTTGTACAGCAGCAAGTTTTTGTCATCTTGCCAAGTTCTACTTGAACTGACAAGCGAATAGACTATCTGAGCGATTACGCAAAATTGGGGTTGCTGTTAAACCCTGTCGACTTTGATCCAGGGATCCCGGAAAAATTTAATGGAAAGAATATAGGCCCTGCAAAGCTAGACAGGAAGATCGAAAACGCAACAGTCAAATACTCCTACCATCTCAAAGAATATCGGGGCTTAGAGGAGCATTTTTCAACTCATAAAGTTCTTCAAAGTGCTTCAACCTGTCACGCACGAATCATAGACAGAGATATAGTCTATGACTCAGCGGGAAAGATTGTTCGGAATCTGAGCAGGTGCCCCCAAGATCTATTTCCTGGGGATATCGTACTGACTGTGTTCTAGCCCAGACTCTTGAGGATGGACCAATTTTTGGGAATCAGATTACGGATCGGGCATTAAAAATTTTCGACTATGAAGGTGCCTCGCTGCTTTGGTCCATTGCCGAAGACTGGCAAGTATTTTCTAGTGACTCCGACTCCGGCTGTGCTACAACATGTGAGATAACCCTTACACATCCCTGATCTCTCCGGTCCTGGAAAAGGAAAAAAAAAACACTAAATACGATCAAGATATATCCTATCCGATTTCCGAAGACCGTATAGCAGTTCTTGTTTGCGAGACCTGCCTGACAGACCAGGAGGGTAGTCGAGGAATCGGTAACGACAATTTCAATCTTACACCTTTGAACTCCTCTGTCGTCACAGCCTTGCTTCTACGCACTGGCGTTCTGTCTGGGCCCCTGAACTTCGATGGGGATGACAAGTCATGGTGCTCAAGTCGAAGATATTCTGAGCTGGGTGGCGACAATTTCTTTGGCGATCCGATCCAACTGGGTAACATCTACCCCGATCCCATCGGGGGAGATGGTATTATATCACTGTCAGAAATGAGCTGGCTCTCGGCAGAACTCTACGCTGCTCACGTTGCAGCGAAGCTGCCAATCTTGACTGTGATTGGAGCTGGTGAAAAGCTGCAAAAGAGAACAGTAGAAGATGGGGCAATGCCGCAGCCATTTGTCAAGACGGTACTGCGGGTCAACTGGGGTAGGGTATTTGCAGTGCTGGCTTCGGTTTTATCCATAGTTCTGTTGATGGCGATCTGGACCTTTGTCTGGTGCAAGGATATTTTCCTGCCAGACTGTACAAGCCAGCTCGCGGAGGCAAGGTTGCTGAAGACAATCATGAATGACTCGACGAGCTGGAGCTTGGGAACTGGGAGGGAGATCGCTGAGCAACTTGGGGTGATTCGCCTGCGATACGGCACAAGACTGACAAAAGATGGAAAGTGGGAGGCCGAGCTGTCATATATGGAGGAGAGCAATGGCTTTCCAGATGGAGAGTATCGATAGTGTTGATACAGCTGGGATATGTTCTGGGGCTCATTCAATAACGTCATGGTTTTTATACTATATACTCCTCGGGAATGCCCGATCAAGCCTCCCCGCTCTCCATATTTTTGATTACATACACTTGCTCCTTGCTCGTCGTGACGCACTAAAACATGTAGTGGACGAACACGTATATCACCAAAACCAATGGAGAGAACCTGGCGGGGAAAACTCCCTCCGACCAGCCATAACCCTCATGCGGAAGGCTTCGAAGATGACTATTGAGGCAAGACATAAAATGCATCCTCGTTTACCGAGGCTCGCAAAGTATAGTGTACACCTTTGTACAGGCCCATGATTGGCACGCGTCTGTACGGATCACGCCAAGTGACGGTATGCTTATTGGATTATTACCCCGCTGCGTCAAGCCTGCAATCTCCCCAGCACCTCAAATTTATTACGGAGTACGGATACGTGGATGTCGGCCAATTGTCTAGACACTGTCGATTCAGAAACTTACCACATATCACCTCCTTCCCCTTTAGAGCAAACCTCATTGCCATTCAACGACCAGGTAGGAATCTAAGCTATCCCTTTGAGTGTGCGAAGGGAGCTCTCTTGTATCTGACCCATAGCTGCTTACTTAGCCCCCACGTACAGGCTAGCTACCTTAGCAGCTTGGGATAAAAGGAGAGTAAAAGTATAGTTTTAAGGTAGTGTGCAGTACTTAATCTAGAGTGCAATAGTCACTATATAATAAGTATCTTATACTAATTAAAGACTCATTGGCTAATATCCCTGTTAGTGACCACAGAGCTCCCTTCGCACACTCAAAGGGATAGATTAACCATATGAATACCAAATTGGCCATATTAACCTACATGCGGGTTAGTTCAGGATCAAACGATGCTGGATTAGCGTGAATTGGTTCAGAATCCCCCATAGCAGTTAAGAGCCAAATCAAGCTAGGCTATGACGGAATGGTTTGATTTGTCCTTCAAAAGCTTGCTTTACCTCGCCAAGGCCTGTAATAATAGCTTGAACTACGCGTGACACAGAACAAAAGTACTTTTGTATCCTTATTAAGAAGAGCATCCCTTGTCCAAGAAGAAAAATGATGAAATTAGGATCTTGACCCCTGTCCAAGAAGGACGATGACGACATTAGACCCTTACCCTTGTCTGTAGAAAGAAGCTTACATTGAAAGCTTAAAAGCATCAGGCGGAAACCAGTATTGCTCAGCACGGCACAATCTCCTCGAGTTAGCATCATTCATTACAGCAATGTCTTCCCTCCCCCCAACGCGACCTCGTCCTACACCTTTGCAGGATACAACCTGTCGCAGCCTTATCCGGGCACATTTCTTGCCGACAGCAGCTTTACTTTGGACGTTTCCATCTGGGGCAACGTCGAGTACTCCAACACATCGAGGGTTAGAACATGGCAGCAATTCAGTATTGGTGCAGATGATGGCCTGGTACAATCGGAGAGCTTTGAAGTCCACGAGTCATGGCGGTTTTGCAACAAATGGTTCTTGAAGCCAATGGGTGGCAACGAAGAGATCGCCGAAGACTGTGAAGGCTTTGTCTCGGACGGTTGTCTGGAGGCTCTAAGATCGCTTGCATCCGATCAGAATTACTGCGACAATTCCGTTGGAAGACCCGACGAATGCGACGGAGATGATTTTGCTGGTGTGAGCTACGGCTGGCGTAAGTTTCACTAATTCTCTGGCTGACTGTAACAAGGCTAATCTTGCTTTAAACTGCAGATGAATTACTATATGACCTGGATGGCTTCCCTAATGAAACAGCTAACTTTGAGGATGGGGACAAAGTTTCCTTTCCAGGCTGGCACTCTGACTTTCACGAGCGGGACAACTATACGGAATACGATCAAGGCCTTCGTGACGTTTCTATTGCTATCTTTGGATTTGCAGTGGCGCCGAACGATAACTCAACCGAATCCACCGACGTCCGGCCAGGGAATCTGAGATGTTTAACAGCGACGCCTCAAGAAGGAAGCAGGTCCCTAGAAGAAGGTGCAGGCTCGCGGCTTGTTCCGGGTCTAATGGGAGGACTTTTGGTATTATTGTCTTTCATTGCTGTTGCAATTTGAGATAGGCTTGATTACGGCAGTCCTAGTTGACTCCTAATGAACGTTTTGTGATCCAGTTTATAGTTAACGATATCCCCAGTTGCCGGTCATGGTTCTCGTCTCAACTGCTGTAGGTGTAAAATTGTACACACTGTCTCTTTACGCTTCTCAGTGGTCGCTCCGACAGAGCTTGCAGTTACTCGCCGTCCACAACCGACACTCTGTAGGAAACATAGTAATTAGACGGGTAATAACATAGGAAAGAAAGTGAGAGTGCTCTTCGGTCCGGCTTCTCTAAACCCGCCTACATCCTCCTAAAAAGGCCACTTTGTGTCTCCTTGGCTATCCCTTGGGCAATTCTTCATGGCAACGTTGACGATGCAACTAACCGTCCAGAATCCACTGGTGCCTATCGTGCACTCGTGTAGGTCCCAGAGAATGTTAGGGCCATCCGGGATCTTGCCCAAGTCACAGACCGGCAAGTTAAACTGCAACAGGTTCGTGACAAATTCCTTGTCGTTCAAGTTCAGCCACGAGCGTGCTTCTTGAAACATGGTGGCGAGATGGCTGGTTGTACGAGGAAGGTACCTATTTGTACGCTGCTGTAGACTCCACGATGCCTTGACAATCATTTCCTTGGTAAACCCAAAGTCTAAAGTGCGGTTGTCTCTCACTCCGAAATCGCCAAAGGCTTCGACTTAGTTGCTGCTCCACTTCATGATGAGGTAACTGTTGCCGTCTTCAGGGCAAGCGACAAACGGCTTCGGCCGTTCTTTTCTGCCAGGCGTCCAATCGGCACTCGAGCCATCCTCACCGAAGCAAGGACTATACCACCACTCCCGACCGCTATAGTGGAGCTTGAGTTTGTGTTCTGGGATCCTGACAAAGATCCTTTGAGCATTCCACATCTCAGAGGTCATGGGCGCTTGAATCAGCATTCTAAACGCATCTCCCTCGGGTGGGACGTCGATGTCCCGTTGGAAGAATAGACCTTGTGCCACAACGTTGGCTAGCTCCATACTGCGATCGGCGTTGCCGTTGGGTGGCGTCGTCGCCAATAGACACTTGAAGTAGGCCTCATTGGCTTTCCTAACCTCGTCGTTGAACGCCGTCAGCTTGGTTGCAAGTGATTCCAAGGTGTCAAATCTGGGATCCTTGACCTCCCCGCTGCTTGCACTGGCGATGCCCGAGCCCGTTGTGAGGATACCAGCAGCAAAGTTTGATACCGCTCCTCCGTACGCCGGTACATAGGCGCCGATACTCGTCAAGAAGCCTGCCGTCAAAGCGAGCCAGGCGGCGCTGTTGAGCTCCGTCGAGTTGCCTTGGGGTGGCGCGAAGGCCGTAACCAAACTCGGCAACGACAAGTAGGCCGAGCTAACCTCATCTTTGAGCGTCCTTGCAAAGTTCTGCATGAAGGCCGCGAGGTTTCGAGCGACCAAAGAAGCAGGGCTCGTTCCTTGTTGCCAGCACACCTGGATGTCTGGGAGATGCCTTCGACGTTGCAAGTAAGATGGACACTTGGAAGAAAGATAAGGTTAGCATAATCCTGATGCTCGATGTACATAAGTCTTACCTCATGCAGCCACTATTCCAGTCCCAGGCGTCGTCCTTGGTGTCAACGTTGTACTGCGCAATAATGCGTGGCACGCCTTCTACTCCCTGAGCCCTGGGCCATCCTGAGTCGAGGTAGTGTTTCGCGCTGTACACGCGTTAGTGAGGCAGAACAAGCGCAAGAACCCCAATCTTACCGAGTGAGAGTCCAGTAAGACATGCCGCTGCCATGCCAGACTGACTGGTCCCATGTACCAGGGGCCTTGCCGCAGATGGGATCCTGATCCTCCGGCCCAGTGCCCGGCATGACGGGGAGATTTTGATCCTGTGCCGGCTGGTCGTCGTTGCCCACGGCGTCACCACCATCGCACAGGTTAAGTGACGTCTCAGCCGTGTTGTCGAGAGTGCCCAGGATAGAATGCTGATCAGCACGACCGTCTCCGTCCATGTCGACGTAATAGGTGCACGTTCCGGCCTTGTAGCCAGAGTAGGCGGGCTCGTTTGGTTTCTTCCAGGTAAACTGGGAACCGCCCGCTAGAATCCTTCCCTCGTTGTACCAGACCCAACCCTGGCCATCAAAGTTGTCGACCCAGATCATGTCGTCCTTCTTGTCGCCGTTGACGTCTGCAAACCGGATGTTGGCTCGGTCTTTGCCTTCAGTAAAGTTGAACTGGTCCACAAACGACCAGCTGCCGTCATCTTCATGGACCCAACCCCACGACCGTCCATCCTTTTCGATGCAGAGATAGTCACCTCGGCCGTTGCCAGTAGTGTCTGCGAAGCGTACCGGAAGATCGTGGATGCCGAGACCACGCTGCTCGGGGCAGTAGAGCTGTCCCGCTGGGTTGACATAATGATCCCACTCCCACCTTTTCGTCTCTTCGTACTTGTTGCGCCACACCTGGACCTTGTTCTGGTTGTTGGAGTCGACCCAGATGATACCGCACAGGCCATCACCGTCCCAGTTCGACAGGTGAAGATCTCGTCTGTCGATGTTGAAAGGAGGTGTCCAGATAGGGTGGACTACGGGCCCCCACCAAGACTTGGTTCCGGATATACGTGACTTGCCCAGGCTTAGGAACAGGATCATCTTGCCCCCAGACCAGGTCCACACGTAATCCTCTGCACCTCCCGGGTTCTTCCTCATGTTGCAGTACTTGACTCCGTCGGCTGTCATTTGTTAGCCTTCTGCTTCATACGGGGAGGTGACTGGCTTACCTTTGACCTTGGTGCCGCCTCTGCCAATGCTCTTCCATACTCGCATGTTGAATTGATGTCTCCCGTTGGCCAACCGGACATGTTCCATAAACACGTAGTCTTGACGTCCCAAGAGGCCAAACTCTTGAGGCTGGCCGTACACCCTCGCAAAATGGATACGGTTTCGGAGCCCGGACGATCCGTAGCTGGCCATGCCGATGTGGGTGGAATTTGTGCCAGTCCCTTTGTTCTTACTTGCACGCCATGCGATGTTGAGTCCGTCGCCCAGTTTCCCCGAGGCACAGCTCCTTGAGTTGGTATGAACGTGAGATGCGCCCACATCAGATACCCATAACCAGTCGTCTCGGCTCTATCAAAGGTCAGTTTTGTCGCAATATGCTGGCCAATGCAAACTTACATCTCCATTGATATCCTCGAATCGCAGTCCACGGTGATCGCCCATGCCCTGAGCTTTGAACCGCATGCCCAGAGGTTGCCAGTAGTCAGGCATATCATCTGACACGCTGTTAGTCACCTCCAACATTGGAATGGGAGTCTTACTGATCCAGCCGTTTCTCCAGTACCAGATATTGCCTCCATCATCCAGGATGCAGTAGTCTGCGCGGCCATCGCCATCCACGTCGCCAAGAACAACACGATCCTGGGCGTAACCAAAATTCTCCTTCCACAAGCCCATGTACTCCCATAGCGGGGCGTCGCGGCCTGGCCTGAATCGATTAATGGAAGCAAAGGCATTTCCGCGTGGGTCGATGCAGACGAAGTCGCCAAGTCCGTCACCTAAAAACAATGTCAGACTCTGCGTCTCCAGTCCTGGTGGGAGGCCGTACCGTTGATATCGATGAATCGTACACCTGCCGGGATACAGTTGTCCTGGACGGACATGTCGTTGATCTTCCTGAACTCAGCACGGTCGTGATTTCCAACGTTCTTCCACACACCGTAGCCAACGGTCCTTTCAGTACCAGGAAGAATGAACCATTCCAACAGATCGTCCTTGTCTCTGCTGAAAAGTCGAACGAAGCGCCATTGATCACGGTCATACTCGCTGGTGGCTGTCATGATGATGGGCCTGTTGCCCTCCCGCCAGCTCTCATGGGCGTAGACACCATCATCCCAACCGCTACCTCTCTGCGTCCAAGCACCGGCATAGACACCATCACCGGCTACCTTTTCGCAGCCAGGTTGTGCCTCTTTGATGTCGGTGGGATATGGCTGCTGCAGCTTGCCCTCCCTCAGAGCAGTCTCGATTGCCTGCTAGAACACATAGGCCATCTTGCGGTGGCCGCGGTCGTTGGGATGTGTCGGGTCAGCCATGTCGGCATCGCTTATGAAGCCTCTTCCAAGACCTTCCGGGGGTTCATCTCCGCAAGGACAATTCTTCTGCCCTGACCACGCAGATCATTAACGAGTTGACGATACTGTGAATTAATGACGCGCTGGGAGCAATCATTCATATTCGAGTCCTGATTCATGATCAGAGTTGGCAAGATGATGGTCGTACGATCCCAGCCTGGTGCCGCCCAAAGGTCACTGAGAAGCGAGGCCATGCGTGCACCTGCACTACTCGGGTCGACATTTCGCGCGCAGTCGTTGGAGCCAGCATTAAGCACCACTACGTTGGGTTTGTAGATGAGGGACTGTCGCGATGCTTGCTTGACCTGGTCGACGGTAAAGCCTCCTGTGGCCTCGTGGTTCTAGAGGAAATCAGTACCAACCAAACACGGTACGGTGAACTCAATCGACTCACGTTGTCGGCCATGTTTCCGCCTCTTCTGCTTCCTACCATGTTCACCTTGAAGCCCTCGAAGCGCAACTGCTCTCTGAGGTAGGATCGAAAACTGTATGATTGTTAGGTTTCGTTCCACATACTTGCATTGGTTGATACTCACCCATTTCCGTGAGATGATCCATAACCTTCGACGATTGATGCACCGAGGGGCAGGATCCGCAGTTCAGGCCCCTCGGTGCCTTGCCGTTTCTCCAACGCTCCAATAGACGTATTGAAGAAGTCATGGTAGCTGTCGAAAATGTCGAGTCCATCCTCGGCGATTAGAGGTACCGCTCCCGCAGGCAGGGCCACTGCCAGAAGGCTGATGAGGCTGTTGAGCAGCATCATGATGCGATGGGCCTACGACGCGCGTATCGTGAAAACATTCATCCTCATTGTTCCTCCTCTGCTGACCTTTATACGCAATCCCGTCTCGCATTGTCTTTCCCATTCTTGCCCGGAAACTGCGCGTGACATTAGGCGTTAGTTTGGCTTGCCCTTTTGCTTTAATTGCTGGTTCGGGGTGTGATTGGCCTGGGGTTGATACGTGGGCCATCGTACCTTAATCCCTTTCCTGCCAAGGCCTTGTTCGGGCCGGCTTGCATGGTAATCAACACTAAGAAGATTTTGGGTTTTGGGTTCGATTTCGATGCGATCCCTCCATGCAAGATCAGCTATGGGTTGACCTCGGCATGAGCAACGTCCAGCCACCGGCCATGTGTTCAAGAGAGACGGCTTGTGGTCGATGTGAGATCAAGGGCAGGCTCCTCTCTCTGTCCTGACCTTCCTTTCCTTGATTTACCTAACCCACCCCAGACTACGGAGATAATGCCAATATATCTATGTTAGGAACCCATGGCTGAACCACCCTTCATTACCAATAGTCCCACGGAGCTACGAAAAGTCCTGAGCATATTCCACAGAGCTTCCCTTCCCTGCTCCTTTATGTGGGATTTCCCACATGTGCCCCAATGAGATATAGATGAGTGACTTCGGAGAGGTCCTGACTATGTCATACTAAAGACACTATAAATCAGTGGCAACGCTTGGCAGATAAAATCTGCGACGCTAGGATAAGAAAAGTGTGAGGCTTGTCAAGGATTTCCTAGTCACCCCAAGTGGTCGGCCGACTTCCTCCCGCACCCCTTTAGTTTAGGACTCTATATATATTTACTGTACGGAGAATGTGCCCTCAACAGTCTTAGTGCACCTTCCTGCGCTGAATCACTGTGCGGCTCAACACTTCCTGTATGCCTTGTCTGCTCATTCCACTCCGCTCCGTCTCATTTGGAGCGCGTACCGCAAGCTTGATCAACCTGATATATATGCTTGAAGCCAACGGCGGCTCGCGAGCTTGGTGGTCCTGATGCCTGAGTTGTAATACGTGCTCGAAGAGAGAGCGTATACACGAAATCTGGGCACCATGGGGGAACATCCTGACTATCCTCATTGTAGGTGCCGGTGTTCTGCCACCCGGTGTGACCAACCATGTCACTGTTAGTATGGTCAAGATTTCTGATATATTAAAGTATCGGGTTGGAGGCGCAAGCCCAGATCCAGAAATTTGTATCGGCAGATCATATTCCAATACTTACCAATACGAGTGTCCCAGTTTGTGGCTGCAAAGGAGAACAACTGATCAATTATTCAAGGAGAAGGCAGCTAAGTTCGTCCTAGCATGTTCGATTGACAAACTTGATCACTTTTCTCCCTGTGCCGCTTCGTATGAACCCGTCCAAGTTATGTACAAAAGTGATCTGAAACCGTTTCGCATTCGTCGCTGATACATGAAAGAATTGCTCAAGCTCATCGTGGAGAGGCTGATGTACTGTGCTCGTTTCCTCATCAGGGTTCAACACCCGAACTTCCAGAGAAAAGTCATGCAGCTCCGGTTCCTTGAAGAGAATGACTTGCCACTGCAGCACCTTGTACTGAGACTCATTCATGAGTGCTGCCAGCCGACTGAAGTCAAAGTAGTCCCCATCCCACTCAAAGCTGAATCGTGAATCGCGCCCTTGAAGTCGGAGGACTCGCAAATGCGGCCAGTCGGAATCCAAAACATGCTGACGAGCGTGCAGCGGAAGTTCGTGGATGGAACCAATGTCGCCAGTAACGTACCGCACCAAAGGATTGCTGAGCCGGGCCAAGGAGGTTTGTGCAATCACGCCCAGCTCCCCGGGAAGAAGTGGTGTTGCAAACACGGTGCCTTCCTCTGCCGCTTCCATCGGGAGAATCTCAATCAGCGTTTGCCGCGTATCATACACAAAGTCCTGATTCGTTGATTCAGCTCCTCCCTCGACGAGGTGAGGGCCGCAGACCCCATATGGTCCAGCTTCTGCGCTGCCCAGGAAGGAACAAATCTCAACCGAATCGAGCACCGACTGGATATACTTGCGCTGTCCAGTGGTCAACGACTCAGACGTGTAGATGATTTTGTCAATCTTAAGTGCACGCCTCTCCTCCTGAGTCAAGGTGGATATATAGTGCACCAACTGCACCATCTGGCTTGAATCACCGCTCAGCACATTTGCATGATATAGCCGAACCAGCCGAATAACTTCCTCGGGACTCATAAAGTGCCCAGCGGCCAGTGCTGTGGCCCCAGCATTCTCTAAGATTTCAAGGGTAAGATCAAGTGATCTTAACTCATTGCCAGAGTCGTGCCCGTCAGTAAATATAGGTTATGGGGATCATAGGTACCCTCTCACCTGTAGAGCCCGCCAGAAGTGTGAACAGACACTACCCAGTCAGTTGGCTTGATGGTTCCCGTTGCTTGGAGCAGCCGTCCGAAGTTGGCTCGCTGTTGGCGGTTTTCGTTCACATTCGTGGCAAAGAATAGAGGCGTTGAGCCTGCGCCGCCTCCAGTACTGCTGGTATACACACCCTGACGATATGTATTGTGGGGGCTCGTGTCGTCAACAAGCCGTTGAATTACTTTGTAGCTGCTTTTCATCAGCTCTTCCATTCAGGCTTGTCGGCGTAGCAGATTCGCAGCACCTACAGATCTTTCTTGAAAAGCAGCGGACGCTTCTGCAAATCGTCGGCGTCTTTCTGCGTACCCGATACCTCATTCAGCACATCCCGGATTTCGATAGCGGGGAGAGGATATTTGGCTTCGGTGTCATAGAATGGGTGTCTGCTTGCGACGGCTAAGACCTCAGCAAGCGAGAAGCCCGACCGTGACTCCATTCTGAGTGTAGTGTCTAAGAATGACATGTATGTTCCGACTTGCATTCGCTCCCTTTAGGACACCATTGAGATTGCCGAAGGAATGACAAGACGGGACACCTTCAGTCAGCGCAGTGCCACTACCGGGCCCAATAACAGTGCGTAAAGTCTGTTTCTTGGCAACCTCGCTAGTTGAGCCCAGCGGCCCCAGCCTCCACACGAGGCCCGCGAGAAGGCCTGTTCAAGCTAACCACGTAGGACGGGGCGCTTCGAAAGGATTGCCTGTTTTGGAGCCGCCATGTCCCGCCACTCGCCCTGTTCACCTTCATCCACTTCGGCAAGTGTCGATGCCAGGGGGCAGGGTTGGGGTTCACACAGGAGCTGAACATCCTTGGACAAGTGGACTTTCACACAAGGCCGAGCCATTCACGGGCAGGCAGCAAGGCAAATTTTGTGGACAGGCCATCAAGAGGGTGTTCATAGGCCTCGCGGCTTCCATGCGATGATCATGACATGATCACGTCAGAGGGGCCTCCTCCAAGTCACTGATCTTTATCCTTCAGAGGCACCGTACCAGGCACCAGGAATTCCCACATAATTACATATTATGTATGTACTGTACAAGGCAGCAAACGTAATCAGGCCATCAATCTTTCACCACACGCGTTGCCTAGAATGGCACAGCGTCCCACCGCACTCGTCGTAAATGGCGGTTCTGATCCCTGGCCTCGTTCCGAGCATGAAGCCATCGCCGATTGTCCACAAGCAGAATGGTGCCCGTCGGCATGTCCCGCTCTGATGACAGATGCAGCGTCGACGCTGGGTCGTCACTTGCGGCGCGCAACGCTTGCCTCATCTCTGCCAAAGCGTTGCCTGCACGTTCCGTCAGGGGTGCAAGAATATCCTCTCTGAAGCGCATCACGGTCCTGTTTGAGGTCAGGGCGTTCTCTGAGCTCAACAGACTGCATATGGTAGACTTTTTGACCAGATTTTTGATGAACTCAGGCGGAATCTTTGACTCAAATTCCGCTTTGCTGAGCGCCTCTCTAGTTGCGCTAGGTAAGAGACTGACAAGACGTTCGACGTTCATAACTGAGAGGGTCCCGCCGCCACGACGGTCGTGCTGAATGACCTGCAGGGCAAAGTACCGCGGTGTTGGATCTTCATAGCTGCAATCCGTGTGCCATGGGAACCGCTCCATGGTTTCTGACCGTGCTTGGTGATTTGCAGTCTGGAAGCTGTCGAAACTGGGGCGGACGTCCCAGAACCAGCCGCGAGTGGCGCTGTGACTTATGGGTAACTGGTGCCCATGTTGCTGGGACAGGCCAGTTATGAGTTGCTGGAGATAAGAGCTTTCATTGTCCACGAACCCGAGCCTGATTTTGAGAATGCCTGTGTGTTTCAGTATCGCATCCACGTCATGCAGGTGTGACGAGCATTTCGCTTGACCCAGGTCGTGCACGTCCAACTGCGAGACGATGGGAGCGATTGGGTGTGATTCCGTAGCGAGTCTTCTGCGTCTAGGGGCCTGGATGATGAGGGAGGCCCGATTTGATAGCAGACTCTGAGGCATCCCGCCTCGACGGGACAGCGACAGCCCAAGGGGGACAGGACTAGGAAGCAGGCGCATGACAGCAAAGATGGGAATAAAGATAAAGAGTATATTGACTGTCTACAAATAAGGGAATTTCGAGGCATGAAAAGAGACCCTCAAATACTCATATCGAAGTGGCCATGCCCTGCCAACCTCCAGCATTCGTTGTCCTCTCTCGCTGCAGCCCACATGGGTCGTACGCGTACCCTGGTGAGATGGGCAACAAACTTCTGTACCAGGGCCCTATAGATAGGCTCTACTGTGCCTGTGCCACCCATACGCCTTAGTGTCATTAAGCGAACCTTGCCGCCTCCAGCCATGGCCCTCCCTCTTGGATGTGTGGCATGCCATGACAAGCAGCATCGAGGACGGATACAAAATGGGCAGTTGCTGCCATGAGCATGAGAACTCAACCCGTCCTCGTTCACCTTCCGACTCAACCATAACTCCCTATCACATATTACAATGGCCGTCGCTATGCTTCGACAGATCCGCCTCAGTCACGAGCAAGAGCCGCAAGGCTTCGATATCATAACACCATCCTACATCAACAGTGGTTGCTACAAGCAAGAGCACGCCAGATTCGAAGCCAGTCTCCTCAGCAAGTGTGATGCAGACTTGTGGTACCACGGGTCTTACCAGACCTCCTGCCCTCGTCCCATTCTAATCGACGAGCATCATGTTCAGCAAATGGAGGATCTTCACCAAGCGTTAACAACGGCCATTGTGGACATTGTGCAAAGATGGTGGGCTGACGACGTGGCCAACCTTCCACAGAGGATGCCACTACAGCCTGATGAGGAGAAACACCTGAAAGTTAGAGCACTACCTCGCTCTGTCGCCGCCGCCTATGCTCTTGTCTGACCTTGTCACAGTGGATCGAAGGCCAGGTGTTGCTGGGCAATCTGCCTAAATTTGCCGACTGTCTTGGCTCCTGGAGACCCGATTTCCTGGTTGAGGAGGATGATGATGTCGCAGAGAATTTTCGCATAACCGAGATCAATGCCCGGTTCTCCTTCAATGGCTTCATGCACGGCATGTACGGACATCAGGCATTGGACGAGACTTTCTGCCCTGGCGCCAGGGACATTGTTACAGCGACCAGGGGTGAGGCGGTAAGACCGATCCCTGAATTCTTCTTTTGCTCTGGTGGGCTGCTACATGGGGTCAATGATCAGCGCTCAGCTGTCAAAACACGAGCTGGGACGGCCGAGTCAGCGACGACCCCATTTTCACCTGAGTCTTGACTAACAAGCCATGTAGATCCTCGAGGGTTTGTTCGATCTATTTCGCCGCGATCAACCGCTTCATCTTCTCAAGGGAGAGGAGGCCGGGATTGACATCCACATGTTCATTGACGCCGCGTCGAGGCGACTGGGCATCAAGCCACGGCTGATCACTCCACAGCAGCTGCGTCTGTTTCCTGATGCGGACAGCACAACGGGACACAAGCTGTGCTGCGTCGTGCCCGCTACTTTGAGTGACGATGGAGCCACCATTCCTGCTCCGCCAGATGATAGGTCATGGATTGACGAAAACGGGGACAGGGTCGAGGAGATCTTCCAGATTGGCCTGGAGCTGCATCAACATGAGCTGGCCGCCCTGAGCGTCGAGGTCCTACGAGAAGTCAGCTTACGATGCTTCAACGACATGCGCACGGTGTTACTGGTGCACGACAAGCGAATGCTGGGCATTGTGAAACAGGAGATTCCCCATCTTGTCGAACGCAAGGTGCTTAGTCCGGCGCAAGGTATCGTCTTGCAAAGAGGGGTTGTTGACACTCTGCTTCCCGGTTCACAGGAGCTAAAGGAGCTACTGCAAGCTTCTCGGGATGCTGCCAGTTCCGGCATCCAAGACGGTTACATCATGAAGCCCATTCGTGGTGGCAAGGGTGCGGGCATCATCTTCGGAGAGGACCTTACACATGCAGAATGGGTTCAGAGCCTAGAGCGCTTACAGGACCCCAGCGTTATCCCGGGAGTCTCCTGCGTGGTGCAAAAACGAGTCGTCCCACGCCTGTACGACATGGTACTGAAGTCATCGGGAGAAATGACGCGGTACCCCCTCGTTGGCACCTACCACGTCACGAATGGTAAGCTTCTCGGCCTCGGGACGTGGAGAACAAGTGGCTCGCGCGTCGTGGCCATCAGTGGAGGAGGGAGTGCCATGTGTTCGGTCATTCGAAGCAGAGAGCCGAGTGAATCATCCCCTCTGAGTGGCAGCCCGACCCCTGCTGCTCCTGGCTCAGAATGGGATGCGCTGCGCGAGCTAGCGGGTGTCTAAGTCCAGATCGGCACAGGGAGACGCGGCATGGACGGCTTATTAGCCCCCGTACCGGGAATTGACGATGATCAGGGCATCTAGGTTGATGTAGGCCAGTAAGCCAGTATCTGCCGAGGGCAATTCGCGCTATTACTACAGGGAATGGCTAGGTTCGCCGAGGAACACGTATTCATGCACTCAGTGTCGTAACTTGTCGTCTTGGCTCGCGTCTTGGTACCAGGCCACCACCGTACATGATTAGCTAGAGTTGGTATCTGCAAATCTCCGATGTCAGCACCCAAGCTATTCTTTCAGCTCGCTGATCTTGTTCCGTAGATTTAAGCGGCACTACGTAATAATTGTCGTAAGCGATAATTGACAAGGCTCTGGGAAATGAGTCTGGTTCGTGGCATCGACTGTGTTACTGAACGCGGTTTGTAATCTGCAAGTCAAAATCCATTTTGTGACATCATGGTTGGAACGAGATCAAGTCGTTGTCACTTGTCTCTGTGTTTCTGGTGCATTCAGTTTAGGCATTCTTGAAATGGGCGTAGGACAAGTTCCAATGCTTCACCAGTCTGTAGCTATGGGGTCAACAACCCTCAGCACGGTGACTACATGCAGTGCTTTGGTCGTTGCAATCCTCGCCAGTATTCCGGCTATTTTGTCTGTGATTCTGCAAATACGCAGCTCAAAGCCCAAGGACCGATTCTATGAGGATGAAGATGGCTGCAGTCCACCAGAAGCTCTCGCCAAATTCTCCAATTCTCGGCAGAAGATTACCGTCCTGTTCTTCTCCGTTCTTGGCCTCGCCTCATCAGTGGCGATTCTCGTATTGGGGTTGAGCGACAATGATCAGCACACGAGACTGTGGGAGCTTTTCCTATCGATGATTACCTGGGTATGTTTGATGCACCACAAATGCTGGGTCTATGCTGATTCATTGCATACAGATGTTTATCTTCAACCACGCCCTTTGTATCGTGTTCCATCATTCGCCTGTGCAGACCCATAGGCTGGGACTCTATCTTTTTGCTGCCGCTTTACTGCTAGGTCTACTCAAAACCCTCGACCTTCTCACAAGCACCGAATGGGCAAAGGCCTTTTCGGTGAGCCATGAAAGCGCCTTGGTTCTAATCCAGATCGGATCCGCCCTATCTATAGCCATTGGAAGCTCGCTGCTTCCCAGGCGACCGGATGTATACCAAGAGTTTCGTCTGGTTGACCGACAACAGACGGTTTCAGCACTGAGCAGGCATACTTGGGCTTGGGCCTGGCCACTTATAAAGCTGGCGTGCGTCAAGGACGATCTCGATACAGAAGATGTTCCACTGGGTGACCACAAGATCCGCAGTCAAGACCTCGAGAAGAAGTTGCATAGCCTCAGCGCCAATGTTTCCCTCTTCAGCACCCTTCTCTCCTCTTACAAAGGTCGCCTGACGTTGCTGTGGTCGACAACCGTGCTGAGATGCGTCATCAGCGTTGTGCCCTTTTGGTCTATGCTCCGCATTACTACCATTCTTGAAAGACAATCCGGTGGTAGTGGTCAACAAGCTGAGCTGCTCGCCCTCGTCATTTTGATGACAGTTTCGAACTTGCTCGACGCATGGCTGGAAGGGTGGGCGTACTGGTTCTCCGATACATCCTTGGCCCTCCCTATCAAGTCACAGCTTACAAGTCTGATCTTTGGCAAACTTCTGAGGCGAAGGCAGATCCAATCTCCAGATGAGACGCCTATTTCCCATGCTGAATCTCCAACGTCTACTCCAGAGGCAAGGCCAAGGGACAATACCTCTCAACCAAAAACAGAATCAAACCAGGCCGTGGTTAATCTCGTGGGGGTTGATACAGAGCGTATTGTTCAATTTCTTCAGTACAACTTCCTCATTCTGACTGGCATCCTGAAGTTCATCATATTTTCCTCCTTTCTCTACTATTTAATTGGCTTGGTACCCCTCGTTGCCGGTATCCTGTGCTGGGCTCTGGTACTGCCCATCAACGCCTACTTCACGAATGTTGTGATGGCGCAGTCAAGAGGGCTGATGAAGGTCCGGGATGACAAATTAACCAGAATCAGCGAGGCGCTTCAAGGAATCCGCCAGATCAAGTTCACAGCCACGGAGTCGCGATGGGAGAAGATTATTCTTGCAGTCAGAGAAAGAGAGCTGGCCACCTTGTGGAAGTTCTTTCTTGCTGACACGGGACTATTCGCGTGCTGGGTTGTTAGCCCGATACTTCTGTCTGCCAGCTCTCTGGCTGTATACGTACTCATTCATGGCCGCCTATCGCCCTCGGTCGCTTTCGTTAGCATTGGCATGTTCAATAGCTTGGAGATAACGCTGGGTTCACTGCCTGAGCTTTTGACATGGTCACTCGAGTCGCTGGTGTCTATAAGCAGAATCAACGAGTACATGAAAGAGCCAGAGGTAAAGGAAGTTTCTCAAAGCTCAGGCATCATGTTTGAGGATACGTCAATTGCTTGGCATGACAACGGCACGCCTGGTACTGGCCGATTCCGTCTCCAGAACATGAACTTGGAGTTTCCCCTAGGAAAGCTTTCCGTCATTATTGGGAAGACCGGCACAGGAAAGAGTCTGCTACTGTCTGCGATTCTTGGAGAGGTCGATATTCTCGAAGGCTCAATCACCATACCAAGAAAAGAAGCACCGGAAGGGCGTGATCTTCACCGAGAATGGATTCTTCCCGGCTCAATTGCCTACGTCAGTCAAAAGATCTGGCTTACGAATGCATCAATCCGTGAGAACATTCTTTTCGGCCTCCCGTTTATTCAGAGTCGATATCAACAAGTCATCCGTTCCTGCGGGTTAGATGATGACATTGCCACTCTTCCAAACGGTCACGATACAGAGCTTGGGGCGAACGGAGTCAACCTGAGCGGAGGGCAGAAGTGGCGCGTGACACTGGCTAGAGCTATCTATTCCCGTGCTGAGATTCTTATCATGGAGGATATCTTCTCCGCTGTTGACACGAACGTCGGCAGATGGATCTTTGAGAACTGTCTCATCGGGAAGCTATGCGAGAAGCGAACACGGATTCTTGCGACCTACAACCTGGGTATGGTTCTGCCAAAGGCTAGCTATGTGGCAGAGCTTGATGGCAATGGAGGCGTGGTATATTCCGGAGTCCCATGCCGAAACCGCTATCTGGAGCTATCTTCACCTCACCAACCCGACCTTGACGAAAACAATAGCTCGCCTACTCATGGTTTGGCCAAGGCCACCGATATTAGATCCGTGAGGCAGCCATCCCCAGAGTCTCATTCGGCTTCCCTGCCGAACACTCCCAAAAGAGATTTCATCCAAGAAGAAACTCGTGAGAGGGGTGCTGTGAAGAATACGGTGTATCTGAGATACATGAGGAGCTGCGGCGGGCTGGCCATGTGGGGTATTTGTGCCTTGACGTTCATCGCATACCAGGTCGGGATTGTTGGTAAGATACTGCAAACCTATCTGGTGTATGAGTCACTAATTAACTCATCTAGGTCGAGGATGGTGGCTGCGGAAGTGGACGGCTTCATCAGGAGACGTTCGTGAGGACTTTCGAGTCCTCGACCCCGTTTATCTGCAACAAGAAAGAGATGTTGGAGATGTGCCTTTCACGGGGTATCACTTCCAGGTGTCCAATCTCGGTGTTTACATGATCATTTCTACGTTGGCCGCTGCCGTAGGGGTTCTGCGCGTCTTGTTCACATACGTCCTCTCGATGAAAGCCAGCAAAAGAGTCTTCGAAAAAGTGCTTTCTTCCATCTTACACGCACCTCCGCTGTGGCTGGATGCAGTGCCCTCTGGCAGAATCATCAATCGTCTCACAGCAGATTTCGGAATCATCGATGAGCGTATCAGCATGGCATGGAGCTCCTTCGCATCCAACTTGTTGAGATTAGCCGGCATATGTGTGGCGTCCTTTATGACATCCCTATACATCATTCCGCCAGCGCTCGTCCTGGTTGTCCTCGCCCTGATCGTTGGACGATACTATTTGGCCGCAAGCCGTCCCCTGAAGAGGCTATCAAGCAATTCCAGGTCCCCGATCTTTGAACTTTTCAACAGTACTCTGGCTGGGCTTACGACTATCCGCGCATTTGCCGCCTCGGCAAGGCAGATGGCACAAATGCACAAGTGTATCGACGAATGGGTGATGTCCACATTCTATCTCTCACTAATCAATCGATGGATGAGTTTTAGGATGGCTCTCATTGCTTCCACTTTCTCACTGGTTGTTGGAGTAATTGTTGTCTACGATTGCAGAATTGACGCTGCTCTAGCAGGCTTCGTGCTGTCTTTCATTCTCGACTTCAGCGAAAGTATTCGCCGAATGGTCAGATGCTACGGAGATATGGAACTTGCGATGAACTCCATGGAACGCGTGGGAGAATACATGGATCTTGAGACTGAGAGTGCCACTGGAGAAGAGCCGCCTGCTGGCTGGCCTAGCTCCGGAACGATTGACATTGAGGATCTTCATGTCACTTATGCCCATGACCTCCCACCCGTCCTGAAAGGACTGACCGTCAATATTCCTGAGGGGGGAAGAATAGGGGTTGTTGGAAGGACAGGGGCCGGCAAGTCCTCCCTTACACTGGCACTCTTTGGGTTCTTGAAGCCACAAAAGGGATACATCATGATCGATGGTATGGACGTGTCGAAGATCCCACCACATACCTTGAGGTCACGGCTGGCCATCATACCTCAGGTAAATATCACTCATAAACATCTGCGGTCTCACTTCTAATGGCTCTAGGATCCAATGCTTTTCCGCGGAACGGTTAGATTGAACATCGACCCTTTCGACGAGTACAGTGATCAAGAGCTACTTGACAGCCTGTCTCAGGTTCATTTAATTAATACAGATGGCGCATCAGCTCCATCTGGGAATGGTAACATTTTCCATAACCTGGATAGTCCGGTGTCAGAGTCTGGTGGGAATCTGTCCGAGGGCCAGCGTCAACTTCTTTGTATCGCGCGGGCCATTGTCTCGCGCCGCAAGATCGTCGTATTTGACGAAGCAACGTCCGCCGTGGACGTGGAAACAGATGCACTGATTCAGCGCAGCATACGAGACGGTCTGGCTGGCAGTACCCTGATTGTGATTGCACATCGTCTGAGCAACATTGTCGACTTTGACAAGATACTTGTGCTGGACAACGGGATCATGGCCGAGTACGGCACGCCACTTGAGCTTTGGCACAAGGATGGAGTCTTCCGCAGAATGTGTGAGAGCAGCACTGATGCTGACAGGCAAAATCTACAAGACAAGATACTTGGTCTGCGTAGCAAGAGCATGGACTTTGACGACCAAGTGTGAAACATGGTCCACAACTGTCGGGAAATATACACGCTTCCGACTATCCCTTCTTAATAAAATCAATGCAACCCTTGTATGTGGGATTTCTCGTTCGTGTGCCCCAACGGGATACAGACCAGTGACTGCGAAGAGGCCCCCTCTGACGATAAAGACGACATCGGATCAAGATAGCAACTGGTTAGAACAGTCTAGAAAAGCTTGACGTGTGTGGTGCGGCGATGCCGATGTCAAAGTTCTCCAGCTACCTTCGATTCCAACAAAGCATTTGAAGACCGAAATAGTCTCAAAGATAAAGAAATTTAGAAGAGTTCAAGAGATCTGATTACAGAACATAATTTATCCTTTAGGTTTATTTGCTCTCAATCGTTGGCGTTGTGGAATGAGATCTAGTTTTGCACTCAGGCTTTTTGCTTGGCACGACATAGCAGCGGATGCGCAATGAGTTAAAGATCCTTTTAGCAAATTCATCCCTCACAAGCCTTGAGGATGGATTTCAGTCACAATCAAAGGAACATAGCTTTGCAAAACATTGGTTGTTGAAACTACCCAGAACAAAGCCACCACGAGGCCTCCCCGTACCATTCCTACCCCTACAGCAAGGCTTGCAATACGCTGCCCGACTCAATCTCCTTATTTTTGTTTGAGTCTCACCTACACCAACTCGATGTTACGGGAAGAGTTATCCACAGTCAATGTATCGTATTTGGGCAAACTCTGCTTGGGGGCACGGAATCCGAGGTTTCCAATAAAGCGGCCGGGGAACCAGAAAGTGTATGCAGCGGTAACGGCAAGAATAGGAAGAGCATCAAAGACATACAGACTAGCTGCAACTCAGTAACTCACGTGCGAAGATAGAATCCTTGTGTTGACTTACTACCACTCTGATTGGGCAACGGTACTATCACGTCCACCGGCAAATTCAACCTCACGATAAGCGGATCGAATCTGCGTGAGGTTAGTCCAGGTAGCCGAGCCGTCAAAATCGAGTCCCACTTACCAAGATGAGAAGACAACTAATATTAATTACATTCAGCAAAGCAGTGCAATCCTTGTTCAGATTGTGCTGAGATTTATTGCTTGCTGCATAGGCTGGGTCGATGCGCCTGGATACGAAGTGGAACCGAACGGTGACGATGGAGAAAAAGCCGAAAGCAATGATCTGCAGCGTGACTCCAGCCATGCCAAGGTCCTTGCCTCGTTGGAGATTTTCGAGGGCGTCGGGATCGGCGCGGTCAGTACCCGCGAGAAGGACAGCTCCGATGACCTGTAGCAACAAGGCCATAATGTCGAAGCCCACAAAAATGGGCGTGATGAAGCGAGCTGGGATCAGTACAAGTGTCAGCTTCTCACCTCCGAATGGAAGCAACGTTCAGGCCAGGCTTACGAGGGGCCCAGAGCAACTTGATGGATCTTTGCTCAGGAGGCACAACCCAGAGGATGAGGCGACCGAAAGAGAGATAGATGATGCCGGCCATGACGACTGGCGCCAAGATGATGAGCACGAACTGGAGAGAGTAGGGAGTTTGTTCCGTGACATTCTGAGATGACACAATTCGTGCAGCATAGCCAATGACTTCCACTATCGCTTGTTGTCAGCTTGGTGGCCCGGGCAGGAGGAAGGGCTGCTCGGGCAGGCTTACCTGCTATAGCAAAGGCCATGACCAGCCAAACCCAAGATCGCCTCCAAATGATTTGGCCTATAGTCACCAAAAGCCCGATGGCGAAAAGAACAGCCACAACGGCAGCCGCCGCGGTCGAGGGGTCGTACTCATAACGACTCGCTGATGAGACTGACGACGACATGTTAAATAACTTCAAATCCTCGAAAGTAGGACAAGAACAAGTTGATATCAAGCAACAGGGTGAAACAGTTGACTGCAATAGATGGATGCCGAAGGTAGTGTTAGCCCTGATGAAAATGAGCAGAGGATATGCGTACAGCTTTTATAAGAAGCGTACTGGCTTTAAGCTGTGGACTCACGAATACTAGAATCACACGCTGAGCGGCGTTGCTAGCCTAGCATCAAGACCTTTCGCCGACGACCCATCTATTCGTATCCACCAAACCCCGACAGATGCCCGGCTTAGACATGAAGCAACCTTAAAATTGCTCCTACCGCGTACACTAGTCCTCCCTGCGTAAGTAGTGGGACTCATAATGAGGCTCACTGAGGCCCTGCCGCTGTCCTATGGGTTCTGCCTTACTGCGCCTCTATCTTTTACGACCTCTCAAGCATCTTGATCTAAGCAATGACTTGGGGCCGGGACATTCCAACTACCAAAGACTAGCGATGTCGACTGCAACGGACGTCAATGCCAGTGGTCCTCAGCTTTGTTGAGCATGAATGTGATCACGAGCGAAGCGCCCCCCATTCCTCAAGAAAGACGTGGCCGATCAACACGGCGAAGCAAGTAGAGGATTATGGGCACAAGCGTCCTTGTTGAAACCCGAGATTCCTCTAATCCGCCTTAGGCAATTTCCAGGTCTGAGGCTATTCGCTGACCCTCCATGTCCCATTGAACATTGGGGCACAGGATCGGGAATTCCCACAATATCTTTATTAGCGACAATCCTTCTGCGTACACCTTACTACTAAGGGTCTAGCTTTGACAAGCTAGCATAATCTCCTCCTCCTAATCTTATGCATCTGCGTCATGCCAGGCTTCATTAACGGGACCGTTGTTGTCGTTATGGTCGAAGCCTCCTGACGCTAAAGATTGCGAGTTCTTGACATCCGTCATCGAACCGCCTGTGCCGACACGTTCTAGACGCAATGCCTTCGCGAAGCTGGCATTCAAAGTCGAGGCATGGCTGTAGGCAGTGCAAGAAGCGCCATATAAAGGTGAATACGAACAACACGATTCCTATTTAGTCACGGGTGCTGATACAGTCAGTGTGATCTGCGACAAACTGGATGCGAAAATTGTAGCAAAAAGGGACTTGAGTGCGATTTTCAGCAGCAACGAAATGTGTCAGCATCGCGACCAGATAGCGCTGCTTGGCAGTTGAGCACCACACACACAAGTTCTCACACTGGTCGATCTCTTCATGATCTGTCCCTCCCCTGCAGCGGAGGGAAACTTATCTGTCTCGTCGAGGATAACCCAATGGCGGCTTGGGACCCAGTCCTGGTCATGCATATCCAGAAGCATGCATTCCTCCAGCACGCTTTTCGCGCCCTCGCTATTCTTCGCTCGAACGAAAACCTCTTGAACACTGGGGCGAACGATTACGTAGACGCATACAGGCTTCACCTTGCCGCGTTGGGTGACTTTCGTTGCTACCTGGCGAATGCGGGCAAATTGAACTGGGTTCCGACCGTCATGTTCACGATGGCTGTCATCATCATAGAAATCAGAGGTTTGGTCACCCAACAAGACCGGCACTCGCTGGTCAACATGCTCACAACGCTGAGGAGTTCGGCGACGCTTGTCGCCTCGGTTGCGGCACGATTCATGAAGCAACGGGAAGAAGGGGAACGGCAGCGGCATGCGGCTGTCCTGCAGCTACCTTTGGTCCGGTTAGCAACACAGCAACGTATAGCAGAACTGGACCATGCCATCTCTGCCCTGGATATCAATAACGACTTGGACGCGCATTATCAGCAGAGCATCTCAGCCCTCAAGGACTGGCTCATCAGGACGCAATGCAGACCTCGAACTTGGGGGCATTTAATCCAGTGGCCGGCATCCCTCGGTGATGAGTTCATTGAAAGTGTCCATCTTGGCCAGCCGCTGGCTTTGCTGTTATACTACTATTGGGCATCGGCGATTGGTGATGGTTTGAAAAGCTGGTTCTTTACAGATTGGTCTAACTCCGTGCCAGTGTATATTAAAGCAGAGGTGTTTTCTAGCTAGTTTTTCTGTTGTGTACGACTAATACAAGGGTAGCATAACCAGTTGTCATCTGCTGATCCGATATCGTCATTATCGCCAGAGGCTCCTCCTCGAAGTCGCTGGTCTGTACCCCGTTGGGCATCGAAGGCCGAATCCGGCAAAAGTAGATTGGCCGGCAGCATTCATCACTAGTAGGCCCGTTATATTGCCTGCCGATGCTTGTATAGACTCTCATCCTTCTATTTGGACGCGTAGCTAGAGTGGCTTATCTTCACTCATCCCGGTGATTCCGTTGTCCAGACCAAACTCAAGCCAGTAACCTAGTAGTTTGTCGCAGCCCGTACACTAGACCTTAACAGTCCGCTAGCTCCCCTTGTCATAATAGTAATCTACGCTGACCATGATTCCACGACACTCTAGCTTCGCCGTCCACTTCGCACTGGCTCAGCCACCACCCACAGCATATCAAGACTCTATGCGGGATAGTGTACGTGCTTGATCTTGCCTTGGATACCGATGAGACACGGCATCGGCTCCTATCTCATGCCGAATTCGCAATCTGTATGGAGTAGACACAGCCCAGGTCCATGTCTAAGCGAAGGGGGTGACGTTGACGAGAGATCACTGGATTCGCCCTCAAAACTATTTAAGTCTGGTTTATCTCACAGCCAAATGCAAGCCAAGCCTTCACTCTACACAACATTCATCGATCAGAAACAAGCTTATAACCACACAAGAGGTTCCTCTGTACTCGACTTTACACCTGTGGCAAGAAAGTCAACTAGGACATTTAGGAATTTACAGATACCATGAAAGTTACCATCCTTCACACTTTATCAACACTGCTTCTTTCAACCTCAGTCGAGAGTTGTCCATTTCATGGGGCCCGCGATGCAAATGGACCCCTTGTCAATGCAAGACGATCGGCCCCCGAGAATGCTGCGCGAACAGCCATCGAGAATGTCCACGTGTTCAACGGGATCCGTTTCACCAAGCCTCAGACAGTCTGCATAGACGGTGGATATATTGTCGACCTTGGTTCATGCAACAATCCTACGGTCAAGGTTAATGCTGCAGGGAAATATCTCATCCCTGGTCTGATCGACAACCATCTTCACCTGAGAGATGTACGGTCTCTCGAGGAATTTACCTCTTACGGGTGCACCACTGCGATGCATATGAATTGTGGCAACTATACCCAATGTCATATAAACGCAAATCAACCCGGGCTGGCTTCATTCAAATTTGCATCAATGTCAGCTGTGGGATATGGCAGCGCACACGCAAAGACAGATCCTAATCGCACCAACGCCACGCTCATTTTTCCCGACACGGATGTTGTACTATGGGCGCAAAATGGCTTCAACAACGGCAGCGACTTCTCCAAGATCACATCAGAGGTGAATGGACCATCGCTTCAACAGCAAATCGACATGGTCAATGTTGCACGCTACCAATACAACAAACAAAGCATGACGCACGCTTCAGCTATCATGTCGTACACGCAAGCTGTCGAGTCTAACACGGATGGTATCCAGCATGTTCCCGATGATGGAATTCTCAGCAATTCTACTATTGCACGGATCCTGAAGCAGAACCAGTTTGTGACGCCTACCTTGAACGTGTTCGAGTTCGCATATAGGAGCCAGACCCTCCAGAGGTATTTCGGCGTTGTCCCCGGCAGCAACCGAACCCTTGAGAACGCCGAAACCAATGCCAGGCTTCTGTACCAACACGGGGTTCCCCTTATCGCAGGTACTGATGCTGTCGGCCTGCTTGCTGTGGGTCATTCATCGGCCACGGTTCCATGGGGTCTGACCCTGCATTACGAGCTGCAAAACTTTGTCAGGATTCTTGGCATGTCTCCGGCCCAGGCTCTCAATTCTGCGACTAGGGACGCTGCAAAGTGGCATAGAGTGCACGATCGCGGTTCTATAGAGTTGGAGAAGAGAGCCGACCTCGTTTTGCTTCTCAAGGATCCCCTGGCCGACATTTCCAATACACTCAGCATCGACAGAATCTGGGTGCTCGGCGTGCCGGTCACACATACTGCACAGAACATTACCTCGACTAACCCAGCGTTCTCCCCCATCACCGATTTCTAGCCCATTCCATTGGGGCACAGGATCAGGAACGTCGGCGAAAGCACCGCTGGTGTGGGTAGCTTTGTCGGAAGTATTAATAATGTCGGTGGGTATTTGAAAGCAGGCAAAATCATTGTTTCAGTTGTAGATCACAGAAGCCAACCAACAAAGCGGGGACTTGCTTCAGACAACAGACAAATTCATTAATAACCACCACAATCAGCAGCAAAAGTAAATATACGGGAAGGTGAACACACACCCATGTGTTCCATTCTATTATATAAGGCACCCCATCTCCTTTCATGTGCTTCCAACTTCTTCATCACAAAATCATCATCTCGCCTCACTATCCTAACTCACCTAGCCTCTAATCTCGTCTTTCCATTCGTCAAGATGTCTCAGAACAAAGCAATTCGAATTGTGGCTCATGCCAAGGTGGATGTAGTAGACGTTCCATATCCCACTCTCCCCAGCGAGGCATACATGATCGTCAAAACGACTGCGGTCGCGGTCAACCCTACCGACTGGAAGCATATCGATTCGGCAGAAAAGTCCGGTGCCCTTGGCTGCAATGTCGGATGCGATTATGCGGGCATCGTCGAGCACGTTGGATCGGCTGTCACCAAGCCATTCAAAAAGGGAGATCGCGTCTGTGGACCAGTCCTGGGATCGTGAGTAACGGGTTAATTTGCCATGGCGACGCGTCTCTAACATTATGGTAGGAGCGGTGTTAGAAAGGAGGATGGAACCTTTGCAACTTACATCTGCGTCAAGGGTGACCTCCAGATCCACACACCCGATAACCTCACCGATCAACAAGCTGCGACCCTGGGAGTCGCAGTGACTACTGTCGGTCAGGGACTGTACCAACACTTGGGACTGGCGCTCCCTACAAAGCCGATCCAGGACAAGACGCCCATTATGATCTATGGCGGCAGCACTGCAATGGGCGTGACCGGCATCCAGTACGCAAAGCTTTCCGGCTATACCGTCATTACTACTGCCTCGCCTCGCAACTTTGACTACGTCAAGTCCCTGGGTGCAGATTATGTCTTTGACTACAGCTCCCCAACCCTGTCCGCGGACATCCGCAAGCTTACTGATAACAAGCTCACGCTTGCGTGGGACTGCCACTCATCTGATGAGTCGGTCGCCTTGTGTGCCAACGCGCTGTCGACTGACGGTGGAAAAATTGGTACGTTGCTAGGGGTGGACCGCAGTAAGGCAAAGGAGGCGAACCCCAAGGTTGAGGTTAACTGGACTCTGTACTACGACGCATTTGACGAGGAGTATCTATACTTCACGCGCTACCCTCGCCGCCCGGATCAATACGAACAGGCCAAGAAGTTTTGGGAGCTTAGCGCTGAGTTGCTGCAGCAGGGCAAGATCAAGCCAACCAACGTCATTGAGAACAGGGGCGGCAGTGGCCTCGAGGGTGTTCTGAAGGGCATTGATGAGCTCAGGGCCGGCAGGGTCAGTGCTGGCAAGCTGGTGTACACCTTGTAGCTCGCCAGCGATTCCTCGCTTTGACGAACTGGGTGGTGCTGTCTCCGCAACTTGGCGCAGACGACAAATGGTTGACTAACCAGGGCAGTGATAGCTTTCAGGGCCCTCGGGGTAGAAAACACCTGATTTGTCGAGAAGGGTATTTCTACCCCAATAGTGGATACTGTATCAGCGTCGTAGCTGCTCCAATATCTTTAATCAGACGACTTGTTTGTCATGCAAGATGAAGGGATCAACAAGGGTTACATCGGTCATATCCAGTTTAGGGCTAACATAAACCTGATGTGGCCCAAGTAGTGTGTTCAGCAGCAGTATAAATTAGACCATTGTCCCTAGCCGATACCATCCCTTCATTGCTTTCAGTTCGTTCATCTAAACAACAGCCCTCTCAAGTTCTCGACTCATATACACCATGTCTACTCACAAGGTTATCCGTGTGACGTCCAAAACCAAGGGCCCCAGTGGACTCCAGTCCTTTGAGGAACCGATCCCAACCATTTCTCAAGACGAGATTCTGGTTCGTGTGCGGGGCGCGACTCTCAATTTTCGCGACTTGGCAATCACCACTGGGCAGTATCCGCTGAAAACCCTCGACAATGTTGTCCCTGGCTCAGATGTGGCTGGTGAGGTTGTTCAGGTTGGTGCTCGAGTCACCACATTCTCTGTTGGCGATCGAGTCGTGGCGCCCATCAGTTTCGACTTTCAGTATGGGGTTGTGACGGAAGAAGTACACCACACCGCCCTTGGTGGAGGCAGAGACGGCGCGTTGGCAGAATACACTGTGATGCCTGCGTACGGTGCCATGAAGCTGCCCAAGTCAAGCCACGACTTCATCCAGTGGGCGGCACTGGTGACTGCTGGCGGAACAGCATGGAATTGTCTTTATGGCTGTAACCCACTGCGTGCGGGCCAGACCGTTCTCTGTTCGGGTTTGTTGATGACTACTGGAGAATGAGAATAGATCAGAGGCTGACTGCTTTCAGGGACGGGCGGCGTGTCGCTAGCTGCAATGGTGTTTGCCAAGGCTGCTGGGGCCATAACCATTGTGACTTCATCGAGTGATGAGAAGCTGAAGCATGTACAAGATGCCTATGGGGCCCAGCATCTGATCAACTACAAAACAACTCCAAACTGGGCTGATGAAGTACTGAGAATCACGGGCGGAGAGGGCGCCCATCATGTCATAGAGATTGGCGGAGGAGGCACCATCATGCAGAGTGCAAAGGCGGTGGCACGTGGCGGGGTCATTTCCTTGGTTGGGTTCCTGCATCCAGACAGCGAGGACAAGATTCACGATCTCGTTATGGGGATTATGCTTCGCGGTTCCATCGTTCGTGGTGTACTGGGCGCTTCCAAACAACAGCTGGAAGATGCCATCGACTGCATGGCCAAGTTGCAGTTGCAGATGCCCATTGATAAAGTTTTCGGTTTCACGCAGGAGGAGGTCGTGGCTGCGTATGAGCACTTGGCGGCAGGGAAGCAGATTGGTAAGATTGGCATCAATCTAGGATAGAGCAGAAGAGCAGAGGAATCGCGTTGCCGACAGTCAGATATACGAGGTAGTCTTGGGAAATAGGTTTATCGGTCAATTCAAGACACAATAGCTACTCTTACAATCGAGAAAGCATGTGACGTATTGTGCCTCATTTCTCCCGAGCGGACAAACCACGTTGTAGTTCCTCTCTCCAGAATCCGTGCATATTAAGCACCACGAGAACTTGGACCGTGGAGAGCCACTCTTTTCGACTCAAGGATTGGCTTGCGATGTCTGTGGCGGAATCCGGGCCAGCATCGCCGACCTTCGCCGTGGCGATTGTTTTGGCCATGAGGTAGAGGCTGTTCCCCTCGGCTTGGTCCCATCTGTATAGGGAGCCAAGTGAAGCTAAAGTCAGAGACAGTTCGACGTTTTCCGTGGCTACGGAAAATTTTCTCGAATCCAAGAAGGGAAAACAATCCTCAAAGAATTTGAAGTATATTTCCAAGTGTCTGGACATGATCTCCTTCGATGGCAGGAAGCAGCCGGCCGGGAATCTTTGAGAATACGCAGCCACTTTAGACTTAAACTCCGCGTATTCCTCGTCGGAGATGGACCATGGCAATATTGCTTCCTCGCGCGGTTTGAGCGTATGACAATCTTGCTGGGTACGTTGTAGTCTCGGCGTTTCTGTGTTGACGTCTGTGATTGCCCTTGGCTGCTCCTCTGCTGGTTCTCGTGTGTGGTCAACGTAGGTGCGTTCTGGTCTTGCGGGCGATGAACGCTGATTGATTTTGACTAGAGTCGCATTATCGAGTGTCGCATCGTTGCTTTGAGCATTTTGAGAACAAGACTCGGCATTTTTTAATGCAAGAGCAGGCGTTTCTGCGCCGGTGCCGGACAGTTGGCATGCTCTCGAGTGACGTGAAAGCAGATCTCTGGTCATGGGTGAGTTCCAAGTCGAGCCTCGGGCCAGCAGAACTTACTGCCGACTGAAGTTTTCTCCACAAGAACAAGTAAAGGGCCTTTCATTGGTGTCTATGCCGGCAATGTCAGCTCCGGCGCTCGAAAGTTCAATCCAACGTCCTACGTGTTCGCTCATGACGCGTCAAGTGTTCTCGCCTCCTGAAGTTTCTGGCGCAGAACCGGCATGGTGGGAGGTCGACTTTGGGGCGTCCTCGGGGCATCACCGCAATGGAGTGGTGTTTCCATTGGGCACGAAGCAAGTCAAGGTGATGTGAAGCAACCATCCCCTTGAGCGTGGGAAGACAGCAAGCGAATGCGCCCTACACTTGATTAATCAGCCCCCACATGCATGAGCCGAACTTCTAAACTTAGCCTGCCTATCAGAAGGGCTACAGAGATACTTATGATAGTGGAGAAGATACTTTACCTTATGTGGGATATACACGTTGTACGCAAGTTACTTCTTGTCGATTCTCACTCTTTACTAACAACCATATTAGTGACCAGCTTCCTCACAACTGTGAGGAGGTAGCACAGTTGTCCAATAAAGAAACTCAGCTGGCTCAGTCTACATCACGGGTGCATATCCACGTAAGTATGCAAGCACTCAGCTAGCCGGTGGGCGTGATATGTATCCCGGGAGACATCAATGTTAAGCGTTGTTGGGCACTCAAGTCCCCTTATAGCACACTGAACTAAACCTCATTTGCCGAGATCTTTGGTTTGCTTGTCTTGACACTGCTGCAGTATAGCCATGGCTTAATACTGTAAACTCGTGGGCCATGTCTTCCAAACGTACAATATCACGGGGCAGTCAAGGAGGCGGCCTCAATCACGATTCAGTGAACCCTTATGATGGATACTATCAGATCCATGCGAACTGGTCTTCACCGACCATCCTTTGCCCACTGCCGCGTATGGCATTGGAGATGATGTAAACACCTGACAAGAGGTCGCGGCCACCCTCCAAAATAACGGCTACTGGTCAAACACGCAACGGAGACGATGCTCTGCACACACACGCGATGGCTACAACCTTGGACTTTGGCCTGTATCAAGTGCCAAGCTATTGCTCTGAGAACCCCAATATTGGCAATAACAGACATTCTCTTGGGCATCCTTGCAGGAATTGGCTGTTCAATTGAAGGCCGAGTTAATTGCATGGTTGAAGCCAAGTTAATCCCTCTGTGCACCTATAACATACTCCAATAGAACAGTCTTGGAGTAAAAACAAGAATCTCCATGAACATTAGTGGCTTCTCTTGTACCGCCCGTAGAATGTACAGATATTTGATGAAGGACAGCTGCCGTAGATATACCATCTGTAGGCCGTTAGCCACTCTATCCTCCACAAGACAGGATTCAGTTGATTCCAAATCAGAGAGGTGCTTTACCTATTTGCACACCCTGCGTCCCTGGCGGCCAGTGGGAGAACAGGTGAGCGATGAGCAGCATTTTAAACCGTTATAAATACATGATCGACCAGGTGCCAGACAAGGGTCTGCCGCGGCCCGACAGATGTAGCCGCTGCCAGTAGTTGAGCGCAGACACGTGAATCCCTGACAGCAAGGTGCCGCGCCTGGATAAGTGCATGCTGAGCCGCCTTCGAGACAGGTTGGAGTGGTATCACGGTCGAGTAAGATGTCAGGACCAGCGACGTCATTTTCGGACCGAACAACGGGCTGGTTGTCAACTGGTAGGTCGACGATTCTGCCGGCCGCAAGCACGGTAAGAATGGATATGATAATGAACTTCATGATTAGATTGTGGTAATTGGTACAGCGATGTCTTGGAGGTTGAATCGAGACGAAGATGGGGACATGGATCCATTTATACAACACTCCTGGGATTAAGTGCGCAAGCACATACCATAATTCGAGGACTTACTTCAAAACGCAGCCTTAGATTTGCGTCATGATAATTCCTAGTCACACCTCAATAGAAGAGGATTCAACCAAGACATGATAGTCCATGAACTAAAACGTGATATCGCAACTAGACTGTCGATCGTAGGGTCATTTTATTAGTTTATTCGACAGTGAACTGGTCGCAGAAGTGAAGACTGTAAAAGTGAAGCAACCGGCGTTTCATAATCTACTTACCAGTCGGTCCGCCGTGGCGCCATTCTTCGCCACAGCCACAAATGCAGTACGCAGGAAAGGACGGAGTGGCGAGCCACCCCTGTAACCTTGACGGCATCTACCATCCTGATTCGGTGAGATGGGAAGGCTTGCAAGTTGGTTGGTACTTTGTTGTCTGTACACAAACTTGAGGTCGATGCGACCGCTTCATTGCTTTACGTTTGCCCGTCAATTCTTCTAGTCGCCAGCAGATAACCTGGATCACCTGATGGCAGCGACGGCAAACGTATACCATCTTCGTTAGATAGATCTAAAGCCATGGCGCATCATCGGAAGCGCTCGGCTCCATATTCACGATGATCCCGTTGTGATGACGGAAAGTATAACTAGCCAGCACCACCTTTGCCTAATAAAGATACAGATGACAACCTAAAACAGAATTGACTTTTTGCCACACATGTTTGTGGATCTGTTTCGGCCTGAACCCCGCTGGAAAGCGTGCGTTTCGTGCCGGAGATGATATTTGCATGGTGCTAAGCCCCGTGGCTGGCAGAGACAGGCTTGGCAATTACGCGTTGCATTTAACAGGAATGGTATTTGATGTAAATTACCACAGGATTCCAAAGTGCCAAACAGCCATCGCTCATCAAATACTCCAATTTACCATCACTGCCACCTTTGTGGCACCTGAGTTGTGATAGACCTCTTCCAGCTACGTGAGACCCGACAGAAGCTAACATTAGTAAAGGTGATTGTGATAGTGTTTCAAAGGAGACTGGTCTATTCTCAATGCTTGGTAAAGTTAATCCTGCGGCCGTTCTTCTCTGAAGAGACCTATGACTTCACAACTCTTGGCGGACCTAACTCTTGAGCGCATACTCAATACCCCTAACCCAGACGCGGCTAATGTTCTGTGTTTCGGTGATGTTATCAAGGGGGTTCCCGCGAATGAGCACCAAGTCTGCCCTTTTTCCTGGTGCAATCACACCTCGGTCGTCAAGGCCCCAATGCCTTGCCGGAATAGCCGTCGCCGAGCGGAGGACTTGTACATTAGACATGCCAGCCTCAGCCAGGAGTACAAGCTCAGCATGGAGCGACGAGCCGAATGCAACGCTGGCGATGGTTTCTTCGTTGGCGTCTGTGCCTACCAGAATGGGCACGGCCGCATCATAGTAGACTTTGACCGAGTCTCGAGCCGCGGCGTAGTTGGCGCCGAACAGCGCAGCAAAGCGTCTCATGACCGACAGAGTAGGTACAGAGACTTGACCTTGGGCTACAACTTGAAGCGCAAGTTGCTCGTCAACGGCCGCATCGAGGGGTGTGTGATGGATCTGGTCGGCCCCGGAGAGGTGCGCCTGACGCTGGGATGCCTGGGTCGCGGCGTGGCAAATGGCCTGCTTCCCTTGACGGTGTGCTGATTGTACCACGGTATCCAGTATTTCCTGCGACGGACCAGAAGGTTCTGCCGCCATCTTGAAGAACTCGGGGCCGCGGCTGGCCTGTTGGTGGGCCCATCGTTCGACATCCTCCTCCCCATGAATGAGGAGACTTTCATCCGAAGTCACATTCAGAATCGTATTCCCGACCGAGCTACCGAGAACTGTGGCTGGTGTCGTGCCCCAGTGCACCTCGACCAAACCCGGATGATGCTGCATTGAATTGCAAAGAGGTGCAGAATAACACGCCATGTTGAAGGCGGTTGTTACGCCATGGCTTGTCAGACTCTCCAGATGCTCCATGCTGTTAGGATGGGTATGGGAGTCGATGAAGCCGGGGAGAAGAACGCCTCCCTCTCCATCAATTCGTTGTGTCGCGCCGGTGGCATCGTCGCCAATGACATCTCCGTCGATGACGACGGATGAAAGGCCCTGGAGGGTTTCTCCATCGAATATCCGGACGTTATCAATGACAATCTTCCCATTTGAACAGGGTGTGCGCAATGCGCGAGCCTCGTTGTTTTGTCGAGTCAATTGGGCCCAGTCAATAGACCTGTGGGAGAGCCCACATGCTCCCACATGGAAAGCAAAGTGTGGAAGGACGAGGAGAAGGAGTTGGTAGCGCATGGCGAAAGATGAGAATAGTTTGGAAGGGTCTAAAGAGATGCGCAAGAGCAAACAGACCTTTTATTCCATGTTGGTAAATCGCCATCAGCAATTACCCATGTTTCCCACGCCGTGAAGGATCCAGTCGCGGCCTGTTGACGGGCTGAAATAACGTTGTCAGCGCATGGGCTTCATGAATGGTCAAGGGCTGTCAGCACTGTGAAGCCCTGCAGGCACGACGACATCACCCATGCCCCTGACTCCAGTTATATTACAGCAACCACACTCTGTCCTGAAAGCCAAGACCTTGTCCGCGTTTAGTCGGGAATCCTAAGACCCGAACTGGGCTTTTGCAGCGCCGAGGTTGGGTACAGTAGCTTCAGCGGAGGTTTGCTCCATCCGTCTCGGCCGGTACCCCCGGTACCAAAGAACGACGTCAAACAATGAGGCGATAGTCAGGTATAACGTTGTCAAAGTCCCCAGGACTAAAGAACCTGATGGATTAAATGAAGTAGATGCGGCTGCACTGCAATCAGCCCCCGACTTGGATGTCCGCTTGCCTCATGGCTATGCATTGGTCTCGGTTTCATCGATCGCAGCTTCCTTGCATCTCTGCCGGTCTGCTGTGAACTGGTAACTCCACTACACTGGGACGTTCCATTTGTGGTGGAGTGGTGACGGTATGCGCTTCTGTCTTGTCACCAGCCTCGTGCACGTCGGGCACCTGGCTCTGTGGCTGTCGTCGCCGTGCCCATCGTCGCCACCACAAAAAGCCGGCGACAAGCGCGACGAATAAGACAGGACCAACGACAGCCCCAGCTATTTGTCCATCACTAAGCCCTCCGTTATTTCCATCCGAACCGTTATCGGAATCGTCATCGGTCTCTGGTGCCGGGCTTGAAGGTGTACCACTTGATGTTGTAATAGAACTGCTCTCTGTAGCAGTCTCCGAAGATTGTTCAGTCGTAACCGTGGAGACAGAATCGGTCTGTGTTGAAAGATCAAGGGCGTCGATAACTGGCAGAGGGATTGAGTCAGCAATGTCGTTGTTTCGAGAGGTTCCGGTCCTACCTCGATATACAGTGCCCACGGGCTCTGTCAGCGAGGCTACGCTCAGACAATCGTACATTGTCCATGTCTCTCCACCAGACGGCCAGGACTCGATTACTGTGAGGGGAACACATGCGTCTGAGCTGTTCCGTCGTATTAGTGATTCAGGAAGAGGAGACGAGAAGCGGGCGGACGGGGACGTTGCGTGACAAACCAGGTTACCGCCATCGTGTCGGTTGATGATGAGTAGAGGACATTGGAGCCTCGACAGCCGGTACGAATCCAAGTGATTGTACCAGTGGTATATTCGCAGAATAGAATTGATCCCGTAAACATGGCCTCCATGCCAGGGAAGTTGCACATTGCCGTCGTAGCTTGATGCGGTACCGTAAGCATTTAGGAGATGGCGAAGAGCGCCAGAGTATACGAACCTGGGACATTGTTCCTAACGACGTAGCCAATGAATTCGGGTGCTTGTGTTGTCTGCGAAAGGCCTAAGCCGCTCCATAGCTGCAATGCAAGAAGATAACAGGCGACTGCTCCGGCCCGATGGTTGAGATGCATCGCTGCTAGTAGAGGGGGCTGTTGGGCTATGTATTACTTTTTCAGAAAAGGGAATGAGTAGGATTGAGGATTTAGGAAGGGCAAATCCGGCTTCTCAGCCTTATATGCATTCACTGGGGGCCAGCCTGACCCTGTATTTCCTCCCACCTCAGGCATGTCTGCTGCAGGAGGCCAAGTGAAGTAAGCCTCTATCACTAATAATGTAGGCAGATTAAAGGAAACATGCATGCATGGTGGCTTGCAGATCCCTTTCACACGCTATGTGTCGTCGTTGCACGATTGAAATCAAGATGAACGGAAGCACCAACCCAATCAGTGCCTTGGCGCTCACTTCGTCCAGTACAGGCGAGTAGGGGCTGACATCTGAGTGCTGGGCGGGTTTGATCTTTTCCAGCCAAATACAGGATGCCAGAGGCTGATGAAATACCCAGACCAAGGCGATGTTACAGGTTGTATCCTAGACCAGCCCGGATCAAGAGATGAGGGGACAGAATAGGCATGCGCCTCTGGTCATCTTCAGCCGCAAAGTGCACTTTTCAAGTATGACTTTGCATAGCACCCTGCCTAATTTGCCAATAGTCTGCTTTCCTGCGGTCAGGTAAAAGGGGTGTGCTGCTATTGGAACCCAGCCTACGTCGCAGAGGACCAGGAATTCTTCGCCTAATGTGGATTTTGGTAGCGCAGCGTATTATTATCCATCTCAACGGCCTGCAATGGCATGAGGCCCGAGAGTGGCAAATGTCGTTTGAGAGCGGCCGACCTCGGCGACGGGCCATCAGCACTGCGTCAGGAGCAGACCTATGCCAAATGAATAACGATGCATAGGTAGATATTTATTTTTGTTAATTTTGGAGGGCTTCTTTCTCCATCCGCCTTTGTCTCAATTGTACCATCACAGGGCAACATTTGCCGCTCCGTCTTTTACTTGTTTGACCCCGCTTCGCGAATAACCTCAACGCTAGAGGAGGGGATTTTTGAGCCCCAAACCATCAACCACCACCGATCACGGCAAATCCCCAATCACCAACTACGTCGCACATCCCGTCGCATCCCGTCGCATCCCCATAAACAAACCCGCTGTCGCAAAATGTCTTCCTCTCTCGAGTCGAGCAAGGTCGCCTTCATTGGCGGCGGCAACATGGCCTCGGCCATCATCACCGGCCTCGTCAGCAAGGGCATCTCCAAGCAGAACATCATCGTCTCGGAGCCCTGGGACGTCAACCGCCAGAAGCTCGACGCCATGGGCGTGCCCACCACCACCTCCAACGTCGAGGCCGCAAAGGACGCCAACGTCGTCATCCTTGCCGTCAAGCCCCAGGTTGCCAAGGGCGTCTGCCAGGAGCTGGGCCCCGCCTGGACCGATCGCTCGGCCCTGCCCGTCGTCGTGTCCATCGCCGCAGGCATCACGCTCGAGAGCATCGTCGAGTGGTCCAAGACTAGCGACGGCCGCACCTCGCACGTCGTCCGCGTCATGCCCAACACGCCCGCTCTCGTCGGAGAGGGCGCCTCTGGTCTGTTTGCCGGCAGCGATGTGACCCAGGAGGAGAAGGATCTGGTCACTGCTCTGATGAGCAGCGTGAGCAAGGCCACCGAGTGGGTGCACAAGGAAGAGCTCATCGACATCGTCACTGGTCTGTCAGGTACGGATCCCTTGTTTGCCTGATCTTTTCTTCGCGATAGCTAACCTACTACAGGTTCCGGACCTGCGTACTTCTTCAACATGGTGGAGCACCTCATCAAGAGCGCCACGGCCCTGGGAATGCCCGAGGAGCAGGCCGCTCGCCTGGCCAAGCAGACGTGCCTGGGCGCCGGAAAGATGCTGGTCGAATCGTCAGACTCGCCCAGCCAGCTTCGCATCAACGTTACCAGCCCCAAGGGCACCACATATGCCGCCCTGCAGACGTTTGAGTCGCTCGGGTTCGAGAAGATTGTGGACGAGGCTGTCAAGGCGGCAACTAACCGCGCCCAGGAGCTGTCCAAGCAATGAGCGTCACGGGAAAATAAAAGAAACTAGGTGATCACATGGACACGGCATAGATAAACGGAGAAAAAAATGATTCATGTCATTTCCACGGGCTAGATACATGATTGGCACTGTCACATTGCTCACATGCTCCTTGCAGCCCAGCTCTTTGCGAGCTTGTCCAGTATTTCCACCGCCTCGTGCTCCCGGCCTTCAGGGACAAACAAATGGTCGTGATAGAAGCCACTCACAGGGTTGGAGCCCATGTTCAACTTGGTCAGCTCGGTAGCGACAACCGCCATGAATCCGACCGCTTCCAGGCTCGACGTGACGTTGAGCGTGATCATCTTGCAGGGGAAAAAGTAGTTGAGCTGGTGTGACTTGGCGTAGTCCATGCTTGTGATGATAGTGATGCCCTCAGTTTCGCGGAAGAGCAGCTGGACTTCTGATAGCGGCGGTAGGTCGGCTTCATTCTTGAGGGTAGCGAAGGCGTAGGTCGTCGGCCAGAGCGTTGTGGTCAGTGTTGCGACAAGGGCATTGAGCGACTTTTCACCTGGATCCTGCATGATGGAATCGAGTTGAGATGCTCTACCATTTAGCAAAGACAAGAGATTCTAGCCAAGGACACTTTATAGCAGATGGCTATGGGTCAGAAGCGCCCACCTACAGCTAGTGTGGGATTGCGATAATGTAATGAATGCCGCGCTTGTCAATTGTGGACTGTCTTGTACCCGAAAGGGCGTGCTTGGTCTGTTTTCAGGCGCTGGACGAAGGTTTATGCTGCAAGGAAGGCTTTCGGAGATTGAGGCTCACAATACCCCCAGTACGAATCGGATTGTAAGGCATTAAAATTGTTGAGGCTATGACCGAATTATTGCGTAACTGATCGAGTTGGCAATTCTTGTCACTCGGACCGCAGCATTAAATCCTCATCCTGTTAAGGAGTATGTATCACTGACATGACGCTAGACGAGGATGATAATTCGAGAGAGTTCTAAACGCGAACATTGAGTTTACTTAATAATCATGTGGAACGCTCTTGTGATGAAACTGCTGTCAAATGATGCTTCGCAAACCTGCTGCCAAGTTGGAAACCCATGATGTCATAATCGGTCCAACTTGGACAACCCAACCACGTCGTTACAAAACAGCAGATGACCATCACAACAATACAACAACTTGGATGAGAAAATGAATCCTGGTAAATCTATCTACACCACATAGTCTTCACCATGTCGCTCATGAATAACCTCAACGTGCCAGACATCATCAAGTCGGCGGTCCCCGAGTCCGAGGGCCGCAACGTCCAGATCCTCTCGGACAACGGACCCAATCATCGCGACCCAAAATACTTGTCCAGCAAGTTCCCGCGTTCTGCTCCCAAGCTGTATGTCACGGCTGAGACGGACGACTTTGACCAGCTCACGCTCGCCGAGTGGCGCGATGAGGGATTCGACGTCGAGTACTTTTCCATGGAGAGCTGTGGCAACGAGTACCTTCGCAAGCTGCAGCTGCTGAGCAAGGAGCACAATGCACCCTGCGAGACGTTTGGGATTGTCGGTGAGTCACCATAAAAAATTAAAAATTAAAAATTAAAAAAAAGCCCCTCGGCCTTTCCTATGCTAACTGTATTGAAGCGTATGGCGATGCAGCAGCCCAATGCCTGGAGCACTACCACATTGTCGACAACAACCCCGAGTTCAAGCTCGGCCTGCTCATCGCCTACTACCCCACCGCCATCCCCGACCCTCAGGGCCGCTTTCCCAGCAGCATCACGACGCTCGTGCACCTAGCGGCTGGCGAGGAGATTGGCGTGACCAAGCAGTCGCAGATGGTGGGCATCCAGGGCAAGCGGCGCACCACGCGCAAGAAGATCCAGAGCGGCATCGGCACCGGCGGCACGCTGCGCCTGGCCTACCCGAGCTACACGTACAACGCGGAGCCGGGCTTCGCAGAGCACGACGTCGAGGAGTATGACCGCGTGGCTGCCGAGCTGGCGTGGAGTCGGAGCTTGACAACGGCGCGCAAGGCCTTTAACAATGAGCCGGACTTGGAGCTTGTTCTAGAGTCAAACATGCAGAGTAAGTGTTGTTTTCTGGAGAACGATGGGGGTAGGGGCTTTGCTGACGGAAAATGTTGTAGGCAAGTTCTACACCCGCAACCCTGGACAGGCTCTTGCTGCGTACACGACACACAAGACGCCTCACGTCACCAACATCCCGACGCTCACCGGCGGGATCGGAGCCGATGATCTCCAGCGCTTCTACTCCGACTTCTTCACCAACCCCAAGTCCATGAAGCTGACATTGCTATCGCGGACCATTGGAGCAGACCGCGTGGTGGACGAGCTTCACATGACCTTCAAACACACAGAGCCCATCCCCTGGATGCTCCCCGGCGTGCCAGCGACGGACAAGCGCGTCGAGGTCATCATTGTGAGCATTGTTGTCGTACGGGGAGGCAAGCTATACCACGAGCACGTGTACTGGGACCAGGCGAGCGTGCTGATGCAAGTCGGCCTGCTGGACCCTAAGCTTGTGCCGGAGCCGGTCAAGAAGCTGGGCGTAGAGCGGCTGCCGGTCGTGGGGCGCAAGGCCGCCAGGAGGATCCTGCGAGGGTGGGATGCGGCGGAGGAGGGCGAGGCAGATAATGCCTTGATTCCCGAGTGGAGGGGCAGTGGTGCCTCGGGCTAGATTTTTCCATGGTGGCATTGATGGACTAGCATGAGATGATAATGAACAAGTACGATTCACTGTATCCTCTGACTGCAAGGAGAGCAATGAAAGCTATAACAATTTCCGTAAACATCACAACGGACATTGTGATGTATTGTCCAGTTCCGTTGAGACTAGTCCATAAGCTGTGCCTGCAATATTTCATCTATCATCTAGAAGGAGGCGCCTGATTCGTCCAGAAAGTGCACTTTTAGGCAACAATCCAGCGGTGTATGCATGTCAGCCTCGCTTTTTCTGCCTGATATATCTGACCTTTGCGCGGTTTGTCGATGCCTTCATCTCAAACCAAACAAAATGGCCGACCCCTTCTCAATATTGGCGGGAGCAGCTGGGCTTCTTGATGTCACTGTTCGGACCTCGTCTGGTCTGCTTGCAGTGGCTTCGGAAATGAAGCGAGCCCCCGCACTTGTGCTTGAATTGAACAATGAGACAGCGGCACTTGGTTCAGTCTTGGATCGGGTTGCGCACACGAGACAAGAAGTGTCCCGGCTCAACACGCAGCAGCAGACCGGCTTCCTGACCACTCTGGATCAACAAATCGGAAACGCCAGAACAATCCTTAATATGCTCGAGGCCGTCACAAAGGAGCTGCAGCAATCAAAGCCGACTGTCAAGCGGGTTAAATGGATTCTAAGGAGGAGGAATGCAACCGAGCTCAAGGGGAAACTTAGAGAGGCGCGACAGAGCATCAACGAGGTCCTCGTCGCTTTCAACGTGTATGTCATACAGCCGCCCGCACCCCCCGGCATTTCCATTTGTCCTTGGCTAAAACTTGTTTGTCCATGGTCTCGCAGGTGTATAACAACTGCGGTCAGAATGGAGCTCCATCAAGTCCAGACGGACCTGCGGCAGACTCATCAGGACGCCACCAGGAACTTTGAGCAGAAAGCCCAGAGCACTGACAGCCAACTCGCTGTACTTCAATCAAACGTAACGCAGCAGCAGCAAGACCTCCGAGCAATGCAAGACCTCGTAACTACACAGGGCTCCGGGATTCGTTCCAGCATGGCGCAGACGAATTCCCAGATCTCGATTCTACAGTCAACACTGGATACCAATTCACAAGCCTTTGCGGGAATGCTAGTCGGAAACTCTCAGCAGCTATCCGACATGCAATCCGCCCTTGCTGCCATTGCAGCTGACGTATATCGTCCAGCCACCACCAGGCTATCTAGGCCACCAAAGCCTATGCGAACCGCCATTGCTCCTTTGTCCCAGGTCGATATGACTTCAATCATTGCCTTCACTTTCCGATTCAGGGAGCCTTGTTGCTCAGACAACTGTATTTGCTGCTGCCATCTCCCACCAAGGCCAATCTTCAATCTCACCACGCACCCTCTGCTTCAAAAAGCCTTTGGTGCACTGTTTGTTGGATACTCGACTCAGCCTGTACAGGCTGCTTCTTGCGATGTGCAACATTGCCACAGAACTCGCTTCTACCGGGCACAGGCCACATATGCATTTCCGCTCTGGTTTCTTACCTGTTCATTTCAAGCTTTTGCTGAAATATCAACATCCAGCACCTTCAAGTTCAGTCTCGTCGTCAGACGGCGAGTCCCATGGGAGCGAGGAACCATCTTGCATGAGGTTTTTTACGGTACAGTTCAAAACTTAAAACGGACCATTGAAAATAATCGGTCCTGCATCCAAGACGTGTACTTCCTCGATGGCCGAAACGCTCTTCATATTGTGTTTGATTCTGAGGATAAGCTGTCCTCGCTAGTCGACAAGGTCAAAGTCCTAGTTGCAAACGGCATAGATCCGGATCAGGAAAATGATTACGGCCAATCGCCTCGCGAGCGACTCTGCAGAAATGTCTTAACAAAGGGTTATCCTCCGGATGTTTGTGCTCAGCTTCAAGAGATGCTACCAATATCAGCCTCCATCGACACATGTGAGCTCACGATACTCCATAAGGCCGTTCTGGGAATCTGCCCTATCGCAATCGAACCTTACTTGAAGACACATATCAGCTTTATCGATGCGCCATATAGATTCGGATACACCGCGCTCAGATACGCGGCGATGATAGGGGATGCGGCAGCCGTGAAGGCGCTTATTGGCACTGGAGCGAATGTGAACAGTGTTGATAATGTCGGGAGGACTTCGCTTTTCTTAGCCATACGCAGGGCAGGGGAAGTAGGTGGATATCTTGCATGCGCTAAGTCACTCTTGGCCGCAGGAGCTGATCCTAATGCTGTCAGTGAACTCGGAGATTCGCCATTACATTACGCAGCAGAAACAAACGCGACCTCAATTGCTCGACTCTTGATTGCTGCTGGAGCCAATATAAACGCAAAAACCGTAAACGGATCTACGCCTCTTATTAGAGCCGCCAGTTTCAACAACCCGGACGTGATACCATACCTATGCTCTGCTGGCGCCGATCTTAAAGCTGTTAATAAGTGGGGCGATACGGCAATTGGCATGGCGGCTAATGTGAATGCACATCAGGCCCTCTCGGTTCTTCTTCAGCAAGCTGCTATTGCTCAGTGCACAGAGACATTAGGTCCAGAGCTACTGCACGACATAGCCGAGAATGGTGACATCGAAACCATGGAAATACTGAAAAACTCGTGGACCATCAGACATCTCGGCTCTCATTCCAAGAACAAGGCCGGCGAAAGTGTCACGCAAGTCTTCGAAAGACGCCAAAACATCACGGTGGAGCTGAGGTTGGCATTTTACAGCTTGATAAGGGGGATAAATGGGATTGGAGACGCAGACACCGGTACAAGCCTTGCCGATGATGACGATATTTTTGAAGATGCAGTTGAGTATCTTTAAGGCTACTTGGGGAACATGTTTGTAGTATCCATATGGCAAGTTCATGTTTGACCATTCTGCTGATGCCCTTCCACTACGTCTATTATAGTCGTCATGGCCCTACACCCAAGCTCAAGATACCTCGTCATCTCTCCGTTGCTGGATTGAGATGGTGATAGTATATTGGAAGACAGCTGGCAGCCGCGCTTCTGAAGGAGATTGTCCCGACATATGAGCCGCACTTGGCCGCTGCGACAGATGTGTGGTCCCCTCAGTGCAATATTTGCTTCGGTGACATTGGGATAGAGCCAAGGGGTGGTTAAACATAGCTTTGAGGACATGAATGGTTATTTCCACACCCCTCCTAGTGAGTTTGACGGGCCTATCATTTGTTTTCCTCCCTTCTGCTTTCAGGGGCAGAAAAGACGTTATGCTGTATTTTCCAGTTCCATTTGATATGGTTTATGCTTCCCATTTATCCCAAAAAATGACGTCTAGAAATTTGCAAGTGGTAAAACAGAGAGCATATAAGAAAAAGAGCCAAGTCCATCACGCCGGCAGAGGCCCCTTGCCGTCCCTGAAAACCTCATCATACCACGTCCGCTTCTTCTCCTCCTCTTCCGTGCCGGGACACAGCACATCCCACGCCATCTCGGGCAGCCCCTCGGTCGCATTCTCGGGCTTGAACATGCGCGGCATGCGCTTGTGCCGCTCCGACGGCAGCGGCCAGTACGTCGTTTCGGCCCCGTCTTGGCCCACGGCAACGCGCGCGAGCGGCTGGAACTTATAGTCGTTGAGGTAGTTGTGCACAAACTGGCGCAGGTAGGGGAAGTACCACATGCGGTCCCACCACCAGACGCGGCGCTCCTTGAGGCCCCCGCGGTGCGCGTTGTGGTGCACCACCACGGGGATGGCCTCGCTGAAGAAGTCGGCGTACATGGGCATCTCGCCCCAGTCGGCCGTCTCTTTGTCCTTGTCGGTGACGCGGGCGAGCGGGTTCGCCGCGCGCAACACGTCCTCGGGCACGCCCTTTAGCCGGACGGGCGAGATACCCAGGCTGGCGGAGTGCTGCGCGATGCTCGCCGCGTCGTTGAGCGCTATGATATCGCCGTCCTCCTCCTCGAACACAGTCGGGATGAAGAGCTGCTGCGTGTAGTCGAGCCCGACGTGGAACTCAAAGTCCTCGGCGGCCATGGCGAGGTCCCTCTCGTCCTGCAGCGTCTCGGCGTTGTTGAACTTGCGCGCCTCGGTCCGCCAGACCTCCTGGTCGGCAAAGATCTCGGAGAAGACGCCCTGGTCGCTCGACAGCTCCGGGTGCTTGATGAGGATCATGGCCATGCGCTCCTGCGTGCGGCGGAGGTAGCGCAGCATGTCGCGCGCGGGGCCAATGATGGTCCCGCTGTTGTAGAAGCGCGGCCGCTGGTTGTGGTACACGTTGCCGAGAGACAGGATCCCGAGCGGCTCGTCCGTCTTGTCGCCGTAGAGGTCCTTGCGCGCGGTGCTCTGGGGGACCTTGTCGCACTCGGTCTGGAATGGCAAATCTGCGCCGGGCCAGCAGCGCTTCTGCACCGACGCGATGATGGTCTGCTTCATCGGCATCTCGCGCTTGGCCGTCCACTGCTGGGCGAGGCGCTCGTTGGCGATGCGGTTCGACGTGTGGTAGCGCTCGATTAGGACGCTGGGCGGGAGCTGCAGCCAGATGTCGTAGGCGTCGACGAGGACGACGAGGTCATCGTCGTGCAGACGATCGTCAGGGTGTGTCGTCTCGAGTAGCATGGTCTCGAGGTACCGAAGGGTCCCGGAGATCTTCATCAGATGCGATCCGCCTAGGTGTCGCTGCCGGTAGTCCTCCTTCCAGTTAATGACGACAGGACTGGGGAATCCCGTAGCCATGCCGCTGATGATGACCTTGCATAGCGAAGGCCCCGGGTTGTCGGCCGGCAGGATGTAGACCAGACGAGGTCCTTTGGACGCTTGGCTGCCGAAGCTGCTGATCTCGCCAAAGGTAGATGTATAATAGTCGAGTCTCTGTGATGCATGTCAGCTGTCTTCCACCTGCATCTCTCCCCGAGCCATGTACAAAGCACTACCTTGGGCATCAATAGAAGCAGAAGCAGCGGGATAACGAGAAGGCCGGCGAGTACAGCTCCACGAAAGGCGAAGCGAGACATGCCTGCAAAAGGCTGCTGCCACTTGCCGCCCTCAAACTGTTTCACCCACATGTTTATGGGCAGGTTGGAAGCAATTCACAAGCTAGAATACTAGACTGTGCGGTTGGGTCATGATGATCAACATTCCACATTGACGACAATACGAGGCGCCGCAACGGTATTAGTGTCTGCGGTTCCGCCCATGGTCCTATTCCTCCTTTTTGGACTGTTATATCGTGCAATCTGCAGGACAGGGCTTGGCCAGCGTTGTACAGTTTCCGCATGGCTCGGTCATGGTCTTGGTCGGCTAAGTCGGATTGCCAAGCCCTTGGTATGTGAAGATTGTTGTGTCAGATATTCGTCTGAATGCTGTGAGTGGCTGCAAGGCTGACGTAGTTCCCACGAACCGAGAGCCAAGATGCCTATTGCAATCCTCCGGAGGCCCTGCCAAGGGGGAGGCGCACGGTATTAAGATGGTTAAATTTGGTGGCGGCCTCAATTCCCAAGAGTGAGGGCCGAGATATGTCGCCAAGGCGGCTGCACCACCAAGATATCTTGACGTTCCCAAAGACCATATGAGAATTGTCTCTTAGGAAAGTCACAACGATGAACTCGCCGCAACGAGTCAGTATCCGTGTACATATCCCCGCATTGCATCATTGGATGGCGGGAAATGATGCCTTCTGTCTGTCTTCGGCCGAGAAATGGGAATAGGACAACGGCTATCGGGACTAGACGGCGGCTTGGCTGCGTCTTGGCGCTCACTGTCTGACTGCGACACAAGACATAAGTGCACAAGCCAGCCATTGTTGGAACCAACCATGGATCAGAACCACGCAGCGCGACAAAACAGGTGCTTCATCAGGTCAGTCACGGGGCTCGTCAATGAAGAGAAAAGAAAGGGCACAATCGTTAGTGGCACGCCGTCATTGAACCAACATATCAGCTCCATCATTACCACGAGTGCCGGGGCACTTCCCCCGACCATCAACCCCATGTGAACATATTGTGGAATGGGCCAGGCAAATACGGACGTGCCCCACGTGCAATTAATGCCAATGGTAAGAATGCTTGCGCGCGGGATATGTGTTCGTGTGACGTACTGTGGAAAGGAACGAATCCTCTCCAATACCGCATTGTGCTACCGATGCAGACTTTGCACGAGACAGAGTACACCACAACACAGCAGATGCAATATCGCATGCGGACTCGACCAGCCGTTGGCCATTTGGATCGTCTATCGGCATCTACCTCATTCCTTCTTGGGGGCCGCCGTCGCATCAAGGCTTTCTTCTCGAGCCCGAGACTCCCCTGCAGACACGTTGGTCTCGGCATCGGTGTAAGGCTTCCTGGCCTGCCGCTTCTTTACGACATAGGATAAGCCTCCTGTCCAGATAGCCAGTGCGATGCTCGTGGCAATCATAGCCCACATGCCGCGCTTTGGGAGAGGTCAGCACGTCGACTAGGAGAATGAGGGTTTGATGTCTACTCACGTTGAACCAGGGTGCCATCGAGGCGCCGTAAAAGACAATGGTCCACCACGCGTTGACTGCGTTGCTCCCGAGGTTCATGCCCGCCAGCACAACGGCGCGGAACAAAGGCGAGTCGTGCCTCATGGCGTCGTTGCACCAGGCGAAGAAGGTTGCTTGGCAGGCGTACACGGTCCCCGCCCAGTAGTAGGCGGCAAAGGTGATTCTCGTCGATGCCGCGCTCTCGGGATCCTGAGCGGTGACGAGAATCATGGCCGAGGTGGCGACGCCGGTGATGCCGATGAAGTACCCGACGAGGTATCGCTTGCCGGAGAGGAAGTCGGTGAGGGTGGCCCAGAACAAGGTCGAGACGATGCCCACGGCCGCAACCCCCGTGGGGTAGTTATTGAGCTGTGCCACGGTGTACTCGTTGGTGGGATGGCTCTGCATGTAGAGTGCGAGCAAGGCGTTTGTGCTGAAGGACTCGGTCTCGCCGGCGAGGATCCAGAGGACGACGAAACCCCACCATTGCCACGAGGTCAGGATGGTGGTGAAGAGGCGCAGGTTGAGGGGTGGGCGCTCTGGAACAGGAGGCACGCGCGACGATGCGAGGGCCTTTTCATCTTGGGAGAGATAGGCAGCGGTGGTGGTTTGCGGCGTGTCTGGGAAGAGCAGGAAGCCATAGAGGGCGACGGGGATGGTCAGCAGCCCGTCGATGATGAAGAGCCAGCGCCATCCGGCCAGGCCGTGCAGGCCGTCCATGCTCCGGTGGATGCCGGTCTGGATGAAGCCTCCGATGAAGGTGCCGGCCAGGCCCGAGGCGGTGAAGATGCCGCTGCGCTTGCCGAGCTCGCGCTCGGTATACCAGGAGCCGAGGATGTAATGGGTGCCGACAAAGGTGGAAGCCTCGCAGATGCCCTGGAAGAAGCGGATGGCCATGATGGACTGGGGGTTCCGGGCGGATGCGGTGACCATGGTGAGGCCGCCCCAGAGGAGCATCATGAGGGGGAACCAGATGCGAGGCTTGATGAACTGAAGGGACAGGTTGGAGGGGATCTGACCGAGGACATATCTATTTATGGTCAGCCCAGACCACTGAAGCTGTGAGGGAGAGGGAATCGTACCCGACGGTGAAACACGTCAAGATCTGATTGAGCTGATCGCCATGCATCTGCAGGTCATCGCGCATGCCCGAGACGTAGGCATTGTTGATGTTGGTGCGGTCAAGCTTGAGAGGTCAGCGATGCGCTCACGGGCTGTTGCGACTGGGATGTCGGCTCACATAGTTGACGAAATAACTCAGACAGCAAAAGGTCAAGATGAAGAAGTCGATTTTCTGGACGAGGCGGCGCTCGCCCGGCTGGTACTCGACGTGGAGATAGGCGCGCACACGGCGAAACATGGCGGGGCAACGATCAATGACCTCAGCACATCGGCCTCTGTGCGGGGAGCGCGGCGACGTGTTGATGGCTTGGTGTTGTGGCAGAGAAGGGAAAGGAAGACGAAGTGGTGGCAGTGGGTCAGGAATCCAGCATCGCGCCCAATCTTTATCGGTATCTTTATCGGCTGGTGGTGATCTGCAGTCGCCCGCCACGAGATGCGTTACGTAGTTTGTGCTGCGCTGCACTGATACAGCGAAGGATCGTCGTGCAAGAGGGGATTCACAGTCTGCGATGTACGGATGCATAGATGAGGAGTGTCTATTTATCCAACTGTCTGGCATTATTATCGGGCTTCTTCAGTCATGATTTACTAGGCATAAAGTACAAATGCAAAATACAAGACAGTAGCGTGCGGTGAATAACCTCTGTAATGTGAGGATGGAATGTAATGATTGTTGACTGCTTCATTAACTTACACTTGAGTCAGGGAGGATGGATGGTATAGGGTAGGCAGACGGGCCAGGAGCAGACAGTTGATGGCCATCATCACGATGCTCCGAGTACTTCAACAAACCTTCTACGATGCCGGTTGTAATAAATATGGCTGCGAGAACTGCCAGACGTTTCGGAGACAACAAACCAAATTTACTTAGCAGTCCGAGATTGTTCTGTGGCCCGACACATGCTAGCCGGCCTTTGGAACACGCGAGAGCTGGTATATCATCTGGCGTCAATCACGACCGAATCCTGCCACAAAGCGGTAATGGCACCGGGGTGGACTGCAGCGGCAACGATATGGGGATTCCACCGCCGGGATACAGTGTTGCGACGTGGACCGATGGCCCGATGCAGCTGCTCGTGTATTTGGGCACCGCGACCGTGGCACTCGAGTCTCGTTCACGGCGCGGGTATATTCGGGTCACGGTGGCGGCGCTCGAGCGATGAGCCACGAGCTGCATCGGCGGTATGCGACGTATGGGGCAGACACTCGGGATCAACTGCTGCGCTGCGCTGTCACGCATCGAGACGAACCAAGGTCGGAGGGCGGCGGATCGTCGGCTGCAAGGGATCGTGGGAGTGGCCGGCTGGTGGTTCGCGCGGTGTGGCATGATGGACGAGGGCGGGCTGGTCGAGGGACTGGCGGTTGATATAGACAGGCCACCGGAATGTGCGTGATGCCTGCTGGGCAAGACGCTGAGTGATGGCATCTGGTGTTTCTCTGTGACACCACGACTCGTCTGGAGACAGTCGAGAGATGAAGGAACAGGGAGCTTGGGCGGCCCGTGCTTGCGATTGAATAATAGTTTCATCCCGCAGCCAATCACCAGCATTCCATGTGTCGTCAACCAGCGGATATCCTCGGGCGACGAGGGGAATATTGTGGGAATAAACTCCATCCTTCACGGTGGCGTCCGAGATAGCGCCGGCAAGTCTCTGCTCTTGAGCCGCAGAAAAAAAAAAAAAAAAAAGAGAGAGAAAAGTTTGCATGCACGCCACCCGAGTACCCCATCCGCGTATGCTGTATGCGAGGGTACGGCCGGCCCGGACCCGGGGCGACTAAAGGCGGGTGGAGGAGGAGGAGGATGGCGTGCCGGCATGGGCAGACTCGACCCACGGCAGAACCAGTCATGGAACAAGAGAAGGAAAAATTTACACGAGACGACGACGGCACAAGCAAACACCACGACGATGAAAATTTTCCTCTTCGCCTGCTCGCAGCTTATGTGGGCGCAGTGGCTCCCCTTTTGCCCTCCCCGGCCGCTGCTCGAGGCTGGCCGCATGCTGTAATTCCCTCGGCCAGCGAGGTATAAACATATTCTGAGTTTCCATTATCTCATAACCATCCCATCCTTCTCCTCGTCCCATCCCATCCCATCCCATCCCCTTTCCCTCCGTGTCTACCGTTGCACTCCGTGGAGTCGAGACTGACTCCCTCCTCCTCCTCGCCTCCCCTTGTCCCTCCCTCCCATCTCCCCCCTCCGTGACCATGGGTGCCTTTGCCGAAAAGACGCCCAGCGACAGCGTCGACACCCTCCCCGACGCCCGCTCCCCTCACAAGCCTCGGGATGTCGAGGCCGGCTCCTCCGACACGAGCCTCGAGCGCGCCCTCGGCTCCCGCCACCTGCAGTTCATCGCCATCGGAGGCGCCATCGGCACCGGTCTTTTCCTCGGCACCGGGTCCGCCCTCGCTACCGCCGGCCCCGTCTCCCTCCTCCTCGCCTTCATCTTCATGGGCCTCGTCGTCTTCTCCGTCATGACGGCCCTCGGCGAGATGGCCGCCTACATCCCCGTCCCCGGCGCCTTCACCGTCTACGCCTCCCGCTTCGTCGATCCCACCCTCGGCTTCTCCATGGGCTGGGTCTACTGGTTCAGCTGGTCCCTGACCTACGCCCTCGAGCTCTGCGCCGCCGGCCTCATCATCCAGTACTGGGACTCGTCCATCAGCGTCGCCGTCTGGATCGCCGTCTTCTGGGTCGTCTTCACCGCCGCAAACTACCTCCCCGTCCGCTGGTTTGGCGAGTTTGAGATGTGGTTCTCCAGCATCAAGGTCGTCACCATTGTCGGCTTCATCGTCTTCTCCATCTGCGTCAACGCCGGCGTCGGCCGCCAGGGCTACATCGGCTTCAGCAACTGGGTCAGCCCCGGCGCCTTCCGCGCCGACCTCGACGACGGCGCCACCGGCAAGTTCATCGGCTTCTGGTCCGTTCTCATCACCGCCGCCTTCAGCTTCCAGGGCACCGAGCTTGTCGGCATTGCCGCCGGCGAGGCCAAGGACCCTCGCAAGACCATCCCCTCGGCCATCCGCTGGACCTTCTGGGGCATCTTCACCCTCTTCATCTTCACCGTCTTCTTCCTCGGCCTCAACATCCCCTACACCAACCCGGATCTTCTCAGCGACTCCCAGGACGCCTCCGCGTCGCCTCTCGTCATCGTCGCCAACCTCGCCGGCGTCTCCGTCCTACCTAGCATCATCAACGCCGTCCTCCTCACCGCCGTCTTGACCGCCGCCAACTCCAACGTCTACTCGAGCAGCCGCATCCTCGTCGCCCTCGCCGAGTGCGGCCACGCCCCGCGCTGGCTCAAGAAGACCAACCGCCTGGGAACCCCTTACTACTCGGTCGCCGTCTGCGCCGCCGTTGGCTTCCTCGCCTTCCTCAACCTGTCCGCCGGCGGCACCGTCGTCTTCAATTGGCTGCTCAACATTGTCGCCGTCTCGGGCCTCATCTCGTGGGCCCTCATCTGCGTCTGCCACCTGCGGTTCATGAAGGCCCTGCGCATCAAGGGCATCGAGCGCTCCTCGCTGAGCTACGCCGCCCCCTTCCAGCCCTACCTCTCCTGGATCGGCCTGTTCTTCAGCGTCCTCATTACCTTGACGAGCGGCTTCAAGGTCTTCATCAACTGGAACACCAGCGACTTCTTTGCCAGCTACATCAGCGTCATTCTGTTTGTCGTCCTCTGGGTCGGCCACAAGGTTGTCTACAGGACCAAGATTGTGCCCATTGACCAAGTTGACCTCGTGTCGGGATGCTCCGACCAACAGTGATTCCAGCGTTTCTGCGTCATGTCTTGATAGAGTCCATATTCGTAGTAGATAATTAGAGCCATGTAATCGATTGTTGAATGTGTAAAGCGCATCTTGGATGGTTGTCGGACCATACGCATAATGAACTCATTACAACTAATTACGGGCGATACTCCGCGGTTTTATGTCCTAGCGCACCGGATTTCGGCGTGGCCGTGCATTCGGAACCTTGCCGACCAGACCCGGAAGCGCTTGTCTCCCGTCCCGTCTCCTATGTGATAGCAATCCAATCTGATCTAAAGAGTTGCTGGTGCAAACTGCATTGTGGTTGGGAGCCTCAACGGCCTCTAGTCATATTCCCAAGCCCAACTACACCAAGTTGCGTCAAAGGACAAACTCCCCTAGCCAAGAGGTCGGTCTCCAGATCAATGGAACGATGCGGGGAACACTTGCACACGCAAAACAATACCTAGGCGGCAACTCCCGGCTGCCTGGGGCCCTGTTCTGTTGTCCATGGTTCCATACAAGCTGCGCCGAGCCTCTCCATTTACCCTTTGGGCAGTCGACGATTCATGTTTACCCCGCCCTGCCCAGCCGGTAGTCGAGGGTTGTCGGGGTCCTGCAGGAAAGACAAGCCGATCTACGTGACTTAAGCTTGTTCGTAGACTAATGCCAAGATGACGCGAGCACGATTGGGGGTATTCAGACCGAATTGTATCCGACCTGAACAATGCGCAGAGTCGCCATCTCTTGTCTTGGACGTGTTTGGGACCTCGGCTTCACAACCCTGGGACATGTCAGCACAGACGGATCAACGGCCTGTGCTTTATTGGTTGTTGAAGCTCCAGCGTCCCGTTATCCAACGTGTAGTCCGACCACGAACTGCATCTCGACGCGCCCAAACTCCGCCAGCTGCCACATGTAGACTCGGTGGGTTACGCGCAATGCCCAGTCGGTGCATCCGACGAAACCGGTAACCTTCCCTATGCGCTTGGTCAGGCCCCTCCACACTGCCCTTTGGTGAGGGGACTGTCCAGGGGTCTGTCCCTCCTGGATGCTTGCGAGATTTGGAGAGCAATGATTTACTCTGCTGCAGTCGGGATTTCCCTTGGGCCCAAAGGAGCTATAAGATGGTCTGGCTCCCCGAGAACGTTCCCGAGTCTTCCTCCGCATCCAAGGTCGCCTCCGTTCTGAAGATCCTCTACTCGTACCCTCCCTTAATTGAATCGCCGCCGTTTCACGTCTGTCAAAATGGTCAACCACACCGCCATCCTTGCCGCCCTGGCTGGCACCTACTCGCTCATCAACACTACCAGGTAAGCCCGCACCGTTTCACCTTGGAGCCCTTCGGCAGCGAAGTCTAACCTGGCCCCCAGCTACTTCAACGGAGACCCCATCCCCGACGCTGCCTACGGCGCTGCCCCCGTCGGCGTCATCCACTACAGCAAGTCCGGATACATGTCGGCAACCATCTCCGCCACCGAGCCCGAGCTCCGTCCTCAGGAGCTCACCTTCCCCTTCACCCCCGACCAGGACGACGCCGACTGGGCACTCGTCGGAAAGCACAGCATCGGATACGCCGGTCCCCTGCGAATTAGCGACGCCGTCCCCGCCACCGCAGAGAGCGGCCAGGTCTTCCACGGACCCCTCATTGCCGCCAACGTCCCCCGCTGGGTCGGTACCAGCCAGGTCCGCAACTACACCATCGTCCGTCGCGGCGAGCAGACCTTCCTCCAGATCGTGTCCCGCCGCGATGGTGGGTACACTGGCGAGCTCTGGTGGGAGCGTCTCGATTAGGCAGCTGTGGTGCGGCATAATTGATGAGGGAATATTGTATATATAACGTGCACCGTTCATTCTTGGACATAATTTACAACACTGTACACTCTGTTTATTCGGAATTCGGCTCTCATGCCACCTCGTCTTGATAGGACCCTGTTTCTTGCCGATCTACTTCCCCAGATTCTAGGGACTGGTAAAGCCAAGCTGTGGATGTAACCTTAGCAGCGTTGGAGCCATCATGTGGGCAGCATGGGCAGATGGAGTCGCTGACCCAGTGTATATCCACCTGAGTACAACGTTGGATCGGACCGTTACCAATCTTTGAATCACTAACAAAACGCTGCCAAGGTTACACGTCTCTGAAAAGTATTCTCTTGCACAATGCCACAGATCTTTGGACTGCAGCAATATCGCTCCAGGTGATGTGACAGTCCGTCTAATAGGCATAGAACAAAACAGCCTCCGAGTCGGTCCGTCGGATCTCCCTGTTCTTGCGAATAAGAATGTACTTCATCAGCCAGGCGCCAGCAGCGCAAGCAAAAGCCATGCCGGCGCTCATCGCCATAGGAAATACAAACTGAGGCTCTGCCCATTCGGGCCAGATGTACTAACTCACACATCAGCCTAGCAATGCGGAATAACTGCGGTGTTCTTACCGGTGTCCAAATAAGACTCAGCGTGGCGCTGACATTGGCAATGGCCAGAGAGGCGGCCTTCTTCTCCTTGGTCTGGCCACAGGTGCTACTGACCCATCCTAACAGGATCGAGTTGACGCCATAGGTGCCAATCGTAAACACACACATGGCAAAGTAGCGGGCGCCGACATTCATAGTGACGCATCCCAGAACGAAGCCAACGATGGCAACAATCTTGGCAATGGTAATGTGCCACGTACGCTCATTGAAGTGTCCCGAAGACGCGGCCCAGCCAATGGATATGGCACCGGCAATCAGATACGGCGGGCAGGTAAGGACGAGTGTAAGCTTCTGGTTGAAGCCCAGCGTCTTGACAATGGTGGGGAAGAAGTTCTTGAACCCGTTGGTGGCAATATGCAAATGCTGCATGTAGGCAAAGATCCACACGTTGGGGTCGCGGACAGCTTGCTTCAGACCAGCAAACATGGACACATTGTGAGTTTGGCCCACCGTGTCCCTGGCGATGCGGTCGAATGCAAGCTGACGCTCTTCGGGGCTCAGCCAGCGGGTGGTCAAGGGCTCGTCAGGAAGGAGGAAGCAAGCAGCCAGAGCAACAATAAATGTCACCACGCCCTGGATGATGAAGAGCCAGCGCCAGCCGCTGATGCCGTGCACACCGTCGAGTTCAAACACGCCCAGTGCGATGAGCCCGGCAAAGGCAGAAGCGAGAATGTTGCCCGAGTAGAGGACACTAATGCGTGTGGCAATCTCCTTGCGGGTGTAGAAGATGGAAAGGATGTAGAGGGCACCGGGGTAGTAGGGAGCCTCGACCAGACCGAGGAAGAATCGCGTGAGGACAATGCCCGTGTAGTCTTGAGCGAGCGCAGTCAAGGAGCTTACAATAGCCCAGCCCATCATGCAGATGCCCATGTACCACGACGGACGCACGCGCGTGATGATCATGTTGCTGGGGATCTGCCCAAGGATATATCCCACGAATAGGATGGAAACTGCGGTGCTGTACTGAGTACCCTCGAGGCCGAGATCTTGCTCGAAGTTGTTGAGTCGAGCAAGGGTAATAGCATTGCGATCCAGAAAGTTGAGCCAGTACATGAGCCACAAGATGGGCTGCGAGTCAGTTAATCATACACTATCTCATCGTTGATTTTTTTTTTGTTAACATACCATGATCCAAATGTCAAGTTTGCGAACGAGCTTGACTTCCTCTGGGGTTGTTTTGGCAACTGCACCAGAGTAGTCGCCTCGAACTTGAACTTTTTCTTCATGTTCCTCCAACTGAATCGAGTTCTTCTCCATAACTCGGTCACCTGTCTGGCCGTGATCCATGGCCGCAATTTGCTGCCCGTTGCCGATGGACTTGGATCCAGTAGTTGACGCCATGGCGAGAGAAGAGACTGAGGCAAACGACGAGGAGATGACCAGTTCCAGCAGCTAGAATGTCGTCCTCCCTGGCGGTGGGAGACTCATGATATAGGTAAATGCTGTATCTCCTCCTACCTGGAGAATAGTCCCACAATGGAGTATCTTCCCCGCATACTCGGTGAAAAGTCCGAGCCTTCTTCCCCAAGAATATGGGGTTGGAGAAGGATTTTGAGGGGGTTTGTGGGGATGTGGATATTGAAGCCATACAAATCAACACCGATCTCATGCCTGGCCCTCTCTTATCACCTAGTTTCGACGAAGGATTTGCCCTATTCGTCCGGCAACCAGTAAGCATGGCTGCTAGTGAGGGTCTTGCCAGCTTTCTGCGGCTTGGCGAGTTGCTTGGGTCTCCCGAGCTTCATCCAGATGCTTCTGAGGCAGTCATGTGCCCCTCCCTTCTACTGTTGTGCGACATTCAATACGCGCAAGATTCACCTCGGCACAAGCGACTCGATTGTGATTTCGCTCTCGCCTGGCTGGGTTAACTGTGCCGCGAGGAAGCTGGGGTAAATATCGAGGCAGCAATCTGTCCGCTTCGAGGGAATATTGTGCCCCAGATTTAGTTGTTGATAAGATACCTTCTGGAAATGAAACAATATACCTGACCGCTGTCAATGAAATGTGTACCCGTGGATCCTGACAAGATTAAGTGAGTGTTGCGTCCAGGGTATGCTAATAAAAGTGATGACATCATGATGAACCATTCTGAAGTGTTGACGTTCCCTAATAAAAGAAGAAAAACACACACCTGAATGTCAAGGGCATACCTTTCTTTTCGACAGCATGCTGATTGGCAAACAGGCACCTATTTTGCCCATTGCAAAAGCCGCTTTCCACAGTCGAAGTGCCCTATTCAAACCAGCCGGTAGCGTCGCTCCTCGATCAACAAGGATGAGTTGGATGGACAGCTGGTCTCGGCCATCCAAAGGCCAAGCGACACCCGCTCCCTATTATTCACTCCCCGGGGGCGAGGCGACAGCGTACTGCCATTCGTGCGGTCGGGTTATCGGTTCACGCCGGACCAGTGCTCGGCACGATGATGCGACTCCGGTAAAGTACTGCTCCAGTCGCTGTCAGAGTCGGAAGCCAGGCAAGATGGACAGAGAAATTGAAAGAACCTTTGTGTCTCTGCTCAACGAAGAGAATATGGCCGACGCAACGGGAAAGAATATCTCGTTGCCATCAGAACACGGTACATCCGACGGGGAAAGGAGGAGCAAACACTTCAAGCGAGCAGCCAAAGGTGTCAAAGTTAAAGGGGATGCGAGAGTCCTTATATCTTGCGACGAGGTGGAGGAAGTGTTTTTCAACCGGAAAGCAGACGAAGGCGACGAAGCTGATAGCGACACTCGGGGTCAAGATGCCCAGGAAACCAGTTCGGTCCAGCAGTTTCCGCAGGACCACGCAACAACTATTGACCTTGAACAAGACACTAGCACAGATGAGTCGTATGTGGACGGCGATAGGCTGGCTCGGCTCTCTGTGCGTAGCGGCACTCGTGTCCGGCCACCCCAGTCGGTATCCGAGGTCAACGGCAGCGTCGGCGGCGAAAAGGGACGCGCCGAGAGGATCACCGAGACAGAGGAGATGCTAGAGAAGAGAAAGCAGGGGCAGAGGAGAGCAAAGGAGAGGGAGATGGTGAGGTGTGCGGCGCGGCGCGGGGTGGTCTTTGGTTTCTTAGTCGGAGAGGAGCGGGCGGATGGAACAAGGGACGGAGAAAAGCCTCGTGGTCGGACCAACGGGGCGGGGGAATATCAGGGACGCAGAAAGTGTGAGGCCGTTATGCACGGCAAGGTCGTTGAACCAAGCTTTGCCAAAGGAAACTGGAGTATCAGATGGAGGGGGTAGGACTGTCAACTCGGGCTACAGGAGAGTACTGGTTTGGTAGAAAAAGATGTCTGAGAATGTCTCTACGGTATCCATCTAGGATACGAAGACTTAATTTTCCGTAGACTCGTATTAAACCGCTCTGTAATATTACCTTGGCGCGAGTTCTACCGCGAATAAAGCAGAAACAGTGGCGGTCTGGTATCAACCCCTGAACATATCCCCCTGAACGGTCACGATGTGTCGTTTGACGAAGCGGGAAAATAGTGCACGTATAGGAAGCTTCATCATTCATTCTTATCGCTCTCGATACGATTTCACCATGAAGTCCAACTAATTGCCGTGTAACGGCTCACAATACGGGATTGCTATCGCCAAGACCATTGGTGAGGTTCGGTCCGGGCCCTTACACTCAGGTCCGGACCGAGCTTTTGTTTCCGAAACGTTAATTTCACGTACCCCAGGACAGTGCCTATCTCTTGTAGCATTAAAGCGAGCAAGGATCAACCATGATGCGGCCCGTGACGTGTTTCCAGTAGCGACGTCGTGGTGTCGTGTCCGAGCCGCGGACCCTCTACGTCTCGTGCAACACAAGACTGCTACAGTGGTCACGGAGAAAAGGGACAAACAAGACATGCCATGTGTCGCCAGAGTGGGTGTGTATGTATTATGCGCAGGGCGTGGGATGTGGCTTTGGGCATGCTGCAACGGCTGACGACACGCAGAACGCCACCCGCATGGGCGTCCAGCCTCCCACCTCGATAGGGTGGTTACTGCAGAACGAGATCTACGGGAAGCCACACCTTAAAGGATACACATGGATCAATCTCAAAGGTCGTTGAAGTGGCTGCTTCATCCCTGCAGTGCATCGGCGATATGAAGCCCCCACACAGGGGAGAGCGAGACGAGGGAGAAAAGGTAAAAGAAATTTTAAAAAAAAATTAAACACAAGCCCCCCAGCCTGGCAGAACCGCCTGCCGCAATTGGACACGCTTGCCATAGATGAAGTGATCGAATCGAGCAGTTGCCAAGATGATGTTCGGTGCGAAGCCCCGTGATGTTGCACAGGATATGGGGTTCCTCCCACGGCAGTTGCTACATGACGTTGGCGTCCTCATAGCCGAAACACGATGGATCTACGTGGGCCGGGCGCCAATTAACTCTTCTTCCGGCATAGTGAGCGGCTCGGAGGTATATCGCAGGTCCACCATTTTACCTTCACGAGTGATGTGGGAAGCAGCAGCACGGTGATCTTCGAGGCCGTCTTGGGGGATCCCTGGTATGCATCTCATGACTCATTTCGTGGGTTTCAGTGGGCAAAAGAACCGTCAGGAGTACGCGTCGTATTCGTGCTGGCTACACTAATATGTATATATAAATACATCCCTTTGAGTCGTAAAATATTTCGTGAAATCTATTGCTGCCCACTGCTTCCCTCTCCATCACCACCTCACCTTATCCCTCTTGCGTTCCTCTAGAGATCTATCTCGAGCTTCACTTTGCCTTTGAGCACTCGCACATATGAAAGCAAGTCTTCCAATGTCCGAGGATCGCACTGGTTGACCGTCAGCGATACTCTCCTGACGGCCTGGTCCTGGCGAAGTATTTTGGTGTTGGCCGCATTCCACACCTCGGGGTCCGTCAGGTCTATCTCTCCCTCCTTGGTTGAGCCCATGAGGTCTGTCTGAGCGTGCGTGCCCGACATCAAGGTCTCGTTGTCTTTCCAGTCTTGCGTCATGCCCGAATCCAGCGGGAAGAAGGCATGGTCAGCCGACTCGGAATTCCACTGCATGGCGGAGGAGTCCTGCAGAGGGTCCATGACCTCATCCGTCTTCATCATCGACGGCGCCAGGGCCGACGCCTCCGACCGGGCCAGTGAGAATGGATCGTCAAAAGCCACTCCACCCCGGGAGCTGCTGCAGGATCCACCATCACCAGTGGATAGGACTACAGAGGGTGCGGACGAAGGAAAGGGAGTAGGCAGTTGTTGAAACCAGTCAGTACCCATGGTATCTGCCCAGTTGTCCATCATGAACTCGTCTTTTCTGCTGCCGCCCCACTGGTCCTGGGCGCTGCTGGCGACTCTATGAGAGGAGCTGTTGTCCCGACCTGAGCGAGCCAGCGCCGTGTTGACCTCATCTTCCGGCTGCTGGGGCCAGTCTTCCAGGCCGCGCGGAGACGATCCGGAGCAAGTGGACCGGCTTTCGCTCCTCTGGTTTGATCTCCTCGTCAGAGTGGAATATCTGCAACAGCTCGTCAGTGTCGTGGCCATTGTCAAGGTCAAGCAGGGCAGGCCGCCCTCGTCTGTCGGCGAATTTTAGACGCCACAGACAAGGACTTGGGTGTATGCAGACAGGCATAGGAGATGCTGTCATGCGGCGCGATAGAAGCCCATGAAGAAGGGGAATGGAGAGACGTACCGGTTCTTGAGTTCATTCCTGGACCTTGTCGGGAATTCCTGGTCATGCAGGAGCTTCCAATCTCTACCATGTGCGCGGACAAGCTCAAGAAGGACGTCATCCTATACGCGACAGATGAGCAAGGAACACTTCAAGGAAGCATAGCAGAAGACGGGGGAAAAAATGATGCCGAGGAATGGCAATGCAACCTACCTCTTCAGGAGACCAGCCTCCGTGCTCCAAACGCGGATCCAAACTGTATTGCCACCTCTTGGCGCATTCTGTTGGTTCGAAGGTTAGCTTTTTTGATGGCTCATTTTCCGGAGACAAAATATGATCCCGGGAGGTCGTTGCACTTACGGTCGGGACTGCGCAACCCTACAATGTTGGCGATTACAGCCCATCTAGGGGGGGTGGTCAGCAAGGTCTCTTCCCGTTCGGACATCTTGGCCATCAAGCGAGAAAAAAAGCAGCCGCGCGAGATATACGAGACGGCCGCACATGGGATTGACGTTGGGGGCGGAGAGGGGGCGAAAACAGGAACATACCTCTGGCCGTGGACTCGGACGGCCTCGCGAAGCCTCTCGTCTTCGTTTTCATCCCAGGCTCCCTTTTTTAGGCTGCCGCAGACTTTGTTGATCCATCGCTTGCGGCAGTCTTTGTTGGTGCGCCCAGGCAGTTTGGCAGCGATTCTATTCCAGTCCTTGACCTGCCCGCTCGCCACTGGGAAAATGTGAGTTTTTCTTTCTTTCCTCCCCTGGGCTTGACCGGAGATGTCGACGGAAGAAAGCAACAGAGCACTTGCCTGCGAGAGAGAGAGAGAGAGAGAGGGACGAAGACGGAAAGGTACTCACACTGGCTTTTGGCCTCCTCGTAGAGAATCTTATCCTCAGCGTCGGTCCAACGCTTGGGGATTCTTCGCTCAACACTATCCATGTTATGTCCTTTGAATATCGAATAGGGGTCCCAACAGCAATGCTCGGTGGCAGTCAGGGTCCACTGGGTCTAGATCGCGAGGCAATGCTGAATAAGTATTATATCTCTGCTGGCCAGCCCCATGCTCGCCAGAAAGGCCGCCTGGCACGAATAGGTAAGGTGCAGTCAGAAGCATATCGCCCGCCTAGTGCCAATTCCAAAAGGTCTCCGAAAGTACCTTGCATCGCCCTTCGAAATGAGCGCAGGAGGGAAGGATTCCGCTTACGGGCAGCGGATCGTACAGTACGGTAAGTACATGTACGTCTCTTGTCCCCTCCCCATGCCGTATGTCTAACTACGTCTGTGGCGGCAGACGCCACCAAGCTTGGCACACGGTCACTTATTTTACCGAATGCCCGACAATGGCAAGCAAACAGGGAAGCAAAGCAACGGTCCTCCCTCCCTGTCCCCCCGTCCCCGTCTCCGTCCCCGTCCCCCGTTCACTTTCTGCTGTGCCATGCCCTGCCATTCCCTGCCATGACATGACATACCATGTTCATACTCGAGCGTGCAAGAGGCCACGCGGCGCCCGGGTATCGCCTTTTCCCGCCCAGCCCGGCTATCACGATGACTTGGCCGCTGCTATTGCTGGCTTGGGGGCTTAGATTCACGACCGTGCCTGGCTGTAGCTAGCTGTCGATCAGGACAGGCTGAGGGAGATCTGATAACCGCTAGTATGGGGACCGTGGTAGCCAAGAGCTGCGCGCCCGTCCAATCATCCTTCAAGTCCTGCCAGCACACCGCATACGCATGGTGGTTCAATCCTTTTGCCGAGCCTCGATGCTGTCCCCAACAGTCAACAGTTTCTGAAGGATTTGAGAGAAGAGAGAAGAGAAATGAGATACATGCTATCAAATCTAGTCCCGTTCTCCCCCTCCCCCTCAACTTCTTGCGATCCCCGGAATTGATCCGCGCGGGGGCTTGGGGCATCACGGCTTGCTGGGGTCTGGCAGCGGATATCCAGCCGCCTTTCAAGGTGCCCTAGAATCCCAGGCGCACCTGTAATAACCATAAAATGGCCTGGCATCCCTTCCCACCCCACCCCTCCCACCCCCTGGAACTCCCATCATAATCGTATCAGAGAGGCTCTTGGCACTTTGCCGTCGCTTATCAACTTGGCGACAAAGTCGAACAACCAGCTCCTTGGGCTTGGCAGCCTTGACCGCGCTGTTGCGACTAGTCTCGGCGACAATAGGGCTTGGCCAACGCTCCTTGAGCCTTAGCGACAGGCCATACGGAGCACCAAGAGGCCTACTTGCGCACGGCTGACTTGCTTGGCCTCGACTTGCTGACGCGGCCAGCACAAGGGTAAGGCTGAGAACCAAACAGGAACAGGCGTAAGCGGCCCGGCACTCGTTGACGGATAACGTTAGATACGATATGCCATTTTCGCCATCACGCCTGCAGGCCGACATCGGGAAACTACCAGCCGAAAAGGACAGACTCTCTGAGCCTCACTACCCGAACCAGCTAGGAACGTAACGTTTCCGTCTCGGCCAAACGCCCAAGTCAGCACAAAGGCTCATCGCCAGACCCTGTTGCTTCCCCTGGCCTGCATTGCTGACTGCTCCAAATACCATTAGGTAACAAGGTTCGTATTAACGTTTAAATTCGCCTTGCCCTGCCATGCAGCCGCATCGTGATGATTCATCCTCTAATCCTATTTGGAAGCAATCTCGAAAGCAAATTTCGGATGCGCGGAATCAACTCATCTGTTCCCGAGGCCTTCCCGAGGCCCGATCATAATAATCTATCCGCCCTCTTCCTACCGAGTACACAGAGCTAATTAGTCCATTCCTCAGTTAACGTCCAGAATCCAGTCTAATCCTTTGCCCATCCGTTGTATACGGCGTGGCATACGGAGAAAGCCCATTGGCTCGTGCCCATCGCTTGCGCGCCCCAGTACCGTGTTCCATTAAATGCTGGAACCATGTTGTGAAGCTGGTTCATTATGGAACAACATATGGAGTCAACCAAACAACGGCAGGGCGGCGCATCTGACAGACAACTCCTCTCGCCCAAGACGTAGAGATTATCTCATCTTACGGATGAATAAGATAGAAGCCAAATTTGGACTGCCCTGCCCAGCCTTCGCCACTGCTTGGCCCTATCGTTGAAACAAGCTAGAGACAGACGAACGGTCGATCTGAACGAGTAAGACCCTGAATGTCGCGCCGCCTCGCCTCGCGTATGTATGTAGTCGCCGGCGCCACCTGTGTCATTGCGATACGTACTTGGACGGCGAGGTTCGCATGGCCCTGCGGATGCCCAGTCTGTGGGAGTCAACCCGACGAATGCCAAGCCTCGCATACAGCCGTTGCTTACTGTGAATTGACTCATGCAGGCCTCGCCTGGCTGCCTCCCGCCGGCCGCCCTTCTCCTCCCACTCATATCTTATGACCTTAATGGGACGCTGTCAACAGTCGAGGAGTGGATTGTCAGGACTTTTGCGGGGTTTTGCACGGCAACCGAGCAGCAGTTCAAGACCCTGGGGCGGGCATTCAGCGGAACAAGACCACGCGGTTTCAATGCTACCTCACTCGGTTCAGCTCCCCAGCGTCCACCATCAGCGTTGCATTGGATGCGGAAATCCGATGCGCATTCCTTTGCCACCTTGACTAGGAGCTGATACACCCACCTTTGCCAACAATCATCATCGTCATAGGTTCAGCCTGGACGAAAACACGGTTGGTGGCCTGGGCATAAGCATGCATGATATCCTGGCTCTAGGGCCACCTGGCACACCAGCCCAGGGGTCAACCATGCTTCTTTGGCAGTCTTGGGTTGCGCTTGCACCCACCCCGGTGTGTCCAACCAGCCTACTCGGGTCCGCTCGTGCTTTTACTCGGGTCCCGAGATGCTGGGCTTTCGCACTTGGTTGACATTGTTCCGTACGGATGATATCAGATGAACTGACTGCCTGGAATTGCTTCGCCAGGGTCGCAACGATTCTGGAAACTTACGTCCGTAATTGTCTAGGCTGCACGGGATGTATCGCTAATAGATGCCGATCCCTCTGCAACCTCGCCATTGATTGCTGGCCAAGCCCAGCTCGCCTCTTATAGCGCGGTTTCGTCCCAAGGTTCGCCTCTTCAGCTGCTGACTGCTAGCTACTCATGCTATTTCTTCCGCCTCTTTCACAGCCTCACCATGGCTGCCGAAGCGTTCTCTCTTTTAAATGCCGGAGAGAACTTTAGACCGACCCACGAAGATTGCATTGCCGAAGCCTCCTTTGTGGATCGGCATGCGGTAGGAGCCGCAGGTTTAAAGTAGTGCGCTATAGCAAGCTGAACCTCTTCCCGCCCCCATCTAGTCAATCCTTGGTGCTTCTATTATTTCAGCTCCTAGATCCATATTTCACACGTACGGTGTACTATGGGAGAAGCTAGGAGGCTCGAAGAACTGGTCTGGTCCGCCATATCCGGGCACTTCGAGCGCATCCAGCCAGTCGAACCCGGCGGTATGCCACCACGTATCGCCAAGTAAGGTTTCAGCTAGGTTGGCGTCTCCCCTTGGCTCTGCATTAAACTCGTCCTGTCCGGCACTTGGTCTCTGCCTGCTCGAGGCATTGTTTTCCCGAAGATTCTCGGCTGTTATCTCGTTGCGCACCTCGACCGCATTGCCTGGAAGATGCCGATCCGTTAGTCTTGGTCCAGTTTCGAGTTGGCTCCGACTCAGGTCATGTTTACCGCGAGCGTCGAGACTCATGTCCCGCTTTCCCTGGTGCATGGCTGTCCGGAGGATGGAGGCGCATCTTCCCGCGAACAGGCTTCCCTGTGCCTCATAGAGTGTCAGCACCTCCAGCGCAAACCTCCAAGATGTTTCCAATGACTCGAGCGAGGCGCTAGACACCGAGACCGAAGACTGCGAAATTACGACTGCCAAAATCACCGTCGACGCCGTGAAAACGTCTGCAAACACGTCAGCCCTTGCCTACGTGCTTCTCTCATCCTTGATCACTCACAGAAAACGCTATGCCAGGCGTTGGGAAGCTGCCCTTTATTGATGGTGCAGCGTGAATGCAGTACCTGGATCAGCTCCTGCGCCGCCAGGACACAGGAATGGACGCAGCTCACGGCGAGGGACCTCTGAAGATCTGTCAAGCCTTGGACACCTGGAGCTGGCTCATCGAGCAGGTTGCCCCTGGATGCGTCCACAGTTGCAGGCCTGAAGAGCAGAATCTTGAGATGGAGATATCTGCACCTCATCGAGACAGCCTGCCGGCGATGAATCTCGTTGCCCACCACGTCGCCCGAGTGCCGTACGCGCAAGTAGTCCGGCAGTTGATCCCACCATTCACCGAGGGATGCATCAAGCTCAATCATCTGGCTATACTCGGCGAGCGGAAACTGCTTCGTCTGCTTCGGCGAGGCAGGCTGCATGTAGAATAACCTAACGTGGGAGGTCAGCTCGTGCGCGGCACGCGAGGTCTAGGACGAGGTGAGCTGACCGGAGGACGTTGAGCAGGATGTCGGAAAAGGCGATGGAGTGGACAAAGTAGCCCTGCACAGACCTCTCAACTACTGTGATGGGATTGGAAGAGGAATACGGCTGTGTAGAAAGCAGCTCGTCATCAGTGTCGGCGGGAAAGGGAACATGCACCGACCACACCACCATTGGAGGCCGCCCGAACATCATCCCCATGAACCTTGCCGTGCTGCGTCAGAGGGAGCCAGTCGCGAGATGATGATTTACAAACGCATGGATTCTCACCTGTCATTCTGCACACAACACCACCATGCCCGCCTACGCTCCTCACGCTGTGCCTGGCTCTCGGCTGCATGGTTGAGATGTATGCCAATCCCCTGGGCAATGCGGATCGCCATGCCAACTGCCAGCCAGCATCGATTGACGTCGCCGGCAAGCTGGAGATAGAGGGCCATTGTGATATGGGCCTGGACCGACAGCAGGTTCCCGTGGCAGGCATGCGCCCCTGACAGCAGCTTCTCGGCCCTGTTGTAAAAGATGGCTGGGTCGGTTCGTTGCGTACTGGCCAGTGCATCATGCTTCACTCTATCAGCATCACGGAGGTTGGCCGTCCACAAGCATCCCATGGCAAGGACCGCGTTAACGAGGGAGTAGAAGGCGCGAATCGAAGGTATATCCTCATAGCCGGGGGGTTGGGAATAGGGCGATTCGACTGTAGGAAGCTCCTGGGTCCAGAGCTCTTCATATCTGCATGCATTGGATAAGTAATCGTCCCAGGGATCGTGGCTCAGAATAAGCACAGGAAATCTCACCTCCTTTGGAAGGTCGGTCGGTGTAGGATTGGGTGGAAGAGGTGGAAGTTTTCCCAGTAGTTGTTGAGATGCTCATCCGCCAAGGACCGGGGAGGCAATACCACTTCGTGCAAGAGTGCAATCCTCTCCCTTTTCGACTTCTCCGCCCGGTCTCGGGAGCTCCGAGAGAGGGGGGACGGGGCAATTTCACTGCTCCCAGCGACCTGGTTGAGCCAATCTCCGCGGCCATCATCTCGTCGACGCTTCAGCGAGTTGCTCCGGACTTGGCCTATGAAGACAGCGGCGCTGGACTGGCCCAAGTACACGGATCCTGGTTCCCGACCCGAATCTGGGGAAGCATTTGCCTCCATTCCCATGATGTTGACGCCATCTAGCTCCTCACTTCCACATTCTGACTCTTGCTTCAGGCTCGGAAGGGTCTTGCTGATCCAGGGCCGATCTTGCAGCGCATTGGGAGGTTTCGTGCGCGGGGGAGCAGAGGCAATGTAACCGGGACTCCCTGAAGTCGCCGAAGGAGAACTCTTCATCATCTGAAAGACTGGGGGTTGTCTGGGTACTGCCGGCGACGCCGAGGGATACCGATAGGGCGGCTCCGGTACACCGGGCCCAGAAGCTGGGGAGATTTTCGGCGGCTGTGGGGTAGCACCTCCATAGGGCCTATTCATTGGGTTGGGTAGATACTGAGGCTGAGACTGGTATTGCGCTGAAGCGGGCGACATCGGTTGGCCATGGCCAGTAAAAGGGACCGACTGGAATCCCGGAAGACTGACGGGTGCTGTGGACGAGGGTCTTGGGGATTCCGACGGTGCCTGGCTGCCAGTGGCGATGGTCTTCTCTAGGTCCTTGATGCGGGACTCGAGCGACTTGATGTACTCGGAGGGCGGGTCGTTGCCGCCATCTGCATAGACGCAGTTCTCGACACCCAATTTTCGCCGGGCGCATGAGCCACAGACGGGACGGCCTCCGTCGCACCGGATCTTGCGGTCGCGGCATACCTGGCAGGCGAGCCGGATCTTGGGCCGCTTGGTCGCGGGAGCATCTGTATCCTCCTCCATGGCGAGAGACGATGAATGTGTGAGCTCGGGGGTCTAGCCGAGGGGGAAAAGACATGGCGGCGGATGGTATCCCACTCCATCTGTCCGAGAAAGCGCGAGGCATCAACTTGTTCTGCAACCGGTCAAAGCGAGCAGGCACGTGGGATATTGACTGACGGTGGCGTTAAACATCTGCCGGACGGTCACTCTAATATCCGTTCAGGTTAGCCATCACCTTTGGGGTTTAGCTCCAGACCCAGACGACTCTAACTCGAACCGTACATGCCTTTGGGACTCAGTCGATTTGTCATAAACTTAAGACACGGCTTCAAAGAAGCTGTGGTCGTTTGTAGCTGGTACCGCTTGCAGATGTGACAGCAACATCTACCAACTGCTTCGTATGAACATGGCATTGAACTACTCCCTTCATCTATTCCATAAGACGTAGGGTAGGGATGCTCACCCATCAGTCCATTATGCCGAGCCGCAACTGCCGGGCAGCGGGGGATTTTCTCGTACCACAAATTACCGTTCCAACGGAGTTTGCCGGTGCTTTCATCACCAATTGCTGGGAAATTCCGCTCACACTAACATGATTACTACCAATTATTATATGTGAGACAGACTCCAACAAGCGCCACTGCAGAATGACGCACATCACAACCCCGGAAGCCTGAAGGCAAAACGGCTATCGGGAAATTCATGGCACGTGTTTGGCATTAGGAACAAGCGATTACTTCTAGAATCTACGCCCAGCAGCGGAAGGTTCATTGCTGGGCCAGTGGGCATACCCTAGTTATCGTTCTCACCATCGCTAGAATATCTGAGGTCTCATCATCATCCAATGAGCCACGTGCTGGTGGTTCAGCCTCGTCGATGAGCAGGTTTGACACGGCAGCAAGCACGTTCATCAACCGACGTCCACAGATGCATCAGAGCTGTCGGTCTAGGTGGCAGAACGCTGTCAGCAGGGGAGGGGAAAGGTAAGGGTGGTTCAGAGTGAGAAAGGGGGTAAGGGGAGGCCCGTACAGAGTTGTACGTGAACGCTGCTCCAAGCGCCGTGATGGCAGCATTGCGGGAGGACAAATGGGGTGACGTTTTCGTATGTATCGTTATTCACCATGACGCTTTATCGTCAGAGGGGGCCTCCTCGAAGTCACTGGTCTGTATCCCATTGGGGCACACGAACGGGAAATCCCACATTCACCATGACGCCATCGTACATAGCCCAGTTATCCTCGTCGATAAGACCGACGTCGGTGATTCACTCCCAAAGCTCGGCGACGGTGCGGGTATATGTAGAGTTGCGAGATTCAGGAGGCAGCCGTTAGATCCGGCTAGGCACGGCGGTCAGTGACAATGCGCTATGCTTCACTAAAGGGGATGGGGGCTGCTCCGGGCAGTGGTATTTACTGTCTTTGTAGTCGTATCCCGCATTGAAAGGAAATATCTGCCAGCGGAGCCCACCGCCGCAGGCTTCGTTGCTAATTCGCTGAGGCTGGACTTCGAAGACGTTGCGGGCGAGCTCGAGCCATTGAGGTTGGTCGCTTGGGGGCTCAGGGAAGCCATCCTCGGCGGCCAGAATAGCGGTCAGGGCCCGGTTGCACTGGTTATCGTTGTCCCTGCTTGCGGTCTGGTCCTCCGGTATGAAGTTGTCAGAGCTGCTGACCTGGAAGAGGGTGCTATCCGTGATTGTTGTTGTAGGTGGAGTTGCTGGTGACATGTCAGTAATTTATTCAGGAGGCCAGCAAGATTGACTGGTCATCAGTCACTCACCAGCAGGTTAGCAGACTCGAGGATGCCGTCTCGACTTTCTATGCTAAGGCTCTGGGCAACACAGCGACTGGTAAGCAGCGCAACCGCGGCGGAGGCAAACAGTCACGCCATTGTACTCCAGTAGGCCAAGGTAACGAATGGATGTATTGGGAAAAGGGAGACTGTAGTGAGTCAAAGTTCAGATCCAGGCCCCGAAATATCCAAACACATAATGAGTGAAGGAAGCAAACATAAAAAGCAGCAAGATAGGTAAAAGGGACAGGCATGGGGGAGACTCGGCGGCAATGCTTCCAAGCGATGTGAGGTTACATACATACCCACGCTCACTTGGCAGGGCTGACCTTCAATTTGCCGAAAATCACCTACATTTTGGCACTAGCAGACCATCATACAGGCTCTCCAAGCTCAGGTTAGGGCATGGAGTCCCCTTGCCAAGGGCGGATTACCTTGGATGAAACGGCTTCCTAGACACCTATTTATTCCTTCATGTATAGACAGCGAATGGCTAGACCCATCAAGACAATGCCTTTGTTGGAGACGGCGAGACAACACTAGCTAAGGTATTGCTCAGCGGTCTACCTGTTTCCATGGGCTCGACACTCAATTCGACCAATCCATGAAAGTTAGTGACGGATGATTGTTAGGTTGTGCCGGGTATCCAGGCTGCCATCCTACCATTGAAGGATGCAACCAACAGCCTCAGGGGTAGAGGCGACGACACTCTCAGCGTACTGTAGCGTAGCGAGTGGGCTACCCTGTCATGGTGCCACCTGAAACTCTGATATGGGATGCCGTGGTGCACAATGAATCCTTCCGAATGCCGCGGTGCGTCGCTGCTTCTGATATGGAACGAACTTTTGCTCTGGGGGTGGTCAAACTGATCTACATAGCAGAGACCGAATAGCTCCTCTTGTGTTGATTGAATTCGGTGGCTCGCTTATGTAGCACGAGGTTAAAATTACTATTATCTTGACGTAAAGCATAGTACCTTGGTTTCATCCAGACGCCAGATCTTGAGGCCCACAAGGCACGGACGCTGCCAAGGCAAAGTTAATTACGCCTAGGCTAATTATGCCTATGCTAATTATGCCTCTCTGACATTGTGGGAACCTGTGGGACAGACCATGGCGACCTGTATGGCGCGCTTCCAGGAGCGAGATGAGATTCGGGCCTCCACCTGGGCCAGGCTGAACCGTGTGAAGTGGCAATGCGGTGCGGATAGGGCTGGGCCATTTGTGGCGTGGTATGTTGGGAATAGCCGAGACATGCTCAGCCCAACAAGGAGCACGCCTCACCCGCGCCATGCCTGTCCTCGTGGGGCGAGCGTCCCTGCGTGCTTCGTACGAGCCTTCCTCGCTGCATCTTGGTAGCCAATGAGTATCGAGTGGACGACGAGAATGGGCCCTTGACGCCGATATCGTCTTCCCTATCTGGTCTCTCTTGTCCCGAAAGGGTCATATGAATAGACATTTGCCCCCCCTGCATGAAATGAGCTTCAAGACAACATCTCCACTATCCGTATACCTACGGAGTATACTCCGTAGATAGGTCTGTGTTGGCATCATGGCCCTCTAGTGGAGAACACAGCAAAGGCAGCACAGGCGTCTTTACAAACTCCAACTAGCCGGGCGCGTTCAGGATCCAATGCTGACGACCAAAGGGCGGTTCTCTGGTTAGCCTTGCATCGTGAAGGGTCTCGAAGGAATATTCTGAACACAACCCTGCAACACCAGACAAGGCAAGAGTTGCGTCCCCCATTTTGCTCGAAGGCTGTACACAGGGATATATCGTAGTCTGTTGGTCTGCAAGCCATGGTGCATTCCTATAAAGGACCAAGTCCTCCCACCTTCACCAAGAAACTATCTCGAGCATCAACATCTCTACAAGCCGTTGAATATCAATCTTTATCCATCATCCTCCGGACCTTTATAACCACCCTAAACCATACCCAACATACCCCCTACAAACGCGCAACCATGCACTCTTCCACCTTCTTCGCAGCCCTCCTCAGCATGGCCGGACAGGCCCTGGCTGAAGGTATCGCTCTCGGCGTCCTCGATCATTCCAACGGGCTCCTGCCTCGTCAAGACGCGCAGTGCGGCAGCTCCGTCGCCGCGGATCTGCTGCCCCCTACTCCCACCGGCGACTTGGGAGAATGGGCCTCGTCCTCCATGACCGACGCGTACCGCTGCAGCATGACTGTGGCTGCATCTTTGTCGGAAGAGGTAGATGAGTGGTTTGACGTCATGTCCACCTACTTCGAGAACGTCGAGGAGAGGGCTGCCTCCCAGACCGACTGCGGCTACGACAGCTTCTCCCTCATGGTCACCGACTTCTGCGACGAGCCCATGACCGTCTTCTATACCGACTCGGCCAGCCACACCACCACCCAGACCTACGAGGCCTTTGCCGTCCCCACCGGCGTCATCCCCATTGGCTCTGCAGGCCACCAGAACGTCCCCATGGGCGCCTCGGCAGCCCTCGTGGTCGCCGTGGGTCTGATGATGTTTGCTTAAACAAGCAGACGGGTCGGCATAAGAATAAGAGTACTCAGAGGAGGAACCGCTGCCGCTGCCGCAGCCACCTTATTGTTCTGACTCTGGCCAACGGGTGATGTCATCTGACGATCCCTTATTGTTCGATTCTGTTCTTTGGTCCTGCGGGTAGCAAGACCACTATTGTTCACATAGACTATTGTTCCTTTTTCCTTACTGCAGGCACCTACTTTATTATAGAGGAGGAAATCACATGTATAGTAGGAGAGTCGATGTGCTTGCTTTTCTTAGAAGTTACTAGAGGATTGTATACAACTTAGAGACTTTTTTAGATGCTCCTATAAGTTATGCAGGCTTAAGAAAGCCATAATCACATGTCCGTAGCCCATCTGCTTTTATAACGTGCATTGCTTTGATGCCCAATGTGACTATAAAACTGTCAAATTCAGCAATAGAGAAGGCGCATTTCTCTTAACCTTGACTTCTGTATATACAATGTGCTTTTGTCGAGGGCGTAAACTGCCACTGTCACCATATTGGCCCTATCTTCATGCCCGGACATCTCTTGATAGAGATGCTTGGTGGTTAAGAACTGGATAAACGGGCATCGCCCGGCCAGCCCGGTTGTCATCGAGATTTTCATTCTCCCGTGAAGCGGAGTTGACAATACAGCTATCCCAAGACGCTGGCGAGAGGGAAGAACGCCGATACGCAGGGATGAGCTCAAACGTAATCACCCCGCTGCCGGATAGCCGGAATGTGGCTTGGTCGCTGCCGCCATAATCGTACCTAAGAGGGAAAAGAATCACAGCCTGACCGCTATGGGCAGCTCCTTATACCTCCCAACGGCTCGGCAATTGAAGAATGCGACCCTCCAGACGGCTTCTACCGCAACAGTCTTGCCAGTTGCAGGGATGACCCTCCTATTTACTTGCTGGCACAGAGTGAACATCGAAGGGGCTAAAATTATACTTTCAGCTATTACTCATTCCATGGAAGCAACGCTGGCGTCTGGGTTGTTCTAGTAGGGATAGGCGCTGCTTAGTCCCAACCTTGAAGCCTTGGGACAGCCAGCATCTTTGGCAGGATGCCCCCGCTTCGCAATCCAGCGACTCTCATCATCTCTGGCATTTGTAGACAGTGGCTGAGTTCACCTGCCTATCCCATGCTCATGTTCATCGGACTCAAACCGCGAGAGCCTGCCAATGGTATCCAACTCGAGATGCTCGTCAATTTCATGCGCGAGCATAATGCTCATGTAACCAAGCACATCACCCGCAACCTCCTGCTTGCAACTATTGTCATTGGAATATCAGTCTTCAGCTACGGCTTTGAAACCGCCGTGATCAACACCACGCAAGCCATGGACGGTAGGACAGCGAGACGCAATACATCATCTCCAATCTGTATCTGACACTATGAAGCATTCGCGATACGATTCGGCGAGCAACTGCCCGGCGAGCAGACCTATGTCCTCACCTCTGCGAGGCTTGCCTATCTCAACTCTTTCCCGCTGATCGCGTATGCCATCGGCGTCGTCGCCGGGCATTTTGTTGGAGAGAAATTTGGCCGCAAAATCGTCTTTGTAGGCATGAACTTGGTCTGCATTGCCGGCGTGGCTATATGTGTAACAGCTGGCGGCTGGGGACAGATGCTGGCGGGACGAATGGTGCTGTATCTTCACGTCGGGATCGAAGCGTGGCTTGTGCCCATGTTTCTTGCAGAAATTGTCCCCGCGGCCGCAAGGGGCTCGGTCGTCGGACAATACAACCTCAGCCAGACGTTTGCTGGGTTCATCTCGGCCATTGTTACCAACTTCACCAGCAACTACAAGGGCGATGCGTCCTGGCAGATACCTATTGGTCTCGTCTTCATCTGGCCCACTCTGGTCCTTATGTTTTCCTGGCTGGTTCCCGAGTCCCCTCGATGGCTGATTCGGCAGGGGAGATTCGAAGAGGCTGTTGATAAGATCCTGTATCTTTCCGGCGTCGAAAAGAATTACCCGGCACGAGAAGAGGCCGAGCTTCTCATGGAAGTTGTCAAGACCGCCCCGACGCAGGGCAACTGGTCTGATTTACTCAAAGGTACCAACAAGCACCGGACATTGCATGGCTCTATTGCCGCAATCGTCATTCAGATTACCGGATTGCCGTTCGCCTCGGTGTACGGGACAATATTTCTCAAGCAAATCGGCGTCATCAACCCCTTCACGGGCACCATGATCAAGAGATCCCTCCTCTGCATCGGATGCCTTGCCGTCATGTTCCTCGTGGACAAAACCGGACGTAGGCCCATGTACTTGGTCTGCAGTTTCATCAACGCTGCGTGCTTGATGGTCTTGGGGGGTCTTGGAACCATTTCCACTCCGAGCATGGGCATCAAAAAGGGCATCCTGGCAATGACGATCATCTTCCCCACGGCATATATCATGTTTGCATCTTGTCTGACGGTTGTCAAGTCCGAGATTCCGCACACCACACTTCGCGACAAGTCCAACATGGTCTTTTGGAGTCTCTCGAATGTCTTCAACTTTGCTGCTACCTTCTCCTTGCCGTACCTTCTTAACGAGCCTTCAAATCTCGGGCCGCGAGTGGGCTTGATCTATGGGTCCATAACTTGTGTTTGTATAATTTGGGGGTTCCTTTTCCTGCCTGAAATGACCAACAAGTCGCTGGAAGAGGTTGACGAGATGTTTGAGGCAAGAATCTCAGCCTGGAAAACCACAAGTAAGTGCAGAAATAATCCACAGGCAGCAGATTTCTGAACTGACAAACCCGTTTCTAGAGTGGAAGGGTACAGCAACTGCCATAATCACCGAGCTGGAGAACAACGGTGCTGCTGCTATTCGCGACACTTCAGATACGACTAGCAACAATGTTAAAGAAGTTGGAAATATTGGGGGAGAGAAGATTGCTAGTCGCAGACACTCAAAAGTGCAAACTTCCACAAAGTCCCGAGAAAGAGGAGAGGTTGATGGGTAGATGGGTCAATAGACTACTCTCCGATCAGCTTTATCTTCCGCTACTCTGACGTGTCTTGTTGGGCAAGCAAGTAATCTATTATCTAAAGTTTTCAACAGAATGTGGTGCAGAGTATCGAGGATACATTGTAGCAATGATTAAATATGTTGTAACGAAACTACGTAACTCTTCGGCGGTGTTAAACAGTGAGTCTAATAGATCCAAAGTCGGTCTTCGCGAACTTGTCCGCTTGGGCCTTGAGTTCTTCCACGTCCCAGTTGGAAATAACGTATTTTCCGTCCAAGAAGTGCGCCTCGGGACTGGCGAGCCAAACTGAGAAGTGGGATGCGAGGTCGGCTGCTCTTCCATCAGTCTCGCTCCAGAAATTAGACACGAAAAACTTACCATCATCGAAAGGGCCCTTCACGCCCACTTTCTCTGCCATGTCCGTGGCGACCGTTCCAGGTTGAATGCTCACAACTCGCGTCTCTGGGTTCTCGGCACTGTAGAACTCCCAGACCTTTGCGGACGCCAGTTTACTCGACGTGTATCCTACCGCACCGGGCCAAGGCGGCAAGACGGCGACAACGGATGACGTGTCGACTACCACTGCCCCTGATTCGCGAGAAGTCCTGCTGAATGCTTGCGCTACGTGCAAGCTGCCCTTGACATTAATCTCAAAGGCAGTCCATACATCTTCCACATCCAGCTTGCTGATCGGGTCGAGCCCCGTCGGCACGTAGCCGGCATTGCTCATCAGAACATCGATGGGGCCAAACTTGCTGTGCACAAAGTCGAATGCAGTGTCGACCTGGGCCTTGACGGTGACGTCGACGCTGTAGGTCAGGACCTGAAGACCGGGAAAATTGCTTTCAAGTTCCTTGGCAGTATCCTGCAAAGGCTTTTCCCGTCGGCCGAAGAGGGCAATCTGTGTCGATCCCGCGGCTGCGAATGCGCGAGCCATGCTTGCCCCGATCCCGGTCCCCTATTATTGTGAGCTTTTCATCCAATTGAGCAGCTGTCTGGGGAAGAGAGCTCACTCCTCCAGTAACGACTACGGTTTTGCCAGCCGCCGACAACTCTTTTCTTGTGGGAGAAATGGCAGGGTAGCTGGTATTGTGCCACGTCTTGGTGATGGCGAGGGTAGGAAATGGGGCGCTCATGATGATGATGGTGATGCGGTGCGAATAGGATTCTTCTGATGCAATTGCTTGTACTGTAATGATGATGATGATGTTTTCTGGGTGGAAGCGTATCTTCCTGGGATCGCTTGCTTTTTTATACCTGAACTGCCAATTACAAACCAGTTCACCAAATGTGGGCTGGTCGTAGCATCGCGACACGGAAGTCCGTAGCCTCTGCCTTATTTGTCAGAGAGATCCGCCACAATGGCTGTCGGCTTACTTATATAATACCAAGAAACAAAACACTCACTTCTCTCCTGCAATGACGGTCACGTAAATAATCTTCCTTGGCCTTCAAGAGCTTCAACCGCTGCCGTATTTATTACCTGGGATTCCCTGTATAACCTTCGGCGTCCCTGTCACCTCACAAACTCATTCAAATCATCAAGATTGCCAAGGATGATGGCCACGCCGCACTAGTGGCTATGCGATTCTAAATCACAAGAGACTCGTTGATATGGCGACCAATATTCCAAGCTCATCAGTGTCTGAATACCATCGCGACCATTCATCTTTGCTTGGGACGTCATTCTCCACCGACCCCTTGAAGTTCATAAGATCTTGGTGACTTAGCTTGCTATAATGAGCGCTGGCACGTCTTTCCTTATCCCATTCGTCCTCGTTGGAAGCCTTCCACAGTGCTTTGCTTGCGGGAAGCGGCATAGCGGTGTAGGCGCTGACCCAGAGACAGGATGGTCCAGTGCCCAGGTCGTACAATTGCCACATCAGGCGAAGAACGTTGTTTGCCCTACGCTTTGACTCGACAATCACCCATTGCTTCCAAACCGAGAGGTCCTTCATCTCTGCATAAGACTCTCCCAAACATGGAATACGGCAGCAGAGCTGAAATAGGAGCTGATTCAACCGGCCATCTTCCGGGTCCTCCGATACGCCGTCACAGATGCGCATCAGTACATATATGAGAAGGGCTTGGCACGAACTGAGCATATCTTCTAGTCCCATCTCCTCGGCTTCGTCAGAAATGCGTTGCTGTTCCTGTCGAATCATGGGGAGCGCCTCTGGAGATCGAGATGCAAACAACTTGGAAACCACAATGGCGTTCTCGAGAGATTTTGGAAGGGTCCAATTATTGCTCTCGGATCCAAAGCACATGGGGTGGATAAATGCAGGCAGCGTCTTTCTGTCCACCATCATACTGGGATATGAACGCAATATCCCCGTCCCGATTGTTGAGCCCATCATGTTGCTGGGTGTTTGGAACACCCTCGGCTCGTACAGCCGCGAATTCTGGGGAACTACAGCATCCTGCAAGCCATGGAAATCCAGCTGTTTTGCTTCCTGGAGGGCTATGCCATCCTGACGAACATCTGACGGTGCTGTGGGTTGGAATAGGAAGTCAAATGGGAGCTGGGTTTGTAAAGGCGGGTTGACATGTCCGTCTCCGAAAGTAAACAAGTTAGCATGTTTATTGATACAATTTCGACAGGTAATACAAACTATCTTGGAGAGCAACGTTGCTATGGTTCAAGTCGGCTATGCTGAACGAGTCCAGTAGTGGCAGGAGAGAACATTGCAATCCTTTCTCCGTGCATCTCGTACACGCCGTGATATCCGGCTCGCACCTCGTCTTAGCGCGGATGCAGGCCTGACATGATTTGACACGTGTTTTGCGGGCCAAACCTTTCTTACGACAGTAGCGCAGATGTCTTTTGAGGGTTATTTCTGGCAAGGTCAGCGGGAGAGATAACGGTCAGGTGCATGCGAGTGCATACTGGAAGAGCTCTCTTTACCGCAGATATCACAGGTAAGATCCATGTCCAGCGTTTGTGACGGAAAACGGCAGCTGTGGATGCCATGTATCGATCACAAAATGTCGGTGTAGATGTTGACGACAGCGAAGTGGAGTTGCTGACAGTCCATAATAAGGGGAGGACTGAGGAGAACCTTAGGCTGATGACAAAGCCGTCATTCCCTTTCGGCCAATACTCAATCAAGGTAAGCCTCGAGGCCATCGGATATGAGGACAGTGTATATTACCAGACGGACTGACCCATCATTCTACAATATCTTCAAGGTTTTCTTCAAGGTTCATCTTCAATGTTTGCATTACGAACAAAGACCCCGTTGTACAAGAGGCCCAAGATGGTGGGTGCGCAAGCTAATAATAAGTCGGAAAATGCTGGTTGCCCATACCGGATGCGAGCTCATGTAAGACATACCACACTGCATCCGTACAGGACGAATGTTTTTCCAATTGGCGAGCGTCTCATACACGTGATCTCTGCATTCCATGTATGAGATAGGATCTGACAGGCAGCAACGCCAATGGAATAACCAAGTCCGCCACACACGGGATCTGATGTCATCTCGCAGCTAATCAGCGCAGTTTGCTCCGGAACCTTAGCAACACGAGATTCGAAGGATTTCAACCACATGATAAGATAGCCACCACAGCTCCTCTCCAGCGAGGCTGACAGGGGCAACGATGTCTGCGCACCTGCACAATGCCTCTGGCCAGCGTCGAGCTGAGCCCAACGACCAAAAGTCCCCAGCACCGCAGCACTGAGGTGCAAGGTACCCATGTCCAACATCTTCTCAGCCTCAGAGGATTGGCGTGACACCTTTGCGGTGTACGTGCCTGGCGGCTGGAGCTGATGCGCAGACAGGGTATGGCCAGCTGGATTGGAGCGCCCGCTCCTGCGCTCGGTATCTATTGGAACAAAAAGAAGAAGAAAAAGAAAAGAGGAAAAATGCCAAGCCACGCCGCTCACTTCGGGCTTTACGCCGGAAACCTGGATGTACGCCTGCATGTGTGGCGGCAACAGCGTCAGCGCGTTATTGCCGATCGATCTCCCTCTCCGCATTATTTCGCGGTACGTCTCACGTCAAATGCCGTGAGCAAGGCCGCTCGGGAAATACTATATACAAGGCAAATAAGCCTTCGGAGCTCGGATCTACGTGCCTTTCAGTCACATACCTTGGCGACGTACCCGCGACAATGGGCCGGAGTAGGCACGTACGGCTCGGGCCGTTCGTTTATGCCTCGTGTAATAAATTCCCTTCAGCCGATACTGGCAGCCGCAAGTCTTCTTGCTGCGAATCGTCCCAGCGCATGCAGACTTGCTGCATGGTCATGGCGGCTATATTGGCGGTTAAATGACCAGGTTACACTCGACGCGAATCCGCGCGACAAGCGTCAGCTCGTGCCTGGCTGCCGGCGACCTAAATTTGGCCTTGGAGCCCTCCCATTCGCTGCTTCAGGTGCTGAGCTGGACGTGCCGCGGCACCTATTTCGAGTCTCATGATGAGTGAAGCCGAGCCTACCGCCTATCGTCCCGTGGGTGCATATGCACGAGCCAATAGCGTCCACGGGCTCGTATTCTGGCTGGCTCCAACGTGGGGGGTGGTGCCTGTGTGTGTGCCTGAACTGGAGCTCTAGAATGGTGTCCGTTTCATCTTGCCATCCTCTTGCTCGGCGTTTACCTGCTTCGCGGTATATTCCGTAGACCCACGGGCTTTCAGCTCACTGCACGTATCAGCAAGGGTCTCGCCTCGTTTCTCACGCAGAAATGAATCCAGCGAGGAGGACGGGAAGGAAAATGCTATCTCAAATTCACATGCCTCGAGGCTAAGCCCATCGCTTTGTAGGTTGCAGCCTTCAGACACTTCTTCATAGGTCAGGTGAGATAGAAATTACACTTTGACTCATTTGTTGGTACGAGGCGGAGGCATCCGAGGATCCGGGTACGGCTCATAACTGCAGCTGATAGGCCCAGTCGATGGCTACGCACCACTCCGATTCGGCCATCAAGTGCACCGTCTTACCCCCCATTCAAACCCCTTGTAGTCAAGTGTAGCCGGTGTGAGGCGAGGTCGAGGTTGACGACATGTCAACAAAAATATGCCCAACTCCTGCATTGGCGTCAACCTTGTCAGTGGCCCAGGGCATTGGCCCTGCTCCTGACAACTCACAAGCGGGCTGCGAAGAGAAGCTGGGCGTACATCTGAGCTCACCTCAGACATGCTCTGGCAAGGTCATCCCTGAATATCGATTTCCTGCATGCCCCTAACGCTCAGATTGCGACATAGCGATCCTCAGGACACACGATGGAGTCATCCAAATCGAGGGTCCCATCCCATTCTTCGCATTCAGCTCTCGGTTCGAGCTCTACGATCTTTGAGATGCTGGTGTGCACCGTTTTGGCTATTCGTAACTTGTTAGACCAGTCTGGCGGCTACATCCAACTATAAAGAGTCACGATGTTGCGCTCACAAGAATTGTTTCTTCATCCTCAATCCAGACCAAGCTTCGACTCGAGGCTAGAGACACGCTGATCAAGCCATAGCCACTCGACTGATACGCCATGGTATCTCCAAGTGCCTTATTGGAGGCACGACAGGCTGCTCCCAGCGTGGGAGGCCTTGTCAGTGCACTCTCTCAAACTTCAACCAACGGGTAACTCTCACCTCCCACCGCATGCTAGCTTGTTTCTCTAACCAGGATCAACAGCAAGTCCATCCTGGGCACACTTCTGGCTCCATGGCTTCCACTGTTTCTCGTCAACAACCCACTGCCCAACGGTTTCCCCTGGAGTCTTCGTGACATCTTCACCGATTATCACAAAGACGTCCCTTTTACGGGTGTAATTCGTCGCTACGACTTCACCATTAGCCGTGGCGTCATTGCCCCTGATGGTTACCAGCGCGATGTGCTGCTCGTCAACGGAGCTTTCCCTGGCCCAACCATCGAGGCCAATTGGGGAGACACCATTCAAGTCAAGGTCACCAACAACATCACCGCACCCGAGGAAGGTACCGCGGTTCACTGGCATGGTTTCTTCCAGAAGGGAACCCCATGGTACGATGGTGTCCCTTCCATCAGCCAATGCCCCATCGCACCCGGAAAAAGCTTCACCTACCAATTTCAGGCCGATGTCTATGGCTCTACCTGGTATCACTCCCACTACTCTGCACAGTATGCTGGTGGCTTGTTTGGTCCTCTTGTTGTCTATGGCCCTCGCACTGAGAAGTACGACATTGACGTCGGTCCTGTTCTTCTCAGTGATTGGTATCACGCCGAGTACTATGATCTCGTTCAGGAAGTCATGTCGCCTGCCGGTCCCGGCATCGTGTTCTCTGACAACAACCTCATCAACGGCAAGAACAACTTCAACTGCTCCACCAAGCCCGCTGGTGACAATACACCATGCACGAACAATGCCGGGCTGGCCAAGTTCAAGTTTCAGCGTGGCAAGGTCCACCGTCTTCGCTTGATCAACTCTGGCGCCGAGGCCCTGCAGCGGTTCTCAATTGATGGCCACAAGATGCGAGTCATTGCGAACGACTTTGTTTCTGTCGAACCTTATGACACGGATGTCGTGACCCTGGGAATTGGCCAGCGTACGGATGTTCTCGTCAAGGCTGACGGCAAACTTGATGCATACTGGATGCGTGCCAACATCTCCACCATCTGTGGTCTCACGAGGCAGCCCTTTGCAAAGGCCGCCATCTACTATAATGGGGCCAACCAGAACAAGGAGCCCACATCAGTGCCAACCAATCCTCCCGATCCAGGTACTTGTGTCAATGATGATCTCGCTTTGACCAAGCCCAAGGTCAAAATGCCCCTTCCCAAGGCTGACAAAGTCTTGACACTGGACATTGAGCTGTTCCAGAACGAGACTGGCCACACACTGTTCTCTTTCGGCGGCGTTGCTTTCAGAGGCAACATGAACAGCCCTACCCTGCTGCTTGCTGATCTCGGCAACACTACCTTTGATCCAATCTGGAACGTCCAAAACACGGGTAATGCCAAGAGTGTTCGAGTTGTTGTGAACAACAACAGTCCCATACCGTGAGTCTACAAATTTCAGTTGAACACGGCATTTGACCATTCACTAACTGGCTGATTAGGCACCCGATGCATTTGCACGGCTTCGACATGTATGTACTGAACGAGGGGCCTGGAGCATGGGATGGCAGCATCGTTCGCGCCAGCAATCCTCAGCGGCGCGACGTCATCCAAGTGCGTGGCAGTGGCCATGTAGTCATTCAGTTCGATGCTGCCAGCAACCCTGGCGTTTGGCCTTTCCACTGTCACATTGCTTGGCACGTCTCGGCCGGTCTTCTCACCCAGTTTCTCACCAATCCTGCACAGGTAGAGAAAATGAGGGTTCCAAACACTGTCGCTGAGACATGTCGCCAGTGGGGGGCCTGGACCAAGACCAACATTCCCGAACAGATTGATAGCGGTCTGTAGGTGATAGGTCTTTGGTACTGCTACTTTCATGAATTGTCTGTCAATTTGATGCCTGCTATCTGTTCTCCTTTGTTGTACATAAACTCAATCTTCGATCAATAACTACAATCTGCTTCAATATATAGCTCAGTGCTCTTTGTTTCTGGAATATTGTCTTGTCCTCCTGGTTGTGCCATCACTCAACTTTTCTTCTCCCGAATCATCTTCAGTTCCTCGATCAAGTGAAGGCCAGCTTTATAAGCTTGCGAATCTCGAACGTCCTCCATAGTCGATGTTCTGGGCTTTTCTAAGGTTGAAGGTTCCATCTCAACTTTTGACATATTGACTTGCATATCCCAATGTCTCTTTCGACGGTTGAGTTCATTCTCCTTCTCTCGGCGAATGAATTCTGACCCTATTCCTTGGAGCATGAAACGAACCATGGCTCGTAGCACCAGAAACACATGCTCACTGACGAGAATGGTAACGGGTAACGTCCACCAGGACGACCATTCAGACAGATAGGTCAAAATATTGCTTCCCACGCGCTCCTTCTCCGTGAAGGAAGTGCCAAACATGTGGACGATTGCTCCAGTTGATATGCTTCCAAGGAACGCAAGCGTCTCGAGCGAGCTGACCCATGGCCCAATGCCCTCTGTTCTGGTCGGGTGAGGTCTCTGGTGTTCAAAACAGATTTTAAGGAAATCGGAGCGAAGTTCAATCCAGTTATTGACGACAAACCCAATTGAGATGAGTGGCCACACGGGCGAGAAGAGCGCCAAGTAGCCGAACTGGATAACCATCTCCGCAATGTCCTCTTGAACTTCGTACTGGGGTAGCATAGCCTGCCGTCTAACGCTACTAAGAAAGGCCTTCTCGGTAGGGTCATCTGGAGCTACTGCCTCAAAGGAGGTGAGATAGGCATTTCGAATCTGGTAGCGCCTGTACCAGTTCCTAGCTCGCTCCATGATGTATGGCAGGATGAGCTCCTCAAACATGTCTGAGAGCTGGCCTGTCACAGTAAGGGCGATCATCTCATTTCTTAGCCTATCAGGATCCTGATGAAACGATTGTTTGCCCAACTGAGACCCAGCTGGAGTACCAAGGATCTGCTTCAATGCGCCTTCTAGATACGGCACAATGGTATCCCCCATGGGTACGTAAACAAATGCTGTGAGAAGAATGGGCAGGTAGTTCGCGATGAAACTAAGGATGAACCGCTTCTGGCTCACTGAGACGTTGTACTCGTCCTGCGTTCGATGATTCTCGTACTCGGCCAATGCGACAGCCGCATCTTCAAGAAATGAGTTGATGTATGGCAGTGACATGGCCAGGGCAATGGTAGGGAGGTACTCCTGGAGTTTGTCAGCCCAACTCGCATGCCGTGCATGGTGTGAACCCACAAGATATCCTGTATATGTACCCTCATAAACCTCCGAGATCAAAATCTCCACCGCAAATACAATCGTGATGACGACTCCGAGGCAGAGAAACGCAAAAAGGAAGAAAGGGAGCTGCACCAGCTGTCGCATGACATATGTGACCCTTGTGAAGCCTTGCTCGCTATGTCCAAAGCGGTTGACTTTGGCTCTCCCAACACCTTTAACATTCCATCTGATGCAAAGCTCCACCTCTCTGATCTTCCAGTATTCCAGGAATACAGTGCAGCCGAGCAAGGTTATAATGGCGTAGGTGGGGGAATAGTACGGCAAACAAAGCCAAGCATACACGCCAGTCAGGGCAGGGAAAGAAAGGAAGAGAAAGTAGGTTTGCATATAAGCAAAGTAGAATGCAACCTGCCATGCTCAGTACCTGCATAGATAAAGGATGAGTGCTTGAGGACTTACTTTGACGCCGAACAGATCGCGAATCCGATCGAGGTCACGGCTGCCTAGGAAGAGGCGTGTGCTCATGTGTCCTAGTAGAGCGGCATTGGCAGATTCGTTGTGTATGGGGAAAATGCTCTTCACGTTTTCCCACTTCCCATAGCCCGGCGTAATGGCAGCACCGCCGTTGGCTTTTGACCAGTTGACGAGATGGTACATGGATAGCAAATCTTCGGCTTCGAAATCACCATCCACGCCGCAGTCAGAAAATGCAGCATCGGGATGCTCTTGGGTGATGCTGTGGAAGTAATCCTTGACCCTAAACCCAGGATTTAGCCGTGTAGATACACACACATTGACTTTCATACCGTAGGTCATAGACGGCGAGACGAAGCACGTCCCTCGGCGCCGTAACAAACACCAGAAGAGATTCCTGCTCGCTTGCCCGCACATCAATTTCCAGACCAACCTGAGTCAAGTCTTTGCACATATCCGTGAACTGGGCAATGGCTTCATCGACGCCTGCAGGGAGTCAGCGCCTACGGACGGCCCGGGATACAGTGGGGAGCACCGGAATCGACTTACTAGTATCACTGAAGTCATAGTGTATCACGTACACATTGTTCAAGGGCCCTTGTAATTTTGACATGGCGGCAGAATCCCAGGCGAGGTTCAATGCTTGGGAGAAGGTGTGACAAAAATGGGCACCTTTGAGTTCACGTTGTCGAACCTTTTCTGTGAGAGAGCGCCAAGTCTGAGACGTGTGCCGGCCGCGTAAATCATGGGGCTCTACGGGAAATCGGCATAGCAAAACTTGGCTGTTGCCTTACTTTCTTGGCCAGCATGCCGCTTATGAGGATGACTCGGACTACATAACTATTATTGGGATCGACGTGAGCATCAGCAGCATGGTACTCCTTGGCCATCCTAGTATATGAAAGAAGAGCGAATAGTCCTGCACCATACATAATTTGCCTGGGCCCCTCCATTTATCCATCCACGTAGTTGCAGCCGAATTTCCAAAGCGAAGTAGTGAAGCAACACATAATTAAGGATTCATATTATGATACTGAGCGTGTTCCCAAACCAGACATGCGTCATTTGCAATGGGAACAGGTTGCCCACTATGATTGGTAACGCAGCGGTTTAGAGACTCGATTGTGCCTCGCCTCCTCGCTCTACTCGTGTTGAAATAGTGTTTCAATATTTTCCTCCCATTTTCATGCTTTTAGTATTTTCACTTTAAGTATTCGCACAGCATGCCTATGTTGTCAACCCTTTGACACATTTACCCGCGGAAAATTCAGCCGCATACATGGGGCTCACCAATCAAAATATCGTATGCAATTTACCTAGACTGAAAAGGTCCTTTCTGGAACCTACCCCTCTTTATGATAGCCAACTTGATAAGACGTGTGCTTCATGCGGTCATAGGTGTTGGAACGTGAAACTGCTCAAAGGTATAAATAGGGGCTATACGCTCACCTTCTCTTTGAACATTCTCTCTCCTGCCTCCATCCTTATATTTCCTCAATAGGGCAACGGGCTGCGTGTCGTCAAACAAGTCACCCGATAATCCTATATAGCACCCACCGTCTCCTAATATCCCTCCCGAGAGTCGAGTTCTTCAACTGTCAGTGGCAAACTCGTCAGACTCAGCACTCACGATGCCGTTTCCATATCAGACAGTGCTCATCACGGGAGCCACATCTGGGATCGGCCTTGCCTTGGCGGAAAAGATGATTGCCGACGGCATTTTCGTCATAGCAGTTGGCCGGCGAAAAGAGAGGCTCGAGGAGCTTGTTGCAAAGCATGGAGCCGACAAGCTTGTCGCGGAGCCTTTTGACATCTCCGACCTCGATGCCCTCCCTGCCTGGGTGGAACAGTATGATGTCCCCAAGATCCCATTTTCGCGATTGATGCTGAATATCTGTAGAATTACCAAGAAATACCCATCTCTTTCGAGCGTGGTCCTCAACGCTGGGTTCCAGCGCACCTTGGACTTCACACATCCTGAAACCATTTCACGGGCTTCGCTAACGTCGGAACTAAACACAAACTACCTGTCGCCACTGCACACAATCGCCTTGTTTCTCCCACACCTCATCTCTCTTGGAAAGTCGCCCGAGCCTGTTCCAGCCTCAATTGTCTTGGTATCATCCGGACTGGCTCTTGTTCCAATTGCCCGGTGTGCCAATTACTGTGCAACCAAGGCCGCGATCCATTCCCTGGCATGGACACTTCGCTCGCAGCTATCCGCTCCTTCAAGCCCTGAGACTCAGCATATCCGCGTCATTGAAATTATGCCGCCTGCTGTGAAGACCGAGCTGCACTCTCTGCAGCCTGAGCTGGTGGCCGCTGGACAAGCGGATTTCGGGCTGCCTTTGGATGAGTTCACCGATGAAACGTGGAACCTACTGAAGGCGAAGGACATATCTGATGACGAGATCAAGGTCAAGGTACTCATGGATAGGGCAGGAGAGATTGAAACCTCCAAGAAGGAAGCGTTCCACATGTTGGAAGCCATGTTCCGTAACACTGAAGGTGGCAAGATCAAAGGCTGAGCATGAGCTGGATTACCCTCTGGCTGCAGTGTCACCTGCACCTCTACAATTGTTACTGTCTAAAACAGCGCCGTTTCTCCGGACATCAGGGCAGCGATTTACATAATTAATATTCTAAGCATCTAACTGGATCTTTACCGTCGTATGAATGCTCGACTCCGTTTCGCACACCAGGCACACGTCCTGTGTCTCTGTGCTAAAATTGGTGAGGCTTCATGAATTGCTTACTGTCGCCGTTGAAGCACGCAAAGCCCCGTTGGCTAAGTGGTATAGCGTGTCACTAGTAATGACAAGATCACTGGTTCGATTCCAGTACGGGGCAGCGTTTTCTTTTTGCCTTTTCTCCCTGGTACATCCTTGGTGAGAGGTATTGCGTGCGTGTACTTTTGTTTTTTTTCTCTGTCGGAACCTCCCATACGCATCAACGAGGAAGGTGACGTAGATGACTTGGCACACCTGAGCACATTCCCGATCCTTCTTCACCGTGGATTTATGTGGGCGCAGTGGATATCAAGTTCCTGGCCTAGTCCTGCCACCCTCGACACACAGCTTCCTTTTGGGGACTTGAAATGTAATGTTGAATGATGCTAACAGGGTAAATACAACATGAGGTGGACAATCCAAAATAATTTCAACCCAAGTCACTTGAAATGCCCTCCCTCGTCATCCTCAAGCCGTGTGTTGTGTCAACACCACCTCGCAATTGTCTTGTTCACGGACATAACGCGCGATTACTGTTGCGACCCGATGAGTGGTCCCAGGAAAAGTTACTTCCTTCACATTCGCACAGGTCAGTTATTGTGTTGGAAGCAAGCAACGTTAACGACGATGCAGTTTTTCCCGGAGAAACTCCAAGGCACATGAATCGGTCCTTTTCAACATATCCCCATATCCATAGTTCACCGTGTTAATTATAATACCCCGCGCAAATAAGAATGCAAATCCCTGGCCTCTCAAGCATGTTTTCTCCGCTTGAGTTAATCTAAAGAGTGGGGATTTAAGCTACGATGTGTGATTGCCGAGGTAGCAGGAGCCGTATCGGGAACCAGGAACCGGTATCATGGTTGTCTAGATTCGTCTTTCACAGCATGGATAGGAATATCAAGGAGCGCCGGGGCACTTTTGCACGATAGAGCCACAATATCTTGGCAAAAGAGCATCTGATGTATTTAAACCCCCCCAATGGTCCTGTTTTCTCGAAATTCTGCGGGCTTGCCACAATCATTCACCATCTCATTATACAAGCATCATCATGGTTCGTCTTGACTTTGCCTCCATTCTTTTTCTGGCAGCCGTTGCCGTGGGTCAACGATGTCCAGCAAACCCTGGCAGAGACCCTTCTGAGCCTCCCTTTGGGCAACCAGTCACCCCAAGGCCAGGGGACGTCCCGTCTGGCTGCTCGCCTTTTGAGATCCTTTCAGGTATAGCCTCTGTTTCCACGAACAAGAAGATAGTAACTGATGTGTATTGTGAAGCCCGAGGAACCTCTGAATCTGGCAAGTTTGGCTATCGTGTCGGTGACCCTGTCATTGGTAACGTCACCGCGGTTCTGAATGGTGCTCGTGGATACCCTGTGCAGGTTGGTGCTTTTGGTCATCCATTCATCGTGTCTTCAACCGAAATTTCTAATTTGTCTTTAGTACCCTGCAAGCATCGACTTTGACTCGGGTATACCGATAGGTGCCCGGGATGTCGCAAATCGACTTGCGAGCCAAAGCCGCCTCTGCCCAGACCAAACCTTTTCTTTGATTGGGTACTCCCAGGGTGCAATGGTTATACGAGCAGCTCTCGATCTCATCCCCGCAAGCCTCTTCCCTAAGATCAAGTCCCTTGTTTTCTTTGGAGACCCATATTATCAGGATCCTATTCCTGGGGCTCTGACGGCGAAACTGCTCGAAAATTGCGCAACTGGAGACAATGTAAGCTCATGTTAAATTGTGAAACTCACTGAGACTTGTCCTCTAATTTCTGTGTTCTATTCTAGATTTGCAACAGCTCGGGTACCTACTGCCCTTATGGCCATGTCTCGTACACTTTTCCTCAGTGGGTTGAGCTTTCCGAAGCCTTCATTGTTGAAGGATTTGCTGCCTAGATTGGCCTGTTGAGTATTTCTATACCGATTGGGATTGGGGTGGATAGTCGCTGGTGTGGGACATAAATGTATTCTGCACTCTGACATGGTCTTCTATATTGTGTTTGTGATATTCAATTCTAGCGGCACTCACGTCGTTACCTAAAAGAAGAAGAAGAGAACCATCTTCGTGAACGCTGCTGTCATATACATATTCATCAGTTCCTGCTTCGGATATAGACGCAGCCAATACAGTGTGACCATTCCCATTTCTGACCAACTGTTGGCTAGGAAAAAAAGAAGAAGAAAAAAGGAGCACCACCATTTCCTCAAAGTTCCGAAAGGTATCGGTGGTTCCCAGTTCGATAGCTTCCAAAACCACTTCCATGGTCCATTAGGGTCCCAATCCGGTTGGTATGTTGCCATCCATGCTCGATGCACAAATGCAGTCATGGCCCTCTCCACCCATTGACGTTTCTTGAAACAGTACAAGCCGTAAATGATGTAGAAGAGCACACTCATGGAGTTCTCGTCGCCCCAGATCGCTCTGATCAAGTAGCGTTCTACGAAATGGAGTATATCGTAAATGGCCTGACCGATGACTAGCAGCCTGTCCGAATATTGTTCTGGATTTTGGGGACGCGAAATGCTCAAGTCTTGTGGCTCGGAATTGCGCTCGATGATGAAGTTGCCGTTCAGACTGACTGCACCGCATTCGTGCTCTGAGGCCTGTTGAGCATCGCTGGGACTTGTCGAGTCATCGATCTCGGTTAGGCGCAGGGGGCAGTCGAAGTGAAGGAAGTACTTGTTGCCCACAACTCGATTGACGATAAATCGTGCTCCTCGTTCGGTTGATCCATCGCCGAGTACAATGCAAAACACACCTGTGGGCGCAGCAGGCTGCTCGCCATTGGATCTCTGCAGTGCTTCAACATTGTATTTGGTGCTTTTCCCATCCTTCTGATCCGGTAGTAGGACCCGGAAGCGGTCCGATCGATGCGCTGATGACAGCAAATAGAACTTGGGAGCTTGAGCGCCATCTCTGGTCTCGAAGGTGAAACCGGCTGAGCCAAGCTTGAGAATGTGGCTGCCCCTGAAACTCTCAGGGGCTATCTCAAGTGGTATCCAAGCATCCACAGTGCACGCGCCGAGTCTGGCGCAATCAGAAAAGAGAAGCTCAGTCGGAAGCGACTCGAGGCCATAGAAGAGCTGCTTCATCCTTACACCAACGGTTTTACTTTGTGATATGGCATTCGCATTCATGCACGACATATTCATCAATATCAGCGGAATATCTTCGACCTGAGTTGTCGTTCTACATTGGAGGAGAGAGTGAGCTTTGACAAATCTTGCTGCCCTGTCGGCCTGCCTGGCATTAGTCAAAGGCACTTCTCTTAAGAATCGAATAGACGACTAACCGGCGTTCGCGCGTAATCTCTGTACTCTTTGACATGTAAAGAGTTCTTCAGACGTGTAAAGAGTTGATGCCGCACCAAATCGCGGAATGGTTCCGATTCGTCTTGTCGACGCTTGCTGACCTCGTTCTTAGGCTTACTCCCATGCGGAAGTAACTTGCGAGCTGATCGCCTGAAGTTCTCCGGGATCCTATTCATGAGGTATTCCCAGAACTTTTCAAAGCCACCAAGGCCATCATCATGATGCGGCCATAAATTATTGAGGTATGCCAACGATCCGTGGAGTGGGAAAACAATACATCCCGACAGGATGCCCTCTTGCAAAGTCCATGCTCTGCCCATCCAATTTGACGCATATATACATGCCACAACATCTAACAAGTCCTCATCTTGAGGGCTGTAGCAGGTCGGACGTCCACCATTCCAATCGGAAGCCGGGCGTCGACCAGCGTCCAAGGCCTGTAGCCCCTTGTCGAGGACAAAAGTGTGGGATGCCACAGCGTAGATGAGATTCATTGACTCGATGGCTTTGCTTCGAAGGTCAGCGTGTTCGGCAGCTTGAGGTATACAGAAGCTGTCCAGCCAGAAGTATTCGTATACGCGACTCGGCGGTGCGATCTCGCCTGGCCCCTCAGATCGCCAATTTGCGATCCATTCGCGCAGTCCCCAGTCGGACTCGGAGTTGGGCAGACTAGAAAGCAGTTCTTTAAGATATCCGACTTGACATTTGGGTAAGCAGTTCTCAGCAGATCCGAACTGTTGATCAGCCCAGACGTGAGATATTGCGATAAACCTGGAGGATGGCGTATATGGAACCACTTGGAGCTCGGTCTTGCCAAGCGGTGATTGGGTAATCCTGACCAAAGGAATCCCTCCGGAGGCCACTATGGTGTTCACCTTGTCGACCGGGACAGCGACATCTTCACAGAGACATCCATCAGTGCGGTGGAGAGGCTTAGACAACTCGCTGGTAACAAGGCATTTGTCGCTACTGCAGCTCGAGTGATCTTCTGCATTGATGCGAGGTGGCCTAAGTGACGACAGAAAGTAAAATGCCGGGTAAGACATCGGAGATGCATCCAAGAAGTTCAGCCTCTTTTCGCACCAGCCGCTCTTGATCATTCTGCACTTGAGTAGTTTTGTTGATGCTGAGCTTGTGGAAGTCGGGATGAACTTGAGCGTCTTAGATTTGAGTACATGGCCAACAAGATATAACAACATGTGTATCGAGAGGAGAATTTCGGTCAGCTTATCGTCGTTCAGAGAATTCGCCAGGATATCCATGTACATGGCGGATTTCTGTGCGCTCCCGTAGGTCTTTTGCAGTCGAGCCCTCTTGGCTTGGAATTCCGCGGCAGTGAGGCTGTCATCTAGTTTATCCCATCGAGCTTTAAGTTCCCGCCAGTACCATGCCGGAATGCGAATATCAATGGAAGGATGGAGTCCATCCCGGTCAGCGTCTGTGAATTCCTCATGTCTGATGTTTCGACCTAGCGCTTCCGACGCTAGACCGAAGAACAGCCATGATTGAACGACCGAAGCCAGCGTATCACCGAGAGAAAAGCTAGTGGTCTCCTGCCCTTCAGATTCAGCTGCATCAAGCACCCTCGTGAGAATGTCTGAGAAACCAATTTCTCCCGTTATTGGGTATTGGCTGCGCGCTATCAGGGGTGCTCGAATTGATTCCACATTCGTATCCCGTGGATACGGGAAGCAAGACATTTTCGGAAATCACAAGTCTGGTGAGTATAACAAGCAGACATACGATGGAAGACAATGACTCCCCATGTCCAGTCAAGCGAGATAGGAGTACTTTATATCAGATGCTGCGCCCACTTGGAGGCGGTGGCTGGAGCAAGCCACAGCAAGGAGCGTGCAGGAGTGCGGCCTGACTCGACCGTGGAGGGTGATGACGCCCAATGTCTCAGGAGGCAGTGCAGGTGGCAGTGCAGGCGAGGCATGACCGAGCTGAATCGTGCCAAGATTTTCAAAGCACCACGTCACTCGCTGAACTTCTTGTACATTATAGGCCTTGCGGCGCAAGCGATTTATAGGCTTTATGTGCACCCAATGGGGGCGTAAGATCTGGAAATCCCACATTATTGGCAGAGAGATGATATCTGTCGGCATAGATTATCTTATTGTTTAACTGACAGAAGACCGTGTTGACAGACCGAAGCAGAGAAGAAGACATGTTTACCAGTACTATTTACATGCGTGTTGCTTACCGTTCGGTTTCAAGCTTCTCTTGCAGCAAATCTTCCGTCAACCGCCAGAGACGTTCCTGCAAATCCACCTTTTGTGAATCGCTACTCGGCTCTGTCACCTCGCAGTCTGGAACGATATAGGCCCCATCGATCTTCTTCTCAGCGATCTGGTCGCTTGTTGCAGCAAACAATATTGATCGGCAACCCTTATCCACTGGATCGCTCATAAAAGGGCGGACTACCGCCGCCCCAACCTTGCCCAGAGTTCCATACGCATCCTCCGCCTGTTTTTTCTGGTCTGTGTCTACAGCCCCTGGATGTGTCGCATTGATCCAAGGTGCATGTCCAGGCTTCAGACCCAGCTCGCCTCGGTCCTTTCGCCTCTTCAGCGCATGGACAAAGAGAACCAGGGCCAGCTTGGTACGGTTGTAGAGATAGGTTGCTCCGATATCCTGGTTGATCTCTTGCATGTCTGCAAACTGGATGCTACTGGGAGCCATGCGGTGCATCTCCGATGATTGAAAGCATAATCTGCTATTTGGTGTCGCAATGAGTTTCGGCAGCAATGTCATAGCTAGGTGGTACTGTGCAAACACATTGACCTGCATGTGACTGTCGACTCCATCTTTGGTGAGACTGTAGACTCCGACACCAAGTCCCGCATTGAGGATCAAAGCGTCAAGCCGCTCAAGCTCGCTTGCCAGCCTCTTTGCTACTTTGTCCGTGTGATGAAGATCCTCAAGCTCAATCTGGATGAACTCGACTCGAGCGATGTCGCCATATTTCTCGAGGTTCTTCTCTGCATCTTTCAGGTGCTTTTCTTTCTTGCCCAACAGATAGAGCTTCTTGCAATTGTGTTGGAGGAGATGAGCCGAGACGCCGAAACCTATGCCTGCATTGCCGCCAGTCACGACGAACACCCTACCACTCAGGTCAGGAATGTCCGTGTTGGGGTCAAAGGAGTTTCCAATGCTAAACATTGCGTAAAAGAAAAAGGAGAGCTTTTGTCAGATAACGTTGGAAAGAAAAATACTATTGGCCGTTTGAGTGTGAGCTCTTGTATCTTTCTTAAATACCACAGGGAGTGTCGTATGAATGACGTCAAAACAGTCTATGGGTGAGAATTGACCACAACTCTATGACCACTACATTCCCACCTGGCCATGCTCACACCATCAATAATAAGCACTTTTGTCTTGTACTGTTTCGATTGACGTGACTTGAAGAGTGAGAGGCCCTAATTTTGGGGCGGGGATAGGCATTCGGCCAATGTATAAGGCAACTGGACAAGTCTGGATTCGGCTGCAATGACCAGAAATAAGACTTTATTTTGTATTGAGTTGAGTTTTCTGTTACAGTATTAGCACAGCCATCGCCGATGAGAATATAGCATATGGTTCGTCTGAGCTTGAACAAATATAGGAGGCTGGTGGTATGTGGGATTTCCCGTTCGCGTGCCCAATGGGATACAGACCAGCGACTTCGAGGAGGCTCCCCCTGACGATAAAGACGGTACCAAATCAATAGATGACACTTGGCAAAAAAACAAAAGAATCGATTGAGAAAAGCCTGTGGCTGCGGCGGATGTCAAACTTTTCCAGGAGGCTGGTGGTATCATTCCAAGATTGCGAAGATGGTCAGGGTCCAGCGATTTGCCGACAGAGAGTGCATAAATTACAGAGAACATATCATACGGTCGCATGAAATCCATTTCCAGCCACCTGCATGGTACTGCATCCTCCGTAACGTTTCGGCCGCAGTTTTGTACGCTTACCACCTACGCCCAACGGTGTCCAAGAACTAACTGATCGTGGAAATCACGCTTCACTTCATTTAGGCAAATGCCATCCTTCCAAGATTTTGCTGATAAGTTGCCAAACATTCATTGGTTGCAGCTGGATGTGTATGTTCTGGGCGGTTGAGGGGTAATCTATCCCTGTTGACTTGCCTTCTCCTCACCAGTCTTACCAAGCAACACCAAGCAACAAACATCGCATCCTATCTTCATTTATCATCGATTGCTCTTTGCCATATCAACATGTCTTCTGCCGTAACAGCCAGAGAAGAATACGAACACGCATCAAAGACATATGACACCATCACAGAAATTTCCGGCGGGGTTCTGGAAGGGCAGCTGATCAGCATTGCTCTGGGGAACGTGGAGGGGCAGTCTGTCCTGGATCTTGGTGGAGGCACTGGCATACACGCGCGCCGAGCTATCGATGCCGGGGCTAAGATTGTCGACATCATCGACATCTCCCCCGAAATGATGAAGATCGCCAACGATGCAGAAGCAGCGCTTGGGCGTGAAGGCCGACTGCGGTGCTTTGAAGCAGACGTCTCAAAGCCGCTCGATCACCTTGAGCTTGGCCAATACGATGTTGTCATGGCGAACTGGGTGTTTGATCACGCCGGAACAATAGAGATTCTGGAAGGAATGTGGAAGAATATTGCCGCGTATCTCAAGCCCGGCGGCAAGTTCGTTGGCGTTCGCGTGGCAGACCTGCTTAGTCCAACGGTTCAAACCAACCAATACGGTGTCAGCTTCGACAACTACAGAGAGATACCCGGGGGGTACAATTACACTGTGACAGTTCACTCTGATCCCATATTCGCGTTTGAGGCTGCATCTCTGCGGATTAGTTATGGTGGGTCGTTTGAACTCCACGAGAAGTACGGATTGGATGCCCATCTTGTGCCGTATGAGAGCACTGAAGTGTACAAGAAAGATCCCAAGTTTTGGGAACCATTTATGAAGAGCCCATACCTGGCGGTCGTTCTCGGGACGAAGAAATAGACGCTTTCTGTGTTCTATTCTATCTTAGTTTTAAGATACACACCTGGGATAACATTTGTGGGCAATGTGAATCACTTGGTCTGCAGTTTGGTCTATCATGTTGGCCGAATAGTTGAAAATTTGTACTGACACAAGTAAGGAATTTATTGCTACCGTACAACTCTTCCCACCCCATACATCGTGGACTCGTATCTAGACAAATCAGCTGCCCTACTTGCGAAGCTTAATCTCTATGAGGTTCTGGGGAGAATTAGGGATATCTGATATGTAGGTTATTTCCAACCTCTTGTCAACCTTGGCTATCAAGGCTTTCCAGTCGTCCAAACTTCGCTCCATGGAGTTAAAAACTGCCATCATCTGAAGATCAGCACCAGCCAGCACATGTGCAGGCATCTTAAACGGCAGCTCGGTGACATCAGGGGGCGCAATGGAGTCGAAAAGGAGAATGTGTGATCCTTCCTCTTCCAGGCGAGGGACCAGGTGGCCCAGGATCTGGCAAGCATACTTGTCCGACCAGTCATGCAGAATGAACTTCAACATGTACACGTTGCCGCGAGTATCCTGAGGCTTCAGGAAGTCATGCGGTTCGAAGCGGATGCGGGACCTCAGATCATCTGGCACGCGTTCATTGAAGCCGCTTTCTGTTTCAGGCATATCTTGAACAATAAAGTTCAGGTTAGGGAATTCCTGTGTAAGGAGGATAGCATCGTGCCCACTCGAGCCACCCATCTGAAGCAATCAAGTCATTAGTGGCATACTGGCGACGGAATCGGAAATCTTACATCGACAATGGTGGACTCGCCCAGAGCCTTCCAGTCATATCCAGTTTTGAGGATTTCCTCAACCCTGAATCCGGCAAAGCGAGAGGCTGCCTGCATAGCTTGGGTGAACATGGTTGCTCGGTGGTTGCTCGGCTTGCCATCTACTTGGCGATTGATATAGTCCCAGAAGGACTGTGGCTCATCAAGTCGATCCAAATTGGCGACTGTGAAGGCAGTTTCGATCAGGTCCTCCGCTGCTTCTGTCTTGCCTTGACTGAAGCGACTCAGTGCCTCAGAAAGGTGTGCCGACGCAGGTCTACCCTCCTTGAGGTGGTGATGGAACCAAGGGTTGAAAAGCGGCTGTCTGACAGGTGCAGCAGAGAAAGAGGTGTGCTTGACATGATCAGGCTTCCCAGGAACTGGGGCAAAGAGCCGAATGACAAAGGCGTATTTTAGAATACGGCGAACGATACTGACGGGAAGGTTGACCTTGGAGGCAATCTCGCTGAAGCTGGCAGAGCCATCGAGTGGGACTGCGTTCCAGAAGTCAAAGTCATTCAAGATTTCCATGACGGATGCATCATAATTGAGCTAGGTTGGCAGTTAGGAATTGGCAGGCACATGAATAGCACATGGGGGTAAACTGACAAAGAGAGGCCCAACGAAAGACGCCTCAGTCGGTCCGAGGGCGAGTCGGTGCATATCGGCGGCGGCGTCAATAAGTTGCATTTGCAGGCCGACGATTTCTGGGACCTTGGGGTATTCTACTAGGCCATCAAGCTCGAATGACGGGCTGGCAGAGCCATTCTCCTCCAGTTTTGCGGACAAAGCTTTGGCCGTCTGAGAGATGGTCTCAGCCAGCTTGACAAGGGCGGTGACGTTATCTGCCATGATAAAGACTTGGTTACAGATGGATGATAGAGGAGAAAAGTGTGTCGATGCTGGTAGGTCTACCTATCCCTTTAAGTGTGCGAAGGCGACCCTTATGTATTCGACCCACATACCCCTCAATTTAGACTGGTACAAGAAGTAACTTTGACCCTTTCCCTATAAAAGACATGCATAATGTAGCTCTATGTACTGGGAAAGAATGCTAGGACTTCTATTATAGCTGAATTTTCTAGGAAACTGAAGTTACTATTTTTTTCTGTATTTTTATTGGTTAAAAACCCTGTCCGTGACCCCAAGGTCGCCTTCGCACACTTAAAGGGATATACGTCTGACCTCCAAGCAACACCCTATCACTGACAGTGCACAGTCCCTCAGCCATAGGCATCTATGCGTCTTGCCTCACTCCCAGACTGCCCTGTTGGCGGCTAGCTGGGCTGCTGGGGTAAATAAGCACTAATTAATAATGCATGCTTCCTTCTTGTCGGGCAGATGCTAGGAAGTGGTGCAAGGAAACCCGGTCGGATGTTTGTCTAGTACCGTTGATTGGAAGCTCATCATGGCTCCGCTAGCAGGATGACTGGGCCTTTCGACTAGGAGCCTACAAGTAGTATGAATCCTTCCAAAATCCATGGTGCCCAGGCTGTTATCATGGGGCATGCCTGAACTTGGATGTTTAGACGATCGGCCGCTTCAGTTTCTGCAACAAGCCGGGATTGCATCGACCGCTGACTGATCATCAAACATTGATTTGCTATAAGCCTCCACAAAGTCGCTGATCAGGCATGGTTATCTCATCAGTTGTTAGAGCTCCCTGTACGGAGGACTTCTCTCTGTCAAGAATGAAGCTAATGCCATCTCCTAGCAGGGTCAGGAGCAAGGACGTACGTGCCATTCCCGGGTTTGCACAAATGCTTGATTACTCACAATCCATGTCCGCTCCGGCATCATGTAGCCGAGCAACGCGCCAGTTCCCACTAAGCGCAGTCGCGGGCGCAGCTGAACATTTGCCCCTCACTTCGTCTGCCCGACAGCAAATGAAGGCGTGGTGAGAATGCACCATAGACGGCTTGTACCATTCCGAAAGGTGGCCAATAGTTACCGCGTTGGGACCGTGAGACAAGTCGCTCGTAGCTTCTACACCAATTTGGCTCTTCATCGAGGTCCATTTACAAGGTCGACGACTACTCACAGCATTGAACAATCTGCCTCATGAATGAAGCGGCTTGTCATCCACACAAATAACAGCTCGCCGTTCCTAGACCAAATGAAACATGCCTACATATGTTACGCACGCTAGACTGACTGGTTTGGGGTCTGATCATAGGCCTCCTATGTCTCTCAACTCTCGCCAGGTACGAGACGAGATAGTCCGAGTCAGCCGCTACGCAGGGTAGCAGATGCACTGTTATTAGGCTCTGATCTCATTCATTATTACATAGGTTGTTATGACTGACAGAATCTTCTCTATCTGCCCGTCTGCTCGACATAATATACCGTGACCAAGGAGCCGCAGCCATATCTTATGAATCAGGGGATCGATCGCCGCCTTCCTCCTCGTCAGTAAATATTCACCAGCATTTATATTGCGCCCAGTTTCCATGCTCAGTCAAGCCCAAATGAGACCATCTAAGTGCCAAAATCGCTTCTCCGCCCGACGGCACAATCCCGAGCGTGAAGAGCGCGAGGCGGATTTCTCGACTCCCAAATGCTAAGCCATAGAAACACTACACAGATCGGCCGACTGCGCATGAATGACTAATTCTTGGTCCAAGACGCATACAGAGCATGATTTGACCTGGGACATGTCGACGCAGCCGGTTGCAAAGCCGGCCCGTTAGCCGTCCATAGCAAGACAAGCGACGCGGCGATTCGGCAAAAAGGCTCCTTTCTATAACTGAGGTTCTGTAGCTGTCTCTATTGGGTAGAAGTTGGTCCAAGGCCTGTCGGATGCCCAGATATGTCCTTGAATTGGGAGTCACATAACGTGGCATGGTTGCATTGCAGGACGGCGACGCGTCATGTGGGATATTGCCCAAATTACCGTGTTACCCCGAGTTCCGCGGTTCCGCGGTTCCGCGATTCCATGATTGTTGCGTGGTGATAAGTCTTTCTTCCTGAGACTCGCCAAAAGTCGGATGGCGCATGCGATATTATCGCTCTGGATTCAGTCGTGGGGGTAGTCTGTGAGCTTGAGCTCTGCCACAGAATGACTTACCCAACATTACCAAGAGAATATTAAATTGTCAAAGCCACCCAGGGGAATCGGTATACTATGGCGTGCAGGCAAACAACACGTGCCTGTAAGCAATGCTATGGATAGAATTTCACCTATCAGGGTGAATCAAGTAGATCTTGATGGAAACGCGGAAAGTCGGAGTTAGGGTCTACAGTTTAGATATGTTTCCAATCTCCATCAGGGTGGTGGCGTCCAGGAATAAAGGCACCTGAGAGATAATCAGCGGTCCTAGGCCAAGATGAGCCAGCGGATGCTGCTCCGTACTTCTACAATAGGCATTTTATGCCCAACAGGGTCCTTTGATATCGGCAATGCATCCGGAGTGCTACTCTCCGAGATTCGGGGAAACCCAATGATAGCCATCCAATTACAAATGTATTCGCAGTTTTCTGCCTGACCTACGGGCGTTTGCATTGCTACCATTGTCTGCAAAAGTAAATGTCGCTTGAAGCGGCAATCAATTCGTGCCAAAAGGTGTGGTGTGTGGCGGCGCTGTTTCTCAATCGGTGTCGCGTCCCTACTATCCTTCAGTCTGAGATAAGTTGCCTGATTGGCGCCTAGAATATGGATACTGCAGACGGACTCTTCAACTGGCCGAAGCGCCGTGATATCCGTGAATGAACAGCCAATATGTATTTGCGGTTCAAGACATATAGCCTGGTGTGCAGTCAACATGGACAGTTGGCCTTTTCGCTCTTTTTTCTCTTCTTTCCGTAACATCCACAGCCCACAAACCTATTGGCCGGCTTAAGAATGCGTTACTCGGCTTTCATCTTTCTGGTGGCACCTGTTATTGCCCTTCCCTCTGTGCTTGAGGCACGCTCGGCGCCGATTCGGCCATGGAAGCCAGCAGGGGAAACGGACTCCCGCGGTCCATGCCCGATGCTTAACACTCTCGCCAACCATGGTTACATGTAAGGGTGCGTCTACTTTGACTCTGAAGGAAGACTAACGAAAGCGTCCAGCAACCACAGTGGACGCAACATCACGGTCGAGAATATTGCCGACGGCATTTTCGCCGCCACAAACTGGAGCAGAGACTTTGGCCTTATTCCAGGAAGGGGCGCCTTTGCTGTTCTCGGAGGCAAGTCGGCCATTGATCTAGAGGAATTGAACAACCGCACCGCAGGAATCGAGCGGCCGGCCTCACTTGCGCGCGCAGATGACAGTAACACTGTGATTCCAGCGCGCGTGCAGACTGTAATGGACGACAGCGCCGACCCAAAGTATATTACAGTTGAATCCTTTGGACGCACCCGTGCACGCCTCGAGGCAGTCTCTCCTCTGACACCTGCTCAGCAGAACCCTGCGAGGGGCGAAGCCGCTTTTGTACTCATGTTAACGGCTGATGGAGAGGTCCCGGAATCTAATTCTGGCTTCAACTACACCACGCTCAAGGCATTCAAGGATCGCGCGTACATGTTTCTCTCGCAGGAAAGACTGCCAGTCAGTCTGGGTTGGAAGCCTTCCCAGCGCCTAGTCCAATTTGCCGATATCTCCCCTATCAGTGCTGCTATTGCGGCAGCGCAACAGGCAATCGTTGAAGAGGAAATTTGATGGGACACGGGCTGGGAGATCGTCTCTATCGTTATACAGGTTCGGGTGTTATGGCACGAATTGGATTACGGTAGCTAAGAAATGCTATCGGTCTACATATATCTACCCTCACTTGCAGGACTTGGTGGCAGTGGCCCGGTTGTCCAGTTTGTAGGTATATCTCCTAGCACAAACTCCATAGTTCCCCCGTTCTCAAATACGTCAGCCCATGCCAACCAGGACTTGTTCCAGTCCTCGCCATTCACCTTCATGGACTGTACATAAAACCTCTCCTCAGAGCCCCCCGAAGAGCTGATATGGAGCTCCTTGCCCTCTGCCAAATGGATAGTGAGATCTTGGAACCATGGAGAGCCAATCAAGAAGGTTGTCTGTCCTGTCAAGGGGTAAAGACCAATCATGTTCCACAAAAGCCAAGATTCCATGGCTCCTGCATCACTGTTGCCTGGAAGCCCGTCAGGTGTAGGTCGGTAATAGCTCTTGGCTACATGCCGACTCCGACGCACGGAGAGATCCTGACGATTCACAAAATTGTACAAGTAAGGTGTGCCGAAGCTGGGCTCGTTGCCCGGGTTGAACATGGTGTTCCCAAACTGGGCATTGCCATCGATCAACCCTGGAGTGAATAGCTTCTCCAACCGGTCGATGAACCTGTCGCGACCGCCCACCAGTGAGACAATCTCAGCAATGTCATGGTGTGCGTTAAAGGAGTACTCCCAAGGTAGGCCTTGGTAATAATAGTCTCCCCAGTAGCAACCCCCGCACGACATAGGGTCCTGGTCCAGAAAATCATCGAGGTCGCGGGGACCGAGGAATCCTGTATGACCCAAAGCTGTCATGTTGGGGTTCCACTGGTTTCGCCAGTTGCGAGATCGCACGAGATATTTTGCTGCCGCTGTCGCATTATCGAGGCCATGGGCAACCTGGGAGAGCGCAAAATCGTTTGCCGCATACTCTATGGCACGACTGACTGATCGGGTGAAGTTGGGTGTGATGAAGCCGTGCTCAATCCAATCAGGAAGAGCTCCGCGCCCTTCCTTGACCGACCCGGAAGGATCCCGCGAGTCATCATCGTTTGGTGGTGTGACTTCAGCGTTCTTCACCATGGCGGCGAAGCCATCGTTCCAGTCTATCTTGCCGCGGACTCCCTTTACAAATGCATCGGCCATGACGTTGTCTGAGTTTGAACCGCCCTGCACAGCACCATTCCAGTTCGAGGAGCGAGCATCGCTAACGTAGCCTTCGTGTCTCCAGACATCGATGAGCGAGCGAATAAACTCTTCATATGCTTCGGGTTGCAAAACATGAAGGAGGGAAGTAGTGCAGCGGAACGAAAATAATGTTAACATGCGAGCACAGCTTCCAATGCAGGGCCAACTTACTGTGTCCCAGAATGTGAAGATATCGTCATAATAGGGCTCTGATGACTCCCAAAGAGGATTCTCTCCAGTCTTGTTAGTCGGTAGAAGGCTCGTAAAGTACATGGCAGTGTACAACTGTGTCTTCATGGTTTCATTTGTGTCTGTTGTCGTAAATTTGGAGAGAACATCGGTATTCCATGCCGATTTGGTCATGTCTCGAACAGTCTCAAGAGATGTTCCGGCTGGTATCTGCTCTTGGATGTTTCGACATGCCTGTTCTGAGGATATAAAGGACACGCCGACTCTTGATTGAACGACAGTGTTCTTAACAAAGAACACAGCTCCCAAGCGCGCTTCTGCAGATTCATATGTCGTTTTGTTGCCGTACTCAACAAGCACGTCACTGGTTCTCCCGTCACTAAGGAAAGTTTGGTAGGCCACTGGGGTATCAAAATAGCCACAAAAATAAACACGCCAGGGTGCAGCACGGTTCCATCCCTAGTTTCTGTTAGATGTTGAAATGTCCGTAGTGGCGGGTACTTGCGTTGTCGTATATACCATATCCTTCGTAGTGGATTTGCTCATCGTCTTCCTTGATGTCGATTTGACCACCAAGATAATTCTGCCCAAGACCCTGGCCGCGATACGAGGGCAAGACGTGCGATACATCGACCACAATGTTACGATCCATTGTGCCGTTCGGAAAGGTGTATCTGTATAGGCCTCCTCTCGTCCTTGCAGCGAGTTCAACAACAATGCCTGATCCAAGCGAGCTGCGATAGTAGCCTACTTCAGTTACATCCGGGCTTGCTCTCGTATCGTGTAAATTGTCAAGAGGGTTTGTGATGCTGCCAATGAGGGGGAGCTGTGACACCACACCATACTTGGGAGCGCCGCCTGTGCCAGATTCATGAAGCATAGAGAATCCGGTGAAATTGCCGTTTGGCTGGTATCCAGAATAGCTGTCCGCACCATTCTCGAGGTCAGGCCCAAGTTTGACCATGCCCAGCGGCCATGTCACGCCCGGGAACGTGTTGCCGCCGTCGATGGAGCCAGTCTTGGACATAGTTAACTAGGGCAACGAAGCTGACAACCAAGAGGGGCACTTACATCTGTTCTCACATACTTTGTCAAATCCTCGGATTGGCCAGAGGCAACACATGCCACAAGAAATAGTGCCCAAACCAGCATGATGGCATCTGCTTTCTTGATGACTTGAGGATCAGGCCTTGGGCTAATAATTGTTGAATCTGCCACGCTTCTGGTGGCCAGACAGATGTCAGTTTATAATCATGGAGGAGTCCAAACTCGGAAGGTCGAATGTCCAGAGCGGGGAATCCGAAGGCGTAAGGTGACGTTTCGGTGGGGTTCGTGTGCGAGGATGGAACGTGATGGCAATAGAGAAGCTGAATGGTCTGGTCAAGGAGTCGAAGAAAGGAGTCTGTTTTTTTCTTGATGTAATTGCATGCCAAGGATAGCGATGACGTGGGACATTTAGTGCTGATCTGACGAGGCTAGCAGGGTATGGGTAATCCTCCTGATGATCACTTCATGCCTTTTCGTTCAACAGGCTACAGGGGATTTTTTTCGATGCAAGAAAACACCAAACACTGAGAGGGTAATATATTGGAGTGTCTACTCTATTCTGAACAACCTTTCCTCCACATCTCCATTCCTGAGCACCTCACCATGCATAAACCCGTGGCAATATGCCTCGCCGACGTATGTGTATAGCCCAGGGCTTGTCTGGTTGGGGCGCAGAACTATTGGAGTTGATAGTCCCATAAGTATGACTACCATGTCGTGGAGTTGTGCACGTCGAGGAACAAGCCCTACGTGGCCTGCAGCTGAAGCAAATACCCTTCTCCCGATATGTCTCTGCAAGACAATTTCTAGTAGACTTAGATCGGGGTCGTGTGTGCCACCAAAAACGCCATAGTAAAGCGAGTCCTCCCCTATACACCCAATGAATGGCTTGGTAAGGAAAAACTTGTAGCACCAAAAAAGATGGCGGAGCTCTGTAGTGAGACGGCTGAGCCAGTATATCACGAAGGCCTGGAGACCCCCGAGGTACTTAAACCAGCCCCGGCCATTACTTTGTGTTTCCAAGGATAAGGAATAATAAGCCTTGCCTAGACTCATCAAGCTTTTCCTTCTTTTGGACATGATGGTCGGCAGGACATCCAAGCTCAACCGAAGTTCCCAGAGATGACCGAGTAAGCATTTTCCATCAATCAGCCGTCCTAGAAGGCTTTTCTCCCGCGTGAGAGACAGCCCATGACCGCCTGTTGTAGTAAGCCAAAGAGCCTCGCCCAGGTCAGATGTCGACGGTATGCTGGCAGACGCGGACTTTGCGGAAACCCACTCGCAAAAATCGCGGACTTCTCGAAAGAAGTTAAAAGCAGTCCTTGGAAGTACGCGAAAGGAAATCTCGTCTTGTGGACGAAGCTGCCTTGGGTGTGGTGGCATTTCCATGATGCAAGTGCCGATTTTGGTAACCTCGCAAAGCACAACACCCTTGACAGTCATGACATAGGGGCTGGTTTCATCAATCACAATACTCACGGATGTGTCTTCTGGTACGTTGCCGGCGGAGAACATTGGTTTCACGCCTGTCATATAACCGTGTGGCACCTTTAAATTTGCAGACCAATCCGGCACCCAAGACGGCAGTCCTTCCAGCTTCGTGTCTCCAGGCCGAGAGAGAAGGAGGGTGTCGATTGCCGGATCGATGGCAAGGCGAGTGTAATGAGTGAATATCGTTTTAGTGGGCAGGGAGTAATCAGGCATGAGGCTTGTCGCAACCACATCATCAAGATTGGCGAGCCCCCTCAAGGCGTAAATATAGTCACGGGGGTTTGTCGCCTCAAGTCGCGCCCACTCTCCTGTCTCAAAAACGTCGACGTTGAACCGTGTCATGAGGCTCGTGAGTGGCCGAAGCTGATGCCGCTCTCCTTTGTGTGAGCTGAAATGAAACCTCTCCAGAAGGATACGCGTGGCGAGAATACCCGTGTTCAATGCCCTGTGCTTATACTCAAGTTCCTTGTTCGAACTCTGTGGTTTTGGGACCACTTCCTCTCCTAGCTCTTCCAAGGTCGACGCGATCCTCTGAAACGTTGCCATCATTTCGAACGCTTGTACTGAACATCTCCGATGCCCACAAACCAGCACCATCTCGCGACCGACACAAGCTTCCTGGACAATCCACACGCGGCGGAACCAGCGGCGGAAACAGACCTCAGTCATGCCTCGGAATGGAAAATTCTGCCAGCATTTTCTAGCAAGAGTTACCATGCTATCCAAATCGCTTTGCAGCTGTGAATCCTTTTCCACCCCGCGGGTCCCTTCCAGCGAGGTTCTCATGACTGCCGTGGCTCTATCCGGTTGCTCGATCATCACCTTGAGTTGCTCGTTGTCCGATATCTGTGGAATCCAGTCGAAGAATTTGTCGGTACTCTCAGTCGCCACGTCTAACCACGCCACGACGCACGAACAGGATCCATAAATTTCGCCCATCAGGCTGACCTGCTGGCTTTTCTCATCCAAACTCTCCTGCCTGTCGCCTTGGTCGATGCAGAGTTGATCGACGAACAACGGGCGCATTTGGTTGCCAGATTTCAGGTGCCATAATGCAACAGATAGAGATCTCGAGATGGGAAATTTGTAGATATCCCCATCCAGTTCTCTGATTAGCACCCACTCATTCGTGGCAGGGGGGCAGGATGAATAGAGCCCTCCCAACAGTACGAAAGAGCCTCATAGTCGCCGCAATGGTCGAGGTCCTCAGTGGTGATGCGTCCACATAGTAGGCCATCGAAGTTGGGATACTTCTGACCTTTGGATCCAGTCTTCACTGTTTCATCGAAATGGAAAAGTCGGAATGACCTCGTGTTTGGCGGAAGTCTGTTGTGAACATAGATGGGTAGGTCTTGGAGAGCGCGAGAAACCTGGGTCCCAAAGAAGTTGAATCCCATAGGCATGGCTGTTATTCTATCTTCCAGCGCGGTTGTTGGAGGAGTTGAAAGGATCAATTGCCATGGTGCTTGTTCCACGAACTGATTCAGCCTCACCAATTGTGCGGGGTGCGGCTGAACTGCTTCGCTTATTTGCCTATCACCTGGCCGTTCCCTGATATTTACATATATGCCAGTTTTAGACACGCAAGGGCTAGAGCCGACGAACGGTATGTACACACATCGAGGCCAGTCTGATAACCGTAGGTCCCCCCGACTGCATACGCTTTTGCTGCCGCTGCCGCTGCTGCACCCCCTCATTGTTCTCTGGCTCCGGCTAACGGGAGATGTCAATTGTATGCTACAGTCTGACGATCCTTTCATTGTTTGATACTGTTCTTTGGTCCTGCAGGTAGCAAGGCCACTATTGTTCGTATATACTATTGTTCTTTTTTCCACACTGGACGCACCTACTACATCATATGCTAGTTTTAGACTAGACTTTCTCTCCTTCTCCTTCTTTCTCTACTTTACCTTTGTCTTCCTCCACAGACATGGCTCATGGGGTCTAAGGTCTAGCCATTCAACAGAGGCAGAGACATTGTCGCTGGTGTCGGCTGTCAGCACATGGGCAATAGGTGAGAGGCTTCCTTTGGAAGTTGGTTGAAGGGATGTCAAAGAATAAAGGGTGCGCGACCGCAAGAATTTGATTTTTATTCTCCGTCGGACTTTGGTGAAAAGATTTCTTGGCTGGGTCATCGTGGCAGAAGACAAGCCCAAGAAAGACGATACAGATGATGAATGAGCCATCGCAAGTGGGAAGGCTTGGTTCTGCATATCTGGGATTCCCGACAGCAATTTCCACATTTCGATGTGCTAGATAGTGTCAACTCTTCTCGATCCCTGTAATAAGGTCTTCACCGATGCCGGAGGAATCTAGGAGTTTGCCCTCGGCTATTACGGCAGCTTGGCATGGATCAGAGATGTTGCCAAGACCTGTTACCAACACATGTAAAGAGCGATGGAAGCATTATGCGTACTGTGCTTGTTTATGGATTGAAACTCTTTCTCTCGGCGCTCATTTTACAGCAGTGATTGCTGCATTCGTGTCTCTCCGTCCAATTCGCCAAGAGAAGAGCAATTGACAATGTCTTCAACTCACGGTCGTGAAGAACTTGTCATCGAACAAGCCAGTGATAGCATCGCTGCACAACCCGAATCGCCGGTCTTGTTCCCTGAGCCGCTGAATCCGAATGAAAATACCCTCTCGAATGGGGAGCTTGAGGACCAGGCTACTCGGCTTCCCTTCATTCGTCTCATGGCTGCATACCTCTGCCTGTGTTTGTGTTACTTTACGTCGTACTTGGACATGAACTCAGTCACTACTGCGCTGCCTACCATCTCCGATGCTCTCGATGCTGGCAACTCTATTACGTGGGCGGGAACGGCCTATCTTCTGGGCCAAACTGCCTTTCAACCTATGTATGGACGTCTCTCCGACATCACGGGGAGGAAGCCCATCCTGCTTGCGTCGGTCTTCTGCATTGCCTTGGGCGATCTCCTATGCGGCTTTGCACGCAGTGCTCACTGGCTGTACCTATCGCGGGCTTTGAGTGGGATTGGTGGCGGCGGCATCAGCTCCCTGGTGTCTATCATCGTCAGCGACCTTCTTAGCCTCAAAGATCGCGGCAAGTACCAAGGGATGATCAGCCTGGCTATTGGTGCTGGCGGTATGACTGGGCCGTTTATTGCCGCCAGTCTCACCAGTTACAATCAAGGTTGGAGATGGGCATTTTGGATCCCTGCTTGTTTGGCTTCGCTATGCCTTGGTCTTCTTGTTTTTCTGCTGCCACTAAAGCCGGTTACAGGCAAGTGGGAGTACAAGCTCAGACAGATTGATTGGTTGGGCATCGCAGCCTCAATCGCTGGTATTGTCCTGTTATTGGTAAGGCCTCACAAGGTTTGTCCAAGTCCATGACTAACTCGTGCAAATAGGTGCCCATCAACTCCGGGGGTAGTCTTTGGCCATGGCGTAGTGCATTGACGATCCCGATGATCATCATTGGCGGTCTTTGCTTCATATTTTTCGTCTTCTATGAAGGCTACGGCGCAAGCCTGCCCATCATGCCGTGGCGTCTGTTTCGAAACCGGTCGCGAGCCATCTTGCTGACGCAAGGGATACTCCACGATTTCGTCTGGCAGTCCACCTTGTACTTTATGCCCCTCTACTTCCAGACAGTCCGAGGCTATACGCCCTTAGAGAGCGCCACGCTTATCCTTCCATTCATCGCGGCCCAGAGCATTGCAGGCGCGTCCTCTGGCCCAATTATGTCCAGGCTTGCAAGGTAAGAAGCACGGTCCTTGGTGGGCGGGAGCTCACAGCATGTCTTGTTCCAGGTACGGACCGGTCCTCAAAACCGGGTTTTTGGTTTGGACAGTTGGCACTGGACTGAAGCTCGTCTTCTCTCGAACCACGCCACTGCCCGTCTATATCGTTGTCTTGTCCATTGAAGGTATTGGGGTAGGATTGGTGCATCAGCCAGGTACTTTCCAATTCTCTGTTTAGCACGGCTTTGATACTGATCGATTTACAAGGTCTTGTTGCTCTCCAAGCCTTATCTAAGACAGAAGACCGCGCAGTAGCAACATCAACGCGAAATCTTCTTCGTTCACTAGGTGGCGTGGCTGGAGTTGCAATATCGACGGCTGTACAATATGCCGTCACCACATCGGCTTTGACGTCGACAATTCCTCCGCATCTGAAGAATGAGATAGAGCAAGGCCGTTGGAAGATGAACGACCCAGAGACATCTATCTATGATGGTACAGTTCTTGATGCACGGATGAGAGGGTTCCGCATTGTGTTTGCTTTACTCCTCCCATTCATGGTTTTGTGTTCGGCAGGAAGTTTCTGCGTTCAGGGCAAAGTCTTGCGAGGCGACGTAGACCAATCGGATGAACGCCCAGCAGAAGAGAAGCAGGCCCAACCACCTGTCAAGAGGTAGTACAGAGCATCACAGTTGAGTTGGCGTGATATCTGCAATCGCAAGGATGGTGGAGATTTACTGTGGCAGGTGCACGTCAAGAGTGGTTTCAAAAGAGGAGTAAATGGATGCTCGGTTGGCTTCTGTTAAGCTTGAATGATAGGTAAGTACAAAAAATGCTTCATGCACAAGTGCAGAGCATTGATAAAATGTAAAATTGAAGGTAAAGCGGTATGCCAGTACTGGCCTCCGCCACTCATGTGTAACTAGAACCAACCCCTCCGAAATTTACACCATTCCCTTACGGGGGAGACAGGACGTTGACAGTGCAGGTGCCCTGGCTGTTGTATGCCTCAGTAGCAACGATCTGGTAGTAGTGGTTGCCGAGGTTCATGCCAGCAGCGGCCCAAGCACTGAAGACGGCGCTCATGTTCACGGAACCAGAGGTGCGGTGGTTGCGGCGCTGAGAGATTAGTCAAGTTCAAGTTACGAGGAACCAGATTGGTTACTTACAACAGCCCAGTACTGAGCAAAAGTCTGGGTGCCATCGATGGATGGGGCGTTGTAGCGCATGCTGTGAAGGATATCGTAGGTCGCTCCGTCAAGGACAACCTCTCCGCGCTTGGTGGCTCCAGAAGCCTAGAAGCGATTAGATCAACAGAAACGGCTTCAAAGAAAAATTGCTTTGACTTACGGGGTTGTACTCGCCGAAAGCCTCAAGGACGTAGTACTCAACAAGAGGGCTTCGGGTCCAGCCGTAGATGGCAAGGTACTACGTCTCAGTTAGCCTGTCTTCTCATTGTAGGCACGAGTGTCAATGGATGGATGACTCACGCTGTTGCCGTTGTTGACGGGCCTCCAGTCGGCCGTGTACTGGATGGTACTATTATTAGAGTGTCAGCCGGTAGTCGTGCCGGATCTTCTAGATCTTCATTACCGGCCAGTTCCAGGGTTCCATCCCTTGCCTCCGACAAGGTTGCCGCCGCGCTGCCAGGTGACAGTGTAGGAGCCGCCGTTGCCGTTGACGTAGCTCACGGGGGAAGCGCCATCAGACCACCACGAGAAGAAGTAGCCGTTGTGGGTTCCCTCCTGGTTGGGAGTGACACCGCTCTGGCGAACCTCGACAGGTCCGGCAGAGACGCCAGTGAGGAGGGCAGCAGCCGCGAGAATGCTGGAGAAGAGCATCGTGATGAGAACTTGCTTAGCTTTGCAGAAAAGTGGAAAGCGTGGCTAGGAATGGTGAGGACTGTGGTGATCAGCAAAAGGATCTTGAGGTTGAGGGATGTAGATCACTTTTATATCCATCGCAGGGTGCCGAGCAAATCTCCCATAGCTCCAGGGGCCACAACGTCACGTCTCCAGTCGAGGCCCATTTTGTCCAAGCTTTCCTTGATTGGATGCCTGGTCGATCATTGCCGTGTCGACCACGGGGCGGAAGCTCCAAGCCCGAAACAATGCGCTGAGCAGGGCAATGATCGTGGCCCAGAGTCCACGACTTCAGGCTAAATCTATCAGAAACGCGTCGGAACATAAAAGGGATCGACAACGCTCTTTTATTACAGTAATTCAGGCTTTGATCAGCATTCACCATGTAACCTCATGATCCAATCGGCGGCTGCATAAAGGGAGCGTCTACTCACATGGCCATTCAAGCAATGCATTGGCAGCAGCCCATGAGTGGCGGCTAAATGAATTGGACATCAGGCTTAACCTCCGAGCCAAGAAAGACAAGATTCTAAAGACTGTTCTCTCGTGACGGCCTCATCCGAAGTCCAAACCATTCACTTCTTGCATCATGAACGGCTTCAACCCCAATCCATGGTCGGCGGGGTCTGGCCCCTCTCACAGGGGCGCCGAGTGGTCCCGTGGATAATTAAGGGCAAGAAGACAGGTGATTCCCCGCTCTGGCCAGTCCAGCCCAAAGGTATACGCATCCTGGCGGGCAGAAGTGTCCTTGACGTCTGCCACACTCATCATCCAAGACTGCCATACGTAGGCATTATCAGTCTCGGCGTCGGACTGCATTGATGCCAAGATGCGAGATGCGCTGTTCCAAGACAACATCAGGCACAACGTATGTACGCCCACTACAGGGTATATCCCTTCACCGCGTGGGGCTTTGTTAGCCTCATTGGATCTTGAAACATCCGCCTTAATCTCAGTCCTGGAAACTTTTGCAAAGTCCACTGGCTGTTTGTAGTTAGGCAAATGGGGCGGCAATTTGCTGTTCCTCAATTTCTTTCAAGCAAGGAGAGAGAAGTCTGAAGTAGTGGCAAGGCTCCCCTGGTTTCCCTTTCTGTAACACACCAAGGAGATTTCTTCAAGGCTGACTAGCATAACGCTTCTTCCGCTATCAGGATTCACTTGGTCAGGATAAGAAAAATTGGAGGAGTAGACATGGTAGAGACAATGGCCGATAGCATTGCTGGAAACGTTTCGATGATGTAGCGAGCTCTACACATCAAAATTGCCCAAAGCCTGTTATTCTTGTTCTCAACGATTCTGATACGTCCAACACGCCACCATGACGCTTCTTGGGCTGCCCACCGAATAACCAGCCGGGGGCTTGCCAGATTGGGTAGATGAATGTCGAAGCCTCAAATTGGTATGCGTCTTGTCAAGGCATGTCAATATCTGCTTGAAGTCAAAGGCGCCTGTTGATAGGTCCGTTGGCAAGTAGATGCCTTGCTTTTGCAACCCCATTGTGACCATTCCTGAGCCACTCATGAATTTAGCCTAAATGGATTTGTTGCAATATGCTTTAACGTGATCTTTTGTGGCCAACATAGTGTAAGCTTGACCTCACTTAATGAATTGCCAGACTCAACTGCCGAACATGACTGAGATGGCTGTGCCCCCGGAAGTTTGGCAATCAGGGTTTAGTTTCGATTGGTAGAATGAATACTCTGTTACGTACAGATATCTCGCTGGTTATACGAGCTGCCGGACGAGCGGAGGCTCGCCTCGGCTTAAGACGCGGCTTTACTATATCTTGATACCCTTTCTTGAGATGACGTATGTTATATTCATGAACCAAAGTCACTGTCAGATGTGGCAAATGGAAAATATTGAGCAGTCTGTTTCATATACAGGCAATGTAGCCTATCAATGTGTATTGATGAAAGGTATGTAAATCTGCTATGTACTCATGTACTTTGTGCACCAACTGGCTCAAAACTCGCCACTTTACATCCTTCGGTCAGGCAGGACCGTGGGAACAGGAGGACGGGTAGTGGTCCTGGGCAGCTCAGGGACAGGCTCGGTAGGCAGGCAAGCGCACGCACTGCTGACTCGCTCGACGGGCTCCCCAGCACAGGCGTTGGGGGCGTAGGTGGGAAGAAGCTCCACCTCAGTGTTGAGGCGGCGGGTGAAGTTTCCGCAGAACTCGACGCTCTCCTCCAGGCGGCCGGGAATGTGAGAGGCGCGCATGGCACGGAGACAGTTGTCGGCGTTGCAGACAGGGGCCGACTCGCAGGCCTTGGAGGTCATCTTGACAACAAAGGTACCGCGCTCAATGGTGTGGACCATGATGAAGCCCGACTTGAAGCCGGCGTACGAAGACCAAGAACCGAGGAAAGCGACAGTGCCACCGCCCTCGTTCTCGTCGTCCTCGGGGTAGATGTCAAAGAAGCCAGCCTCGCAGATGCTGGCACCGGTGGGGTCCTCGGTGACGCTGCGGGCATCGAGGACGTTGAGGCCGTTGCCATAGTTGGACTGGTACAGGTATCCGTCGTAGACGTACTGGTTGTGGTCAATGGAGCGGGTCTTGCCGGCACTGTTCGCGTGGTTAGCTTTCAGAAGGAGGAAACAGATGGGTTCTGAGACTGACTAGTAACCGGTGTAGACGGGGGCTTCCAGGTTGCGAATGTCGAAGATGTGGGTGGTGGGAAGACCCTGGGTCATGGGGCCAACCTTGGCGTCACGCTCATCAAACTCATCGTCGAGGAAGAGGTACTCCTGCCAGGTGATGTTGTTGACAACACCCTGGTGGATGTACTGGGCGCCGGGGAAGTCGGAGATGGAGATGATGTTGGTGACGTTGCCAACCTTGTCGGTGACGTCGAAGATGGTCAGGGTGTCCTCGTTGTAGGCGTAGCAGATGTCGCGTCCGTAGTACTTCTCGTCAGGGCCACGGTAGACGACGCACTCGGCATCGTGCACGTAGCCATCACCGCCAGCGCAACCGGGAGAGGTGACGTTGGTGGGGTCGCTGATGTCGAGGAAGATGAGTCCGCCACGGCAGGGCATGAGACGAGGGTCGCGGACACGGATGGTGGCGTTTCCAGCGACGGAGCCGACAGCAACGGCGTAGTTGAGCTCGTGGTTCACAACAATGTTGTGGGTACGGCCGACGGGGAGGTCATCCCAGTGGCCGGTGAGGTCGTCCTGGGTGAAGTTCTTGGGGTTGGTGGGGTCGAGGTCGAGGACCTTCTTCATGTCGAAGAACTGGACGCCGTGCTCGATGGCCTCGGAACCAATGACGGCAATGTCTCCGACGATGCGGATCTCGCGCCAGTTGGAGCCAATGCTGTCGTACTGGGGGAGACGACCAAGGTAGACGAGCTTGCCCTCGCTGGTGATCTCAGCAAAGGCGGTTCCGTCGTACTGGCCAAGGGCGACGATCTCTCGGCCATCGGCAGAAGTCCAGCCCCACGAAGAGGAACCACGGCCACCCCAGCTTCCAAGCTCGGCGTGGGAGAGGAAGTGGTAGAGGTCAATCTGTAGCAACGTTAGTCGGAGGTAGGATGGGCAGGAGAGCCGAGACTCACGTTGCGGCAGCGGAAGGTGTTGTGGTCATCGCCGGGGATAGCGGCAGCGAAGCCATTGACACAGGGCGTGTAGCCGAGCTCGGGGTACTGGGAGCTTTCCATCATGCCCAGAGCCTCCTCCTCAGCCCATTGAGACTGTACACCCAGTTAGCACAACATTGTCGTGGCCCGATAGCTGCAGGCATAGCTAACCATCTTGATGTCCATGATCTTTGCGTGAACAGCGCCAGACGCGTACTCCTCAGCAGTACCAGCGCCGGCGGCGCTGCTCAGTCCGACCATGGCGGAGCCCAGAAGGGCCACAGACTTGACGCCGACCATATTGAAAGGCTTTCCGAAGGGACTTTGCCGGGGGAACGGATGCGACAAGAGTTAGCCAAGAGCCAAAGCCAGAGCCTCGAGTGCTGGGCTTCGGATTTCTTTTGTACTTGAGAATCGTCGGAATAAGCCCAGCCTCATGGCCTTCCCTGCCCGCATCTGCATGCCATGCGGCCTTGTCTTGTCAGCTAGACCCTTGCAGACTTTTCCCATGACGCGTCCCAGCGAATCGGCACGACCAATTCCCAACGGGCCAAGACACTGCACAGGGCCGAAATAACCTCCAAGACTTTTGTGTGGACCTTGTTCCCCAGCCCCCAGCGCCTCCAAGCGGCACCGAGGTCTTGGGTATTCCAACACGTTTGCTGTGGCCTTGATGAGCAGCCGCAACGCTAGGCTTCGGGTGTCTGATCCTTATCTTGGTTATGGTTAATAATGCTCCAACGCTAACTCCCCGACAGACTTCGTCCTCGGTTCTTTGTACTAAGCGATTCGGGCAGGTGGTGCAGTCTTGGCTTATCCACCTGCTGCTTGTAGAAGGTGATCAACACCTTGGCTCTGCAGCTTATTCGGTAGTCCAGAGGTTATCACTTGGCTGAGGAGAATGCCTCTTCACAAGCTTGCCATCCCCGGCGAGCTGTTCTCGGCATTGCCAAGAGCGGGTAAGCATCGAAGCCAATGGAAATGCAATCGGTGTGTTGCTGGCCCAATAGGATCAGGCGGCCAATGCCAATGTCACTGGAAAAAAGTTCCTGTCCCGTTTCGTCTTTGCCCCATTTATACCCCATGTTTTGTTGTTTGTCCGGACTGGCTCTGCTTACAACAGTTGACCACTTCTCCCGATCTTGCCTGCTCCGAGTCCTTGTAGTCAGCCGGTATGACGGACTTTTCTTTTTCCTGCTTTCGTTCTTCGTCTTGTGGGCCGATATGACGCCCAGGCAGCGCAGGCAGATCATTGACTGGGAGCAAGAGTCTTCGATCAACAAGCATCTCCGATGTTGCTGTGCGACCAACGCCAAGGCGCATCGCCAACCGCCAAGACAGTAGGACGTTCATGGCATTGTGGGTTATCGATCCAGCAACCTGGTTATCTGCAAGGGATTCCTGATTACGTGAAAGCTTTATCTGGAATTACCTTTGGTGAGTGACTTCAAAACTTTGCTTGCAACTTCCAGCCCACTGTTATCACCCTTGCCGCGCCATAACACATCAGAGCCAGGAGGTAGGCACTTCCGCAGAAGAGAATGAGACACCGCCAGCCTGTCTCCCCGTCCTCAATGGCCAATAGTGCACCTGCAATCGGGACGCTGGTCAAGGACCCGAAGCTGGCAAGCATCGTCGCAGTGGTGATATACCGCCCATAATGTTGTGCTTCGCAAAATTGCCCCAGGCAGACGGGGATCAGGCTGAGGTTGCTGCCACTTGCCGCCCCAAACAAGATGCTGAAGGTGGTGAGCTCCGGCACCCTTCCTTGGCAAGGAAGCCAGATTGTCAGCACTGAAATGGCACACAACGCGATGGTCATGATGATGACATTGAACCGGCCCAGCTTATCCGACAAGAAGCCAGGGATGAAGCGGCCAAATACAGACGCTGCGTTGATGATAGACAGCATGAGGGCGCTGTCCGTAGCAGGCATCTCGTAGAAACCTCCATACGACGTGATGTATGCCAAGGGCACAAAGAGACCCCATTCCATGAAGAGGTATCCAACGGAAGCGAGAGCGAACCGTCGCTGTACAAGAATTCGCGGGTCGAGCAAGTTCGTTGCAGAGGCTGGTTGGTCGGCACTGATGCGTTCTGAAGTCAAGCGAGCTTTGATGAAAATGTTGGCCGGTACTGCCGCCGCCAGCATGATGAAGGCCAAGATTCGACAAGTCCAGGGGAACCCAACGCCTTCCAGGCTCAGGAGATGGTGCATCAATGGCGGGAGCAAAACTCCCCCAAACCCACCGGCTGTAAATGCCAGCCCTGTCGCAAGACCTCGTTTCTCGTCAAAGTAGTGAGCGATGGCGCCTGTGGCAGGTGCATAGAGCAAGGCGCCCCCGATCCCTCCGGCCACGGAATAACACAGCATGATTTCGTAGTAGCTGCGCGCGATGCTGAGTATCATTAGGCTGGAGACGATCATCAGGCTTCCCGTCGAGATGAAGATTCGCGGGCCGAGCCTGTCGAAGAGAGGTCCGACCAGAACGCCAACGAAGAAGACGAAGAACAGGTAGAGGCTGAAGATCCAGCCAATCTCCGTGTGACTGTGATGCTGGAGCAGATGGTCCTTGAAGTACGTCTCCAACACCCCGCTGGCGTTGATCAATCCAAAGATCTGCAGCATGGCGCACCAGGAGCCAAACACAACGAGCCACGCCGTCCTGCCACCTTCGGGGAAGTGCAGCGATATCTCACCCTCTTGCACCTCGGGCAAATGTCGGTCGGTTGAATGGTTCGGCCGTCTCGTGGTTCTGCCGGCTTCGACGCGGCCGAGCTCATGTTCTGGGTATTTCAGTAGACTCGCTGGACTCAATGGGCTCGATGGGCTCATGCAGCGAGTAGAGGTCGATGTCCGAGGCGGAGTTCGACAGATATAATCCTCGCCGCCGTAGGAAGCCATGACTGGATAATTCGTAAGATTTGCAAAGATGGAAAAGGTTTTACTGTAGGTGATCGAAACGTTGTTTGGAATGAAGAGAAGGAAAAAGATGTCACAGGGCTACCAATGTTGGTATTGAGTTAGTGAAAGAGGGAGACGTTCCCAGGTCACGGTCCTTCTAGCGCTCTTGATTCACACTAGATGTGATTCCAGTGTGCACTGACAGACATTCCGGTTTCAATGGCTAGCCAGCATTCATTGAACATGTAAGGACGAATTGCTCTCACAAATGCTTCCTATCACTTACTGGCTTCCGCAGTGGCATAGACATGATCTCACGGACTCCTCGCAGTAACACGAACATTCGCTATCAGAGAATGCCCGTGTACATCGAAACTCTTCTTGTCTTGTGAGCCAAATGGACGCCCAGGACTGCGATGAGGGGTTCGGGGCGGCCCGAACCGAAAGGGGCATTGACAACGGCCACTGCCGTGACCATTGTATTCACACAAAGCAAACTAGAGTGCGAATGAATGGCATTGTGTGTGGGGGATACATTACATTGTCCCTTTGTTCGCGAACAATGGCTTTAATGTAGAGTGTACAACGTCAAGTTCACTGCACTTGCTCTAGAGCACCAACAATGGTGTGCAGGGCACGCCCCTGCACAGGTGATGGGAATATCGTACGATCATGGTGCATGCCGAATACAAGGTTGAGGGCGCATGTGGTTCCTTCGGCCGGCAAACATTTGGTACAGCCAAGAACTCGGCGGGAGATCCGATCGACGAGCAGTTTCAAGGGTCGAAAATCGCTAAATTCCTTAGAGACAATGACGTCCAACAGCTGCCGCGACAAAGGCCACTCACTCTACGCGCAAGAGGTGCTCGGCTCCGGTGATGAACCGACGCGCCCACACGCGTCGACGCGTTCCTCCGCGCCCATCAAGATGAGATAATTTCACAGTCGCCAGTCTTGGCAACGGCAACCGTTTCGTTTCGCTTCCCGTCGATCGACGCTTGTCGCCAGTCATCTCGTGGATTGAGGCGTCGTTGTCACCACCTCGGCCGGCTGTTCAAGAGCCGGGCACCCTTGATTCCAGCCCGAGGAGCTCGGGCGAGATGGTAGGGCTCGGTGCCTACGAGCACAATATTTTCAGACCTTCTTGATTGAACATGCACAGACAACAACTACCAGATTCACCATAAGCCTCTCGAGGCCCAAGTGGAACCCAATTACCTGCATATGGAGAATTTGTAATTGGCGATAACCTCCCTGGATTTGAGCACCGTGCATCCAATCCTCCTCTGACCTTGATCCCGGCCAGTACAACCACTAGCACCAACACTACGCATGGGAGGGTGGGCTAGGCAAGGATACCTGGTTGGTTCTCTTTCTTTGGCTTTTTCTTTCAGGCGCATTAACTTTAGGGCTGTAGCTCAGAGAACCTCGATCCCGACATGTCAGCGCTCCTATACTTGAGGTGTATGGGCCTCCTTCACGCCAGAGGCGAGTCGGTCTATGAGACCCCGGGCCCAGGTCTTGGCCCATCCTGACCGACCTGTTTCGGCGTCCTCGTCGAAACTGACTCGATGAGCGCACCATTCGAGCCAAGTATCGGCCCTGGCTCCCTCTGGAGCTCGAAGAAGCCCTACACTGACGTCTATCAGATCTGGGCGCCACTTGTCGTGCCAGAAAATCGTAGCACCACAGCCTGGGCAAAACTCTCTTAGGACACCTTCCGAGGACTCATAGCTCTGTAGAACACCATCTAGGAGCTGGTTGAAGTCCAATGGAATCACCGCTGGCTGACCTCGACCTGAAGATTCTGCCTGGTCACCAACGCTGCTATCCGTTTTGGTACGGAAAAAAATATTACACCTTGGGACAAAGGCCCAGGTCTGGATCTCGAACCCAGAAACTAAGCGACAAGACTGACAAGCACAGGTGCCAGCGAGGTATTTATTGTTCTCCCGCAACCACCACTTCACGTCGTTGGGATTAGGAATGTCCGGGGAGCCCGTGTGAAATGGGATAATGAGGTCTGAGAAGCCAGAATGCGGTAGTGCACTGTCAGCGTTGGGGCGCGTAACGAAGAAATTGACATTTCCACATTGGCAGGAAGCCGGAAGAAGGTCGTGATTTGGAGAAGAAATGGGTGTTGAATCCTGATCACCATGCCCTAGCTCAGGCTGGGAAGAAGGTATCAGACTGGCTTCGGTGGATATCCAGTTTGCTAGACCACCGTCTTGTGTTTCTTCTACACGCAGGTGGCCTCCCAGACCTAGTGAAAAGCCGTCATCCGAGCTGTCAGTGATGACTCCGGTAGCGACCTGCCAATCCAGGCCGGCCAGGTCGGCATAGGATCCAGGTATTGAGGTATTGAACTGGGATCGAAAGGTATGACAGCCACAAACGGCGCAGAAGTACAATGACATATTTGAACAAGGCTTGTAACAAGTGAGGCCGTGGAGATGCGGTGGCGCTACAAGAGACAAGTACGAGGTGCAAAGAAGTCCGGTCGTGTGCCGGCAGGTGCTGCAATGGCATAGCGATACATCCAGGGCAGAAGTCTGGACATCTTGGCGAGCCGCGCCACAATGACAGGAAACAGTGATTCTCTGGGGTGAGGGCATACTGAAGAACGGCTTTGCGTGCAAAGAGCTGGTCAAGATAGTGGTTCTCGAGGGCGTGAGTGATTTTATCAGCGGGGAAACAAGGACTTGCTGCCTTGAATTCCCCTACTGTTGGGCATCTCGGTGGGCCCTACCTAGCTTGGTTATCTAGCTTGAATCGAGCTGGACTCCATTGCGTGGAATCTGCATCCGGAGATTTTTATGCCATTTGCGCTTTGGTAGCGTCGCGACTGAAACCTAGCAAGTCGGCAAGGCGGTTGCTGAAACAGTAGCGAAAAGTTTGCCCCATACGACGACCAAGTCTTGGCGGTGTACCAGTATTATGACAAGACAGCGGTATCAGACTCATGATTCGTTAACTCACCATTCAAGGTCCTACTCGTGTTGCTCCAGTTCAAGTAGACATCCCGGCTTCTTTCTATAAATACGAAGCTTGACTGTCCCGGAGTCTCGCTGAGGATCGGCAGTTTGGTCCCGTTCTAAAGTTTTATTTCGCTTTTCTTTTACCGAAGCCGGGGAGCTTCTGTGTGCAAGTCTGGTTTTATGGAATGGATAATGATCGACGTGCCAAGGCATTCAACTTATTCATGCTTTTCGTATGCATCGTGATCCAAAGTGCAATCAAGAACGTGTGGGATTTTCCTTCGTGTGCCGTGCAATCAAGAACATGTGATGTTGACTGTAATGTATTATCCATCCGCAGGCTCAACATGCTGCAAGATGACTTATCGTAAGAAAGGAGTCTAGCTGCGGTAGCCCATCGCGTGGAGTGGATTTGAACGACTTGCTACGACGATTTGTTTCTTCCATATCCTCAAGTGACCCTTTCGGGGCTGTGTCTTTCGTATTGCGCGGCCGATCCGGGAGCAGCGTCACCGCCAAGAGACTGAGGCAAGTCAGGGACGCGCATCAACCGCCAGAGGAGAAGGTATCAGGGTTGGATCTCGCGACCGCTAAATTAGCCACTTGAGGAGTCCTTGGCCGGTACAGAGGCACCAGCCAATGGCCACGAGTTGAAGTCGGTTCCGATATCATGCCGTGGGGCGACGTGACAAATTCACACCAACCGGCACTTGAGCGGATGGTAGATCGCAGCAAGCACCTTTATCAAGCGTACGTAGTACTCCGTACAGTTCGTGTGGATTCGTCATCGCGTCCACCATCCGTGTTCGGCTCCCTAGCTTGCCCGTTCAACCCTGGTTATGGATCTCCATCTTAGGCATGTCACATCTCGGGATTTCTCATCCACGTCTTCAGATATGCATACCCTATAGCGATAAAATCACGGAATAATTTTGTACGCGCCTCGTGTTCAGTAAGAAACGGGAATATGTGACAACTGGTTGGTGGAATAATCTTGAAGGAGCTTATCAGACACCTGGCTTGTGTGGTACACACAGACTCGAATTGGCAGGAGCAACGTTCAGATACGAGGCGACATGATGCAATTTGAGTTTGGTTGATCATTATAGAGAGGACAGAAAGGGACTGATCGTCGTGTCCCTGCAGGTCTGACACGTAACCTCTACTACCCTACAGTTCTGCCACATCTCAATCTACTGAGTCATTGAATTCCTCCCCCGAACGGAAGAGGATTTACAGTTGTGGGAAGCCCATTTTTCAGTCATCTGGAGTATTCTCTCTCTTCCCACGTGCCGGGAGCTTAAAGTGCTCATACCGTAGTTTATTTTCTGGAGCATCAAGACGTCTGACGCAGTAGCGAGCAAAGTCTAATTTACCTCGAGGCCGAAGAATTCAGACCAGGCCTGGACGGTAATCTTCAAGCGAAGCGATAACGCAGCCACCTGGCGCGCTAGTCGACGAAACGCGTTTCTCTCGGGCTTTCCGGCGGGTCCGGGCCTTGCAACCGGCTGCCCCTTTTGCTCCAGGTAAATTTAGACTCCTGTCCGTATCAGTCAGTGCACGCACATCCCTGCCTCTTTGCCCCTTTGAGACGTCCAGTTCGCCGGAAGGCGGAATGCCACTCATGCTTTGATGCCAGTCCCGTGGCTCGGCGATGCCACGGCGGGTAGGTCTGCCAAGGCCAATCACACGGGTCATGCCGGACCACAGTACAGTCCTGGATTGGCATGTCAGTAAGAGCGCGCAATGTATTCGAGCAGAGAGGAGGTTACTACCCGACTTTTCTCCATGGACTCCGTAGCCCTACTAATTCTTTGTGAGCATCACTCCGGCCGTTGCACTGGTAGTATGTACGTGCAACGCGAAGCCAGTTCCACTCTGTTGCCCCCGGATGGGCCCTTCAGGAGGCGCAGACATGGCTGATCTGGGAGAAGAGGCCCAAAAGATTGTCCAAGTGAAATGCCGGGCCCAATCAATTAGAAATTTCTGGGCGAAAATCTAGAAGACCCGCTTCCACGTAATGACGGCAAAGTGGATGGCATTGACGTTAATGCTGGGAGCCTCTCCCGCCGCATCTCTTGGCTCAGATCAAGGCATCGCCCTCTGGACCTGCCAGGATCGGACATTCCCGGGTCGTTCTCTCTGCTGCGTTACGAGTTGATTGGGCAGAGAGAAACACTGATAACGCTCCCAGGGCGTGGGTCTTGGGCCAGTCATAAATTGTGAACCGACTTCGGTTATCTTTGGATAGATGGATAGACCCACGGCGCTCTAACTAGTCCCTGTTTCCATGTCCGAGCCACTTGCCGCTTTGTGTCAGAGGCCGGTAATTGATAGACTACGGCCCGTAAAATGCATGGCCATGCTCCGTAGCTTGACAGAGCTGATCGCTGGTCCGCAGCCTTGACCCTCTGCTGCGACCTCTCCTGTCTGAGCGGGCTCATCAATCAACTCCTGACTAACTTGGTGCAGATTGCTGGCGAGCGGTCATTGACGAGTTCGTGATTAGTCGATCTAGCGTGCCGTTCTTTATTGGTGACTGTTGAATGACTACGCTGCTGCTCTTGGCCACTACTACCACAGAGCCGCGCAAGTCAGGAGGGATCGATTGGCTTTTACGCGGCCACGATTCATTGCCGGAGCACTAAACTGACTCCCGTCGGTGGAGTCCGTTTCCGATTTGTGGCAACCTGAAGCATATCACTGATAGACTTAGTCGCTTTTAGTGGACCATTGGCCTCTGGTTGTTCTTCACCATTTTTTTTTTTAGTAGTTGCTCTTGGAGGTCGAAACATTCTGTGCCAAGGTAAAGCTTGACGTGTGCTATTAATACTTCTCAACCATCGGTTCTACCACTTAGCGCGCGGGTTCTGTTACCTTCGTCTGCGTCGAATAGATGGGGACTTTGTTAGATGCCGACAGATTGCTTCTTCGTCGTTGAGGTGATGACTGTGCCAAGCTGTGATTTGCCAGACAATGTTTGGTTCCGGTGGGCAAGCCGTTGGTTATCACAATGTGCCACGCACACCTCGGGGACGCCATTGGGCAGTGCCGACTGGCGCTCAATGTGCATACGCATGTGCATGTGCGTGCGCCTCGCGATAAGCGGGACCCCCCCTTAGCCGCGATGTTTATGTCGGGTCTCAGATACCAGTCTCAACCCCTACCTGTCCCTTGGTCCCTTACCCATGCATTGTTTCGAGAATTGTGCCCACTCGGGAGTGGTCGGAGCCTCATGTTGGGCAGTATCATCTTTTCAGGCTAGCCGTGAAAATCTTTCCGTAGAAACAGACGGCTCCATGCATTGAGATACATAAGGTAAGGCATCGACGTTCTCCATCCCAATCTCCCGAATCTTTTCTTGTCAAGTATATTATTGTTTTAATTCGCCTCTTCTTGGGATAGCTGGACTAACATCTCTCTTACTTTCACGCTTTTTTCCTTTTCTTCTTGTTTTCCTTTGTTGTCTTTTCTCTTTGGTTTCTGATACCCTTTCATCAACGTCATACAACAACAACAAAAAAGAACAATGGATCATCGAGCATCTTCCGACTACTACCGGGATTCCAACGCCCCGACCACCCGAAACTCGTACGAATCGGCCGTTCTCAAGGTGCAGACTCAGAACTTGGGCATGAACAACAGCAACCGCAACTCCATGGTCATCACAACCCCTGTCCTGGAGAAGAATGCGCCGGTAGCCGATGCACACGCACACGGAGGGCATGGAGAGCACGGGGGACACGGACACGGCGGCATCGACATCAACGATCCCAACCGACCAAAGTATGGATTGAAGGAGCGACTGCATCACTTTACGTGGGCTTGGTATGTGTTTCCCATGTCCACGGGTGGTCTGTCTCTCCTCATCTTCGCCCAACCCCACCAATTCCCGGGTCTTAGAGGAATCGGCATGTTCGTCTACGTGCTCAACCTCATCATCTTCAGCTTGGTCACGATTGCCATGCTGTCCCGATTCTTCCTCTACCCTGGTGATCTGAAGAAGTCCGTCACCCACGAGCGAGAGGGTTTCTTCTTGCCAACCTTCTTCCTCACCATCGCCACCGTCATTACAAGTACTCAACGATATGCTCTTCAATCCTCCACCGATGTGACATCGACATGGGCCATACAAGTTGCCTTTTGGGGCTATGTCTTCTTCGCTCTGATGCTTGCTGTCGGCCAATACAGCTTCGTCTTTGCTGCTCACAGCTTCGGCCTGCACACCATGGTAAGCCACTCACCTTTTCTTCCACCCTGCCTCTTTCTTCCTGAGAATTATGGACCATTCTAACTGAATTTCTTAGATGCCCACCTGGATTCTGCCAATCTTCCCTATCATGCTGTCCGGAACCATCGCATCTGTCATTGCTGAGACGCAGCCGGAAATCCACGCGCTCCCCATCCTCGTCGCTGGTCTTACGTGCCAGGGACTCGGACTTTCCGTGGCCTTTATGATGTACGCTCACATGGTCGGTCGTCTGATGGCTGCTGGACTTCCCCACCGAGAGCACCGTCCTGGTCTCTTCATGTGTGTTGGACCACCTGCCTTCACGGCCCTGGCCCTCATCGGCATGTCCCACAGCCTTCCCCAGACCATCGACATCGACAAGGACGGCTTGTTCATCGACGCCGGCGTTCTTCGCACTCTTTCTCTCGTCGCCGCCGTCTTCCTCTGGGCACTCAGCCTCTGGTGGTGGGGAATTGGTGTTGTGGCTGTCATTCTGTCGCCTCCCGTTTACTTCCACCTTGGTTGGTACGCATCGGTATTCCCCAACACTGGCTTCATTCTGGCTACCATCTCGATTTCCAACGAGTTGGGCAACGAGGCTGTAAAATGGGCTGCCACTGGCATGAGCATCGTGCTTGTCCTCGTGTACTGCTTTGTTCTTTTCCACCACATTCGAGCCGTCATTGTCCAAGACATCATGTACCCTGGACGTGATGAGGATGTCAACGACCACTGAGACGACAATCTCAAATCTCCCTTCATAGACCTCTCTCTCTCTCTCTCTACAATTCCTTCATCTACTCATCTACTCATCTACTCATCTACCCTCTCTCCTCCATTTTCTTTCTTCCTTTCTTTCTTGCACTCCTTTCTTTCCCTCTTGGCAGAGAGCGTGATTTGGGAGGCGCAATTGGATCGACAATTTCTAATTCTCACACTCATTGGTTTGATATAGAGGCGCGCACTGGCAATTTCATGCAACATGGTTGCCCTTTATTCCCTTGCTTAACAAGTTTCGGTACGAATATTACAAAAAAGTAGTGCTACCTGTACGGTTTCTCCTGCTACGACTCTAGTCCTAATATAGCATTTGCCTGCCCCAAGAACCACACTGATTGGCCATTGTTACACATCCGCCGCGGGGCCTAGGACGGAAGGAAACGGCAGTCATCTTGGTACAGACATGGCGAGGAAAGAGAATGCGGCGGGAGATAGGGTTCTATTGGCTCGGCAAGGGATTCTACCGGGGAGCAATGTACCTAGACAAGTCAAGCCGTATGAATAGCACTACGCACTACAATTTTCGGGCATCCTCCACACGAAAGATGTAGATGCTTGCACATCTGTTGTTTGAGCAGCACGACCCTCGAGTGAGACATCTAGATTTAGTATCAACGTGCATGAAACACTTTGGAGTATATCTGAGGCTGCTTCTGGACCAGGCGCAATTGTGGAGTCGTTTGACGCACCTACTCGACATCCTTGTCACCACACTCAAGCTGAGACAAACCATCTACGAGATCCAGATCTCGGGACTTCAAGATAGCGGCAAATGTGTAACACTCTAAAGGGACCATGCCCACGTCGGCCAAAAATAGATGTCCAATTGAGCCAATGAGAATCTTTATACTAAACACACCGCCACGTACGCATGCCATCAGTGAAGCTTTCCTCCAGCCACCTTGACCAGCTTTGGGAAGTCGGGAGTTCCAAACCCAGTGACAGGATCCCAGCCCTTGGTTGCGGGAAATCCGTCGGTACCACAACCATACGGAGTTCCGATGGTGATATCCGTAAAGCCCTTGTGTCCCTTTGCATATAGCCAAGGATTGAGAAAACCTAGTGCAGGCTTGCCGGATGCTAGGAGGGCATCGTTGACAAGCGAGATGATGCCGGCGGTGAGCGGGGTGCTGGCGCTTGTACCGCTGATAACGCCCTCGGTGCCATTCCAGAAGTAGGAAAAGTAGAACCCTTGGGCTGAGATGTCAGGGTACCCTCTTCCATGCTTGTTGTAGAGCCCGTCATGCTTGCCATGCAGGCCCTTGACGTACTTTGCGACCTCCTTCTTCTGGTAGGATGGGGTGCTGAAATAATTGCTAAAGCCACTCCCGGATGACCAGTTGCCGTGGTGGACTCCGTCAGGCCCTGTGAACTCAGGACGCCAGGCGACCACCTCAGGGGAGAACTCCTTGGTGGCTCCAACAACCGTGACGTAAGGGCACTGCTTGCGTTAGCTTTCTTCCCGGAGAAACGTGACGATAGGAAAGGCCGTTCAGGGGCAGTCGTTGAGAAGAGCGTGTACTAACCGATGGGGGAAAGTTGGGCAAGAACTTGGTCGTGTTCTTCCCATCGTTGCTGATGCACTCGTCAGGATCAAATGATCCGACGCCGAAATCGCCGCTGGCGAACAACAAGGTGGTGCCTCGAGCACCAACTGCGGCAAACTGTTTGCAAACGCGCTCCGCATAAGACCTTGGGACGGTCTGTTCGTCATCCGAATAAGAGGTGGAAATGACTTGGGGGAATGACTTCTGGTCCAAGAGCCAATTAACCCAGACCAGGTAAGGCTCATTGGTATTGTCGGGTGTTGAGGCACTGGGATCGAATGGTGGACTGTGGCCGTGTTAGAGTATAGGTTGATCATGGCTTGGGCTTGTTTGTTCTTACCTGCCGCCTGTCGAGTAGCTAAATAACGGAGTGCCCCAGTTGATTCCAGAAATCGCTTGGACATCCAAGTTCGCTTCTTTGCTCGTCCCGTCTGATAAGTCTCCGGGCAGTAGCGGACCATCTCCTGGACCGTCGGCAATCACAAACTGCTTGAACGTCTGGGCAACGGAGACGGCATAAGGACGGAAGCGCGACAAGAACAGGGCCAAGTCGGATCGAATGGGGTGTTCTCCCAGATAGTTTGTGAACCCAACCTGGTTCTTCCCAGCAGCCCTGACCTGATAGCCCTTGGTTTTATACAGGGTCTCAAAGCACTGAGGAGTGACGGAGCTGACGTTGCAGAGTTTGCTGATTTCATCCCCACCGGCTTGTTTGTGCGTCGCCATGGAGCTGACCGCTGCTGTAACGTCGTCAACAACATGATCGACTCCTTGGGCGTGGGCGCGGAAGAAGGAAGTCGTAGGCTGAATCGTTTCAATATGCTCGTGCAAATGAGCAGGGAGCGACCATTCCAAAGTACGAACGGCTTGGTTGCCATTCTCGTGCTCGAATATATGATACTTGGTGTCCAACAGCCGCTCCACTTTGCTCACGGGGAGAGACACCATAATCCAATCCTTGGCGCTACTATATGAAGCAGGAACAATGTCGTGTTCCCGAAGCCATTCGAGCACAAGCTCCAAGGTCTCCTCGTCTGGCTTAACCAATTCATTGACATCGTCTTGTGTGAGGTGCTTGCCATAGCTGGGATGGTCAGGATGGGACACTGGGAGTACGAATTAGCCATGCTATCCAATCTCATCCAAGCAAAGGCAACACGGCGCATGAAGAGCTAGGTCATACCCTCGTACAGGCGCTTTTCGAGCTCCTCAAAGTTGCCTTGCCTCACACCGATTTGCAAATCGATGATGCGATCAGCTGGTGCACGGCCAAGATTCTGCCACCTCTTGGGAAGGATGTGCGTCTCCTTGACCTCGTACTGGCGTTGATCATGAGTGGGGAGTGCAAACGCAGAATGTGCTGCGAGCACCGCGCCAACATATTTGAGAAGTCCCATGATCTTGATTGCCCTCAATGAAGCCACCAGCAGATAAATCGACGAGAGGTGGTGCTGCACATGGGCCAACACCTCGTTGCCCTGATCATCTTATACCCGCGCCGCCCTCCTGTCTAGCCGTCAAGACACGAACACCAATCATCCAATGTCGCTAAGCAGCAAACAACTAGAGCTGCTTTCAGAAGGTGATTGTGTGCACTTTGGCAAACCGTGATATCACTAGCAAGGATGTCCTGGCTACATCCGTCTCTGATTGGGGTATTCAGCCAGCTTTCGGGAATCGGCACATGCTCTTTCGCAACCCCTGTCTGCCGCACTTCCGAAAAGCTTGACTGCGTATGGCGTGATTGGCCGCAGACGCCGTTTATCCCGCGTCGAGATGCTGTCGATCTACAAAAATCCATCACGGACCTTATCGAAAAGAGAGCCAAATCCAGGCTTTGATGAACTTTTGTCAAGCCCACGTGTAATTGCTCTATCCCCGCTCTGCATCTCCCCGCAACGCCCGACCCACCTCGGATGTTCGTCTGCCTCACTCCCACATCAAGTCATGCGAGTATCAAGAGGCGTTGCAGGTATTCATTGCCTAGAGCAGGGTATTATAATTATTCACTCCCGGTAGATGGAAAATGGACCACTGACGCAAGTGACGACACGCGAATTACCAGTCTTGCAAGTGTTGGGCGGTATGGCTATATACCGGGAGGCGCCATATCAGCCCCAAACGCCCGATTTGCGAGCTGGTCAGCCTCCTTGTTCTGACTTCGTGGCACATGCCAGAACGAAACCTTGATATTGTCGTTGTTCAGGTCTTTGACCGACTGGTTGAGCGTTTTGAACAATGCAGCGTTCGTGACTGCAACCCCCTTGGAAGTACGGTAACTGTTGGCTGTCCATTTGAATACCCAATCAGTCATTCCCTTGACTAGATAGTCCGAATCCGACTTAATCACCACCTCGTTCAATCCTGGCACATCGAGATCAATTTTCATTGCCCGCACAAGTTCAAGTGCAACAATTCCAGCCCGCAACTCAGCCACTTGATTCGTCTGAAACTCAGCAGAAAGTGCTTCGAATTTATTGTATTTCGATGACGGACCAACAAAGACCCCAACGGAAGCCCTTGCGCCGGGTTTTCCGTTGCCTTTGCATGCGCCATCCACCGCAACGATTATAGAGTGTACATGCGCAGGGCGGCCACCGCAATAGACACAACGTTTCTCGTTGCCACATGCCACGTAGGTGAACCGACCGTCATCACTTGGCACCTCAATGCTGTCGAGATCTACACCCGAGCCAAAGAGTGATTTAGGCTCGAATCTCCGAACAGCAAAGTCGTGGTTTGGCTCACCATGGCGCCTAGAACAGACGTGCGTCTCAAGAGGCATGGTGGCGGGGTTTGGAAGCGTTGAGCAAGGGCGAATCATGGTCTGGCTGGTCTGCGGTGATTTCTTGAAACAAAGTCTGGATATTAAGCGCGAAGGCGGGCTGCTACAGAGACCCTGGTTGACTATATTGGGAGGAAAGCAAGAAGAAGTAGATTGAAGTTGATGAAAAGGAGAAGATGGAGATGACCTAAAAGTTTGGGTGGATGCTGTGGCAACGTGGATGTGAACAACATTCGGTTACTACCAGGGGGTTCTAAATTGCAACTCATTAGAGAGCCCTTGGCTCATGACCAAACGTCACGGTGTTAAGCTAACCTTCAGGGGACTGGCTCCAAGATCGGTTTACAACGCCCGAAATCTTCCTCAGCAGAAATCAGTCCTTCTAGTAGAGTAGAGAAATCGCTGGAATATGATGTTGAGGATCAAAGACGAAGCAAATATTGCCCTAGAGTTATGACAACTATGATGGTTGGCAATATAGCGAAGTTCTGCTCTATGGAACCTCCATTATTGGGGAATAGAAAGCTGGGAGAATGTGTAATGACCTGGCGCCAGGCCGTGACTAAAGATATTATTGAGAGGAGTGGCTAAACAGCCTCTCATTGCCAGATTTAACGGGACAGAGAGTTGATGATCAACATGGCCAGTTCTAGAATCACTGTGTTAGCAAATTACAGCTGTCCTGGTTTGTCTGGTGGATGAATTGATTCTTGACTGAGACAGGTTTTTTTAGGAGGAAGGACATGATCGTTCATGTGAAACTTTGGTCATGCGTGCTTGTAGTACTGAATGGTTGGCTTTGTCTGATATCGCTAGAATGGGGCTCGTGCCTTCCTATGGCATAAGCGCAAAGCATGGTTCGGTATAGGGTCTCGGTGGACAGGGCCGGTGACTGTGGGTGCCCCTAGACTTTGCTTCTACTGAGGACTGAGACGGGAGAAACTGGCAATGGATGAGAACTAAACCAGCTGCTGCTTTGCAGAAATTGCGGGCTCTGGGGAAGAGTATATATTCCTGTACATAGGACGTTGTGCGAATTAATAAAATTATTCTCTTTCACTGCTTTAGATTTGTGTTCATAAGATGAAGATTACAATATTGTTGGCTGGCTCTGTGTGCGCCGGACTTAGCCAACCTTGAGGAGATGATATGGTGGTGCAACAATATAAGTCCTTGATTCTCCGGGTTATGGACGTTAATAACAATGACAACAACAGTCATATGTCCTGCTTAGAGGCCATACTTATTCTTCTTGTACTATAAGGCGTCTATATGCTTTCGCTATTGAATGCTGCTTGAAACCAAGACTCTCTAATCTCGCCGACAGTGCCCCGAATACCCTCACGTTCTTCGTCTTCAAGGACAATGCCGAAAAAGTGCTCGAGAGCTTCAACACGTTCCGTTTCATTCTTGAACTTGAGATCCAGCTTCAGATCACCTTCCTTGCGCCACTTCAATCTGTTCTGATACAGCACAAGGGACCCATCAAGCTCACCATCCATGGTCTTCTCCATGTTCCTTGACCCCGGGGCATCCAGTCGCTCGTTCGAGGTCGTGAATCGCTGAATTAGCAGTTCGCGCGACGCAAAACATGTCCGGCTCATTCCATGTGTGTTGAGAATCTCTATATCCTCGGGCAAGAACTCGAACTCTGCGTTGAAACAACACATGGACATCCAATCCTGAGAGGCGTCAGGCCGAAACTGATATACCCACAGTCGCCTATTCTGATCCAGCTGCTGCGGAATCGCCTGCCTAACTAGTCGCATCTCCGCTCGAGGTCCTACGTGCTGTAGGGTTTTAGTTCCGATCGCCGACATGAGCTCCGGCTCCTCGAGCAGCGGAATGGGGCGCGGCGGGCCGTATCCACCAAAGCCTACGTCGAGCATGTACTGTACGCCGTCGATGTCGACTAGGTTGACGCAATGTATGAGACCACCGTATCTATTATTCAAGGGCTCAAAAACACGCGAGCCGGCAAGAACGGCGTCGAATCCGAGTGATATAAGAACCGTGTTGAGGAACTGGTTCGTCTCGAAACACCAGCCGCCACGACCGTGGCCGACAATCTTGCGAAAAAGACGTGTCGGCGACACACCCAAACCCTTGTGCCAGGAATAATGGGCCTGAAGGTTTTCGTAGGGTACGGCAACGAGATGGTGTTTCTTAAGGAGGGTGAGGTAGGCTAGCTTTTCGGCCGAGGTAAGAGAGTCAACGGAGAAGATGCGCTGCGAGGTGGCGAGGTGGATACGATCAAAGTATTGAGCCACTTGTAGGTCGGTATATTTAGGCCGGTTGCTGCTCAGGGTTCGTGTTGTGCTGATGAATCGATTGGATGCGGAGAAGGGAGGGAAGGCCCTGGATCGGAGACAAAGGTGGGAGAGGAGCATATTTGCTGTTAGTCTGCTTGCTGTAGGCTGCATCATGACTGACATGGAGAGTTCTTGACTCTCATATAACAACAAATGAGTACGTAGCGGGTAGGCCAGATCAAACTTCAACACATATCGGGGCAGCTGTTGCATAAACGACATGGAACCTCATCATCTCCTCTGATTTGGCATTATCGAAATACCATACCTGCTGAATTCTGCTTACTGTATTCATGGTTGGTGGATGCTGACCCTGACTCCAGTGTAAGATACGAAGCGAAAGCGAGCCTGTCAGTCTGGATGCAGCAAGATGTTCATAACCCCTGTTTTCCAGCTTCCCCAGCATCTTGTGACCAGAGTCGCGATAAGGATGAAGAGGTACCCAGCTGTTGTAGCGGTTGAAAAGCAAAGGAAGCCATATTGTTACATGAACTGTACTGTTGGGCCGGTTCACACAATGCAATGGCCTAGATATCGGTTTACCGACTATTCTGATCCCGATCCCCTGATCTCAGACCCCCAGGGCAATTCTTTACCGAAGTTGTGAGGTACGAATTACTCGAGTCGATGCGAGAAAGATGACTTGTGCCCGTGCCCCCAATATCCCCTGGATTGAACTTTTCATGCGAGCTGCATGCAAGCGCTTCCTCGGGTACATTTCGCCACTCCCCAGTGATATGATACTAGAAGGGCCAATGGCGAGGCTGGATCCCGGGCCACAAGAGTGAAAGCGAGGGGATGCTGGGCGGGATATAACGCCTTTACGATGAAGCGGCCCATTCAACAGTCTGCTGACAGCCCAGGCAACGAGCTGGTCACTTCGCCCTGCGAACTTGATGCTTATCTTGCATAACAGGGGTAGTCATATGACACTTGATGCAGTTTGCTCACATACCTCGATGCAACATCTCTCGATGCACCTATGGGCTCGTGATGCTTGTGGTCATTGATGTCTGGCAACATGATGGTAACGTGCCTGCGCGGTGCCAGCACGGTGTAGCCGTCCAAGTAACATTCCATCCTTTTAAATACTAAACCCAGGGCGCCGATCGAAGGAGAGATGAAGGAATCGCCCCCCGGCCCATGCCGTGCCTCGAGTAACCGGACCTGAGCTCGAGCGCAATCCGAGCTTGCCACTGAGGACATTAGCCCGAAGAATATTGCCTGGTGGCCTATGATTAGGTGCCTAGTCCGCTCTCGGCCGATGGGAGAACCACTCGAAGACCGGCGAATGCTACCTCAACATGCCCAGTGTCGAAACAAGACCTTGTGCCTCTTCCTGTGAATTACCAAAAGACTTTGGGTTGGAATGCTGATTGTCATTTCGACTAAATGTAAGCTTCTTAATTAAATAGATCGTTTGAACCCATGATACACTTTATAACCATTCTCAGTTCCCAGTAGCAATGCTATTCCTCATCGCCAGCGTCCCATTCGTCATCAGCGATCTCGTGCTATTCCTTGTATCACCAACGCCGTTCTCCAACGATTGCAACAGCTCGCTCTCTCTCCTCCCCGGAGTCTTGGCACCCCAACCACCACCTCCAGGCGTCAAAATAATAATGCGGTCGCCGGCGTTGAAGTGAGTCGTCTTTCGCGGCCCTAGGGAGACCTGCCTCGTGGTGCCCGTGACAGGGTCCTTGCGCACCCAGATATTCTGCCCCCTTTTGCCGTCCTCGCCGCCTTCGAGCCCGTACGGAGCCGTGACTCGCCTGTCCGTCAGCACAGACACCTGCAACGGAGACCGGAACTCAATCTCGCGGACGCAGCCATCTCCGCCACGGTAGAAGCCGTCGCCGCCACTGCCCTTGCGGATGGAGAACTCGTGCAGGATGGTTGGGTAGCGCTTCTCGAAAATCTCGGGATCCGTGATGCGTGTGTTGGTAAGGTGGGTGTGAACGCCGCTGGCGCCGTGCCATCCAGGACCCGCGCCAGCACCTCCGGCAATGGTTTCGTAGTAGCCAAAGCCCTTGGTGACCTCGCCCGTCACGGGGTCGGTGCCGCCGCAGCCAAAGGACAAGTTGTTCATGGTGCCTTGCGACGCGGCGGCTGCGTTGAAGGCGCGGAAGATGAGGTCGGCCAGCTTCTGAGACGTTTCTGTCGTGCAACCCACGGTCGCGGCGGTTGGGGATGGCGAGAGAATCGTGTTCTCTGGGCACACGACCTTGATGGGCTGCAGACAGCCCTGATTCAACGGGATGTCGGCTGATATCATGGACCGCAGGCAGTACATGATGACGGAGTAGGAGCAGGTAGGTGGTGCATTCAGATTGCCTGAGTGTTCAGGACCTGTGCCGGTAAAGTCAAAGACGGCCTCGCCCGTTTCTTTGTCGATCGTGACCTTGAGCTTGAACTCAATGCCGTCGTCGTTCATTTCGCTGGCTTCTAGCACGCCATTGTACTTTGTGGCAAATGACTTGAGCAATTCGCGCACCGCCTGAGCAGCGTTGTCTTGAATGGCTTTCATGTACATCTGAACAATAGGCCAGCTGAATTCTTTAATCAACGACCGGATCAGCTCAATGCCTTTTTGGTTAGAAGCCACGGCCGCTTTGAGATCCGCGATATTGTCGCTTAGGGTTCTTGTGCCGCTGCAGCCGGGGAATGATGCGGGAACGTCGTATAGGTGGTGGATTAGGCCAGCCTCATCAAACACACCCTCCTTGATCATCTTGAACGATTCGATTGAGGCGCCCTCTTGCCAGAGTTCTGTCGAGTTGGGCGGCATTGAGCCGGGCACTATACCACCCTACGCGCAAAGTTAGTGAATAGTTAATGGTGAGTGCGAGGGAACGCGTATTCTTACCACATCGGCATGATGGCCCCTGTTTGCGACGAAGAAGATGATCTCCTTGTCATCCTCGTTGAACACTGGCGTAATTGTCGTGATATCGGGAAGATGCGTGCCACCCGCCTGAGGGTGGTTGCTGATGATGACGTCTCCCGGCTTCAGCTCGCCGGCCTTGTAACGTTGAGCCTGGTATGCGATGGCAGTACTCATCGAACCGAGATGGCTGGGAATGTGAGGTGCGTTCGCGACTAGGCCGCCGTCGGCAGAGAAAACCGCACAAGAATAATCCAACCGCTCTTTGATGTTGACAGATATCGACGTCTTTTCCATGGTGTGGCCCATCTGCTCTGCAACAGTCATAAAGCGGTGGCCAAAAACACTCAGCTGAACCGGGTCGACTGCATCCGTGCCGACGCTCTTGTTCTCGAGCTTGCTGACTTCCAAGACGATATGCTCGGGCAGAATAACAGCTTCACTAGCATGATCAACAACAATGGTCTGCGTTTTGTCAATGATCATGGCCGGCCCAGTGATATGAACGCCCGGGCTGATGGTATCCAGCTGAAAGACTCGAGTTTCCGTCCACCCAGACTTCTCGTAGAAAACAGATCGCGAGAACATGGGAGAAGGCACCGGCGTGAGGTCTGCGGATGCATACTTCTTCAAATCCTCAAACGGACTTGATATATCCAGTACCCGAGACTTGCCGATGCTGCGGACGCGAATATCGTCAACCAGGATATCACGCGACTGGGAAAAGCCAAACTCCTGAGCGTGTCGCGCGGTGAAGGCAGCACCAAACTCCGATATCGACCCCGGCATGGCTATCATGAGAGAAGTGTCACTGCCTTGGTATCTCATGTTGAGAAAGCTTTCATGCTCAATGGAATCGGCCTCGAAGCCTTGGCTTCCCAGGTCTTGGGCTCCTCGTGCCGACAGGTTCTGCAGTCTGGTCGAGAGCTCGCTCAGCGATTTATCCGAGAAGACGAGCGCCACAGGTTCCTGGTTCTCGACGACAACGTCGGCCAGCGCCATGCCATAGGCGGATAGAATACTTGAGTATCGCGGGATAATTGCTCGCTTGATGCCGAGATCGCGAGCGACAAAGATTGCATGTTGACCTCCAGCGCCTCCAAAGCAGCCCAGGTTGTGGCTCGCCGCACCATAGCCACGGCCTTCACTAAGCGTTCGAATCGGGCGCGTCATCGTTGCATTTGCAATGTCGAGGAAGCCCAAGGCCAGAGTCTCTACAGTGAAAGGCTCACCTCCCTCCTTCTCCTTGTTGACAGACTCGGTGAGGGCCGCAAATTTGGCCTTGACCACGTCCAGGTCCAACTTGCGAGGAAAAGAATCGGGGATGATGCGACCAAGCAGGAAATTCGCGTCGGTTACCGTCAGGGGACCGCCATTCCCGTAGCAAGCAGGGCCGGGGTTGGCTCCAGCGCTCTGAGGACCAACCTTGAGGAGACCATTGTCCCAGGAGAGAATGGAGCCACCACCCGCTGCAACGGTGTTGATGTCGAGCTGGGGGGTCTGGATGGTGACCTCAGCTAGGGTACTCTCGAAGATGTGCTCAAGAGCACCGGAATAGCGCGCCACGTCAGTGCTGGTGCCGCCCATGTCGAAGCCGAGCACCGGGGTGCCCTGGTTCGGGTCGTAGCACGTCCTCGCCAGTCCGACAACACCACCGGCAGGACCGCTGAGGACGCCTCGCAGGCCGGTAAACTTGGTCCAGCTTGTCAAGCCACCGTCGGATTGGGAGATGAGCAGTTTGTTGGCGCTCTCATCCTCCAGATGGCCCTTGAAGCCCTTTCGGAAGCTTTCGAGGTAGGCGTAAGTCATGGGCGTCAGGTAGGCATCGGCGACAGCGGACTGGCTGCGAGGCACAAACTTGGCCATGGACTGAAGGACGGACGAGGCGGAGACCTTGAATCCCATCTCCTCTGCGAGGTTCTTGACCTGGACCTCATGCTCGGGGTAGGTATACGAGTGCATGAAGCCGATGGCAACATTTCGGAACCCTTGGCGCTGCAGCTCTTCTAGGTCGGCACGGACAGCTGCTAGGTCGGGCTTCCTCATCACTCTGACCACCTCTCCTGTGAGGCCCATGACCAGTGCAGGGTCGGACGAGACGTCAATCGGCTTCGGATACGGGTCCTCACTGAAGCCCTCAATAGTGACTCGCTCATCAACCTCGACCACAGTCTCATAGAGCTGCTTCAGACGACGCACGGACAGGTCGAACAAGTCGGGTCGCGTCTGGTTGCCTATCTCGAGCCCATCCCGGAAGCCCTTTGTGGTGAGGAACGCGACACGGTCACCCTTGCGTTCTAGCAGCGCATTCGTCGCTACAGTTGTTCCCATGCGAATGCTCTCTATGGGCGCAAGATCCAGTAACGAGCCCTTGGGGATCGAAACTCCTTGTGTTAATTCGAGGATTTGGCGGATGCATTCTGTGGGCGCATCGTCGTATTCGCTGGGACAGACAGAGAGGATCTTGAACACGATGTGCTCTTTCCTGCCCGGAACTTCAGCCCAGGCATCTGTGAATGTGCCGCCTCGATCAATGGCAATGCGAATTCCTCGGGAGGCCATGGTGTGTGTATTCGAGCACAGAAGGTGGTGGCTGCTGCTCGACGAAATGGCGAGGAATGCGGCTGCGTACATATAATGCTTGAATTTATGACATCAAGTGCCTGCCCGCTCCGATGTCCGCCGACATCTGCTGCTGTTCTGTGGTGGTGTGCGCCCTGCTTTGCTCACTGGTCCCGGCAACCATTGATGATGCCGAGAAAGATGCCGATGGCGCTGTTTTCTTATCAGTCGGCAAAATCCAAGTTGCCGAACCGTCCGAGACTCTTGGTCTGTGGGCGTATCTTATGCACCCCACAGACTAATAATGCTGGGCTGACCCGGCTCCTCTGGGTGCGTCAAGGCGGGTTACTAAATGTCCTATGTAATTACTGCCATATCATAGCGGGAGATAGAAGCGGAGGCGGTATCGGGCTCCACAGACGCCTGCTTGGCCCCTCAAACTCTCTTGATCCCATCCCAACTCGCAACGATGCATAGCAACCGTACAAGGCAGAAAAGGCTCCTTGCGGCGTGAGTCTTCCCATGTCCCGTGCCCATAGCTTGGCCAACCTAAGACGAAGATGTAGATGCCATCGCTGCCATTCTCATAAGATTAAATGCTCCGGCGAGAAGCCGTGCCGATCGTGTGTCGCAGCCAACCATGATTGTCAATTCCCAGCCAGAGAGAGAAGGGTCGTCGTGTCGGAAAGGTCAGTATAGCCGTCCTGGTCGGATTCCTTCTGCTGACGCTTCGACAGTTACCTCGCCAAACTGCAAGCCGATAGCAAACGTCTCCAGGAGACTTCGCAGCATCCTACCCCCGTGAGCGTGAGCCAGCATCCAACGCCGACAGAGTCTTCTCCCAGAGAAGACGAACGAGACAACGATGGCGACGACGACCCGCCACTATCATCCGAGGAGAGCAACATGCTCAATCCATTGTTTGATGGGAGACCAGAGTATTCGGGACATCAGCGCGCGCAAGAGCCTGGCTTCATCGGTGAAGCGTCGTGCGCTGCTTTCAGCAACCGGCTGCTGCAGTGTCTTGACGATACCTATACTCCATCAACCGCCGGCTTCCCCAACTATCATCGTATGGAGCTTGATCGAATTCATTTCTCCACGTCTAGTGACAATGTGTTCCCCGAGCGCATGCATGCCAAGCTGCTGCTTAATGTCGCGAGGAGATTCATCGGCAACTACCACCCCTTGTTCCTCGAGGTTACATACATGCGAGAGATTGACGCCGTATATCGTCGAGAAATGATCCCTTCGACGGTATGGCTGTGCAAGTTCTACGCTCTGATGGCCCTTGGCGAAATATATGCCAGCCGTAGGGGCATAGGCCCTGATAACACCATTCCTGGAACAGAGTACTACTCGAGAGCCGTCAATCTCTTACCGGAATGTCTCGAAGAGCCTTGTCTCATGCAGGTCGAGGCCCTGATCTCTATCGCATGGGCATCGAATGTGCTTGGCCGGGTCCGGACAGCTTATTGCTACAGCGGAACAGCCATGAGATTGGCAATGAGCATGGGGATGCACAGGTCAGCATCGGGCCTGACTCGATTGACGCCGGTGGAAAGAGAGTCTCGACGAAGAACCTGGTGGGTTCTGTACTTCTTTGATCGGTTTTCGGCATCGAAACTCGGGCAGCCGGTTTCGGTGCGGGACGAAAACATTGATGTCGAAATGCCCAGCATGGATGGCCTCACCGAAGAAGAGACGGCCGAGTTCCTCGATCCAGTGCCCCTGGTGAAGAACATTCATCTTGCTCGAATCATCGGAAACATCCTGACAGATATATACGGGATTCCCAAGGCGAAAAAGGGACCCTGCATCCACCGTGTCCATGGTGTCCTCAAACAACTTCGTGCCTGGCACGATTCTTTACCCCCGGATATGCGCGTCCGAGATCGAGGTACTCCACGACCGCACGCCAGCCTTCATCTGGCCTACAACCAGTGCATAATCCAGACGACGCGCCCCATCCTTCTCCACTTGTTCAAGTCGCAATTCCAGCTGGGCGCAAAAGCTCGGAGCGAAACGTCGCGTCAGAGCTTTTCCTCCGTCACGTTGGCGCTGGCTGAGAGCTGCATCAATGCGGCGCAAGCCTCGAGTCGCATCGTCGAAGGGCTCTTCTTGGACGGCTCTATAGCTACATTTGGGTATTGGGACGCGCACCACATCTTCTCGGCGTCGCTCATACTCGTCATGTCGGCCGTCATGAAGCCAACCACGGCCAACTCGGATGCCTTGGAGACTTTGCTAAGTATTTTGCGGACCATGAAGAACGATGGGAACATTCCCGCGGTGGACTATTGCGATAGACTGGCTCACTTGCAGAGCCGCATATGCAGCCTTCGTGTGCAGGGTCGCATCGCCCATCTGCTCTCAGACAACTCAGCCTCAGCCAATCATGGCGAAAGCACAGGCAGCGAACCACATGATAGAAATGTCGGCGATGGCGGCTCTCGCAACATAGCCAGCAGAACAGCACAAGAAGGGACCATCATACACTATGACAAGGTGGATATCCTAGGGAACCCTCTCCTCGGGAGCTTTCTAGATGACCACTCGGGGCCGATACCAGATCTCTCTTTCATGGAAGACGGCACGTTGCGGCAATTAGCAAGTGAGATTGAGGAGCAGTTTTTATTCTCTGTATGAATCATGTCCTTAGCAAGCGGCAGATCAATTCATGAAGAAGTCTCGGACAGCTAGTATTTGCAACTTGTGGTCCACTTGACCTGCCTGATTGATGTGAATCGCCTCGCCTTTCTTGGTCGACGATCGTCCTTGTTACATTGGACCCGGCATGGCCGAACTGATCCCATTCTTGATGAGAGTGGGCCACTGATATGCCTTATCAATGGGTTGATATTATGTGCCGAAGCCCCGCACGGCAAGTCAAGATGAAGCCGAGCGTAGCATCTTACCAATCGCTAATACCGTCGCTCCGCCCTACCTAGATAGGTTGACGTGTGCCGAGCCGCATAATGCCAGTGGCTGGGCCCGAGGACAAAGGGCAAGCTCTGACCAAATTTCGAGTTATCTATCCGGTCCTAATCTACTATCTCTGACCCCGGGTATCTCCAGACCTTGGCATTCTTGACCCGCTCCCCAGCCAGCTTTCCATGCTTATTGGGACCGCCGGACAACAGGCCTTGTGTTAAATTGCCGGCTGTCCTCCTGTTGTTTTTTTCGCATTCCGCAACTGCTGTCCCCGCACCCGGCCTCCTTTCCCAGTCCGACCCCCCAACATGACTCTCAACAATGCGGACGGGTCTGTTGACCAGCAGAAACACCAAGATGTCGAGGCTACCCAGAGCCTTGCGGTTGCCGATGTCGTCATTGACGAAGAAGCCGAGAAGCGCCTCCTGAGGAAGCTCGACCTGTGGATTGTTCCCCCGGTAATGCTGCTGTACCTACTGAGCTTCCTCGACCGTGTCAATATTGGCAATGCGCGTCTTTACGGCATGGAGGAGGACTTGGGCTTGGTAGGCGGCCAGTACCAGACGGCCGTTTCAGTACTCTTCGTTACCTACATTCTCTCAGAGCTCCCCTCCAACTTGGTCATCAAGCGCTTTACGCCCTCGCGCTGGATTGCCTTTATCACAACGAGCTGGGGCATCGTGGCGACACTTACGGGTATCGTTCAGAGCTATGGGGGTCTTCTTGCCTGCCGTCTCATTCTCGGCGCTCTCGAGGGTGGACTCTTTCCTGGCCTGGCCATTTATCTGACCATGTTCTACACCAAGCGAGAGTATGCCCTGAGAATCGGCTATCTATTTGTCTCTGCCGCCATCGGAGGAGCCTTGGGCGGCTTGCTCGCTTATGGTATCGGTCACATGGATGGTGTCGCCGGCCTGCGAGGTTGGCGATGGATCATCATCATTGAAGGCATCCCTACCATGATCCTCGGAGTGGCTGTCTGGTGGTGGCTCGCAGATTCACCAGAGGACGCGAAATATCTGACAGACGAGGAGCGAGAACTCATCAGTCTCCGCTTGCAGCGGCAGATTGGACACACCAAGTCCTCCACCCAGATGCACAAGAAGGATGTGTACGAGGGATTGAAGGATTGGAAGATTTGGCTCTTCTGCGTCGGCCAGTTTGGTGGAGACATTATTCTCTATGGCTACTCGACCTTTTTGCCAACCATCATCCGCGGTCTTGGGGATTGGACCGTTCCTCAGGTTCAAGCCTTGACCATTCCATGCTACACAGTTGGCGCCATTACATACCTCGTTGTCGCGTGGCTGTCAGATCGAAGCCAGCGCCGAGCCATTTTCGTCGTCATTTTTGGCCTCGTCTGTACGACCGGTTACGCCATCCTTGTCAGCCCAGCTTCCGGCAACGTCAAGTACTTTGGCTGCTTCCTCGCCGCCATGGGTGTGTATGTTGTCGTTGGAATTCCGCTCGCCTGGCTTCCCAGCAACAACCCTCGATATGGAAAGCGCACCGTTGCCACCGGTCTGCAGCTTACCATTGGCAATACAGCCGGAATTCCTGCTCCATTTGTAAGTGTTCTGCCCATGGGACCGTTGACCTAGCTAACCCAACTTCCAGCTGTACCCCGGCGGTGGAGGTCGTTTCGTTACGGGACATGCTGTCTCGATGGCACTGATTGCCATGTCAACGGTCATATATTTGGCCTTCTGGTGGTACTTCAGGAGCCTCAATCAGAGGAAGAGGGAGGGCAAAGACGACCACAAGGTCCAAGGAATGACGGAGGAAGAGATCGAAGAACTTGGAGAGCACAATCCGCGGTTCCTCTATACCTATTAACCGCATCAGCTTGTACGGCATCGTTCACACAGGGGAGGATATTAGCAATCGTCTGTGGAGAGAACAGGAGCTGGACCATGTGCAGTTGACGAATATGTCCCCCAAAGCCCTTCTCCAGTCCTATCATTCCCGGCAGCCATACGCCCTAGATGCCTACTGGTCCTAATACAACTCGTCATCACGCAGGAATTCCTGATGCTGTCCCCCAATTTGATGGTCCAGACAGTATCTTCAATAAACTCTCCATAATTCATTGGCCATGCTTATCTCTGGGCCGTCATTACTTTCTTGCTATGCCGCCCGTGGAGGCTCTGCAAGAAATAAGCGTCAGTAAAGGATAAGGTACCTGTGACCGGGAAAGCTACCAGCCTACAAGTCGGACCAATACCCCGGTCATCAGAGCAGGAGCCAGAACCTTGCCGTAGTGACCAACGTAATTGTTAATCGGGGACTGAGATGGTGAGAATTTAGGAGAAAGACCCGAAAGGCCTGGGGCCAAAGTCAGGAATATAAGATCCTTTCTTTCTTTCTTGTCGGTATGCACTTGACTTGCAACCGGACATGGTGCATCAGGTACGATGTTACTTTTGACAGTAGCTAGCGTTCTCTTCACGCCTGCGCTGGCGGTGAACGCAAGACACAGCAATCATTGTGTGAGCTCTTAATAGTTTCCCCATCGCACACACGCTGATCTGGTTCTCACACTCGTTTAGTGTGAGGCTCTCATTGGCACTCTCGGCAGCGACAAGGTCTGCGTCCCAGGAAGCGCCCTGTATGCCAATCGACTGGAGTCGATCTGGGCAGCCAGCGCCCGCCTTGGCCCATGGTGTTTTGTTCTACCAGCCTCAGCCGAAGATGCATCCATCATCACACGAACACTTACTAGCCGCCAATGCCATTTCGGCATTGTTGGCGGCGGCCACGGACACTTTCCACTTTCCAACACAGTCAATGAAGGCGTCACCATTGACTTTGCGCTCATGAACTCCACAACATACAACCCTCAATCTGGGCTAGCCTCGCTCCAGCTGGAGGCCACTGGATAGATGTCTACTCGACACTCCTGCCATACGGCGTTATGGTTGCTGGTGGCCGAGTGGCTCCAGTGGGTGTCGGTGGCTTCATATCTGGAGGCGGAATATCCTACCTTTCCCCAAAGTACGGTTGGTCCTGCGATACTGTCCAGAATTTCGAGATTGTCCTAGCCAATGGTTCCATAGTGAGTTGCCCAACGCCTTGGCCGTGCTTGATGTATTGACGTCCAAAGGTCAATGCCAATGCTCAAGAAAACCCTGATCTTTGGCAGGCCCTCAAAGGTGGCCCTGGAAATTTCGGACTAATTACGCGATACGACATGACAGCCATAGAGTATGCTGACCCTAAAACGGCGCAAATATGGGGTGGACTGCTCACTTACGACTCCAATGATTATGCAGTCGTCGAGAGCGTGATCGCAGCCTTTGTCAAGTTCGCGGAGAGCCCCCCAGAGAATATCGACAACTCTGGCGTCGTCTGGTGGGCTTACAATCAAGCCCTTGGTGGCATATCGCTGATTGCCTGCATTGACAATGTTGCCAACAACCCCAATGCACCAGGGTTGGATGGGTTTCGTGTGATTCCGTTCATTGGAAGCACCCTACGGTCCGACACCATAGTTGGCATCACGGGAGAGCTTGCTGGAGGACATGGACTCCAGTTCGTCGAATAGTCCGTCAAAGAGGAAATCGAAGGCTAACTTTATTCCAATCGAGCAGTTACATAAATATGGTTGCCGCATATCGAAACGACTCTCGGATTATTCGATTCGCAATGGAACGTCACGAGCAACTGATCCGGGACATCGAGGCTGTGGTCGGGACCGAGGGTACAGGTCTTGGGACTCAATGCCAGTTCCAGCCAATATCGCAGCAGATGGTCGCACACAGTCAAGCAAACGGCGGGAACTCTTTGAGCCTTGAGAGTCGTGTAGCGCTGGGCAACGGCATTAACTGGCAGATAAACATTGGCGTCAATAGCGCCGAGAATGCAACTGCTCTCTTGCCACTCCTGGAGCAGATGTATCACAAAGTTGATGCATATGCGACTTCGCTAGATGCAAATTGGGATTGGGTATATCTCAACTACGCTTTCGGGACTCAAGACCCAATTCGCTCTACAGGTCCAGAGACAATCAAGAGGCTCAAGGCTATTTCACGGAAGTATGATCCAGAGGGGGCTTTTCAGAAGCTGCGCGCCGCTGGATTTAAAATTCCTCTTTAAAAGAGGAATTTGAAAAGTCAGCATCGTACTCTAATCATTTAAATGAATGGTGCTGCCCGTGAATTCTCGTGTCTCTAATTCGATAGTCATATATTGAACCCTTAGCACCTAATTCATCTCCATTGTGACATCCTTGCAATCTCCTCATCCTCATTCTTCGCCGTCTTTCCATCTGGCTTCCCTGCCTGGACATCTCTCAGATAGACATCAAACTTCTGTGCAACCTTGATTGCGTGTTCTAGGTGAGTAAACCGCATACTAACCTTCCTAAACTGCGCCAGCTGCCGGGCTGTAGTGATGGAATTCCGGATCTGTCTCCCATTCATCTCGTATTCAGCCAAATCTTCCAGCTTGTAGTTAATGTCCTCAAAGTCAATGTTGTTGGGATCGAGCAACTTCAGCCGCGTGAAGAAGTTAGTCCAGATCTCTTTCCGCTGGCTGAAGTTCAGTGCCTCGTAGTGCAAGGCAAGTTGGATACGAGATTTGAATGCCTCATCAAATGTCCCCACTCGATTTGTTGTTAAGATCAAGATACCGTTGTAATATTCGAGCGATCGTAGGAAGACTGAAACAAGCGCGTTGCGTGCGAGGTCACTCAGATTTCTTTGCTCTAGGAAGACTTCGGCTTCGTCCAAGAGCACAACACAACCCCATTCGTTCCCGAGGTGGAAAATCGACTGTAGGTATCTTTCCACATGCTCAGGCGTTGTTCCAATGTCACCGCAGGTGACTGGGTAAAGCGGCTTCTCGGCAATCTCTGCCACGCTCTCGGCCGTATATGTCTTCCCGGTGCCTGGACTGCCGTGAAGGAGCATGATGAGGCCATTGCCTTTATCTTCGATCAAATCAGTACCCTTCTCAGAGGCTAGTTGACTGCTGACAAGAGCTTGGATAAGCTCTTTGGTACTTGAATCAGCCACGAGGCTCTTGAATGCGTCCTTGTTCCAGGTAACATTCTCTATAAAATCAACTCCTATCTCCACTGAGCACGATCTGGTTAGTAGAGAGCTTTAACGGCTTCTGAGATCTAAATGCCCTTACCCCATTTCTTGCTTCGCAGGTGGAAAGCTTTTACAGAGCTGGGCAGCGCGTATATATGGGGAGCCTCAGGCGGCTCTTCAGCAGCTAGGTCGAATGGGGGTGGGTTTGACGCTTTTATTTTGTCCAAAACAGCAGGTTGGTGGAGTTCGGCATAGATGGCGTGATCTACCATGTATCTGCGTGACTGCTTAAAGGTTACGAACAAATCTTTAGGAAATCTATAGGACTCACTGTGAGGCCACCTTTGCCCTTGCCATCATTGTACGATACTAGTCGCTTCTTGCGGCACTTCCAGAAAGTAACCCCTCGCTTCTGTAATAGCTCCTCGGTTTCGGGGGAGGCAAACCTCAAAGGGAAAACCCCTAAGCTTCGTATTGGCACTGGTCCATTCTTGGCCGACCCTAAGCGTATAGTGAGGGAGAGATATGCCACATCTACTTGCAAAGAGGCATCCAATTTGTATGAAGATGCCTTGACAGTCCAAGTCTGGATGCGATGGCTTTGTGAATCATCACGCGGTGCTCCCTCGACCCCACGCGATAAGGGCAGATCTGGCTCCTTTTGTCCATTTAGTTGAAGGTTGGCAGTGGCCATAGCAATATATCCCCGGGTGAGGCCTTGGGGATCAATAGAAACCAACGCCTCGTCTGGGCGTACTAGGTAGCCTATGGAAAGGGGGGACACTAGGCCTTGTTCAAACTCGGCATCAATTGCAGCGTAGATTGAGGAGTGATTCGATTCAACCCACGACGTCAGAAGCCGCATGAGTGCTTCCTGTCTGTCAGGAAGACGGTGCAAGATGTCCGTGTGCCGTTGGTGATACCACCAAATAAATGGCTCAAACGTGGGATTCCTGACCGATAAGTCCACAATACCCCGCAGAGAGTTGGGTGCAAGCCGAGCAACATTCCTGGCAGCCTCCGCCATCTCTTTGGATATGAGCTGAACCGATTGACGGAATGGTGCTGGGTCTGGGAAGACCTGCTTCGCTTTCGCAGCGTTTTCGATGGCGGTTCTCTGGAAGCTGACATTGTAGTATTTGTACACGGCAAACGCAATCTTGCGGTCTGCTTTTATATGATCCTGTGGACTGGCTATCATGCCCAGCCCTCGAAGATTTGCTGTGCCATCACACCACTCCCACTGTGGCTCTCTCAAAAATGCGGTGTAACTCGACGTATCTGGTGATTCTCCCTCAGAATCACTCTCAGAAGTCGTGTAAGCGTTCTCGTTTTGATTCTCCAGCATGTGAAACACTCGGTAGCTTGTACACTGTTCATCCGCTTCTTCGTCCTGTTGCTTGAGTGCACAATTCTCTCCCTCAAGTATGTGGATCCTGTCGAGAAGCTGAATTATATAACTTTGCTGGAATTCTCCGAGAGGAATATTCGGCGCCATGGTATTGCTGGCAGCAGACGTGGGCGAAAGTAAAACGTCTTTGCCTTGGGAAATGGAAGACGATGCGGATCGGGGTGGTACGGCCAGTTGGGGCACATGTGTACTGTTGGTGCTCTCTTCTTTGGTATCGTCCCGAATCCGTGCCGACATGAGGCGCCCTTTGTCCTGTTGTTCTACAAGGATTAGCTGCACATAGAAGTCGTGTAAGGCGCTGCTCGACGAACTTTTTGACACTGTCGCGGACAAGACTCCGCTGTTCAACTCTTTTCTTGGCAGAGTCCTCACACTGCGTAGCGATGGTAGTAGCGGGGTCAAAGTATCTTGTTCAAGTTTAGGTGCGATGGCATACAGTCCCTCCTTTTCGTTCAATCTTCTGTTGGTTCGGTCTTGTGAGATGGTGTAGTTGACTGCCTGTGGAGCGTCGTCAGGCTCTGGAGCGTTGTCGGCATCTGGATCGGCGAGATCGGCCGTGGATCTGAACAGACCCGGTGTGGGGGTCTTTATTAGAAGTTTGAGAGGAGGCATCAGCAGGAGTAGAATGGCTTGGCGGGGGAGTGGTAGTCAATCAGCCAAGATAGATCTAGGGATCGACGGAGAACCTCGACAAATGAAGCCCATGGCTTGAACGCTGAGCACTGAGTTGAGACTTGAGAGACACGCTGCTGCCTGATGACGTGGCAGAAGGGCGGGGTATCACCGCATATCAGCCTCACAGTCTCACAGTTACATCGTGCGGCTGCGCGAGCCAATAAAGATGGACCTCACATCAGGTGTGCGTGTGCGTTCTTTTTCCGAGCTTCTGTCCCGCGGTCAGCCCGATGACATGCCACATAAGTATATCCTAGCGAGCAGCGATAGGAAGCAAATTAACAGAAGCGGTCAAGCATAGCTGTGGAGCATCCTTTCAAAGCATGTCTTCAATATCTTCATTATCGCAATGGTATTCTATAGAGTCCGGGGGTGAGTATTCGTTAGTTGGCCGCGTTTTGGAGGGGCCAGAGATAGGAATCAGATCAAAGCAGAGTTGACATTTTCCCTTCCAGTGAGCTCGGGCAGTTCTCCACCTGTGGCTGCAAAGGCCTTCCAGTCGGCACTGGGCCATTTCAAGCAGGGCGGTGTTCGAAACGTATCTATGAATGATGCACTCAATCGACTGCACACGAAAGAAGACTTGCATACATATCTTCACGATTTATCCCAGTCCCTTTTACCCCGACACAGCTCATCCAAAGCTGTGCAGTGGCTCCGAAAAGCAGCAGAAAAGATTGACTACTATAGTAATGTCTTGGATGTGCTTGTTCAACATCATCCCGAGTATGTGGCGCTCGTCTGGGGAGCCATGAAGTTTCTCTTCACGGCAAGTTTATTTCCATAACCCATGCCCTCTCGGCAAGCCTAACAGAAAGACAACAGGGTGTTGTGAACTATGAGCAAACTGTCAAGACCTTGGCCAAATCCTTCTCACAGATCGCGGATCATCTGCCACAGGTTGAGCTGGCATCTGAGCTGTATCCAACCGTGAGAATGCAAGCCGCCGTGGAGAGGCTTTACAGTTATCTAGTGGAGTTCCTAGTCACAGCCCACTCGTGGTGCAAGGAATCAAGGCTGAAGCGTTCTCTCCACGCTATAACGAGCCCGCCGGAATTGCAGTACAAGGGAATTCTTGAGCAAATATCTGAGGCTTCCCGACATATTTCCAACCTCGCCGTGACTGGCAGCCAGGTCGAGCTCCGCGTCATGCATGAGACGCTGGATCTTATTAAGAAGCAAATGGGACTTTCGGACCTTGCCATCAAGGAACTTGTCACAGCTGTTCATGGTACGTATGTGTTCTCTCTCCCATCTTATAACTGGCTTCACCATGAAATGAAATGAGTTTTATGGTGACTAATTATTGATCAGCATTGAAATCAACGCAAGAAAGTGCCTTGGTAGACACCAACAGGCGCATATCTGGACTGCACCTTTCGCAAGTGTTGTCGTCCATGTCACTCTCCTTCGATGATCCACAGGACACCTTGGCACAACACATTTCCCAACAGAAACGGCGGGCCTCAGCAAGGATACCACTCTCAACCAATGACTTCTGGTCTTCTCCCAAGCTCGTACACTGGTCACAGCCAGACCGCCCCTCACTGTCGGTGATCACCGGAGGAGTCGCGGCGCGGTTCATTATTCAAGACTTCGGTCTTAATGTCATCAAGACCCTGGCCAAAAATGAGGTTGCTCACATTTTCGCATTGACAAGTCCGTGGAGCAAAACAGAGCGACCCCTCTTGACGACGTCAAGTTTGTTGAAATTTCTCGCATACCAGGTACTTTGTCTCAACACTCAGCGGGATGTAGCTATCACGACAGAAAAGGACATCTCCCGTTTATATCATCAGCTCCAAACGGCAAGCACAAACGAGCAATGCTTGAACCTTGTGGACAGTGTCATTGAGTCAATTCCAGGCGATTTATACATTGTCCTCGATATGGAATGTCTCGGCTTTTTGGACGAAGATTATGGCTCTGGGTTTCTCCAGTCTCTAGCTATATGGATAAAAAGCCGACCAGACACGAAAAAGCCCAGAGTTAAAATATTACTTCTCGTTTATAGTCCGCAATGGTTTCGGTGCTTGCCAGAAAGTATCCTTCCTTTCATAGTTCAGGTCAAAACTATGCGTCGTCCAACAAACAGAAGTACTTATGCTCGCCCTAAGTCAATACACCCTATAAGGGCTCGCCCCTTTTGATCTCGGACCGAAGACGGATTCGTTTCGGTATACGTATTGCGAACAGAAATCTCTTTCTCGTATAACATGTTGACATTGGATGGGGAGTACGTGGAGTAGTGAGCAGGATAAATATATGGATTTGATGTACATTAGTTCTGGGTCAGAAATCAACAACAACGTAGATTTTCACCATTTGCTCGCTTGGCAGCCCATTCACTGGATCCATTAGTACAACATTTATTTGTCATGTTTTGCGAGATAGCGTTAGTCCATTCTCAAACTGTAGAGGTGGGGGTACACATGCTCTCCAAACACCCTCCGTCACTTCCACGACTGAGTAACATTGGGCGATGTGTATGGATCCCAATATCTGGCTGTACTGTATCCTGAATGGTTCTTTAAGAATATACATGTATGTCCGCGTTGTGCCCAAGTCATACATATCGAACGTAAGGGTGGCAGTCATTAGTTGCACACCTGATACCATGCTCATAATGTAGAGTCTTTGCGCACCAAGTACCTATAACTCCTTCGTTCAGGACTGGGATATGAGTTTAGACTGAATGCTGATAATGCATTCTAGATGCAATTATTACATCTGAGCTCTTGTCGTCAATAAGGTTGGCTTATGATGCTTGAGCAACTATGATCTATTGGTCTCCATCTGAACTCTGTTGGCTTATCACTACACCTGTCCCTCAACCTGGGGTCTGCAACGCGAGTCACCCTTCAGAGGCAGGTATCGGGGTACATGGGGGGCAGACGTGAAATAGTAAGCACTCTATTAGCTGTCTATGATACGCCTTCTAATCCAATATTTATTAACTTCAATGGTCATATATATCCATCCCTCTCTTCACTTCTATCTTCAATCGTCGTCCTCATTAGTTATGTGGCTCGAGGCTCTTGAGGTATTCTGGACTGAAAGGGTAGTCGTTGTAACCTGTTTCCGTCTTTGGGGTATAGAAAGAAGGACGGTCATAGGGGTTTAATTCAAGACCATGCTTGATTCTGTAAACAAGGTCCGGATTGGCCAAGAACGTACGGCCAAATGCAACCAAAACGTCCCACTTGCTGTACCGGTCCTCAACCGCTTCGATTGCATTGTCAGGATGATATCCACCCGCAACAATAACTGGTGATTGGTTGTCCCAGGCTTCCAGGATAAACTCAAGACTTTTGTCACCATGTGCGGGAGCATCGCCAGTGACCCAGGTGACCGGGTCGGCGCGTGCTTCAACCAGATGTAAATATGCAAGTGGAACCTGCAACGACTTCAGCTCGTTGATAATGTAACTGTACTGGGCCTTGAAGTCGCTTGAGTCGGCACCCTGGAAGGATGCATAAGGAGAGAGGCGGATACCCAGACGCTCAGCACCGATAGCAGCAACCAGAGCCTTGACGATCTCGAGCAAGAAGCGACTCCGGTTCTCCACCGAGCCACCCCAGCGGTCCGTGCGGATGTTGCTCTTATCGGAGAGGAACTGATGGATCAAGTAGCCATGCGCTCCGTGAATCTCCACTCCGTCGGCCCCTAATTCCACGGCGCGCTTGGCGGTGGTAACAAAATCCTGGATCGTGTCCAGGATCTCCTGCTCTGTCATCGCTTCAGGAACAGGACCTTCTGGAGTCAGGGGAATGGCGCTGCTGGATCTATACTTCAGACCCTTTTCGGCAAGAAACTCGGGGTTTCCGGCACGACCCATGGACCAAATCTGCTGGAAGAAGAAGGATCCCTGAGAGTGAACCGCGTCGATGTTTCTTTTCCAAGCCTCGATCTGAGCCTTTGTCAAGAGAGCGGAGCCATTGGGCTCTTCGGGATGAGATACCCCGGTAGCCTCAGAAATAATAAGGGTACCAGGGATGGCGGCGCGATCGGCATAGTATTTCTGGGAATAGGGAAGCGGAACACCTTCGTCGTCGTTGCGATATCTTGAAAGGGGAGCTAGGGCAACTCGATGATTTAATTCGACGGTGCCAATAGTGATTGGCTTGAAGAGCTTGCTCTCAGCTGGGGACAGTGAAGTTGATGAAACGAGCATGATGGTTGTGCGTGGTCGTCTTGAATTGGATAAGAAAAGGCTAGGTAGATCGCTGAAATGCTATGATAGAAGAATTATGAGGATGGATGAATTCACGAAAGAATTATGTGCCATGTCTGGATATCTAAATAGTTCCGCCTTGTAACAAAGGAATACTAATCATGATCCTAGCTGACATTGCATGCATGAAGGAAACTTCTAGCTCATTACTAACCTAAGTTTAATGCGTCCTTGTAAATCACATAAGTTATTAAGCGAAGCTGGAAGGTCCGTATTGAGGTATTTAATGCATGCCCTCCAGATTCAGCGTTATTAATGGGCTTCTGGTTATAAACTAACTCTTGGCAGAACATTATTGTCATGGATGACGTTGGTGCTCATGGCCGCTGCTACAACAGTACCTTCTCCACCAGCTAGAGTGAGATAGCATTCCAACCCTCCTGCCAGACAAGCCAGACTATTCCAGGTCTAGCAATGCAAGTACTGCAAAGCGGAAAAGCCTCTTGATAGCATTAGCAGCTACCTCATCCAAGCTGCTGCAATAGCTGCTGCAACAATCCTGAATGCTGCTGCCTGGCATGAACGGGTTAGGCCTATATGCGTTTGGCTTGTTTTACATAAATTGGCATTGGAACTGCTCGTGAACAATTGAGAGGAATACTTTCAATGATCCAAGGCGGCAGGCGGTACAAGGAGTCTTTGGAAAGGCATAATCTCGTACCTAGAGCTCTTTGACTTGGGCCTTACACCATCCTGTAGGTCAGCATCTCGCACATCATAGTGTCGTCCAGATTGCGGATTCAATCCTTTGCCGATAATCACATGCAAGAGAACGTAGAGCTCAGGCTACATGGTTGGGAGCTCGCTAAGCTGCTACAATATGCAACCAAGCCTGCCTTGCTTCTCCCACCACCTTACCTCTTGCGGTGTGATGGCGCCCAACGCATATGCACGCAGGACTTTTAGGCCGTTACTCCGAGTGTCAGCGTCATAACCCCAGTGAAAACGTCTTATGTGGGTGGATCCAAATCTGCTGGCATCATTTGACTGGGCGTGAGGTTCGCCATCTGTAAGCTCCCGCCAAAGAGAAGGGGAATTGTTGCCTTAAGGAGCAGCCTTCCATGTCAGCATGGTGCCGCACAAGCAAGTCACCTATAGGTCGAGAAACGCGGGCAGGGCACTCATTGGTTGGGTTAAAGTGTAATTTATCGGTTGTAAGACGGGACGCCTAAAATGTAACCTCCGGATTGAGGGATTCATTGGTCTATCGAATTCCCCTAGAACTATTTCTACAGATTGCGTGTCCCGAAATAACGGGAAAGGCGTCCATTGGGAAGCTAGTCGCTTCGACAACTTCTGAATTTTCGCAAAGCCAACGAGATGGCCTACCCTTCGCTCCAGATAGTCACTGCAGGCCTTGTCCTACTGTCAGGATTTTGTATCCATAAGATACTGCAGATTGGCCGACGACCGGACGATCTTCCACCTGGCCCCCCGACCATACCCATTCTTGGAAATCTCCATCTCGTACGTTGTTTGTTCGATATTACTCTATGAATTTATTTTCTAATAAAAGCGTGGTTGGTTAACTCAATGCAGATACCCGAGCGCGACGCTCACCTGCAGTTCCAGAAATGGGCACAGGAATATGGGCCGGTATATAGCTTGATGCTAGGAACCAAGACCATGATTGTTCTCTCCAGCGACAAAGCTATCAAGGATGTCATGGACAAGAAAAGCGCCATCACAAGCGACAGAGTGGACATGTATATCGGCCAGACAATTGCAAGTGGAGGCCTGAGAATATTGATGATGGCAAGTCTACCTATCATCTACACATTGGCATGCGAACCTATTGCTAAAAACAATCTTATTTCTTCAACAGAAATATGGTCAAACCTGGAGAATGGTAAGTTGAGATCTCTCGAGCTTGGATAACATTGACTGATGTAAGGTTCGTCGGATCATGCATGAGCTGCTGAACGTAAAAGCCGCACAAGCCTTTGAGCCCTATCAGATCCTCGAGAACCAACAGATGATGTACGAAATCCTCACGGATCCCGACAACTTTGTGCAGCACGTTCGTCGATATTCCAACTCCTTGATGACAACAACTACATTTGGGTAGGGATCCTTGCCAATCCGCCCCATACTGCTCCATGGCGATAACCAGGCGAATTCTTGCAGGTACCGAGTCCCGAATGGTCAAGATCCACACTTCAAAGAGCTGTTTGAGACACTAGAGCAATTTTTGGTGCTCGCGGGAACGGGGTTGGCCGCACTGCTTGACTACCTGCCCATCCTACAGTGGCTTCCAACATGGATGCTGTCAATAAAGCGACGTGCCCAAGAGAACCATCGAAAAGAAAAGGTTCTGTACAGATACCACTGGGACAAGGCAAAAGCCGGGGTGTTGTCATCTGAGAACTCGATTCTTTCTTTCAGCGTGGGTCTTGTTCGGGAACAGAAAAAGCACGGCTTCAATGACGACTTTGCCGCATACATTACGGGAACCCTGCTTGAGGCCGGGACCGACACCACCGCTAATACCTTGATCTGGTTCTTGTGTGCTATGCTCTTGTTCCCCAAGGTACAAGAGCGCGCAAAGTCTGAGCTCGATCGGGTTGTAGGTACTGAGAGGATGCCTCTGCCTGAAGACGAGCCAAACCTGCATTACATCCGTGGATGCGTTAAAGAGTCCCTTCGATGGATGTCTACTACCGTCACAGGGGCGATGCCCCATGCGCTCCTGCAGGAAGACTACTATATGGGGTTCCGGCTACCAAAAGGAGCGGCGCTCATGAACAATGTCTATACGATACACAGAGATCCTGATCGGTACCCACGTCCGCACGAGTTCGACCCTGATAGGTTCAAAGACGACAGACAGAGCTCCTACGATGCAGCCGTCAACTCCGATGTATCGCAGCGCGATCACTTCTCATTTGGGGCCGGGAGGCGGATCTGTCCTGGTATGCACGTCGCGGACAGAAATCTGTTTCTTGGTATATCTCGTTTGCTATGGGCTTTTGAGTTTAAAAGACCGCTTGACGACAAGGGGGAGGAGATTGTTCCCGACCCTTCGAAAGCATCCCAAGGCTTCCTGATTCACCCGCTACCCTTTGAAGCCGTCATTGTACCCCGAGATTCAAAAAGGGCAGGGATTATTCGCTATGACTGGGAGAATGCGAAGATGAACAAGCTTGACCTCGAAACACTGCAATGGAAACATTCGCCCGGCGATACTTAAGGCACACTCTCCTCGCTAGTCTGCAGGGAAGGATTTAAGTCGTCTAGCTAAAATGAGGCATCTTGCAAGAGTTTCTTGGCAGCATTAATTGAAAGTGTTCAGTTTTTGATGCTTTTGGCTTGTCACGGGATGGTCTAAGCCTCAGATGCATGGGATGTAAGACGTCAGAAAGTGTCCTTGAGCTTACTGATTTCCATCATAAGCTTACTTGCCACTAACTCGGATCAATACTACATGGTATTCCTCCCAACAAACCGACTAGTAGAGCGGCTTACTCACAAGGGAAGACGCATCTAGCTTGACTTGGTACATATGCTGCCCAATGTGATATTTGGGGGCCAACCGCGTCGCGCCGATCTCTATGGCAGCAACGGAAAATGTGACCACTGCTTATTTTTGGACACGAGAATTCTCGACAGACTAGTGGCTCGAGTGTCTCTGATTGAGGGGAACGACGATGTTTCTTTGTCCCAATCTCGTATCCGGGGCATCTAATGTCTTGGAGCGGCCATGCCCAGCTTCGACGTAGGAAAGGATCGACAACCGTTACGGCTGTTTCCTCATTGGTTCAGGCCTGTATAACCGTGTTTAACTGCTATAAACCCTTGGGCCCTCGCCTTCAAAACTTCCTTACCAACACCAAAATTCCAACGAGTTCAGTCAACTACACTTTTGGTCCTTAGCCTTCTCACCTTTCAACCTTCAAGCAATCAAGTCATTGACATCTCAAAATGCATTTCTTCACGACTACCCTCTCCTTTATTATCTTGCCGCTTTTTGGCATGGCCAGTGCCCAACCTCCCGTGGGTGACGCCATCATCTCTGTGGAGAATCGCCGCACAGGGGTCAACTCTACTGTCCCTGTCCCCATCGGCCCGATCTTTACCGGCGATGCCGCCCTGAGCGCTGTGTCCACCCTGTATCTCACTGGATCAACCGGGGTACCGGTGGACACTGTTATTTGCACTCCTTTTAGGAACATTGATGGCACCGGCAATGGCGGCCTACCCTTCACCTTCGGAAGTCCTTCTTTCCTGAGCCTGAACACAGTTGTGGTCGGCAGTATTGTCTGCCAGGCCTCTTGAAGACTCTGGTAGCGACCTACCTTGATGTGAAGAGGAGATGGTTAAATGGATTAAGGGGATTTGGAGTCTTGAGAGGTGCCATGAAGGAGGCAAGGTCCAGTTGAATTTTCGTTTTGGGTTTTGTCATATCATAACACTCGTTGCGTCAAATCAGCATGACTCTTGTCAGCTAAGACCATGATACTGCCGTTTCCTTTTTCTTTTTCTTTTACCTTGGCCTCATGCCTGCGTAGCCTGTGGATATCCAGGCTGTGCTACTCGGAAGCATCAGGTAAAGTGCAGTGGTTGGTTGCATCGCACCATACTTTGGGTTTGCATTTGCGTGGATGCGTGCTAGACATTTACTCATTTGGGCAATTATTCCCATGAATGCCTTGAAGCAACAGTAGACCCATAATGCTAAATTTGTGACAGCCTCTGCGCTTATTGTTGGTTGTCGTTGAATTACAGCTTCTCCTACGGCACAGTCAAGGCTTATGCTTGACAGAATAGCATGTTGTCTCACCACCTGAAACACGTGCAGACCATGGTTTCGCGAATTACAAGACCCCCAAACGACTGCGCTGTGGGGGGGATATGCACTCGGCTTATCCGCTGACTGAAAGCTTGGATACCAACACATCCACATGCAGTTGGTTAACGACGAAATGCAGTCCCGTGAGCGCGCACAACTGAGCCTCTCATTTGCCCCCTTCTGGCCAGCGGCACACGTCTCACATCACGCCAACCAAAGGTTCCATCTTACCAACAAAATGCGTACAAAGTAACCAAGCTGAGGCGACCTGCAAATAGAGGCACACCTATCTTTAGAGTCTCTGGCGGGATGCCTTATGGCAGCTTCATGGATAAATACCGCCTCTGTCACCACTCACAACTTGTTCCTTTCATCCCAAGCTCCATTCATTCACTATCCTTCAGTCACTCCTTAAGAATCTGGTATTCTTTTTGCTTCTAGTCTTTCCTTAAACATTTACATTATTACTATCGACCTTTAACCGTCTCCTGTTCAATTCACAGTCGTTCATCACTGCTATCCGCGAAAGCCAACGAACTATCTACACGCACCTTTGTCTATCTCGAATCCATCAACTCAAGATGAAGTTCAGCGTCCTTCTCGTTTCCCTCTTGGCCCTTGGTGCCACCGCAGCTCCCCAGCGGGGCCGAGGCCGAGGTGGTCGAGGTGGCCTGCGCCGCCCTACCCGTCCTAACCCTACCCGTCCTAACCCCGTCCGCCCGGACCCTCCCCGCCCTCGCCCTACCCGCCCAGCCGCTCCCCCGGCCAATGCTCCTAACACTGGCTCCGGGTCGGCTCCTAGTGGGAACCCCATCAGGAAGCCCTCTGGCTCCGTGACCAGGGGTGGAGAGACAAGACCCAACCCGGAGGTTGAGAATGGACGCCTGCAAACTACTCCCGTCACGTCGAGGCTCGATAACTTTGAACTAGCCATTAACGGAATTTCCACGGCCATCGAGATCGCCAATCTCGGCATCACCATTGCGCAGCTCCAGCAGAACGCGGATTTGAGGAGCTGCATTGCCAACATGCCTGCCTGTTGCCAGGAGAGAGAGCTGGGCAACACCGACGACAACTTCTGCTTTGAGCCCGGTGTCGGAGCCGGCTTGCGCACCGGACAGGCCTGCCCCGATCCCGCAACCGAGCCGCTTGAGGTGGATTATGTCGACACGGGTGCCAGGGCTTGCGCTGTTGCTTTCCCTCTCGGATCTGCAGCTTGAATGAATAGGATGGAACGTTGGGGATGAATAGAGGTGTGATTGGGGATGGGGATGCTTCTTTTATTAAAATGGGTTGCTGTGCCTGACATTTGGACTTGGACAACCTGCGAGGATGGTTCTGTATCCGGTATAGAGGCCCAGGCCTTGCATAGAGAGACAAATATGATCAGTAACCCGCATCAAGCCCCATAAAGCCATCGTTGTGACCGTTTCTCGTAACTAAACCTTTTGAGCATACAACTTAGAAACGTCGAGGATTCGAATCCATCTCAACTGCTGGCGACATTGTACTCGTACCATCCATCTCTGCAGGTGGCGGGTCACTGGGCATTTCCGCAAGATTCCCGTATTGACGTTTTGATAGTCGGCCGCTGAATGCAAGTCGTGAAGTATGTGCGCCTGAAATACCGGGGAGTTCAGGCGTAGATGAATGATCAACTTTTCTTTCCCGCTTTCTCTTGATCCAGAAGAATATTGCGATCCCGACAATAGCAAGAACACCGACGACTGTGCCTACCGCAATTCCAGCCGTGGCGCCGGAGCTCAAAGAGTTGTCTGACGCTGATGCGGGCTCGGGATCGGGCGTAGAGGTAGCAGTAGACTCTGTTGGTTGCAAACTCTTGAAGTTTTATGTTAGTGGTATTGTTGAGCGACTGAAGAATAGAAGTATTCATCTGTGTTCTTACAATGGACACCGTGGACGACTCTGAGGTGACTGAGCTGGATGACGTTGCAGTTGTGGTTTCGGCTTGGAAGCGATACTGGATGCCGTACGCATTCAACGCGCCGCCGGTTCCTCTGACGGTAGCAATGGTTCTAGTTTCATCCGATACTTCATCAATCTCGGTGACGGGTCCGATTGTCCATGTGGCGACTCCGACCCCAAGCGAGAGCGCAATGGAGCAGATGAGCGTGGATTGATGCCTTCGTTCGTCTTCCACAATACATTGGAAATTGTTGATTCTTGCAATCCTCTTATATCAGCACATGCCGCTCAAGCTTTTCGAGGCAGAAATACATCGGACAGCACGTGTGATATGTCTCGGTCGCGCTGCCGGACGATGAAGTCCGGGAGCATGCAATCGTATAGCCGTCAGGACATACACCTGGCGAGTAGTAGGCGGAACGGTTGGGGTTGTAATTTTCAGGGAAGCACGACTCCAGTTCGATTGGTCCTTGGACAAAATGGCCGCTTCCCTCCCGTGTCACGATACGGTAAATGTCTGTGCTGTCGGAACAGGCGTCGGTCGGTCGCGTAAACGTCGTCGTCAAAGATCCGAGGTCCGACATGTCGTCCCGAGGCACGGAGCCTATTAGTCCAGTAAAGCGACTTTTGGATCGACGCGAAGAATCCTGTGGCGACGCGTGAGCTGGAGATAATCTAGATCAAATTACAGCCAGCAATGCGAACGGGGAGCGGATAGGAGAACCAGCAGCACGGGGAGTGACAAGTACTTGAAGGAACTTTGGTCCTGCACCTTCTTGGCATTGAAATTGATTGGGATAAGGCTGCTGCTTACAAGGATCATCGGTCCGCTTATTGTCTGCCAAGGCTGTATAACCGCTTGGCTACTCTCCCTCGCTACGTGAACGAGGCTTGGCCGAACGAGGGGTGGATGGCTTTCAGTCCAAGAAATCCTTGCGATACACATTTCGACAGTCGGACATTAAGCATCAGCCAGGAAAGATGGCGTGAGGCTGTCGCTCGACAGTGGCGAGAGCAGCTTGGCCGAAACTGGTTGCGTCGTAGGATGTGAATGGTGGATGTGGGATTTCCCGTTCGTGTGCCCCAATGGGATACAGACCAGTGACTTCATGTGAATGCTTGACTAGCGATGAGCGTTATACTTTGCGTTTTATCTCCAACAAGCCCAACACTTCACATTATAAACGTAGCAATTCTCAATGCTTGACAGGGTGAGAGTCACATGGTCTAGTAGACTTACAATACTAGATGCTTATGCTCCATTTGCATTGACAGCGACTATTCGATGAGGATAGGATGCGTGTATTGGGCATTGAAAAGACCATATTCTCTGCTCAATCAGTCCAAGGGGCAAATCTGCACTCCAACTTCAGTGCCATGACACGTTGGTGGCAGGCTTGGACAGCCTAAGCTCGTGGATGTGACACGCACCGATTCACTTTGTAGAGGACTGCTGGTACCAGCGGCTCACAAGATCCTCCCCAAATCACTCCCCCGAGATATTCCGCAAGTTTGAATGCTGATATTACTGTGTTGCAGCGCGCAAAGGCGCTGCTTGAGGGTGAATAACACAATAACACACATGCGGCAGATAGAACATACAGGATGGTAGAATCGACGTTGGGCCTATGTGTTCTTGGCCAACTAACCACGCAGAGCCCACTCACCCTTCTACTACTCAGTTGAAGTCTCCTTGCCCTCCTATTGGGGCATTGCAGAAGACAGGCGTAGATCGATCGATCGCATGGGTACTTCGTTACAATCATCTATGCGTCCTCCTTGTGCTCATTTGCGACGACGCCCTTCTCCGTCACGATGCTAGGGTCCTTTGAACCGCCCGCGTTGTCAATATCGGTAATCCCTACATCTCTACGGGCTGTCTCGAGCATGATGATGTCCTCAGCTCCCGTACGACTCTTGAAAACGCCATCCATTTCTTCGAGGGTCGCTCCCTTGGTTTCGGGCTGGAATTGATTGTAAGCTTCTGCCGACGAGGGAGATTGCAGCACTGAACGGGAAGCTTACCAGATACCACCAGACCCATGCGATGCCACCGCCCAGAAAAACAGCAAAGAAGATGTAAGTGCCCCATTCCCAAGTCTCAAACATGCTAGGCACATAGAACGCAACCGCAAAGTTGTTCAGCTACACCAAATAGTCAGATAACCATGCCATCATGTGCTTGTTTGTAACTTACCCAGTTGCTTGATGCTCCAATGGACACACCCTTGGATCGGATTGAGAGAGGGAAAATCTCGGAGATCAGTGTCCAAGAGACAGGGCCCCAGGTTGCACCAAAGGCACCAACATAGATCCAAATAAAGGCCACAGCGGTCCAGGCTGCTGCGGTGTTGGAGGCCCAATCATGCTGGAACTTGGCAACGATGATGCCTGGAATAACCATGCTGATCCACATGACCACACTTCCCCAGATGAGCATGGGCTTTCGACCCCACTGGTCAATGACAGCCATGGCTGGGAGCGTGCAGACAAGAAAGACAACGCCAGTGACACCTGTTGCGAGCAATGCTTGGGTGCCTCCGGTAAGTCCAAGACTCTGGAAAACCTCTGCAGCATAGTAGATGATGGCATCGATACCACTCCATTGCTGGAAGAACATGACCAGCCAAGCAGTACAGACGCGCTTGAAGTTATCCTTTCTCTTGACGATATTCCAGTACTGGGCCATCTCGCTCCTCAAAACACTCTGCTTGTGCTCAGCGAGATGAGGAAAGGACTTGGCAAATGCACGGCTCTCAAAGAGGCACTCTGCCTTGATCTCCTTGTATTCAAGCTGCAGGGCTGGGCTCTCAGCCGGCACCTGGCGAAGCTTGCTGAGAACCTGGATGGCTTCCTCGTCACGGCCCTTCTTAACCAACCAGCGGGGAGAGAAGGGCAGCCACCAGATCCCGACTGCCAGAATAGCAGCAGGAATTCCTTGGATAATGGATGGAAGCATCCAGGAGAGGTTGCTCTGTGACTCTCCTGTGCCCCCAATGTAATTGCTCCCATAGCCGATCCAGAAAGAGAGCATAATGCCGAGGATGGTGGCGAACTGGTAGAAAGAAACAATGAAGCCGCGCATGTTTGGAGGGGCAATCTCGGCATTGTAAAGCGGACTGGGCATCTGTTAGGCCAAGGGTTCTCTCGAAAGCAAGGATGACATACCCCACACCACTGAAAGTGCCAACGCCGAGGCCAGTAAAGAATCTACCGACATAGAGGAGGGCAGGATTATGGTATGATGCGCCGATATAAAGGTATGAGCCGAGCACAACCCAGCAGCATGCCGAAAACATGGTGTGTTTTCTTGAAAACACCTCTCCAAATATCCCCGCCGTCAAGGATCCCAGAATGCCTCCCAGTTGCAGGATGGAGGTGAGCCACCCTTTTGCGCTTGAGGATCCCACCACGGAGGGAAAGTTATCCATGAAGCGGTGCATCACAAGCGACTGGCCCAGAACGCCCTGCTGGTAGCCATATTCGAAGCCACCGAAGCTTACAGAATAATCAACGTGTTGTTCGGGTATACTGCTCAAGATGCAAGGGAGCAAGCTTTGTGGATGTACTTACGACGCAAAAAATGCAATAATGATCAGTCTCGGGTTGGAAAGAAGCATCTTCCAGTGATTCTTCGCGGCTCCAGCCTCTGTTGAATTGGAAACAATTGCCATTGTGATATCGTTGGGATAGACCCGTAGAACAAAGTAAAGACAATACACGATGGTTTCCACCTGCAGAACACGCCGGGGCTGCTCTTTTATAATATGACGACTCCAGAGGCCAATCCCCATGGGCAAGCCCATTCCCCTTGTTTCCGACGGATAAATTCTCTTGATACATCAATTGCCCGTGGCAGGTTTCATACAAAGCTTGACTAAAGTCGGTAAAGCTCGGCTCGGCATATCTCCGAAGAGCAAAGTACGGGGACAAGGTGGGGATTCTGGGGAAGCGATTCTCGTGCTAGATGGCTCTGAAGCCAATTTTTCCATTGCACTTACGTTATGTTATGATGGTTGGGTCAAACATAGCCTCGCTAGATATCCGGTCTGGGTCTGCATGGCGAGTGCGGAAAAATTCGGATAACCCAGCGTACCACGCTTTATGTTGGTCAGAACCAAATATCGTGTCATTGAGGTTTTCATTCCCGATCCCCAACTATATAAAACATAGCCGGGTAGTTTCGGGGAACACTGAGAAAGATGTACACTTGTGATCTGTTGTCCCGGGGTCGGAAGTGGAAGGCTTGAAGAACCACATCACTGGACTTGTAGAGTACAGTTGTTGGAGAAAAAGAGTGCCGAAAAAAAAGAAGACAATAAGGGGGGGACCACGGATCGGGAAAGGATGGCACAGACTTATTCGTGGGTAGACAAAATATTATGGGATCTTTAGGCTAACAGATTATTTTACTCACATGACCCTCCGAATTTTCCCCATAATCTCGGAACTTACCTCAAGCCAGGAGGGAGAGAAGGAGTAGGGATTCAACTAATGCCTTGATTTACCCGGCTAACAAGATCTACCTTACCACAATCGGTACAATGATGTCACGAGGTGAGTGATGCACTGTAGGATGGGGAGACAAGCAGGAATAGCAAGGATCAGAGCCCAGACTCTGGCCACCAGGTGAAACAGCAGACACAGCAAATAGTGATCACAGTACATTGGCGGGGAGAGGCGGCGAACAGCTAGAATATGCGTGGCAATGCCAGTAGTCATGGACATGATTGTTCGAGCATAGAATCGTTCGTGAACGTCGAAATATGCAAACAAGTTAATGTAAATGCTGTTCTAGAAACCAGCAAGCACGATAATGTCTAGTGAAACCAACGCTGCCTTTATCCTCTCTCGTTTCATTGTCCTGCTGCTGGCCGAAGAAATAACAATGGGACTAAGGCTCACAAATACCAGGTTTGTCTTGACGACTCCGAACAGCAGAACATAAATTTTGAGTTATACGTAACAGGATCAAGTTTCACTTCCTCTGCTTGTCATCTGCAATCATCATGTGCTTGGCTAAGTCCAGTTGTCCTTCTACGAAATTTGGTGATAGGCTGCGCGCACGGTCCAAATGAATCAAGACCTGGGATAGTAAAAAGACTGGAAATAAACATTTTTTATAAGCCATGTGAATGCATTGCATTGGGTAGCATGACAACACCGTCGTCCTACTTATTCTGCTCTAAATACCATATTCTCACCCTCCCTGCTGGCTTCAATTGCTCGAACGCCGAACTGAGGAACAAAATGAGAGGCCAAGTACCCTGCTTCAATATTCCAAAAGTCCGGCCGGCTTATCTGGTACGTGATGAGCTCGGCATAGTTGTCTCGAAAGGCCGTATTGCCTGTCGCCTGATAAATGTACCACAGAGCGAAAGCACGGCTAAAGTTTATGGCAAACTTGTGGCCGGTCCTTGGGTCTTCAATTTCGGTAACGGGGGGGATGTTGAAATTGGAAGGAACGCGCTCGTTTACCCAGCTCGTCAATGCTTCTGCGGTTCCATTCCATGTTTGGATGACGGCGGAAAGGCGTAGCAAGCAAGGAGGGAAAAACTCCTCATAGTCTGACCCGCTGTCATTCTCTACCGGGCACTCTTGGTCCAAAGATGAATCCAAGGCTGCCGATAGGAATCTCTGCTCAATTTCCCGTCGCATACCATCGTCCGTGATATATCTTGCCCATCTTGACAGATGCAATATGGCCCACGAAAGATTTTCATGGGCGGGGATCAGTATCATCTCCTTGATGTCGTCGTCTGATAGTGATGCAAGGTATGCTCTTAACTCATCCGCAGCCAGATCTCCTAGTGGACGCAAGCCGTCGTTGCCCATCGTTTGCCTTCGCTGCATGACGAGGTTGAAGAGCCAAGCCATGCCATACGGGACTTCGATGTCAAAAAAGGTGATGTTGCCTATTCTTGCAGTTGTCATGTACTCAATCTCGGCTGGCACTTTGTCGTTGTGTATAACCTCCTCCGCTATGTCTTTGAATCGATCATTCCCGGAAGCCTCAGTAATTGTGTAGAGTGAATACGCGGCATGGACTGACGAATGCCAGTCAACGCAGGACTGAAACATTGGGCTGGTATATCCCGGAAGAAAGACAGAGGGCCTCGACCAGCAATCCTCAATAGGCTCAGCGAGCTCCACAAGCATGCCCGTGCGGGCCCTCTGGAACTCCTCCCAAGCGGCATCACTTCGCAACCGGATCCTTGATGAAAGGTCTGGAACCGGACTACCGAGAGCCAATGGAAGGACGAGGACCGCCACGGCAGTCGCGCGGCCTATGTGCGAGATCATCATAACGAGAAGTTAGGGAAGGTTAGAGATGAGAAATTGAGGGTGATGAGAAGAAAGGATGTGCATTCAGAGGCGAAGAACCCGAGGGGATTTTATAGATGAAGTCAACTTGTTGTTGACCCCTTGGCATCAACCCTGCACAGCCTCAGGCCAAGCACTATTTCGAAGCAGGTAGGAAGTTTGTCATCTGTCACAACGTTGCGAGCAGGGATGAGAGAGGCACATGATCAGTTACCTTCCTAAACGGTTGGCATTTCGGGCGTTTTCTTACAAGGTCTTGGAGTGATTGCATCGATAGCCTACTACATTGAAGCAAAATGCTCTTTTCGCCCCCAGGATTAAAGGGGCATTGTCATAGCCAAGATGCAAGACAAGGGTAAATGTGCCAGCCATGTGATATCAAAGCGTCTTGGCCTGCTCTTCTTTGTAGTAGTTGCTGCCTAGTCCCTCCCCTCTCTACAATGGGTGGGCACAAGGTGGGCTGCCGCCATTGCAATGGATAGGGTAATTATGTCACGGAACTTGGAGATTCGAAGATAAATGATTGGTACTCGATGGCAGGTCTTCAACGCTATCGTTTCTGTCCAGAACCTATCATGTTAGAAAAGCTCTAAATACCGATTGGGAATCTATTAAAATGTATTCTAGACTACATAGGAAGATAATGTATGCATCAGGTCAAACTTTAGCCAACGCCCCTTCTGTTTCATTGAACTAACCTCTGCGATGATGGGGTGCTCTCAAACTTCTTTCCGCCCACCAGCTGCAAGAGTTATGAGCATATTACTATTCTGAATCGAAAATGTTTTGTCAGTCTAATAAGTGCAACACCAAGAGACAGGCGTTGACTTTGAAGGACTCATTATACTCCAGTCATTTTTTAAGTGATGGACAGCAGTGTTCCGTCTGCTAGTTAATTCCGATGGCACCATGCAAGACGGCAGAATCAACATATGTTCTCGACACACCAGACCTCTCTTCTTGCAGTCTGTAGATGATCGACTCCTCTTTTGTCCCCTCGATGGGCGTCGCTTCCGATTTCCTATTCTGGTCGTAGGCTTATCAGCTCCTGATAAATATCCGTGGGGCATTTCTGTGCATCAATTCGAGCTACTTGCGTAGGTAGGTGGGACTTCACGACCCGGCGCGGCATCGAAGCCTGGTTTGGTCTCCGATAACGCTAGTTGAAGGCGAGCCAACAGTGATAGTGATTAATACACAAGCGATAAAAGGCGGACATGACCCGCATCATGCTCACAATCGACTCTTAACCTCAATTATTGTTTCCTAGTAAACCCGTCGACACAATGGAGATTGGAAAGCGGCAAGACAGTACGACAGATGTCATCCTTGTATTCACGCCATGGGATGCACCACAATGGTGGATGAAATATATGGCGACTACTCACCCCAGCATCGAGGTACGCTGGGTGAATTCCACGGCACCTGACCGAAGCCTCAAAAGACCCGAAGATACACCTCTCGAGATTTGGGACGGCGTCACAATCTTGTGCACTTACGAGCCACCACCAGCCCATCTGCTACGATCTGTCCGTTTTGTACAATTAACGTCCGCCGGATCCGACATGTGGGTTGGTCATCCGACTTTCGAGGATGAAAAGGTTGTTTTCTGCACATCTAATGGCATTCAACCGTAAGTACCCAGCGTTGTCGCTTTGTGGCATCTCAGTTAGCATATAGGATTCTGTCTAACAATGTTGCCGTTATCTTGTAGGCCTCAGATTGCGGAATGGGTGATTGGCTCCTGGTTGTCGTTTTCCCACCATTTCGCCAAGTACGCGCAAGACATGAAGACTGGTACATGGGAGGCTTACAATGACTCGCCGGTAACTGACTCCTTGGGAGCAAGAATGTGAGATTGAAGCCATTTTCTAACCGTTCAACTGCTGATGAATCGAAAGGGGAATTCTGGGTTACGGTGCCATTGGAAGGCAATGTGCTAAACTCGGCCAGGCGTTAGGTATGGAGATTTTTGCCTACACACGAACCGAAAAGGCAACGCCAGCTTCGCGTCGGGATAATGGTTACAACATCCCGGGGACTGGGGACCCTGAAGGCGTCATTCCGGCCAAGTGGTTTCATGGAACCTCCAAAGAAACGATCAATGATTTCCTTTCGCAGGGCTTTGATATCCTGGTCTTGTGTCTTCCGTTGACTTCAGAAACACGAAATCTTTTATCGGCCGAACAGTTTGCTCTGTTGAGTCGAAAGAAAACTTTTGTTAGCAATGTTTCTCGAGGGCCACTCATTGACCAAAAAGCCCTGATTGACGCGCTTACGAGTGGCCAAATTCGAGGTGCAGCGCTCGACGTCGCTGACCCCGAGCCACTGCCAGCTGACCATCCCCTGTGGAAGGCCCCCAATCTGCTCATAACCCCGCATGTCAGCTGGAAGTCTGTCGAGTATTGGACCAGACTGCTGGATCTGTTCGGGAAAAACCTGGAAAGGATGACAGAAGGCAAACCATTGTTAAATAGCATTAACAGGAAGTTAAAGTAGGATGTCTTGGTATGTCTTAGGATGAACAATTTCCGGTAATAACAGATGATCCTTTCATGCGCTCGCGTCTGTAGACATTAACCATCACCGTCAGAACCACGATAGGACATCACCACGCTTGACTGGCATTATAGTGACAACATGCAACCATGATAGCATGGCATGGTAAGAAATCAGGCTGTGGCAAGCCTGCAGAGACTGTGATTTGAACTGGCCAATGCTCTATTCATCACCCCTACTGTGTAGCTGACTTCAACTTCTCTTGTCGCAGGGCATAGGGTGAAGCGACATCTACGCAGCCGCAACACGGCTGTATCAGCAGGAGAGGACATACAGCACTCCCCTAGGTATCATGGATGTCTCGATAAAACTTCGCAGCGAAGCATTTCTACTGAGCTCAGTAGGAAAGATGGGTAGCCTTCGCTTGGTTACTGCATCTATCCCCGCAGAGCACGGTGACGATGCATGTTGCTCAATATTGGGCATGAGCTACATCGTCCTAACATCATCCTTACTCAGATCGTTATTTACAACAATACCAGCAAATATGGTGCACTTGACGCCCGGATATTGTTCGTTTGATGGGAATGCGATTCGCCCTTACGCACGAGATAATCGTATTTCCAGGCCAGCAAGCCGACACAGTTGTCACCGGTCATCCAGTCTTGGACTGTATTAATTCCGGGTTCGTCATGATCTTCCAAGTCAATGTTTCTCGTCTTTTCCTCTTTTTGAGGCAGCCATCCCGCATCCCGCGTGTCCTAGCTGACGCACTACAAACTTGGTAGAGTTTCTCTCCCGGGCAGTTGCTAGTACAACATCACCTTGACCTTACGTAGACTTTTGGACGCATCTCACGATAAAAGAGTTGAAACGTATATTGAGCAGTTGTCATACCTTAGCTCATGGCTAGGTTGTTGTCAAAGCCTCTTAAGTACCAATCTGTTATGGGCAGTCTATCCATCATTCCATACATTCTGGTGTTAGAACGATCCCATCCCACTAGTTCCGACGGGATTTTGCAAGTAATTTAACGCAGCGACGTCTTATCGATTTCCCGTATACCTTTGCGACAGGACTATCGCTCTCCAATAGTCACTTCTCCGCATCGTTGTTGGGTGCCGAGACCTTTGGCCCGCGAATGTCGATCAAACTCCATTTCGGGAAGCCCAAACGCTCGAAGGTAGACTTTGGAACGCCTGTTGCTGAAGTTATCGCTTGCCTCCAGCTTGGGCGTCTTCGTGGACGTTCTTGTTCGGGGCCTTTGCGAGCCGGACTTCTAGACACTGATGAAGAGTTGAGTGTCTTTATCATTTCGTCCTTGGTCTTGTTGATCTGTCCAAGCTCCTCCTTGTCCCAATCAGCACATACACAAGGGGTATGGGCTTCCACAAAGCCATCTAGGCGGATAAAATACCGGGTCAAGCCGTCTTTTCGTCATGATGATCCATCGATCGCGGTCGACCTTTCCAAACACCCCAAGTTAGATCGAAGGCAAGATCAACGTTTGGAGGAGAACCTGACTTGTATATCATATGCCGATGAATCGTTGCCAAAAATACCGTTCAAAGCCTTTTTTAATTTCCTCGAGTCGGTATATCGGGCTTGAACTATCGTCTCGTAACGCTCGGGTACCGCCATGGCTGCGAGGGTCTTGTAGCGCCGTGACGAGTACAAAGTCGGCCGAAGTCGAGGGAATCGAACCTATTTATATTAGAATCCTCAATCCAGACTTCTCTGGAGAGAAAGGTTGGAAGGCATTGGGCTCTGTGCCCCAAATGTATGATGGCTGAGTCCTGCTTGCGTGGCAGACCGTCGTGGCTCGATTTCGGTGGCTTAGTGGATGAAGAGTCACGAGGGGGAAGATGTGCGAGGCCAGCTGGGCCTCAATAACTTTAGCCTGACAGGAGGGCCAGATACACGTGACGCACAGTGACACGTATGAGAAAAGGGGGGTGGTGTGCGCATGGATACGGAGGCGGCGGGCCGCTGGTGGTGGTCATGCCGTCTCACCTATGCGTGAGACACCTACCTGAGTGGTAGAAAGAACTGGGCCTGTCAGCCACAATGACGGATTGAGAGAGATGGGAGAGGAAAGGGGAGGGCGGTAACACCACACGCTCCATCGCAGCGCATGAGGCGAAATGCATGTAGCCTATCATATCGCAGCTGGCCTGGGTGGTCGCCGAGCTGATGCAACCTCATGCAGCCACCCTATCTCACCTAGAAGGCAGCCAGCTGAACAATTCTAACAGTGTGTAGTCCCTCAGCCTCATCCCCTATAAACAGGCTATAGATCGCGCACACTCCCTTGGAGTGTGGAGAGGTTCTTCCTGCACTTCCCTCCCAATGGATTGGCCACCACAGACATTTCTAGCCCAAAATGGGCTGGACGAGTTCGAATGCAATACTTCGCCAGAGTCGGATATGCCTTGTACGGTTTTGTTTTGTTTCAATGCAAGTCATGAGCCTCTTCACAGTTGTTTGCTGCATATTGACTAGCTTTCAGAACCATTATAAGACTCAGCGACTGGTCTTAGAAAGCGATGACGATTGGAGAGATTTCGAGGTGACCTCAGCCAATGAAGCCTATAACATCGGCTAACAGATCAGCAGGCGCTGCCCTTATTTATGGGAGACGATGGCAATGAGGTCAACTCCCTGAGCCAGTTACCATCGGGGCTGTGCATTTTGTGAGTTCATCAGTACAAATTAACATCAACTTTGTGATTCGTGCATGATTCGACCAGACTAACAAAGAATGAAATATCAAGCTTCTGCCCTCGGAGTGAGAGTGTGTTGCCAAATATTCAGGCTGATTTGTCGGATATTTGCATGGACGAAGATCGTTGGAAGAAAATTGTCGCAAGGTTTCACCTACACAGTCTCTTGATCAAGGCAATCAAACGAAACTCCACCTCGGCAAGTGCCAGCCTCCGCAAGCTGCACGGGTTGGTCATGGTGGAGGGTGTCAACGACGACGACTCGACCGCCTCCCCGACCAAAGACAACGACACAGAGAACTTGTGGATGCATACCTTCATGACATCGTCGGAGTTGAAGAACAACTTTGCAGTCTCTTCATCCCATTTTGATCCCCGGTGTTTATCTCTCTCTGTGGTACTGGGAGCTTCCAAGGACCAGGTTGATCGCGTTGAAGAGCTTCTCAATGCCTCTGATGGGGTTATCGGCCATCCTTATCTCATGCTGGGAATCTGTGCTGAGCTTGTCCTATTTTGGCTCCAGGACAATGTTGAGGCGACTGTGGATGAATGCATCCGTACCACCAGAAAGATGAGCACGGAAGCACGCAACTTTGGTGACGGGACAGAACTGCCTGATTGGGATTTGATCAACCAGGTACGGTTCAACCGGACTCGAAGCCACCAGGTCGAGGAGGAAGTGAAGACGACGAAGCGTTATCTGAGCAAAATATTGCCACGCCGCGCTCCGGATGATAATGTCATAGAAACCGACCTCGATGCCTCAATATCCGAAGTCAACGCTCGCTTCTACGACAGATTTGATCATATTCTGATTGAACTGGAGGGGCTTGTGAACAAGTCACGAATCTATGCCGAAGAAATGTCTTTCAATGCGGAAACGGTAATTGAGTTATTGGAATAGCATCGGCCAGTGCTAACATGTCGTCAGATCAGAGGCGAGCTTGCTCGACGGCTGGCTTTATCCAGCACTAAGATGGCCTTTTCGAGTGCTAGATTAGCAGAAGCAAGTGTAATCATCGCCGTTGTTGCGACATTTTACCTGCCTATGACCAGTGTAGCGGTAAGAATCTATCATACACCGCACCAGCATAGCATGGGCTGACTTTCCAATTTGTCTAAGACAGTTTTCTCGATGCCAGTATTTCGCTATGAGAATTACTGGAGGGACTGGAGATACCGGCCAGTAGAAAACAACACGGGGGAAGACGGCAATGGGGACTCTGAGAATGGCTCTGCCCCTGTATTTTCAGGGTATTTCTGGATTTACCTGGGGGTCGCTATCGCCCTGACGTTGACAACATTCTTCACATGCGTCACCTTTATCCAGAATTCCGGGTCAGGCGGAGCAAGCGGAGAGAGAAGCCAGCCAATTCTCTCGTCGTTTCTCCATCATATGACGGGACCAATCAGGTATGTAATGACACGACATGATTGGCCATGAGAGGAAACAAGCTGAGCATCATACAGAAGCGGAGTTCAATTCCTGGGTTCACTTGCCAGGACATTGTCTCTGTACTCTCGGTCGACTCAGGCTAGAGTGGAACAGACTTCCAGCAATACTCCCCGAGATGAGAGCCAGGTCAGCTCAGGGGAACGGTTTTCGTTTTCTTATCGTCGTCGCCGGAGATCTTCGAGGAATTCAGATGGCCTCGAAATGACAGCACAAAGACAACCAACTGCAAGCGGCTCCAACATTGGCGTCACCCAAAGAACGGTTTCGGGTTACCAACCTCAGCAGACTGTCACGTCGATCAACATGAACGTGAAGGATGCTGAGATTGGTGCTGATAATGACGCCACAATGATGGTCTAGGAGACGTTGATCAATCTGTGTTAATGGCTGTTCTCTGGCTGGGATTTGTTGATGATATTGGTCAATGTGCGCCTGCAGTCCTTGTGTTTGATCATTTACCCCGCAGCCCTTTCTTACGACTTCTCCTGGATGCTTGCGAGTTCGTAAATGTGATGTGGGCTACACAGTTCACTTGCCTCGGCATAGACAGGTGTATGATAAGCGTACTTCTGGACTCGGTACTCAATTTCGCTTCCATCTTGTGGGGAGGAGGGGTTGTAAAACGTGGAAGACGCATCGTGGTGGGCTGGGTGGGCAGACCAGAGTTTACGCTGACAATGAGCTGCATAAGCCCTAGTGCCAACAACGCAGTATACCATCATGTATGAATCATGTACTCAGTCTCTGTGAGGGGGCTGCTCCAAGTTACTGATGTCTCCGGGGGGGGGGGGGGGGATCGGAATTCCCCTCCGTTTTGACGACTGTTGGTTCTGCATCTTCGTGCAAACTATTGATGACCATGCAGTCCAGTGCCGGCAGATGAGGGAATTTCGCTTTTCGTCATCTTGCCGCTTGTTTTGCCGCCTGCTTGTTCAGCTTTCATGCACAGTCCAGGGTATATAAAGCATGGGTAGTAATCGTGGATCGGGAGACGTTCGTACGTAAGTAGCTCGCGCCATATCAGCTGGATGGAGACATATTCAGCCAACCAACCGCCTATGCTACTCCACACCACCCGGCCTTTCTTCTCAAAACTACGGATAACCGAACATGGTATGTGTGTTGGTCCTGTGAAAAGCACGCATGCTGTGGGGTTGATCTGAATGCTCTGACCTGACAGGCTATTTCGTCATCCGAGGCCCCATCAAGATGGAAGCTTCTCAGCGAACAGACATGGCGGGGACGTCGAGACCCCCGTCGCTCTTCTCCACTTGCCAGCGCTTACTCCGAACCAGCAGGAGCTTATCCGTAGTTCTCTCTCCAATGAGAGGATTCCTTCCCCAAGTTGTACGCGACGGGTCGCAAATAACACCACAACAAAGGCCACCGCTCATTAAATCTCCGACCACTGGCTTGACCAGTTTGGTCGGCTAGAGCCCGGCCTCATTATTCTAGCCATTGCTGTGCCAATCGATGGATCTTGACGGAGATAAGAGCCCATGTGGTGAGTCCACCCATTTCCGCAACATCCCGGCAAGCACGGCGATATCCCTGTCACCAACAGCACCAACAGAGGGGAGTTCATGTGACGGCAGCTATTACCAATGCGGTGAAGATATGGTTGTTGGTCCCAGGTTTAGACTCCCGTTAATGCAACCCGCAAATCGAATCCTACATGCTGCATCCTGCCGCTGGAACCGCTCGATGGAGCTCGGCTTACCTACGCCAGGTCATGGAGCACCCCGAGCCCTCGTTACTTCTTCCTCCCCCGATTCCCACCCCTCCCGCAGGTTCAGATCGGGGGCCAAAACCTCGACTTCATCAGTGTATCTTCCAATCAGGATATACGGCAGATCAGTGGAATCGTCAGCCTGTATCCCTTCAGTTTTCGACTTATCATGAAGGATTTCGCATGGTCTCGAGATTGAATACCCCAATCACCTTCTAACGGTCACGTCTTCACCTTTGTTCCAGCATGGACTCTTTCTACACTCCCCTGAGGATCGCCGCGGCCACTGGCCTGATTGTTGGCTTGGGTTACCTCGCCCTGCAGAAGGCGTATCCGGAACCACTTCCGGGCATCCCGTACAATCCGGATGCGACCAAGAGGTTGACTGGTGACATGAAGGAAATGACCGAGGAGGTGGAAAATGGCGGTAGCTTTCGGAGCTGGTTTCTTGAACAGCCAACCCGGCACCAATCGGCCATTACGCAAGTCTTCCTCGGGCCTCTCTCCAAGCCCGCTGTCATTGTGTCGGACTTTCGTGAAGTCAGCGACATCCTCAAACACCGCGAGGGCGTTGACATCAAGCGCGGGCTGAAGATGGATGCTTTCCGCGGGCTCTTCTCCCACGCCTTCCCTGCTATGGAGACCTACGACCCGCGCTTCAAACCCTATCGAGACCTGGGCAGAGACCTGATGACCCCCTCGTTTCTGAATAACATTAATGGGCCTCGCATTCACGACGTGGTCTGCGAGCTTCTTGACCTTTGGCGGCTCAAGGTGCATCTGGCGAAAGATCACCCCTTCGATATTTTCAGAGATCTCAGTGAATTATCCTTCGACGTCATTCTCAGCGCTGCAATGGGGCTGGGTGCCGAGGGCGGCGACATTCGGCGACAATTCGACCGTCTCGCCAGACAGCCCGCTGCTGAGATTGACTCTAGTCTCACGGACGACACGGACGACCCTATCATCTTTAATGGAGGGCCACAATCAGCCAAGCTCTCCGCCCTCTGTCTGCAAGTCGACTCCCTATGCAAATCTATGATGTTTCCCTGGCCGGCCGTGTTCCATCGATTGAACAAGTTGCGGCCGCGAGTGCGTGCTGCAGAGGCCACGCTGCAAGGGCACGTTGTCTCGCAGATTGCGCAAGCCCTGCCCCGGCTGAGCAGAGATGATGGTGAGCCTCATTGCGCCCTGGACTATGTCGTCCAGCGAGAGATCCGTGCGGCCGCCAAGCAGGGCCGGGTTCCGGAGCTTGACGATCCACAGATGCACCAGGCTGTCTCGGGGTACCTGATTGCAGGCCATGATACATCACTGGGCTCCTTTATATGGCTCATACGCCGGCTGATGTTGGACCGCCGGTACCAGGACCTCATCCGTGAAGATCTCCGTGCCACCTATTGGGAAGCATATGCTGCCGGAAGAGTACCCACGGCCGCCGAGTTGACTGGCTCTCGGCGGTCTGCATGGCTGGATGCTTTCATCCAAGAGGTGCTGCGGCTCGACACACCACTAAACATTATTGTCATGACACGGTACGACACGATCCTACTTGGGCACCATGTTCCGGCGGACACAAGAGTGATCCTGAACTTGACGGGACCGGGCATCAGTGCACCTTCGGTGCCTGTCGACGAAAAATCTCGCAGCGCAACAAGTCGAGCACACAAGGCATCGGGCCCAGCGCGTGAGAACTGGGATGATGCCGAACCCCATCTTTTCAAGCCAGAGAGATGGCTACGCCATGATGCGGACGGGAAGCTGATATACGACGGTGGTCTGGGCCCGGAGCTGGCCTTTAGCGCAGGGAACAGAGGCTGCTGGGGAAAGAGGCTAGCTTATTTGGAACTGCGAATAGTCATGGCACTTCTGATTTGGTCGTTTGAGTTTGAGTTGCCGAGGAAGTTTGTGAGCTGGGATACATACGACACTCTGGTGACGGCACCGAAAAAATGTCTCGTTCGTTTGAGGGAGGTTTCCTAATGTCTATATACCCCGTTAGCTTTGTTCTTTCCAATAACACCCTATCACAAGCAACTACATGCGTCTCGGTAGAGTAACTTGGATGACACTCGTGTTTGGACAGTGGTTATTCAGAATGGTATGTTGGTGATGACTTCGTTGCCTTGTGGAGTTTGCTTGGCGTCACTCGCTTGGATTCCCAACTCAGCAAGAACGTGGCAATTGCTTACTTTGGAAGCGGCCCGTCCCGCCCGATATGTGCGGCACATGTACGGCTGCATTTGATGCACATATGTGGCTGCTGAGCTGGATGCAATGGGGTAACCCTGCTGTGACTCATCGTGATGTCACACTGCAACGTGTACTTTATGGCTGAGAGTGCCCGGGATAGTTCAACTTTACCAACTTTACCAAGTATCCAAGATGAGCTTGGGCTATTGTTATACTAATTGCTATCTATCGGTGCTGTTTATGTATGCTGTCAGAGGAAGCTCTTCGAAATTACCGATATATATCATCGGCCACAGAAACGGGAGTCCCGGCATAGGTCAGTTAGAAGGTTGAGCGAAGCTAAATGTGGTAATATGGCAGTCCGACATTCCTAAGAATGAGCTAGAACTTGTGATGAATAGTACATCATGATGTGCACTGCGCTTACCAGTCCCATAGTCTTTGTCTTCTAAACGATTCGGCGCAGCATCCCTTGCTCGCTAGATTTGCAACTGCGGCAAGAAATGTCCTGTTGCAATCGAGGCCGGGCCCAGGACATCATTAACACGCCAAGCACGTCCAAAATCGCGAGCGAGAGGCAGCTGCATGTCAGGTTGACTTGACCCAACTGTCCAATGGCAGAAGTTCTCGAAGTGAGTTGATGGAGAAGTACCCAGCAGCGGCAGAGGGACAGAAAGTATAGGACATGTGACACGCGCATACTGACCTCTCAAGCAGTTCTCTGTATTACATTCTCTTGACACAACTATAGCGCTCGAGGTTGAAATGATTGCAGCCAAGATATTTTGGGGTAATTAACATCGTGGCGCTGGGTCTAGTAAAGTGTGGTAAGGGAAGAATGCCCTTAATTATGTCGAATAGCGATGCAGACTATTGACAATAGCTGGATGGCGTGCCCCATAATAAGTAATAATACTCGCCCAGCCGCATAAATTTCCGTACCTTACACCGTTCCTTCGCATCCTTCATCAGACAAGCAGACCATGATGCTCCCCCAACAGGCCCCGGGCAAGTCGATTGCTCCTCCCAGCCCTGAAGACTTTACAGCTCGATTTGGCAACGCGTTCCCCAGACCGCAGCTTCTGAAGTCCGACTTGGGCACTACAGCTGTCTACGACCTTCCGCCCCCAGGCCAGTCCAAGCGTCACGTCCTCATTGTTCATGGCTTAAACACGCCTGCAATTGGGTTGTGGCCTCTGGCAAAGGAGTTGCAGGCCCTGGATCCCGACGTCCACATTGTCCTCTTTGACCTGTGGGGTCACGGTCTGTCGTCGACACCCCTTGTGGCACATGCACAGCACATCTTCCATTCTCAGATATTCCAGGTGCTGGGCTTTATGCAATGGAGCAGCACCCATCTGCTGGGCTATTCTTTCGGCGCATCCACTGTGCTCCAGTTCGCCCTCTACAACCCCAAGTTGGTGCTGTCTGTAGGCCTCTTGGCGCCAGCCGGGATTCTGCGCACAGAATTGTTTCCCCCGGAAATGCTACAGCTCCTCCATTCTGACAAAGAAGAGGAAGCCACCAAAGTTGTGTTGGATTTTCTCGAGGGCGGCCCGCTGCAGGTGCCAGCTGACTGGCAGAAGCGAACCTCGGCAGGCCAAGTCGTCGCTGAGGCATTTAGAGAGTGGGAGCTGGAAAACCACGCAGGATACCGCCACAGCGTGCTCAGCATGGTACGAGACGGCGGCGTCTATGGTTGCCAGGACTTGTTTCGCGAATTTGCAAGGCGCCCAGTGAAGCGGGTTGCTGTCATCGGCGAACTGGATGATGTCTGCCTTGAGAGTCAACTGGTCGATTTAGGGTTCACAGGCATTGAGATTGTTAAAGCCAATCATGGTTTGGTAAGAACACACGCACACCATGTCGCTGGTATTGTTCATAGGTTCTGGCAGGAAGGTCTGTAACAGTTGGAGGGTTCTGCGTAGTCAGAATTGAACCAGAATATGTTTGCATCATATCCGCGCCATACTCTTCACATCTGCCTTGCACCAGCCACGTTCATACAGGGCCTTAATAGTTATAATTCTCTGTGGCCAGGCTAATAATAGCAAACATGTATTTTCTGGGCGCATTATAGTAGCATTCCCCGAGTTCCGACACTAGAGTACGACTTTGGATCGAACCATCCAGTCTGCAAGATGACTAGTAAGAATGATGTCCTGATAAGTCTCGGCGCAAGGAATATCCCGAGAGCACCTCATCATGCACACGCTCAGGCTCGCTCGTTAGTCATTATCCCAGCTCTCCCAGCAACCGTGCCACTTGTGGTCGCCAGAAGCAGACCATGCCATGCGGCGAGGCTCCCAATCGTGTGTATAGAGGATCAATAGGTGGGTATTACTGACTTTCAGGGGTCCTTGTCTGGAGGAGCGAAAACGAGCTTGCCAGTCAGTAATCCGTATCCACACGTGCCTAGAACAGGCCATATTACCTTCCCGTATAATTGCATGTGTGAATAAGCAACAATACGCTTTTCCCTTCTAGCTCTACGGTGATTGTAGAAGTCAATGAGAGGGATCGGCCAGAAATCGCCTTTCACGCTTGAATGGGCCGTCCAAGAGTAAGTCTACTGCATGCCTAATTCATAATACATTTATTATTGATACTGGCAGATGTTGCAAGAACCAGTCCCTTCTGATATGGTGCTGCGTCAGCTACACTGCCCGCAATAGCACCTATGTGTCTTCACGTAGATGGGAACCTGCATGACCAGGGAATGTGTTCGCTACCCTATCCATGAAGGTTGGGATTGATCCATGTCTACACGTAGCATAACCTTCCTTAGTAATTGCTCTTCATTGTAATGGTCGCAACGCATTGGTGACTGGGGTTGAGATCCTAATTAGATCGTTCGGCTCAAACCGTGCGAGGAAATCTTAATTTAGTAACAAGTAATTATGCCAGCACTACGCTCGCATCGTGAGTTCAAGCTACGGCAATGTGTATATAAAGATGATTCGACCATCGTTGCTCAGCTATCACCACCCATCGTCAGGCAGCATCCCTCTTTCCGCTCCTACCTTCCCTCTTTCGGCTTCTTCATTCGCTCCTTTGACAACAAAATGAAGCTGTTTGCTGTTGTTTCTCTTGCCGCACTTGTTGCTGGCCTCCCAACGTCTGGCGATACGCCCAAGACCTTGTCGGCTCGTGCCAATGACGTGCCCTTTGGAAATAAGAAGGGACTTGCCTACAACGATGGGAATGCAATCAGGGCCCTTTCACGCCCCGGGTCTGCAACGTATGTACACCATAAGCTTTGCCAGCTTTATCTGGCTGAATGACTGACATCCATAGATGGGCATACAACTGGGGCCCGGCTCTTGACGCCCCTGCTTTCCAAGGCATTCCCATGTGCTGGGGCGCTACCGGAGAGTGTAACGCCAACGGCATCATGGCCAAGATTGATAGGGGCGATACCCCTTGGGTTCTAGGCTACAATGAGCCCGACATGAACAGAGACCAAGGCGGATGTAACCTTCGTCCCAGTCAAGCATATGACGCCTGGGGCAATGATATGTTCAAGTTCCAGCAACGGGGCGCAAGGCTGGTGTGCCCTGCCATCAGCTCCTATGATACAGCCAACAGCCAGTTTACGGGATATGCATCTGGGCTTACTTGTAAGTCGATACGCAGTCTATACTCACGGGACTTTCCTGTTCCGATAGCAGTGATGAATGACTAATTGTCTATAGGGCTCCGTCAGTTTGCATACTACAGAAACAACCCTTGGGAGTTCCGCTGCGACGCTCAAGCTCTCCACTGGTACGGTGTTGAAGGTAGAAGCGGTCGCGACCAGGCCTATCTCTTCATCGACTACATGAACCGCGCTCACGGTGTGGTCAACGACATCTTCCAGCGCGATATGCCTATCTGGGTCACCGAGTTCGCGCCTCTCCCGCTGCGAAACGCTCAAGTCATGAGCGAGTTCCTCGACGTTGCTATTCCTTGGCTTAATGCCCAGCCCTGGGTTCACCGATACGCTCCATTTATGGCCGAGCATTTGCTTGATAATGGCAATCCCAATCAAGCAGGGTGGACGTTTATTAACCGAGTCTAAGGATGTGGGATTTCCCGTTCGTGTGCCCCAATAGGATACAGACCAGCGACTTCCGAGTCTAAGGATAATGTGGAATTTCTGACACTATGCTTAATGAAGCAGCAGAGTGTACTTGGATACCTTTTCTTTTATTCTCCAACCAGATGATTCTTCCTGTTGACTAATAGTCTATACCCGGGTACATATGTAGTGCGCATATAATGCCCATCTAGTAGGCCATCAATCCTATAGTACTCTCACCACAACCTTTCCAAAATGCTTCTGGCTGCTTACATGCTGATAAGCCTTCTCCAAGTCTCGCAGCAAATGTACTTTGGTCCACAACTGGCTTTATCCCGCGAGTCTCAATCACATGCACAACTTCTTCAAGCTGCATGCGACTACCAACTTCGACGCCGCGGATTGTGCACTTCCTGATCAGCGCAGAAAGCAGAGACGGCCCTGGATTCATCGCCTTGCTCAGATCCATACACCCAACGACATCGATTTCCCCGCCCTGGGCAACAGCCTCGAGAGATTGCGAGTATGAATCCGCGTCGCCGATAATGTCTATGACATGTGTACACCCCAGCCCGCCAGGCGACAACTTCTTGGCGGTTACACCCCATTGTTGGTCTTGCTTGTAGTTGATGACGTGGCTGGCTCCGAGGTCTTTGAGCATAGCGGCCTTCTCATCTGACGATGTCGTGGCAATAACTGATGCCCCCGCCGCCAGGGCCAGCTGCACTGCAGAGACACTGGCGGCACCAGAGCCTTGCACCAGAACACAGCCTCCGGGGCGTAGCGGACTGGCGCCTCCCGTGAGACAATTCCATGTGGTGACATACGTGCCCATGATGGCCGCACCCTCGGCGTAGCTGAGCGTCAAGGGCATACGTACCAATCCATCCTGGTCAAAAATGCCATGTTCTCGGAAAGTACCATCGACGGCGCCTCCGATCGCGGTGTGGGCAGCGTCCGGAGAAGGGTATCTTCCGCCCACGTATCCTCTCTGGTAGAGAAAACAGAGCACCCTGTCTCCGACGCGGAAACGGCTCACACGCTCACCAACAGCCATGACCTCGCCGGCGCCATCGGCTCCAGGCACAACGCCCTCGTTGACAATGCGTGGAGCGAGACCTTCAAGTACTACGCCGGACGTGTTAGGGGAGAAGGCAAACTGTGGCTCGAGAACTTACGCGCAACGTCGCTGTAGTTTAGAGCTGCGGCATAAAACTTTACGAGCACGTCTGTAGGCCCCAACACCCCTAGAGGTTGCAAGGTGTTCCAGGTGAGTCGAGCCTTTTCTGGTGCTTTGCCAACGTTGTGTAATTCCCAACCCTGGGTGGTCGTTGGTAGTTCCGCCGCCATGATGTTTATTGCTTGCGGAGAATCGGGCAATGTAAGAGTGCTGGTGTGTATCAGGCGATGAAAAAGGACTGCCATCCTGTGTATTTATACCTTCATCTGCCACATCAAACGAGCGCACATTCCTACTCACAAGCATACCTGATTACATTATCGCGGGTGGATAGGGTGGATAAGAGTGGCGGAAGGACAAGTCTATCCGCCTGTATCCGCTGTATCCGCCAAGAGCTTAGAAAGCACCTCAGCTTATTACATGGGTACATGCCGAATGAGCTTATTGGAACAAACGGGTGTTGTGGATCAGAATGGTAGGCTTGACATTCGGGAGAGAAAAGATGCCCGGTACCAAGGAGCAGTCGCTGCAGTAGACAGTGGAAGGTATAGGCAAGCATAGAAAGCCAGCTGGTTAAAACTGTGGTTCGACGATATAGGTATCAGGCTCATCGAGTTTTCCCTCCAACGTTTTCTTGGCAAACCATAACGTCTATGGGAGATAATGGTGCTGCCCTAGCCACAAAGTGTGAGTTCACATGTTCCTGTTGAGGCGTGACTGCAATCTGCGTACCATTGGGGCACACAGCATGCCCAAAACAGTAAATTTGCGCGCATCAGTTGTGCACCTTTAGGTCGTACGACACCTATCGGATCTGCTCATTCGCGGACTTTTTGGGTTGGATCTTCAGAGTGTTGGCTCTTCACCAACTGATGGGCGTCAGGGAAAGTGGATGCTGTCTCCTGCGGTACAACCGCCTCAGTCAAAGGGACAAGGAATCAGGACAAGGATACTTCTGCATATGAATTTCGCATCGCTTACAGCAATACAGCCTCATGCTGCCAAGCTTGGCACATAGTCTCGCTGTCTTTACATTGTAACATTAGGATTCTGCAGGCTTGTAAGGGGAAATCTTTACCATACAAGAGCACTTATAAGGAGTAAATGCACCAACGGGAGTATTTGGTGGGTCTTGAATGGCGCGTGAACCTAGGATAATCACCTCTCAGAGCCCGGGACATAAGATGGCCACAGAAGGTCATGAAAAGCAGGGTCATTGACATCCTTTCAAACCTGGCATTGGATATCTTGAACAAACACAACAAGTCGTGGTCTATTTGAACTTGAGACACTCATAAGCTCCCACCTTCGACCCAAGTTCTACTGATGTCCCCGAAGAGGATTCCTATCGCTCCATTCAGGGCAGTCTGATATCATCATTAGAGGATTTACGCCGTCTTGGTAAAGGACCGCGTCAGTCAATTCAATCACTTATTTGTGGAAGAAATGATCTTGCTGCTTTCTAAGTCGTTTTTGAAGCATTCTCATTACCAGGTTCACCGAGAAGGTCGGATTGGATAGAGATCGAGCGCAACGAATCTTACAGATGATGGCAACGCAGTGTGGTTTCAAGATGGACACCCCCTTTAGTCTGGGCCCATCATCAAGGCAGTTGAGCCCAGAACGTTATGGTCCGTCCGCGCTATATGGACCATTTGTGGGTGCGCACCAATTTGGTATCAAGGCCAGATAAGTTGAGCAGCACGCCCCATCCGCTTATAATGGGTTCATTTCATCTAGCGGCATGCATTGCAAGATTTTCTTTAGTCTTGTTCTTGAGCCGCCTCTTACTCTATCCCTTCACAGTGCACCAAGTCCTAAGCCACAACGACGCCTTATCTCGCCATGTCCGATTCAGCTCGCTCTACTCCGCCCTATCGGGCCGAGCATCTGGGGAGTCTCCTGCGTCCCCAAAAGCTCCTCGACGTGCGCGCCCGCATGAGAGACGAGGGTCTGTCGTCTGAGGAGGCTGGCCTCCTCGAGGTTGAGACGCAGGCTGTCGGCCAGGTCGTCAAGAAGCAGCGCGACCTTGGCATCCCAGCCATTGGCTCTGGCGAGTACACGAGAACCCGGTTCTGGGGCCTGATGTGGGATGAGTTCGAGGGAACCGTCCGGCTCCAGGACGCCGACGCGAGCATGTTCCGTCTCTACCACCCCGACGTTGTCTGTCTTATCGAGAAAGACACCCACATTATGCCTGGCGACTCGGTCATTGCTGGTGGCAAGCTGTCGCACAACCCAGAGCTGTCCCAGTCGAACCTGCACGAGCTGAAGCTGGTCCAGCAGTTCGTCCCCAAGGAGGAGTGGCACAAGATCAAGCTGACCATGATCACCCCGGCGTGGTTCCATATGCGGTACAAGCAGGGGAAGGCTTACGCACCCGAGGCCTACGCAAACGATGCCGAGTACTTCCAGGACGTTGCCAAGGTGTACCAAGCCGAGCTGAAGCAACTGTACGATGCTGGTCTTCGCAATGTTCAGTTTGATGATCCCGGCATGGCGTGTAAGTGGTCCACGTCCTTGTATCATTCTTCTTTATGCTTACATGACAAGATCTGTGCTCCAAGGAGTTCCGCGATGGCTGGGCTGCTGACTCGGACAACATCGGCACCATTGAGGACCTCCTCGACGCTTACATCGCTCTGTACAATGACTGCCTTGCCAACCTCCCCGCGGACATGCACACCGGCATCCACCTCTGCCGCGGAAACTTCATCGGCGGCCGCCACTTCGCCACGGGCAGCTACGACATGATTGCGCAAAAGCTGTTCCAGAAGCTGGACGTCAACACCTTCTACCTGGAGTACGATACCGAGCGCGCAGGCGGTTTTGAGCCGCTCCAGTTCCTACCCAAGAACAAGAACGTCGTGGTCGGCGTCATCAGCACAAAGCTGGCGCAGCTCGAGGACAAGGAAGAGATGAAGAGCCGCGTGCGCAACGCGGCTGAATGGGTCGCCAAGGGGTGGGAAGAGACGGTGGAGGAGGCCCTGAAGCGGGTTTGCGTATCGCCCCAGTGCGGATTCAGCACCCACGAGAGCGGCTACCCTCTGAACGATGAGGAGGAGACGAAGAAGCTCGCCCTGGTGCGGGAGATTGCCGATGAGATTTGGGGACAGCTTTAGAGGCAGCAGCCAGGTCTTGTCGTGATTATATATACCACAGATATCTCGAGTAATATCAGATTAGGAACACTGGAAAACATGGTGGTGTAAATTATGAGACTGATCCGATTTCCAACTGCTATTGCTACTGTCATCCCCAAACCAAGCTCAACAGTATCCAACCGTTCGAAAGCAGGCTACTATAATACACAACCTCATGTCCTTCAAATCTCTGCTTCGTCAATGCCAAAGATCCCACAGCCTTTCAGGTACGCCCAGTGCCCAGTTCCTTCAACCACGACTAGTTCCATGGTGATCTTGACGATCAGCAGCCGTGGATCAGAACAGCCACAAAGCTGTTCACCGGCCACCTTGATGCCATGCTGGAGCTGATAACCCAACCAATGGAGCGGGCCAGCACTGGTCCTTGGAGAAGTGGCTAAAAATAGTAGTTGTGCGTATGGCGACGGACAAGAGGAATCTTTTGCATGCTGGTCTGAGGCTCATGCTGCCAGAAAGCCTTCTGATAAATCAAATTTGATCGAAAGGCCCTTATCGGCTGTTTGAAGCTCTAGCCACTCTCAGGATCTCCTATCAAGCTCAAGCTCAAGCTCAAGCCTTGGGCCGCCCAGACTATGGCCAGCGCTGGGTGCCAACCTCCGAGCAGACGTTGCGGAAGTATACTTCAATCTAGCAGCATGCCTGCTTTAGCAGCACCGTCCCATGAACTTGCTCTCGCTAAGCAACCCCGTTCCACTATTGAATACTGCGGAAGACTTCAGCCGGACGTATCCGAGACGCCTTCCTGGGACCCACGTACAGGCAGTATAGCGGTTCCAGTGTTGTTGAAGCCTATGATTTCGTTGGGCTTGAGAGTTCTGCAAGCTTCCAAGAGCCCGTCCTGTAGTCCGGGAATATCTTCCGATGGCAACACGCTGTGCATCCAAGGTTCTGTCATCGATAAGGTGCAACATGTATTCAAAGCAGCATTGCATCATGGTTGCCGACACATGCAGAAAGAATCGCCACACTGCTTTCTCGCACCTACCACGTCACTAGTCAATCTACGATGCGAGCACTTGCAAACGCCCGGATGGCCGGTTAGTGGATGGACAAGGGTTATTTACCAGAGCAGCTTCATTGATGACATGGCGGCTGTGACGTATGCCGGCATCAAAGCGAACCAGCAACAATCCTGGCCAGCAACCTCCATCACCAGAAAAGAAGAGAGCGATGAAACAAAGTGTCAGAGGGCATGCGCCTCTGCGGCAAAAGTTCAACGACTTACCCTAGCCACCACTTGACAAGCCACCCAGGGTGAGTAGGTAGAAGAAGCCATTCAAGCAGTACGAAACAATGTGCTTGCATATGTGCCAGCCGCGCTCCATGTTTGTGACAGAGAAGGGGTATGTCGGCCTGGGACCACTGCACATGAGCGGAGGGGAGAAGCTGGTCTTTGTACAGGGCGGCTCGGTATTCTACGTGTTTGAAGAAGCGGATCGCATATCTCGAGAGGCGCGCGTCGCGAGAGGACCCGTCCAACAAGAAGGCCAAGGAAAAGGGGCAGTCCAACAAAAGTGAGGCGGAGAGACTGCATCGCTTGCTGGGCGTGAAGAAGGGGCATGTTCTCGTTGGAGAAGCGTATGTCAAGGGCTTGATGGATGGGGAGTTAGAGGGGTCTGCTACCTTTGAATAGAAACAATCTCTTTATTGTCTAACACTGTTCTTAGCCCTGTAGGCAACAGGCCACCCTTACTGTTCACATACACTATTGTTCTTTCCCCCCTACTACACGCACCTACTCTATCATAATATTTATTCTCTCTCCTGAGCTGGCACCATCTGCAGCTACAGCCGTTACATGCTTCGTTGTCTTAGTTTAGTCCTCGGAATGGCCTTCGACCCTTGTGTCTACACGCACCAGCTTGTCAGCAATCATAACACTCAGTGTCGGATAAGGAGGCTTACAAAGGCAACTTGCTTTTCCGAGGTTTCTCGGAGACCGCCTCCTCCACATTATCATCGCCATGCACCCACGGGAAGCGAAACACAATTTTGGTCTCCAGCTTCTCGTCGAATCGCCGATACGCCTCGGGCGCATCCTCGATGCCCATCTGCGCCGACACCACCCAATCCAGTTTCGCGGTCCCCGTTCGCACCAGATCCATCAACTGCGGCATCATCTCATACAAGTGATCATTCACGATTGAGCCGGTCAAAGTCACACTCTTCAACCACAAGGCTGGAATGGCGACCAGGAGCTCCGCATCGAGATCCGACCCATTCGGTGTGCCGGCCGTCTCAGGGAGCGCGGCGTACCCACCAACCAGGGTGATGCCGCCGTTGACAGAGACGATCTTGAGGGCTTCTGAGATGATGTAGTTCTGCTGCCACTTGAGTCGGTGGTTCACCCCGATTTGACCCACGCAGTCGATGACGCGGAGCACACCTTGGGGCTCACGGTCCAAGATCTGTTTACTCGCAGGGCCATCTTCGTGAGTAAAGTCAATTGGAATGGCGCCAAGCGAAGCGGCCTTGTCTAAACGAGCGCGAATATGGTCGACGCAGTACACGCGGGAAGCACCGCGGAGCTTAGCGGCATATGCGCACATGAGCCCGACCGGTCCGGCGCCGAAGATGGCAACCTTGTCACCGGGCTCGAAATGCGCAAGATTTAGGCCCATCCAGGCGGTTGCAAAGATGTCGGTAAGACACAGCCAGTCCAAGTCTGACGAATACTTATCCGGTATGGCAACGAGCGAGTCATCCGCAAACGGGACGCGAACGTACTCGGCTACGCTTATCAGTATATATGTTCATTAGATGCATAAAGAATAGGCAACACACCTTGACAACCGCCATCTACTCCAAAGTCCGGCCCGAAGCCGTATGTTTGCGGAACTTGTGTGGCGGTCTGCTCGACGCTGAAATGCCCGGAACTGGGTGCCCCAGGGATGAACACTCGATCTCCGACCTTGAAGTGCTCCGTTGCGTTACCAACTTCAACCACGACACCCACCGCCTCATGACCGAGGATCCAAGGTGGCGTGCTACTGCCAAAATGGCCGTGGTAGGTATGTAGGTCGGAACCGCAGAGACCAGCAGTAGTTACGCGGACAATGGCATCTTCGGGCAGTTTCAGAGTTGGGCGAGGGACGTCTTTGACGGAGATGGAGCCGACGTGGCCCTCCCAGACAACGGCGCGCATGGTATTCTTCGGGGTTCCGCTGGTGAGAGACATGATGTTTTGCAGATTGTCAATGGGAAGTTAAGAACTTGCTGATATGAAATTATGCTGAGGTGAACGCCTGCCTATTTATTTTCATATCTAATGATCAAAGTAAGCTGACACCGTTCATACACCTGACTTTTATTGACCTTTGGCTCAGCTTAGCAATCACTCATCATCACGAAAGAAGGACACCTGATGTGTACGACTGCTATTCTAGAGTTCATTGGTGGCGGTGTTCCAAGAGGCGTAGACGATTTGCCGAATTAGGTTACATCAAGCGATTATTGACTATACAGTGCGTCAGACATGTAAGACCAGAGACAAGGTTCCCCAACCACTCGTACAGCCCTATGCACAACATGTGAGCACTAGTGCACAAGACTGCAGGGTTCTATGACATACGTCTTCTCCGGCATCTACCTAAAGAGTCTCGGTGGACATATTGGTAAGAAATTGGCCGTGGCATATCGAATTAGCGTCCACCAACGTAGGCATAGCTGATGAGTGATCTGCTTACAAGTGAAGTGCTTACGGCTGGCATACCAACGGTGTTGGAAAGTATTCCCCTGCTCGGCGATAACTTTAATGGATATTTGGTCATTACAGTGCTAGATGCAAGCATCTGGCACATTCCGCGATATAGCAGGCGTCGGTAGCCTCTGGGTTAAGAATCAGGTAGAGTGCCAAATCACGGTCTACCCCAAAGCACTGTTTTTGCCTAACAACTTCGACCGCCTCGTCTCTCTTACCTCCCGTCTCGGTCACCTCTTCCAGAAACTCACCAGGCAAGGTGAGGGTGTCAGTAAAGGTTGACACATAGCGGGACAGTTCGTTGGGTTGGTTACGGGCCCCTTGAATCAAATTGGTAATACGTTGCTGCCGAAGATAGGATCAATGGAATCGCCAGTGCTTCGACTCTTATACAGAAGAGTACTGAGCCCCAAAGTCAAAGAGGGACGTTTGTCAATAAAGAGCATTTCAACCCTACCGATCTAAAGAAAAGAACCATGCACTATCACTTTTCGAGTGTCAGGGTAGGCATGGACTAGGGGCGCTCTTTCAAGGTACCAGCTAACTTTTGTAATGGCGTTTCTTAATATCAGACAGGAATCCAAGGTGATGTATATAGGAATGTGTCAATCACTATGTTATGGCCTCTCGAAAGGTCATTGATATCGATTGGAAACAAGATGTTGGTGTGTCCTTGAAAGATGAGCTCCTCGAGTAGAGTCACCAAGACTCCCTTGAAAGGGGGCTGATTTGCAGTTGGCACAGCAGTGTCATCTCGGGTAGACTACCTCCTTTACCTGGTTTTAGTAAACAGGGCCGGACTCACGGGGATGACAGATGACGGTACTATTGGGACTAGTTATGTGGGAATTCCCATTTGTGTGCCCCAATGGAATACAGACCTGTGACTTTGAGGAGGCCCCCTCTGGTGATTAAGACAATATCAGATCAATAGATAATAATTGGTTAGAAAATACACTTGATTGAGAAAAGCTTGTGGCTGCGGCTGATGTCAAAGTTTTCTAGCCATCTGTCGCAATTGGCTAGAAGCTTCTGTAGCGATGGCGTTGGGCGCCTGGAAAAGCCTTCTGCCTGGTGACTCGATCAGAGCTGGTTGGGACTGGTCATAGTTACAGGCTTCCCTCAAAGACGCAACCTTCTACCCGGCCTTGCCAGCGGCATTTTCCATCTAGGCACCGCCAGTCAGAGCCTTCCATCTGGGCTCATGCGGTCACAGTCACAAGAGGCTTTCCATAGCGTTAGTGTGTCAGCCAGAGCCTTCCATCAAGCATTGCGACACTCCCACTTGACATCACCTTGTGCGGTTGCAGTCAGTCAAAGGCTTCTATCTAGGCACTATCAGAGCCTTCTGCCTGATAAGTTTGTCAAGGCTTTCCATCTGAGCACCAGCAAGCTTGTATAGTCATTTAGAACCTTCTACCCTGCATTAATGCTTCTGCTGCCCTGCCTAGCTGTATGTATGCTAAACTCTATGTTCTGTATTGGGATTTCAATCCTGTTAGCTAAGACAGCTGTAGCTTGTGATAAAGTCTCGGCTACTTGTGGCTTAGTTTGGCCAGTTGGCTACCCTCTTGATAATAGCCTCATTATTATTTTCCCCTATATTACTATTTATAACTGCATTGGTTACTAGGGCACAGACACCACTCCCCTACTGAATTATCTCTCTACTGCTTATTCCACCTTAGACTGCACACCTTTTTCCTTATCATGAGGTATATAGTCGCTGCAGCTTACAGCCATAAAGTAAGCAAGGTACAGATGCATGCATGGTCCCATATTTCCAGTGAGCCAACTGCATCACCCAATCCAAACAGAGGCAACAATTCTCTACCATCATCACTATTACTTTTATTCCAATCCTGCCTCCCAGAAAATAGCACCGCCCACTCTTCCTCTCCAAGGACCAGCAATGACTCGTCTATCTGCTGCCTTCTTGCTTTCGCTGGCAGCAACAGCAGCTCATGCAGCTGAGTGCGCCCTCCCTATCCTTGAGGTCCCCAGTGCGGCTTGGGATGCCCTCGAGTTGAGTCTCTCCGGCCGACTGCGCGTCGGCCGTCCCGCTGGGCTGCCCTGCTTTACCAAGCTCCGAAATATCACTGGTCCTTCCGAGAACCCCGATGCGAGCGAGGAGCTCTGCCAGGAGATCCAGGACACCCTCGCGGACTCGGCCCTGCTCGTCCGCGACTTTGGTTCATACCACAACCCCACGTTCGGCACCTGCATGGCCCAGAACCGCCGCTGTACCCTCAGCGCGAACGTCAGGTCCAATGTGACGAACCAGATCTGCCACCAGGGCACTGTGCCCGATTATTACATTGAGGCGCGTTCCGCCGAGGACATCCAGCTCGGCTTGCGGTTTGCCCGCGAGCACAAGATTCCTGTCACTATCAAGAATACAGGTCACGACTACAAGGGACGTAGCACAGGCCCCAACACTCTTGCCATTTGGTGAATCAAGCCACCTCCTCGTCCACGTATAAGTGCTAATAATCATGGATAGGACCAAGAATATGGTTCCTGACTTGGACATCAACGAGAACTTCACCCCGGAGGGATGCGACGCCTCGGTTGGGCCCGCCGTCACCTACGGCGCTGGCCAGACCACGCGCGACATGTACCAGAAGCTAGATGGCACCGGATACATGGTGAGTCTTCCTCTGAGATGTCAACACACAATCTGATCAAATAGGCTGTTGGTGGGTCGTGTACAACAGTCGGCGTTGCTGGAGGTTGGCTCGCTGGCGGAGGCCATAGCATCCTAACTCCTACTTTTGGCCTTGGTGTTGATAACGCTCTGCAGATCAGGGTGGTATTGCCTAACGGGACCTATACAACAGCCAGCCGTTGCCAAAACCAAGACCTATTCTTTGCCCTTCGTGGCGGAGGCGGTGGTACCTATGGCGTTGTTACTGAGGTCACGTCTAAGCTCCATAAAGATCGCCAGTTTACTGTCAGTTCATCGACTTGTTTTCCTCTCCTAGGCTGACCGGATATAGTATGCCTTCCTTTCTATGACGGTGCCGGATCTCCGAAAGATCAACGAAATCATGGTGGCTAACGCGGAGAGGTGGGCCGACGATGGTTGGGGTGGCCTCTACGGCGTTGACGACAACAACGGTTCCGTCTTCCTGGCCTTCAACCCTACGCTCAGCCTCGAAGAGTCCAAGGAGTCGCTCAAGGGGCTCACCGACTACTTTGAATCAGTGCAGACGGACGCGGCTCCCTTTACCGCCAAGATTATCACGCTTGCCAACCACTGGGAGGCGCAGAACCAGGCCGAGCTGCTCAGCTTCCTGGGCTCCGAAGCCGGCATTTCCTTGACCCGGTCGTCTAGGCTTGTGCCACGGGACAACTTTCAGACGCCAGAGGGCCAAAAGGCGATCGTGGATGTCCTTGTAGCCAAGGGCTGGGCTTCCGTCCTCGGTACGCCCACGGCCTTTGAATTGCCTGCCTCTGATCTCCCCGGTGGCCCAGGCGAGTCCGCGTTGACGGCGGCATGGGCAAGTTCATATCCATTTCCCAGACTCACATCATGCTAATACAGTAACAGCGCAACGCTCTTTGGCATTTCACCTACACCTCTGTCTGGGACCAGGCCGATCCGGCTGCTGTCGAACCAAAGGTCCTCAGCACTATGTTTACCCAGATTAGCAAGGATATGGACCCCATGCGGGCCATCACTCCCGGCGCTGGTGCCTATGCGAGTGAGGGAGACGTCTACGAGCCTGATCACATCCGCTCCTTTTGGGGCCAGAAGAACTATGACCGCCTCCTCAAGATCAAACGGGAGCTGGACCCTGACAACCTGCTCTCGTGCTTCACCTGTGTCGGGTACGAGGAGGACAACGAACGGCACCGTTGCTACCTCCCTGTCCGGTCCGAGACTCCCGATCTCACAGTTTGTAGATTTTGAGCTCGTTGTCTATATTACTTGATACTAACGTGTGATTAGAGCACTGTTGTCGATGATTTTATGCACAATCTTGTGGAGAATATCGACTGTTAGGAGGTCCAGGGGTATTCATCTCCTCCCAAGAGCTTTGTCTCGAGGCCTTGAATTGCCATTTGCACATGAATATCACGTCTAATAAATAAACTAGACGTAGTCTGGCACCATTGTATGCAGGACAGCATGATCAAGTTATTGGAGCAATAGTCAGAAGAAGGGGGGCGGAAAGGAGCGTAGCTGAGACCAATTGACAAACTCTCTACCCAGCAGTGTCTCCCTCTATCTTGTTGCTCTTGCTCAACAGCTGCAGCGGATTCACGTCCACTCAAAAGTCTTGATCCGTGTCTTCAACTCCGTCGACACCATGCTATCCAGTCCGTAATGCGCCATGGGCCTGTGCGCCCCACGCCGACGAGCAATATCTTGGCACTCTCCGTAATGATCTGGATGACGGCGCCGAAGCGCGGGTTGGCGTACCAGATGAGCGTCCGTCGTGCATAAAAGGGATGGCGAGATGGCGCAAAACCGGTGGCGAGCTGCACGAGACTTGCTACGTCGGCATGAGACAGTCGATTATCTGCCTCTAGAGATGTCGGTAAAGGCTCTTTCCAACAGTGGCAGAAAATAGTATTTGGTAGTCATAGCCACAACAAGTTGCTGACCCTTATGCTGATGTCTGAGATATAGGCGCGTGCCATATTACGGTACAGCCGTTCTGCCAAACTGATTCATTATCCCTGCTTAAGTTTGGCACTGCCGAATGTGGAAGCTCTAACTGGGGATACCTGGATCGATGACGCTAACTACCTGGTGCTGTTCTCTGCCAGACTACTCCATGTAACCTAGGAACGGCTCATGTAGACAGGGTATAGGGACAAATCTATATTAGCAGGCTGGGGAGCGTGGACAACGTGGCTCACATTGTGGCGTGGATGGCAAGTGAGGAGAGCCGCTGGGTGACGGGGCAGGTCATCTCAGCGAGCGGAGGATGGCTCACTGCTGAGTTCATGTAAGCCCATCCGTTTTTGAGGCAAGGTGGAAATGCCACCAATCACATTGCATAGCACGTCCCATTACTAAAGCACCTCAGAACGCGTACTGATAGTCTGATAAGAGTGTTGTGCTTTACCGCTCCCCTTGCCGCCTCACTACCCGCCTCTTTGAATTATCCACCTCTTTTGTAAGCACCGTGGAACAAGCGGAATGACTGACACAGAAACACCCCAACAAGAGCCGCCAAGGCAACGAGCAAAGCACACTCGGACACGAAACGGCTGCGAGCGGTGTCGCGCTCGGCGGAGAAAGTGTGGGTAGCCATGTTCCATTATACGTACTCCTCGCTTGTCCATCCTCATTCGTATGCCAACATAAACAGGCGACGAACGCAAACCGGTCTGCTCGCGCTGTGCAGATGCCAGTGCCCAATGTCATTATGCCAGGCATGAAACACAAAACAACCATGATGATGTGCTTCCTGGCGAGGAACCTCGGGCAGCAACTGCAACGACAGGACCCAGGCTGGAGCTTAGTGCCTCTGGCGCCAGATCAGGAGTGCCATTAGACGCAGCTGGTCTGCTGCATCATTACCATCGTCACGTTTCGCCATGGGTAGGTTGTTTATTGTTTCTTCTCAAACATCCTACACATGTTGACGTGACTCTTGCCTTCTTCTAGTTGGACATCTTCGACAGGGACCAGACTTTTGCTCGACTTGTGCCTCGTTTCGGAGCCGCCTCGCCCTTGGTTCTAAGTGCAGTCATGCAGCTAGCCGCTACATCATCTGGTGTTAGCTGCAAGGGCATTGGCCTGGATGGTCACTTGACTCCTCATGCCATTGCACCGACGGCCCATGCAGCTTCGCTCCAAATCGCATGCGTTTTTACCCTCCAAAGAGCACGGGAATTCATGGAAGCAGTGCCAACCACGTGGAAGACGGTGTTCGCACAGAGTCAGTCTAGCCCGGACTTTATGCCCTATGACTTCGACCGGGCGGACCACCGGCAAATTCTGTTAAGTATGGTGGCACTGATGTCGAGGCTCGGTATGGTTCCTAGGCATCCGTTGATGTTCTTCATCGTGTGCACGGTTGCTAATCAGTATACCCAGAAATTGCACACGCCATGATGCATGAAACCGCCCCAAGCGTGGAGCCTAAAGTACTTTGGGAAGTGGTAGAAGCATTTGAGCTCATTCAGACGTCACACGAAGCATTCACCACAATGAAGACAGTTCTTCGTTGTATCTATATTCTTATTGACGTCACCAGATTGTGTTTTGGAGCCACAGACACATCGGCTTCGAGCTTCCCTCTGTCTAACGGGCCAGGCTTCGACAAATGGCAAGCTCTCTTGAATGATCTCCTTATTTGGTACTCTGGTCGACCTCCAGATTTTCACCCCTTCCTTCAGGCGGACGGCCAGGGCGGTGCATTTCCTACCATAGTTTTCACCACCGACGCCGCCGCCTGTGCCAGCATGATGTACCACAGTGCTATGTTGATACTGCTCAGCTACCGGCAGAACTCAGCGCGGATAGCAAGCCAGTACGGACAGCCCGAGTGCGAGCCGGCTGAGCTGTTGCCACTTTGGCATGCACGGCGCGTGTGTGGGATTGCGCTGAGTAGCGACCAACTTTGCTGGGATCCGTGCATGATTGCAGCATTTACTTCAGCTGCGCGGCGTATGACGCATCCTGACCAGTATGGGGCCATATTGCGATGCTTGAAGAGGGTTGAGGCATCCGGGTGGCCACTAGGCGATTTGATGGCAAAACTTCGACAAGAATGGTTGTATGACATGGAATAGGGACAAGATTGGCAGCGAGCACAGACACGGCGTTTGGCATTTTAAAGAAATGAGCATGTTGAGATTAAAACTACCCTCAATATGAAGTCTAGTCCTGGCCATAGATGACATCAGAAGCACGACTCTCAGGCGTGATCTTCAGATCAGACACAGTGCCTCCCTTGGCGTGTCCCTCGACAGTAGTGTTTCGTGGTGCCCAAACCTTGAACCGTGCAGACCAACTGTCGGGCCAGGCTGGAACGAGACGGATGCTCTCGTCCGCAAATGTCTGAATGAGCTGCTCGTGGAGACCGATGGCGGCAGCGCCGTAGTGGTTGAGATCCGGTGTCCAGTCGAAATGCGGTCCCTTGAATGCAGGGAACTTGCAGACCTTGCTGTCGCTGAAACGGTCCTCGGTGAGGGCGGTGGCATTGGCTGTAACGCCCATCCGTGCTAGCCAAATCACGTCCTGCTTCCAGCCAGTATTGGCATGGTATCCTTGCGTCTCAGTATCAAACTTGTAGGTGTCAAGTGCCACCGTCAGGTTCGGCTTGCCCAATCCATATTCGCCCCATGGGAACACGGGGTAAAGCTGAGGGATCTCCGAGTTTTGCACACGGTTATAAGCAAGGGCTGGTGAGATGCACCACCTGCCTTGCTGCATGCGCAGCGGTGTCTCGGGGACTCTGGCCAGATAGCCCCGATAATACTCCTCATCCTCCAGTTCGAATTTTCCCACCTCAAGCAGATCCGTGAGCACCTTGCGCAGGCCGGAAGTAGTAGAGGAAGGGTTGTAAGACTCCTTGTAGGTCTCGGCGGCAGAGGCTGGGTAGATGATGAGCGATTCATTTCCATACATGCCTGACAAGGGGTAAGGGCTGCGTTCCAGGGCCAGTTTCTGGTAGTACTTATCGAACCAAGCCAGCTGCAACTCGATAAACTCTAGGTACGGAGTCACGTCAAACCCAGAGTAGATGTTGGCCTGCAGGATCATATCGACAAACTCATTGGCCGTATCCTGGAGGTGATTGAGCCAAACGTTCCACAGCTCACCGTCGGGAAAGTTTTTGGGCCTGGGGACGTTGGCATCATCGTCGTAGTACTGAGCATTGTACTCGAAAACATTTGAAAGCGCCGTGTTGTCACCCTGCTCAAGGAAGTAGGCTGCATCCAAACCTTGGTATGCCTGTCCTCGAATGAGCGCGTTGGGCGTAGCACGCTTGTAGAAGTCAAACTGGGCTTTCATGAGGTCGAAGTCTCCAGTTCGAAGCAGCGGCCAGTAAAGCAGCCGTTGGTTCTGTGCAGTGAAGGTTCCGCCGCCCCATCTTCGGTGGTCGGGAGTATAGGGCCGGTACTTGTTGACAAAGACAGGGTCAAACGTCCATAGTCCACCGTTGAACTTGGTAGGCCACTCGCCCTTTGCGTTGCATCCCATGAGATAGCGCCAGATCTGGTAGTTCTTACCGACCTGGAAGCCTGGGTCCTCGGGTCCCTCATCCTCGTTAATGATGATGTAGGAGCGGTCCCAGTACTGATGCCACCAGGCAATGGTATCCTCCTGTGAGTTGGAAGATGTTTCTGCAATCTGCTCCAGAGTCTGCAGCCACTTGCAATGGCTAGCTGTCTGGTTCTGATACATGGTAATCTTGACGTTGAAGGAAGTCTTGGCCTCTTTCGACACCAGGTTCCAGGCCTTGTAGTCAGTGTTGATGTAATGGCCGTCGGTAATCTTTCCCGGCTCCAAATCATCAGAGTGAACCCAAAGACCAAACTGTCGCTATTAGCCAATGATTCGCTGATGGAATATCCACGCATACCTCATTGTTGCGCATGGGGTTATAGAGACGGTCATCATAATCTTGGAGTCCCTGCTGCTCGAGCTGGAAGTTCCAGAGATCAAGCTTGCTGTTTCGGTGGCTCATCAAGACACCACCTTTGTGAAAGTCAATGGCATCAGCGTAGGTGGTGCCATTGGGGACCTTGGAAGAGTAGATTCCCCAGGAGCCTTGGTCTGCGAGAGTTAGACAATTTTGCCAGCGGGAACTGTGCAGGAGGAGATCATACTTCTTTCCTCCCCGACCATGCCACGGTCCTGGTATCTCCAGTTCTCATACGCCAGATCGAGGGAAAGCTCTTGGGGACTCTCGACTTCCACGTGAACCACAGGATTGAAGACATCTACCCAGAGCTTGACAGTGGTGTTGTCATTTCCAGTGTAGCGCACGTAACCATCATTGAGCAGAAGTCTTTGTTCGAAGCTACCACCATCGAAGGGGTTGGGGTCGAAGGAGAGTCTGACTCGGCCAAACTTCAGCAAAGCATTGTTTTCGTCAAATGCGCCGCTCTTTGCAAGGTAGAAGAGGATCGTCCCTTGAATTTTCTCAGTATATGTGAGATCCCTCAACTATGTAGTCAGGTCAATTACCGTTTTCACGCCAAGTGTTGACGCCGATGTCCCCTCCTCCCAATGGCATAGAGTCAGCAGATTGATTCTTGCCTGAGTCTTCCCAGACAACATCGTAGCTGGGAGGCAAGACATTAGCGCATACACCGCCACTGAGGGACAGTGCAAGGAGGGAAACGAGGCCGGTTCGCAGCGCCATGATACTGATGTTACCACCCACGACTTGGACGGAGGGTGAATACAAACGAGGCCTGCGGGTCGTCCCAAGACACCGGGCCAGTGCCAGATGATATGGATAGTCTATTATACCAACTTTTCTTCCTCGGTAATGCCCCAGATACCAAATCTCTGGATCCGGAAGCTGCGATCTGATTTCGGCGAGGAAAGCCGGGCTTTGCCGGTATATTACCAGGCCTCGTATCTTAGTATCCGCACCATCTCTCCGGGGTCAAAGCTGGGAGGTCAATTGACCAATCCGAGGATCGGCTTGATGGACCCCCGCCATTCACCAGAGATCAAAGATGACGGGGTAGAAATTACTTTTCTAGCCGATAGCCCTCTAGCATTGTCGGCGAGGGCGCGGGGTAGCTTGCGAACTCTCCACTTGATCCGCCAAAGCCCGGCAATGTTGACCGAAGAGGCTGGACAATCTTGATAGGCTGTACGGATTATCAGTTCCATCATGCACGCCAGGATCTATAGCTAGTGCAGCTGGTAGTAAGATTCGATAATGACATTGGCGTCCTCTGCTGTCCGCCTTACCTGCACAAACGAGGATCCAGGATCCTTTGACTACTGCCCTTTACAGCCTAACACGCCTGACAATTTCCCTCGCCTCATCTAGACATTGGGTTAGCACTTTGAGTATTTCTATTCGGTAAGCAATGTGATTCGAATAAAATCAACGTCTAAACACGCATCGTGTGCTGGCACGGCGTCGATTCTGCAAATCGGGGTTTGCTCCTTGGTTTGGCAAAGCAGCTACCCTAGACGCTTGGCAATGATCTCATTTCTGTCTTCTCCATTGTTCACGGTTGTTTTGTCTTATTATTTCATTCTTTGTTACGACAGTAACGCTTTGCTGTTAAAATCGGCCCTTCTTATAACCTTTCTCAGTCTCATCTAATTGTTAGTGTGAAGCAAGAGAGGGTTGGTGCCTTTCACTCTAAAGCAACAAGACTCATCCCACGCCTTATCAATTAGTTTAAACGTCGGCCTGACTTACAGATGGATACTGTCCCAGAGTAGGCAGTTTTGGAACTCTTGAATGTTGTCATGGCTTGCGCGTCTAAACTCCACAAGTCGTCGCTCAACATGAGAGAGGCTTAGCGTGGCGTGGAGATGACGGCGCCAAGAGGCCACTAACTTTCCCGCCGCACCCTGTCGAGTTATCATGCAAGTCACAGTCCCTGGTGCAAAGACAACCAAAGGGCTCAGTAGGCGTTAAATGACGCCATGCGAAATCTGGCTCGAGGAAACATGAAAATACCATCATTAATGACTCTAATTTTCTCTATTTTACATTTGAACACTGTATCGCACGCCATTCATGGATCGGCTTGTGTAGGATTGTTGGCGATACATTCCGGAAGCCGGCACCGTTGTGGCGGCCAAGATTCTGGGCGAAGTGGCATGATCCATGACGACCAAGAACGTTGTCCAGAACGAGAATGAGAAGCAGGCTTGACTGTCACTAATCGGTCTGATGCTGTGAGGCGCTAGGAGACTCCGTCATAGTTTTGTCTTGGCTGGGCGCGAGGCTTATGGCGCTCCCGTGCATGCGACGTCACTGGCCCAAGTTGGAGGCTGAGGTGACGACATATGCTTCGAAAACCAGCATTGTAGTCTATATAAACCTCAAGTGCGGGTAGAGGAGACGCTGTCTTCAATTTCTCAACATCAGAACACAACTCCTCAACCTACATTGCACGTTATCGTTCGAAAATTCTACGCACGTTGGCAATACACTCAACACCCAACTCAACACCGCTCACAAACAAAACAAAAGAAAATGTGCTTTGGAGGATCTTCACGACGCAGAATGGGTGGTGGTATGGCCAGCAGCGGGCTGGGTCCTCGCCCAGTCAAGGAAGTACACCACCACCACCATGGAGGTGGTGCAGGTGGTCGTATGGGCGGCGGTGGAGGCTACGGAATGGGCGGAGGCCGCCGAATGGGAGGCGGTATGGGCGGGATGTTTGGAGGCAGTCGCCGCCACGGCGGAGGAGGCATGATGGGTGGTTCTCGTTACTGAGAGAACTGACAAGGGATACGTCGTTGTTACAAGCGGTCAACTAACACGACCAGTCGGAATGCGCGGTACAAAGAAAGGGGATGGGCTTTGGCTCGCTTTCTGAGGGACATGGCGCATTGTTCGCTTGATATGTCATTGGTCTTGTTAAATGCAGCGTTTTTCTGGAAGAGCGAATTGTTTCTGGCCTCAAAGACTGACTGGGTCTTGATTTTATCACGGATCGGACATTAGTGTCAAGAGATGGGACCGAAGGATGGGTACATGCGGGCAAGAGATGTAATAATGTGTACGGCCGCTATTATACATGCTTAAGCAACTATCGAATAATTCTGGCTTTGCGTTTTGACACTTTCGCTGCCCCCGTGCTTGTGCGAATTCGCGTATTTAGAGAGATTGGACGAACGGTGACAGTCCCTGACCCGCAATGACACGTTCCAACCCCTGGCGACATTGTTCAGTGAAGCTTCATGTGCTTAGCACAGAACAAGGAGAATCCCCCTAACTATGTAGTCGTTGAGCGCTCGCAAACCCGAAATCACTTTCCAACCATCACGCTATCAATGCTCAAACACCACAAGTATCAGGATCGGCTGAAGTAATTAGGCTGTCAAACAGATGCATTTGAAAGTCGTCGATCATCATCCATACGCAACTGACGGGGATGCATGGTGCTGTTTGAGCCTGTCGACAGATGGATCTCCGCGGCATCTCGTGCCGCGCCAGAGTTGTACGCAAAGCGCGTTGCATAGAGAAATCCTAGGATGCTGAGCATTAATGTAATGTTGGGCATCTAATTAGCAAACGAAAGACAAGGCTACCGATAGCTTCTTGCTCATGGACGTGGTCTTCGGGCTTGGGACCAAAGAGGCCCCAAATTGAACTCATCATGGGAGGGTCACAACCAGATGGCGAGAAAATGAAGGACAACAGCATGGAAAATACCAGCCACGGTACGACAGCGGCTAGGTGAGCTGTGATTGGTAAACCCAGCGCGAGATTCAATGCGTATTCTGGCCCGCCCCTTCTCCATCTGATCCACGACTCTTCGGCGCCCTGGTAATGGCCTATTTTTGAACTCCAGCCGCTGACGCTCCACAAGCAAAGAGATGGTGAAAAGCGTCCTTGCCTTGTCTTGATTTACCCGAAACGGGTTGAAGAACATGTAACCTGAACCCCCTATCCCAGTCGTCTGGCACCATCTATTAGAAACACAATGGGAGAGGAATGTCTTGGTGGGTGAAACGCCCGCCGCCCTTCAGATGAACCAAGCAGGGGCAAGCAGCTACACACTGCTGTCTGTGGTATACTCCACTGAGTCCACTCCGAGCGCTAAGGCTTGAAACAGACCAGAGAGCATCGGAGAAGAGATGCCACTATAGGGGAACATGATCCAAAGACTGAATCCTGAGCAGGACTCCTCTAATAGGGGAAACTGAAGAATCTTGAAGTGTTCAGATAGAATTGGCAGCGATTATATGATCATGTGGTGGGAGCAAAGGCGTGGTTCCTCTGCATCACATGCCCACGGCTTGTCATGTTGGCGTCCATAGTGAAGCGGTTGTCCGCCATGTGCCATCCGATCTAATTGACCCAAGAAAAAAACCGATCGCTGAATACAAGCTTTCAGTCACCACAATTTTGCGTCTTGGGTTGCGACCAGGCTCGAGATGATGGCTGGAGTACTCGGATTGTCGGCATGCTAGCGTGAAACGACCCTCGCAACCGTGTCAGGTCCTCGGTCCCTGTGTATCATGCCAGCCGAGTGTGGATCACGCGTCCCTAGTTGACTTGCTGTGGCGGTCCCTACTGGCGAAATAGCTTCGCCCACGCGCTCTGTTGGCTCTCCCGTGGCTATACAAAGTATGTGACTTGACTTTAAAACCAAGAGCTATTCCGATCAACGATGTCTGTTCCTCTTTCTTCCCCATCCGTTTCTTCTTCGGCTCTTGAGCTTCATTTTCCTCACGCAGCACCCCGGTGGTAGCTTTTACCTTTCCATTCTTTTCCGACTACACTCTTTTTTTTACTTCCACTTCCTCATTCTCGAACAATTCACGATGCTCAAGTCAATCTGCCTCTACACTGCCGTGCTGGCCTTGTCCGCCACCCAAGTCGCAGCTCATGCGGCACTCAACCCGGCGCTCGGCATCCAAGGCACAGCCCGTCGCAATGATGCCCAGCGCCCGTCGAACAACAACCCTTGCGGAAACGTCAACATTGCGGGTGCTATTGACAGCTCTACCGCCGTCACAGCGGATGCTTCTGGGTCTTTCACAGTCAGCATCGAAAACTTCAATGGAGGCCGAGATGGATCACGACAGGTGCAGATGCGAGTTGATGCCACCGGAACTGGCAACGGCTTCGTTAACGGAGACGTAACCGCAAACGGTGAAGCTGTGAGTTTGGCCAACCAGGCATTCGTTGATAGCAGTCATCTCATGCAACATGTCTAGGCACCCGCGAATACAGGAACCGAGCAGATCACTGCATCTCTGCCAGCTGGTACCACATGCAGCGGAGGAGCCTCGGGCAACCTTTGCCTCGCGTCCTTCACGACCCTCGGAGGATTCGGCAACTGTGTCGTGGTTCAACAGGGCGGCAACGGCGGCAATGGTAACGGAAACAACGGCAACAACGGTAACGGAAACAACGGCAACAACAACGGCAACAACGGTAATGGCAATAATAACAATGGCGGTAACGGTAACGGTAACGGCAACAACAACAACGGCAATGGCAACAATGGTGGCAACAACAACGGTGGAAACAATGGTAATGGTGGTAACCGCAACGGCAACAACCGTGGTAACCGCAATGGCAACAACCGCGCCAATGGATTCAATGGCCGCAACAGACTCCGCAACCGCAGTGTGCGAAAGGTTCGTTCAAATGCACACGCTACTTTGATCAATTTCTGACTTCATCCAGGCAACGCGGGTGGCCAGAGAGCTCCGTGCTTAAACCGAACTGCATGCGCAGCCCCTTCCACAGTGATACTCGATTTAGCTCAGGGATTTCAAGTAAATAATAAGACTTAATCGGTGCCCTTCTTCCCATGTGCCTTGTGTAGTGACAAGCTTTCCCAACGTCAGCTGGGGTAATGTCAACATCCATGCCCAATGATGAAGTAGTTATCGGCTTATCGTCAGAGGGTGCCTCCTCGAGTCACTGGTCTGTATCCCATAGGGGAAATCCCACATTAGGAAGTAGTTGATGTGCTTTGGTTGGATCTTTGGTGCTACGGCTTCTTCCACGGATTGCATGCATCTTTTCATCAAGATTAAGGTTAGGTAACAGTTGTGGAGAAAGCGGAAGAGAAAATAAACCATGCATTCGGGAAGATTCCGACTGCAGGCTGAAGATATCGCACCATTATCGTGCAGAAACGCTTACTCCTTCCTAGATTCGGATGAGGGACTTTGGGTCGCGCTGCTGAAGCTCCACGAAGGATGATGGTATGTCTTGGCATCCCGCGTCCTGCCAGTCACAGAGATTAATCTGATAAGATTACGAGCTCTGGTGGGTTCATCGCCTGGCTTTCTGCATGCACGGCAGTGGAGCATTGTCAACCGAGCACCACCTTCAGCGCAAGTAATTTGTGCGATCTTGGCAAGCCGGCACATAATGAAGAGGGGAAATGGAGGGAGAAAAGACGAAGAAGAGATGCAAAATGCAAAATTTTGTTACCAAGGGACAGGTGGGCATGGTGTTGATGTGGATGATGCTCTCCTACATTGGAATAATGACTTGAGAAGCAGAATGGAATGTAAAAGCGGCAGTTAGACAGTGTCTAAGAGCCGATAAACCTTGAATCATTCTTGGCAGGTCGCAACCAATACAGCGGTCCGAAGCCGGAGTATGCCGGGAGCCAAAGGGGTTCCCATGGAGCTGACCCTTGAGGCAACTCGGCGAGCCTACTAGGTACCTTATGGGTAATAAGAAGAGAGCATGTCCCCCAGTGCATGCTAGACAGAAAAGCACTCGCAGCCCCGGCTGAATATTTGGGCGCATTCCCATTTCGTCCATCCCCCATTTCCCCTTCTTCAATTCTCCCCCTTTGATGGCAATCGAGAGCGAACAATGGCTGAACCAAAACGCATTTTAATGCTGACCAACTCGGAGCTTGGTCAAGCCAACGTCTTCCTCGCAACAGCATACGAACTTATTCGCTTGGATCCGGCATTGAAGCTTCACATTGCGTCATTTCCCGGACTCTCCAAGCATGTCGACACCATTCGCATGCCGAGCTCTGACGCAAAAGACGGCGATAATGTCAGCTTCATTGCTCTTAAAGGGCCATCATGGAAGGAGGCGCTCTTTGACCGACCCGAGCACCAGTTTCAGGAGCTTTGCGATATCCAGCCAACAGTGTGGAATGTCGGAAGCGCTGCCAAGATGACGAGAATTGCCTGCCCTTGGACTTCTGACGAAGTTTGTGCCTTGGTCAAGGAAATCGAACAGATTATCCAGGACATCGCGCCAGACGTTGTCGTCGTGGATAACCTCTTCACGCCTGCCGTGACTATCTGCTACAAGCTGAAGCCCAAATGGATTGTTCTGTCGCCCAACACGTACAAGGAGTTTGTGCTGGCGCTGCAGCCACAGCAGCAATACTACTGGAAATACCCCCCGTGAGTAGTCTTCGGTATGAGTAAATTGATGCAGTAACTAACCAACTATGATCAGCCCGCGATCTACTATTCCGTTTCCCGTCCCATGGTACTACATCCCCGTAGTATATTACATGGTTCGGAAAATGTATCTCAACCATGAGGATACATGGATGGTAGATCATGCGAAGCAGATGAAGGAGAAGATTGATACTGACTACGCTGACTGGGCGTACATTTCCATCGTTCCGCCTGAGGGTCTACAAGTCCTTCTTGCAAGCCGCCCAGAAATTGACTTTCCCTTCGATGTCGTTCCTCCTCACATCACAGGCTGCGGTCCCATTGTCAGGCCGCATGCGCCGCTGAAAGATATCGATCCCGAACTCGACGACTGGCTTTCATTGCATCCCACCGTCTATGTCAATACAGGCACCCACGCAACCTACACCCAAGAACAAGCCATCGAGCTGGCTGGCGCACTCAAATATCTCCTGCAGAAAGCTGAGAAGGCCGGCAAAAAGCTGCAGGTGTTATGGAAGCTGAACAAACGTGGAGACTATGAAAGCTCTCTCATCACGGACGTACTGGGCTCCGAGCTCAAAGAGGCAGTGCGAACCACAAACTGGATCACAGCTGAGCCGAGCTCGATTCTTGGCAGTGGGCAGATTGTATGTTCCGTCAACCACGGCGGCGCAAACTCCTTTTTTGAAGCTGTAAGGTACGTGTCAAAACTACTTGCACTTTCTTCTAGCAACCACTGACGAGATTGTCTAGCGCTGGTATCCCACAGGTAATCCTACCAGTGTGGGGTGACACGTACGACTTCGCCAAGCGAGTCGAGTGGCTGGGGATTGGGCGGTTCGGAAGCCCGAGGAATGCTCCCAAGTGCTCGGCAAGAGAGCTTGGCCCAATCCTGGAGAGTGTGCTGCTTGGCAAAGCCGCCGTAGCAATGAAGCAAAAGGCAGAGGACCTAGCAAAAGTCTGCGGGCACACAAGCCAGGGCAGGGAGACAGCAGCGAGGAAAATCATGGAGATGCTATAATTCGATGTACGATATTGGTAATGCCCCATACTATCATATCGGACGTGGAATGAGGAACTCCTACATTCATACCACCCGAGTCGTACATGCCATTAAGTGCTTCATTGCCTATATTGATGCCACAATAAACGACAACATACATATGCCAGGCCCTTGATAACACACTTCTTAATAGCCCACCTAGAATACTGTGCCCTTGGTCTGCTTTCCTTTCTCCTCTTCAATCTTCCTAACATTAATGTTCTTCCAGACAAAGATAGAGAGCAAGCATAGGGGCATGAAGCAAGCTCCGGCAATCACCATTAATCTCATGACATAGGCATAAGAGTCGACAATTGCTTGGCGCTCAGGCGTGCCGTCCGCAAACGACATCTGAAGAACAATATCGCCAAAGATAGTTGTGGCATTACTCTTCAGCTCCTGGGGGAGACGTTGTTCAAGCTGCTGTGGGAGAAGGTTGTTCCACAAAGACCCGGCAATTGCCAAGCCGATGGCGGCGCCGACGCCTCCAAATAGTCCCGAGAGCGCATTGACAACTGCAATGTATTGGTGTGTGACTGGAGCCATGATAGCGATGCTGCTGCAGACTGTAAAGATTCCACTTCCAAGGCCGACAAGAATTTGGGTAAAGGCAAGAAGACCGGCGTTTGTGTCAGGCGTACGGAGAGGGATGATGATGGCAGTACCGATAAGCATGATCGGGACGCCAGTCATTGCTGTCCACTTGAAGTCGCCCGTCCAGCTGATGATTGCTCCCACAAGGGGAGCAATGACGGTCGAAGTCAAAGAGTAGGAGTTGAGGACGTAATTAGAGTTTCTGATACTTAGCCTGTTCACGACCTGCAAATAGGAGCCATAGTATCCGTTCCAGCAAAAGGTTGACAGGAACATGACGCCGTAGAGAAGTGCAGAACCAATGATGGTTCCTTGCTTCAGGTATCTGAAGGGCAGGAACTGGACTGGGGCAAGAAATGCCTCGTATGCGTAGAAGGCGGGGAACAGAACCACGCCGAGGACGAGCATGGCAATGATGTATGGTGTTGTCCATCCGTTTGGCGCATATGCCACGAGACTGAAGGGCAGAAGAAGACAGGAAAGAGCCCCGGCGATGATGATGATGCCGAGAAGATCGAGCTCAATGGCGTAGTGCTTGATGGACTGGTACCATTTCCTGTCGCGGTTGCGGCTTCGGTGGACCATGAGGCCTGCTCTCTTCGCCTTTTGGGCCATGAATATCATGAAACCCATGGCAGGAATAGAGCACCCGACGAGTATGATGGCAAATGCACCAAATGCCCAGCGGAAATTGAGGTTCTCATAGAACGCCTGGGCAATGGCCGGGCCTGCAAAGGTGCTGGCAATACGAGGTGTGCCGTTGATGGCTATCATGAAGGCACGGTTCCTCAACGACGTCATGTCGGAGATCATGACTTCAATGACGTACATCATTCCGATGTGGCCGGTCCAGTAGAGGACATGGGCGGCAACGTACTGCTCCACGTTGCGGCAAACGGCCTTGATGATCATACCTGCGACACAGACAATGATCATGACGATGAATCCTTCCACACGTCCCCATATGTCAATGACCTTTGCAAGGGCGAGAGGGGCGACGGCGCCGACAATAGACGACAGGATGCTGCCAATGTTGAGCAGGCCATGGCTCCCGAACGACGAGGTAACGTATGGGTTGAGAGCGGAGTCGATTGCGTTCTGGAGGAAGTCGATAAACGAAATGAGATAGAGTCTGGCCAAAATAATTGTCAGCTGCTGCACCAAATGTACCGGAAGCTCGCTATTGCGGGACGAAGTCAGAACTCACAGGACAAACATGGTGATGAGCGTCCATTTTGACCAGATTGTGGTGATGGCCCTCACTCGTTGCACACCTTCCTGGAAATCGCTATTGCCGTCGGAATCAAAGGCGAGCTCGTCTGTAGCTTGACGCGTATGGACCTGTGATTCAGTCCCGGGTTCTTTTTCGACATCGATATCAGAAGGACGAGAACCCGAAGACGCTGGCTGGACCTCGTCCAAGGCCTCCGGCTTTTGAGCGGCCATTGTTGTAGAGGAGCGGGTGAGCCGAGAACAAGAGGCAAGGTTCGAGGAGACGTGAATACACGGACAAGGCTGAGGGATTGCGCGAGCTCTGGAGAAAGGTCACCACACCACTTGCGCTTCAGTACCCTTCACATACGGGAGGGAGAGAAATTTTTTCGACCTGGCTTCAACCAGCTTACTCGGAAGGGCGGAGAAGAAGGGCAAAGAGAAATTAATACTGCCACTTCTCTCCACGGGCCCGGGAGAGAACCCTCGGTTTAAAACTCCGTCGTGGCGACATGCATTAGCTGGACAACGTGCCCCAGCAGGGTTTCGGGCCTTTGGTTCGGCGATGAACGGCTCTATTAGCTGATGAAAATCCGGATCAGATAAGATAATCCTTCCAACTGCCCTGCGCCAGCGCACCAGCACAACGAAGCCGGCTACTCAGTGCCGATCAGGCCTGTGGAGGGCTCGGCCTGGGTACCAGAAGCAGACAAGACGGATGCCTGTTGGTTGCCCGCAGTCGGTCGATTGGCCCAAAGGAGAGTCATGCGTAAGGGGCGATGACGCATACCCCAATACTGGTGTCGCATTGGCAGGCAATAAGTTGGACACCAAGGCCTTCACAGGCATGAAAACTGCTCATTCTTGTGGGGATCCAATGGATCAGATAAGATTAGATCCATAGCCCGCGCCGATCATTCCCGTTGCAAGTTGGGCGGACAAGTTGGGGTTTCCAGGTTTTCAGCGGATCCATCACCTTCCAAGCTGTCCAACACCATCTCTCTTCAGTTTACACACTCTCTTTTCCTTCTGCCTAGTTCAGTGGCAACATCTCAACTTCCCAAACGGACATGGCCTGCTCGAGACTGACACAGGCTGTCAGTTTGACCTGCAAGATAAAGCAGCCATTTGACGAAACGGTATTTGAGTCCATGAAAGTACATTTATGTATGGGATTTCCCGTTCGTGTGCCCCAATGGGATACAGACCAGTGACTTCGAGGAGGCCCCCTCTGACCATAAAGACAATATCAGATCAATAGATAACAATTGGTTAGGAAAGTACATTTATCCTGTTGAAATTATTTCCTATGCATGGCTTTTACTAAACTCAATATAAACATGACGACCGAATGACATCAAGCTTCTAATAACTATGCTTGGAGTTCTCTATCCCATGATCAAAGAAATGCGCTTTTACCCTCAGCCAATGCTGTTCCAGTCAAAAATAAACATCTTTAAGCGCAAGCCTTATGCCACCTTGTCAGGAGCATATCTTGCCACATACACCACGATGATGCCGCCAGCGAGATGAAGAAATGCGCCTGATACACTGTTTAGTGACATGATTTACACGGGACGGTCAGAAGGAGGGGAGTAATCACATATCGTGAAGGACCAACCAACACCAATGGCATCTATCATGGGAACGATCATTCCTGTAGCGGATGCGGCAAAAACATACTGCAGTACGTATTTGCTACAGACTACGTCCGAGCGCCGATCCGGGATCACTTCTGCGTTGGGTCAGTAGAGTGGTCATCAGAGGGATGGATGCCGGAAACCTAGAATGAGAGCAGAGTAAAGGGGTTTGTGGGACGTTGTAGGGAAAGGGGAAAGGAGAGAATGGTCGCAATATCGTACCACCAGTGTAAGTGTTTAGGCCGTTCCAAGCCCCCATTAATCCGATACCAATCCAAAAAGCCATGATGATAGCCAGAGGGATCCCCCCAAAATCGTAATGCAATCCCCAGCCATACAGCAAGCTGGATGCTGGCAAGATGAAAAACAGATGAACAATTCCGCTGTTCAAGCGGTCCTTGGGAAGACGCAGCCCATCACGTTTAGCAATCCATCGTTTCACCATATGGTCTGACAAGCGCCCCCCCGCAAGACTTCCCACCATGAAACCAATGCCGGGAGAGAGATAAAAGAGACCGCTAATAAGCGGCGTGGTCAGGTTGAAGCGAGGATTAATGATGTGCCTTACTGATGAAAGAAGCGCGTATTGAGTGACTGCCAGAAATCCACAGGCGAGGTCCGCTAGGAGAATCTGCGACTTCAAGAAGAGCCTGAACACTCTAATTGGGTTGAAGAGCTGTCCCAAATGCTGTGGTGCGTCTTTGCCGCCCTCAGTCGCTTGGCGGACACGACTTGCGATGCTCGGGATATACAGAAATGACAAGACCAAGCCTAGAGCGGCTTGACAGGTTTGCAGCCAATAAATCCATCTCCAATTGTCGTATGTAATTATGATACCGCCGATAGATGGCCCTGATTGACTATTAGTATCCGGGAGATGCCGTGGCGCTTGACTACTTGCCCAACGCAGTACCAGCGACGGTGCCGACCATTTGGCATCCAACAGCTCGACCCCGAACCAATGGTGGAAATAAATCGGCAATAATGGTTTGTCCGGCAACCATGAACCAGGTTCCCGTGAACCCACTCAAAATCCTCATGGCGGTGAAGACACTCATCTGGGGCGCTACAGCAGTCCCAATTGAACTGGTGAACAGGACAACGAGCGATGCATTGTAGCTGACTCGTCTGCCGACAATATCAGACAGCGGAGACCAAAATAACGAAGAGAATCCCATGGCTAACAGCACGCCGGAGTTGGTCGCGTTGAGGATCTCGGGTGTGGTATGTAGAGTCGCGGCGATTTCGGGCGTGGCGACCAATAGCGACGTGCTTGCCGAGGTTACCACCAAGCAATTCCAGCTCACTATGAAGAGAACGAGATACCGCTGCCATGGCTGTAGCTCCGAGGCCTGCGCGTTGTCGCACTCGACTCCATTGACCGTAGGCAAGGAGCCCTCGCTGGAGTCTTCCTCTCGAGCTTGTGACAGCATCTTTGGGGCTTTGTTGAAGCTTCGAGCCAGGATTGAACGAGGCGGGGCTCTCGAGGACGGCTGCTCGATCACGGCTGTGTCATTGCAGGTCCTATATCGGACGTCGAATGAGTAGATCGAGGAGCGGTTATCGGCATGAGACTGGGGCTAAATTGGGTCAATGTGTCGGGAATAATCGCAACGTGAAGAATCAAGAACAATTGGGCCCACTCGATGTTGTGCACACGGTCCCTTGGTTCCGTAGATAAGCAACAGGGGCATCTGTGTTGCTGGTGAAGTGAGCAAGCACGAAATGTTCGATGGATGTGATGCTGGGTCAAGGGAAGATTCGACCTGTGGTATGCTCCCTGGCGTCGTCATGCATCACTTACAAATAACAAGCCCAACGGCAAATCTTGTCACTAGCCGTGCATGTGTCAGCGAGATGAAGGGACGATCTATAATGAAGAGGCTGGCGTAGAATACGCAATGCTTAGAGGCTTGTCCTTAGCCTGCAACTAGCATCGATGTGCATGTGAAGCCGCCTCAAAGGATGATGATCGAATCCACACGGGAAGAAACGTACGAGCCCGCTACCTAAGCATGGGACTCGTGCTGTGCCATGGAAATTTTGAGTTCAGTTCTGCATCGTGGCTCTGCTGTGTGGGCTTGAGTTCAATGGTGCAACTCTTGTGGCACATGGCGGAACGGACCACGTCGGCAGATGCCGCAGTAGAAAGACAGTCATCTCCCACAATCAGACGTACTAATATTGCCATCTGAGAACAAAGTGTCCTAATATGCTGTGTTTTCTTGAAGTAAAGAAAGAAAGAAAAGGTAACGTAATAGGCGCTCAAATACAGCCTGCAGTCCCGCAGGAGTTTGAGCACCGCGCTTAAATCTGATGCCATGCAATGTGGTCCCACGATGCACACATGGGATTGGATCACAAGCCGCGAAGTATAGTTTGAACTGCATAACGTGGCTTATCATCATCGCCATTGCCTAGCGCGAAGCCTTCAGTCCCTTTGCCAGCAATACGAGAACGCCCATTTCCAAGAACGGTGCTGCCGTCATTGATGGCTACGATGGCGTTGGCAGAGAATCAGATTAACCTAATAGCTCTTAGATGTAGCTTCCGCATTAGAAAGAAGAGGTTCTGTATCATGCCTTTCGGTTTTCAGCGCACCAGGCTTGAAGCAGGGGCAGACATGCATCACCCTGACTGGTTTTCTAGACCGGAAGAATCTAAATCTTTCCGTCTCCACCTCCAGAATCTGGAAGGACTCGGCAATGTCTTTGCTTTCTCCACCCATCTGTCCCGATCATCACTTGACATAGTTGACCCGAAGAGCCCCGCGGCGGCCACCAAGTACGTTATCCCAGATACCGTTCCCATGACGATCCAGATGGTCATTCGAGTGCCGTCATCTGGGGGGCTAAACATGTCGATTCCAAAGAAGGTCTATCCTGTCAGCTGCCATGATGCGGTAAAATCGACAAGCACGTACTGCAACAAAGGTTGGTGGTAGGTAGAATATCGTGACGATAGTGAACACGAAGAGGTATTTACTGAGGACTCTCGTTTTTTGTGCCTCCACGACCGACTGTGCACTGAATAGCTAGAAAGTAAACGTCAGACAATGCGAACCTGAAGCTTCTCTCCACTCACCCCGTCTCTGAGTCCTTTCACTTCGTTGGTTGTCCGTTCGAGCCTGGTTAAGAGCCTTTCTGAAGCTTCTCTTTGCCGTTTTAACGTAATGCCCCAATTACGTTCAATTATTTTCCTCGTATCGTTCATATGGGCGTAGGAATCCTCAAACCAGTAATACCTGCGTGAAGACTCCATGGAAATGTTGGACAACGTCTGAAGCTGACCTGGTGCGGCTCGAACAGAGTCGGAAAAGAGGCGAAGTATTTGCAATACTTGGAAGTAGAGGACTGACTTGTCTCCCTTGGAAACCAAGACAAGCCTCCTGAGCCGGCGGACATCCCTCAATGTTTCAATCTTGAAAGTCAACACTCAGCCATTACTGATTGAGCTGTGATACATACCTTGACGGATACCATTCCATCTACATGATCAATGGTATCGTTCCAGTCTGCTTCCCATGAGTCGATGAATGCACAAATCTGTAACTGAAATACAGTCAAGCCAGTATAAATACCGGCCGGATAGAGGTCATATCGCTTCCAGGGACTGATCCGGTCTGTGGTCGGATCATATGAAGCAGGTGATCCGCTCCATACATTTTTGTCCTCGTACCCGGTTCGCTGGTCCGTATCGACAATCGATAGTAAGGCGTAGTGGCCCATGGGTCTGAGTATTGGAAGCATGCTTAGAGTTGTCGAGTAACGCCTCTCAGCAAGCTTCAGAGTGCCTTGGCCATAAAATCCCTGGAAGCCGATCCACTCACGGACGCACTTCAGCCCCAACGGGGGCCTTTGGTCATATCTCTGAGCGTCCGTATCCGTCTTTACAATAGTAAAGGATCGCATGTAATGCATAAAGACGGCGTATCGATGCGATCCGGGGTTGAGGAAGTTGGACGTTATCTCGCATGACGAGCTCTGGAATATTCTCGTGCGGCTGATAGTTTGCGATGCTCTATTGGACCATTCTGATATATGAGCATGCAGAAATTGAGGCCCTCCGTATGGCCAATACCTTGGGCCCTGGCCTAGACAGAGAATCGTCGATATTGTTTCTAGGTCAAGGATCCCATGGGAACGGTCGATGGAAATTCGGCTTTGTTGATCTGTTAGTGGGTGTGATAAATGGAGATAGCTAGCATACCAAATGACACCACTGATGCTGCTTTCCTTCGTTTGGTTCAATTCCAGATCCTGCAATATCGATGAGCACTAATACGCTCTGAGGTTGTGGATATTACCTTGACTGCCAGAGCAGTGTCGAATATCTGTGTCCGATAGTTTAAAATGTCATCAAACGTGCCACTGGATGTGGTGTAATTCGTTTCCCTATCATTTCCAAACAGCCCTTGGCGCCAGTTTGGCTTCCATGACTTCGGCCATTGTTCCTTGATCCGCGACAAAATCTCCCCCCTGCCATCGCCGACCAGGAATGTCTTGCTGCCTGGCAGTGAATATAGCTCCGGCGTCGTGAGCCATTCCTCGAATATGTCAAATGCAGTTGTTAGGTTCGGCTTTGCAAACCAGTCCCATTCATCAGAAGTTCCTGTCTTTTTCCAGGAAAACTTGGCGTTTGCCATCAACTCGTTTGTGGCAGAAAACTGGACCAGAGATGTACTCCAGGGCAGCAGACAGTTCAAAAACTCCCGACCCAGCGAACGGCTCAGACGTGCACCTTCTGCTGCCTTGGCACCGGACCATGCATCTTCGGATCGGTGCCATAATCGTGTGGCGAGTTCAGACGTGTCTTCTTCGGTATCGACTTGGAGAGTCTTTAGTAGTAGCTCAAAAAGAACTTTTTGGTCAATCTGTGTTTGCCCAAATTCCTGCCTGACACCTCGCTTATCCTGCGCATCAATCTTCTTCGTATGGTGCTGAAAATTCGGTGTCGTGGAAAATGCTGGAGCTTCCTGATGGGTTGTGTGATGCGATGCGGTCTGCTCATCCATCGAGTTCACCCGGGTTATTGCATCATAGCCGGCTTCAACTCGTAACGTGTCTGCGTCGCTGGGAAGTATGGTTGACATGCTGTTGGAGTCGTTGATGTCCATATTCACTTCCAATCGCCGCCATGTGCAGTGACGGGAACAGGAGGTGCGGGGAAGTCTCCCGGATGATAAATGGATTTCAGGCGCGACAGGGATGGAGGTGGATATTTATAGAACATCACATCCGAAGCAGAAATACGACTTAACTCGACTGTAGATCAGAGCGCCAGATCCTTCTCATTTGGCATCTCAATGAGGCCATGTGAGTGTCAGCAAAACTACATGCACGAGGGAAAGCACCGAGGCCACGTAGTGTCCGCCAGATGTCGAGTTCCAAGCAACGAATTTCGCCCATGTACTTTTATAGCTGTAGGTTAAGAGTGGTCATTTGTAGGACACCGAGCTTTCCTATGTACGAAAGAAGGTTAGAATACAGCTCTTTTCTGAAATTGAATACAAGATGATTTTCTCGTGCTTTGTTCCCTCTCAATCAGCGTACATATCTAGACTGACACATGTGACTGCAGTGTTTGCTTCTGGCTTTCCTATCATCGAGCACTCGATTTAACATTCTTTCCGCCTATAGATACCTAGTGTCTACCCAAGACTCTTGTTCGTAATCAGGTCCCAATAGCTCCTCTATTTTCTTCGGAGTATCCAGTTTTGTACTAAAGTCAGCTCGTTCCCCCATGGCGCCCGGACCGAAATTGTTGTATTCCGCGTATTCGAGATTGTTGACGGGCTGCACGTCGTCCCACCTGGACCAGCCACTTGGATGCACAACATCTCCCAGTTCAGACGACTGGAAAAGCACTCGTGACCACTGTCGCCATGGCCGACCGAGATAAGTTGAAGCCTGACCGCTGGTTCCATTTATGTGACAGTTGTTAAAAACATACGAGGATGTGTTGTTGTCAGCATCTCTCCCATTTGCCGTAATCCATCCAGGTCCAATGGTCTCAATGTCAACTTGGTCGAACCAGGCGACTGCTCGCAACCCGAATATAAAATCCACGGCGCCATTGACGTATGACTTGGCATATATCTGACGGCCTTCGTTTGCATATATCGTGTCTTGGTAACCCTTGAAGACGCATCCATAGAAACCCTGGTTGGTATTTTGAGCGCTGAGAGCCAACGCCTGTGCTCCCGCAGGTCCAGCTGTGTTTTCCACGTCGAGGTTATGAACTGTGACATTGGCAGTCCAGAGTCGTATCGTTGCGGTTTGGTCGTTATTGGTAAGTCCTGGGGTTGTCCTCGAGAGATTATAGGATACCACGGCTTGGTTTTCAGCATAAGACCGATAGTCGCAAGTATAGCCTTGGATACCCAGCGGCCCAGCAAGTCTCCCAAGGTACACTTGCTCATGGTAAACACCCGGGAATACAAAAATATGCTGCTCTGAGGTCGTAGTAGTGTTCAAGGCACTGACTGCGGAACTGATTGTCTTGTGGCTTCCAGGATATTGACCTGTGAGGTCAACCACAATCGAGCCGCATTTGGGTCGCGTGCGTGCAAAGTTTCCCACGCATCGTCTTTCAGCTTGCCCAAGTACACCAAAAACCAGCGCGGTTAGCAGGACCCCGAATCCCTTTTTCATTGTGACGCCTTGGAACTGGCTAATGTTCTCGTATTTTGGTCGACTCAGGGCATTGAGAAGGGTCAAAGCCGTCAGCATGCAAGAAAATCGGAAGCATTGGTCAATAGCAAGATATCCGCATGGTGCGGAGCATTGCTTGCTTTTCAACTTCGATGGCAACTATGAAGCATGGATCATGTACCTTAGCCTGTCGTGCCTAGCATCAAGACTGTATTCCGCCAATCATTATAGCAGCATGGAAATTTGGGGATAAATCCAGGCGCTTAGTTTAATCCACCAATAGGCATCCTCTGCATTTTCCCTCTGGGCAAGGTCATTGCCAAGTAATTTAACAAGATTCGCGATACACCTCGTGCTCCATTGGCTAAAAGATCACAGGCAACAAACGGAGTACGTTCAGGGTTGCCATTTGCCGCCACCATTACACAGCATGCAATTCAGTCAAAGGCGAAAATTTGGGGCATATCTCTTGTATTTTATCTCCTTCTCGGCAGGGGGGGTAATCATGGGAAGCATTGTACTTTAGCCTGGCCCGCCAGATGTGAAGGAGGTACGCAACAGGTGATGTAAGCTGCGCTCATGTCATGCCAAGGGTGTTCGACGGATGGGGACCGGAAGATGCCATCACCACGTGGCCCAATCAACCTCGGCTTCATCGGTCCAAAATGTCCCTGTTCGTTCTCCAATATCCTGTAATGCCAAGAGAACGGGCGTCTGTGCGCCTTCATCTGGAGTCTTGGTGCCCTTTCCACGTGTCATATCGGTCACCACCCAGCCAGGATGGCACGAGTTGATCAGGAGGCTCTTCCCTTGCTTCTTATACTCGTTTGCCAACGCCCTGGTCTGGGCAATCATTCCGGCCTTCGAGACTGCATAGGCTGCACTCGGCCATCCTTTCTTTTCATGGGAGCCATCTTGAACGGCATGAGTAAAGTCGTCCATGAGCTTCGTGGCATCTTCCACCTCCATAGCATTGATGAATCGGGTTTTCAGCTCAGATGGGTAGTTACGAAGAGCCCCCGCCGACGACGCAACGTTGACGATGCGGCCCCCTGGCTTGAGGAGTTCAACGAGCTGACGTGTAGTTTGGAGGGTGCCGTGATAGTTTACCCTGATGGTATTTTCCACCACATTGTTATCTTTATAATCAGAGTTAGCAAGACCTGCACATTCACATCAATGGCCAACGGCATGGCAACTCACCGAACCCCTGCATTGCAATTCCAGCATTGTTAATGACAAAGTCAATCCCACCTGGGTGACTCTTGCTCAAGAAATCGCGTAGCTCCTCTACACTGTCACTGCTCCCAATATCGAGGGGGTGGAATTTGATCTCGGAAAGTCCGCCATCCACAGTAAGCGCTTTGGCCTTCTTTAGTTGAGCGTCATTATGAAGTTGGGCCAGAGCCTCCTGGCCCCGGCCATGGTCGCGGGCAGTGAGGTATATGAGGAGGTTTCCGCCCTGAAGGGGGGACTTGGGATATTGAAGTGCGAGCTGTCTCACTTCAAGTGGTTAGTATGTGAAATGCTTCGTAGCAGCTGGCTCACCAATTGCGAGGCCGATGCCTTTGTTGGCTCCAGTCACGACACCAATTCTACCAAAATCCATTGTGCGAGATACGTCGAGAACTACACGCTTTGGGTATTCAGGGAGAGGATGATTTGGTGCAATATGGATGCCCGTGGTATTTGTTCTTTGGCAGAAATTTCTTCCGTGGGTAGGCCGTTAGCAATCATGATATCATCAAGTATCACCGTGAGGGGATTTCAATGCTGACTAATTAACTGCCCTCTGGATGAGTAATGCATTGCAGCTCCAGAGTTGCGACGGCGAACCCTCATAAGAGTAAATCACTCAAGGCCCAAGATGGTGGAAGTGTACGAAATATGGTTGATCAGGGTGCTGTCAACCTCATCAATAATATATCAACCTGACAGCCGGTCTCTGTCACGGAAGTTGAGCCCGCATGCCATCTCTAACGATGAAACGCTGGGAAGAAGCAGATTTATTTACATCAATCCGTCATATGAACATTCTTATGTGAAAACCACCAGAATCCACCCGGAATATCTACCACCAACTGTGCTCTTTGCGTTTGTCCCGCGTCTTAAGTTAAGCACGGAACAGAGAAGGACCAGGGATTGGGTAGCTGGAGAAGGATTGGTAGAGATTGAAGAGAACACCAGGGTCGTTGGACCTGTAGAAGGACGTGGCAGGTGTACCGCTAGGTCTGGTGCTGCCACCACTGGTGACTTCGACGTTAATGCACTGAGGGTAGAATTGGGCTCCGTTCTGGTTGCCGGCAGCGTGCAGCGCAATGATCTCATGACGAAGGACATATTGACCAGGAGCAGTAGAGCTGGGGATAGTGACAGTCCAGGAGTTTCCGTTAGAGACAAGCTCATCGGCAGCCCATCGTCCAGGGTTGGAACCGGACACAAGACCACGCTGGGCAATCTTGGCAAAGCTCAGGGAGCCAGCGTTGGTGTTGAAAGGAGCAAGGTAGTCGATGACAGGACCCTTGTGTGAGTCAGGCCAGGTGTTCCACTGCAGGGTAACACTCTGCCCAGCCGAGACGCGGACGAAGCTGGACGCAGCCCGGGCACTCTTGTGGCAAGCAATATCAGGCGACCCAGCAGAGTTGGGCTCAACAAATCCGTTATCCAGGTTGTTGGCGGACCAACCCACCGACTGGGGAGAGACGTTGCCGGGGACGGCACCGGGATAGGTGACGCCGTTGGCAATAACGCGGGCAACGTGGCCGTGGGCGTTGACTGATGAAACAGCCGCGAGAACGGCGACGAGAAGGGACTTGGTGAACATTTTGGTCTTTTCGTGTAAGAGATGGAAAGAGTGATTGATAAGGCGGCAGTGTGGTGAAGAGAAGAAGAGCGGTTAAAGTTTGGTTCGATGTCCAGTTTATATACTTCGATCAGACCGTTTCCCAGATCGTGACATGGCCTACTAATCACATGTATCGGATAGATGAACTTGGTCACCCAACTGGGCCTGCCGAGAAGCAAGCCGCCGGCATATGCACCACAATATACGTAGAGTCCACGTACGACCAATCCGACTAAAATCTGCTGAAGCGGTTGGCTCTTGCAGCGCTAAGTCACCGATGCCGAGACTTTGGTTGTGTATATGTGCTTCATTTTATGCATGATGCGGGGCAGAAGCGGCATGATGCTATATGGGTGGAGGATATCGTCACTTGGTACAACTTTATTCCTACGACTTTCACATACCGTTAGAGAATGTCTTTTCCCCAGCCCCTCCCTGTATTCCTAAGAATGCCCATCTTCATATATTTGTATCGAAGGACACCTATTCCGGTTGTCCCAACGAAAATAGTCTTCTTCCCAGCATCCCGTCTGATATCTGATGCTTGGGCTGGTCGAAATGAGTGCGCTACCAGTGGCAACCTTGGCATGCCGCTGCCCTATTTAGTAGCATGGCATGGCAGGGGCTGGGAGATTCTTGAAGCCAATGATATTGTGCAGCTACAGCAGCAGGGGCCAAGGTTAATGCCGCCAGTTGCTTGCCACCTTGCCTTGGTCGGAACCTCATGCTCCGTTAAGAAGTTGCGATAAATTAAGGACCGGAACATGTTTTGCCCCTTTGGAACTTACCATGAACCGCGCCTAGAATCCATTCAACGAGCAAGGCATCAACGGCGGTCTGCCTCGGCGACTTGGCGCAAGGCACGGAATCAAGGACCGGATCGCCAGCGCTCCACATCGACAACGACGAGGCTGGACGGCCGATAACATACCTAAAGAAGTCTGCGGGAGGGAGGGAGCTTCCGAAAGCCAAAAACCACTTTCTGGCGATGCCCCATCTTCCCCATGAGGCTAGGTATAAAATATATGCTTATTATTGTTGGCGGCAGATCCGGATTTGGCCCAACAAAAACCACTGACAAGCACAGCATGCCGGAAGTGATGACCTTGCCCCGCCATCTCAAATCAATCATGATTCTTTTGACCAGCGGCCGATATTACTTCGGTGGTACTAATTTTATCCCGAATGTGACAACCAGCCAGAATGGTGTGTGCCACGCCGCATTCATGACAATTGTAAATTGCCAAACTGGATACCCAGCGTCGGAATAGCCAGCAACATGACCCCAGGGAATCTCCGTGTTGCAATGCTAGCGATCTTTTGTTAATGGCGGAGGGGACATTGACAGCGCACAAGACAGGTTCAGGTTCCTCCATGATCAAATAGGCAAGCTCTTGTTAACCAGCTTTCTGGTGGCTATTCTCACGGAACCATCTTTCTAAGGAAGCCTCCCTATGCTGCGTGCTTCCTATGGGTTGGGAAAATGTATTTGTCTACTCTAGAACGGTGTGCCACAGCTCCTGCTTTAGTGACTGACGTGGTGCATGATCGAAGAAGTGATGTAGCAGTCCGCTCCGTGTTCTGTCGTTGTAAGCCTACAGCTTCAAAAGTCGCTGACAGCATCGTCCCATTGGTGGGTTATATAAACCCTTTGATTCAGGTTTTTATTGGACATTGTCAGGACTTGCAAACGAGGTTGCTGGGACTGCAAGAGGCAATCATGGGAGATGACGAGTATGATGACTTCATACACAACGGCCGCGGCCGCGCGGATCATTCCGTAAATTAGCTGCAATATTCAGGCTGGATTTTCATGTCTTGGGTTATCAGGCCTTTTTGCAAGATGACCTAAAGAAGTTGACCCCTATCCATACGCCCAGCTTGCTGAGCTCGATCACTTCTAGTGCATTTCCTAGTCTCTCCAGCATCAAGTCCAAGTTCCTGGCCAAAACTCTACTTTATGGCCCAGACTAGCAGCGGTCGCAAAGCGCCAATTACTCGAAATCAGAACGATCTGTGTGACATTACCAAAAATCATGCATCGTCCCGTAGATCGAATACTTCTGGGTACTCGCGACTTAAAATAGCGACCAGCCGAACGTAAATCTGAAACGGCCTACCAGAAGCCACTAGATCGTCGTTCATCCCGGTAGTACGGAGTACATCAGATGTAATTTCCACGGTTTATTAGGGCTAGACTATATTCAGCTGCGACTCTAGAATTTGCCAAGCCGACACAGTGCGCGTAATGGATTTTGCTTTGTTCATATGATCATGTCCAGTAGGATGGACATCAACGACTGCGAGGCGCTGTCTCACTATGCAACATCCGGTGAGTGGCTGCATTAGTAACTAGAGCAACTAGATGGTAGAAGCATAGATATGACAAGCTGTTTGCGACTAAGGGTCAGCTATGTTTGATTACAAGTATTATCTTTGAACTATTCAGCAATTATACCAAGCCGGGCCGGCAATCCTGGCTTTACCGCGTTCCGAGTTCCAGCTCTTAACCCCAGATCTCTGGTTCGCTAAACGTAATCGTCGCATCTTCCAGCTTCATTCCTGGGTGGAAGCGTAGAAGACCGGGCCAAAAGTTGGGGTAATGCTCGTCTCCAACAACGTTGGTGGTCTGACCCTCGACAACATCACCTTCACCCTGATCGAGGTCGAAAATGCCAATTGACGCTTTGTTGGTGGCCTGGCCCGGTACCGTCGCAGCCCAGTGGTTCGTTCCCGCCAATTCGTGGTACTTGCTCTCGGCATGGGGCAAAGGAGGCTGAGCCAGCGTGGTGTTGACTCCCAAGATGTCGTATAGGTCTGTGGTGAATGGCAGGCCGCCTAGCAAATCGAGCGTGAAAGTGGCCTTGAACCAAGGCTTCTCTGCAGGCTTAGACTCGAGGGGGTCGCCGGTGGTATCGTGAGGGTAAATCTTAACAGTCGTAGCTCCGTTCTTTTCAGTCCAGTCGAAACGGGCCAGGTGCTTAGGGATGTTCCAATCTATTAATTCATCAGCGTTTAGCTCCCAGCCCCTCACCGTGCAGCGACGGTACATACTCGTTCTTCCATTCCAGCATGTGTATTTCTGGCTCACATAGATTCTCGTGATGCGAACATTTGTCCTTTCGCCCGTAGGGCCATCGTACTTGAAGAAGCCTGGCAGAAGCAGCAGTTCATCGTACGGGCCAACCGGACTTTCTGTGTAGCGGATGATCTGGACCATTCCGATGCCGCCGAGAAATTCGCCTTCCGTTTGCACTGCAGAGCCTCGTTCTAGCGGCGAGTAGGCCTTGGTGGGTAGTTTTTTCGACAGTGGCACGAAGGTTGCTGAGTAAACGGTGCCCTTGAGAGTCCATGGTGGCGGCGCCAGCACAATAGGGGCCGTCGAATCGTTATCCGATTGCGCCGCACACACCGACCAGAGCGCGGCGAAAAGAGGCACGAGAGGAAGATTCATGGTTCACGATAGACTCAGTTCGAAGCTTGCCAGTCAATATGACACGATCTTTGCTCAGCCAGTGTTGAACACATCGGATAAACAGGGATTAGCGATCATTTATGTGAATTACTTGATAAGCATTTTTCGCCGCTGCTGATCCTTATTTCACATGATGGGGACTTCGAGAGAATCGGTTGTAGCCGCGAGTCATGCTCCCTTTAGCTTGCTCAAGATCGCAAGGACCCAGCAAAGCCTATTCTCCTTCTAGTAACCACGTCGCTAGAATGGGCTGTCACTTCATACCCGGTTCGCCAAGCATCCCCAGTCGGAAGGTGCGTGTGACCATTCCTTGAAGGCTGGACGGATGCTCACCTACATCGGAATGGTCCCGTCTGCCAGTTCCGTGCCTCAGCCGTTTCCCCTCATTATCTACCGAGTCGCTCTGGCCCAGACCAGTTTTTCTTTTAAAGCTGAACGTACCCGCTCTCGGACTGCGCGGCATCTAACTTGACAGGGTTCCATGACCCCGCTGGGCGCCACCCTTTATCTTGAGCCTGACGTGCAGCTGATGGGCTGGCTGGCTTTGGAGCATGAATCAGGAACACATGCCGGTTCTCAACCCTCGGGAACCGGCAAAGCGAATGCCCGATTTACCTAACACAAGTAACCCTCCAGTCACATTACAAGAGTACCGCTCAAGAAGAAAGGTAAAGGTATCCATATGGATGAGTCCCTTCTGCTGGACGCAGCTAGCACTCATAGATTCCACTCATGGTGTTGACGCAGAGCCTCAAGCACGGGGTTCGTCACGCCGCGCCACGTCATAATGTGCACAGGTCCAGACTCTTACAGAGACGGGAATCGGTCTGGATGATAGGGAGCTCCGCAGATTATTGCTGATTGAGAGCGAGGATTTCGTCATTTGAAGCATTATCCTTTTGGGGAGTCATGATCGGCGAGACTTTGCATGCTTTGATTGGTAGCCTTATCAGGTTGTGACGTCACTGTCATCATCTTGCAGTTGCAATTGAGACTCAACTCTTTGCACTCTGGGTTATGGCAAGTTGCAGCTGTGGGATATTTAATCCTACGTAAGTCATCCATCAGTCGTTGAACCTTGGTACCATTGTTCATTTTCTTGGGACTCTTTAGCATTTATTTAACCTTGAGCGAATATTCTCATTACTTGACCCCGTTCTAAGTCCTCTCAACCATCTACAACTGTATTTGCCATGCGAAAAGATCCGACGTTGGAGAAGTACCCTGAGGAGCTGAGCGAAGGATGTTACATGATCTTTTGCGGCTGTCCATGGGGGATTGTGTTAGGGCCAGTAATGTTTATTGGGGGTGTTCTCAAGGCAGGTAGAAACGCCATTTTTCGTCAGATCGAGAAGCGAGAGGATAGAAGGGATGCCAAACGAGCGAGGAAAGCGAAAGAAAACTCTGCCCCAGCCAACACTCCCTGCGCGGAACGGTCGTCAGCAAAACCCACTACCAGCCACAACTACAAGAAGGACACAGCAAGCTCCTCGTCAGCTTCTTCATCCTCTTCTCACAGCGACCACGAAAAAAACAAAATGTTTCAAACTCATACAGAAAACCCACGGCTCTGCAATGACAACTGCCCCGGGAAAAGACAGGACGGCACCTGCTTAACTCATGGCCGAAAGACCGAGAGCAATCCTCCGAGCCCTGGTCTCTTGGCCGTTTAAAAAAGATGTGGGGGTTTCCGACTCTGTGCCCTAATGGGACAGAGGTCAGTGAAAGATAGTGCAAGGTGTTACGATTTTGGCTGAGGAGTGAATGGGCACGGAATAAGATGAAGCTGTATAGGGTATTGACGATTTTAATTTTGACTTTGCGCCATTCATTCTGGGCGGATGTAGGTTGTGCCGTCTCCGACTCAGGGGCATGGGCTAAAATTAAGGGCCGTGTTCTTGTGTTTCTTTTCAGCTATGAATGAGTACAATATCGACATTCCATACGTCACTACTTAGGCTCGACAATTAGATATTCGCCCATCGTAAGCAGATCAAAATTGTTTTTGACGGCCAAGACACTTTTTATATTGACAGATTCAGATACATAATTGGCGCTGACTGGAAAAATTGAGGTAGACTTCAAATATACAGACAGGGGATATAGCAAGCTATGACTAACAGTTAGATACAGTTCATGGTTAGACCATACTACCGGTGGCTACCGATTCTTGTGGTTGTCGACCCGCTCTTGTCTTTCTAGAATCTGTCCGTCGGAAGCGGCCGACTCCGAATCGTCTCCATCTGGCGGCTGGGTATTTAGTCTATCGTTTATCCATGACATTGATCACGGGCACCATTCTATCCTCATATCCTTGCTGCCATGTGCAAGTCCATTCTGCACGATTTCTTGTGTGCCCTGCCCAAGTGTGAGCATCACATCCACATTGAGGGCACACTCGATCCGGAGTTGCTCTTCACCTTGGCCGAGAGGAACTCCGTACAGCTTCCACTTGACGATCCGGCTTTCGAGTCTTCCACAGCTCTCAAGGCTCGCTACAGTGTGTTTGAGAACCTCGACGACTTTCTTCACTATTACTTTATCGGCTTTTCGGTATTGCTCACCGAGGCTGATTTCGAAGCCTTGACCTACGCCTATCTGGAAAGAGCCCACGCACAAAATGTACACCACCTTGAGGTGTTTTTCGACCCTCAGGTCCACATGGAACGAGGCATATCTTACAGCACCGTTATGTCTGGTTTGAGTGCGGCAAAGGCTCGAGCCGCAGCCGAGCTTCCCGATCTCAGCGTCATGTTCATACCTTGCCTGGTCCGACACCTGCCCATTCCGTCCGCATTAAATATGCTGGCTGAAGTAGTCGCGGCTGGGCATTTCGAGGACGGTACCGTCGCTGGGTTCGGAATGTCGAGCACGGAAAAGAACATGCACCCTACTATGTTTACATCCGTGTACGATTCAGCGAGGGAAGCAGGCGTCAGGAACCTCACTGCTCATTTTGGGGAGGAAGGTCCTGCTGAATACGTCTCCTCCGCCATAACACACCTGGGAGTCGGTCGGATCGATCACGGCCGTCGCGCTGCCGAAGACCCGGCACTTCTTGATCACCTGGCCAAGAACAGCATCATGCTTACTCTATGCCCAATATCCAATGTCGCACTGCGTGGGATCGCAGAAATTGAGCAGCTACCAATTCGAGAGTTTCTCGAACGAGGCGTTCGGTTCAGTTTAAACAGCGACGATCCGGCTTATTTTGGAGGCCATGTTCTAGATTGCTACTGTGCGGTCCAAGACGCCTTTAATCTGTCGGTTGGAGAATGGGAGACCATCGCAAAGGGTGCTATTGATGGTAGTTGGTGTTCCTCGGAGAGAAAGCAGCAGCTAAGCCTCAAGGTGGACGAGGCAGTGCGAAGGCAAAGAATGATGATACCCATGTGATGCAGGAATTCTGGATAGACCTCGGACTGCATACTTTATCCTCAGACAGTCTTCGTTGCGGGAATGCAAACCCATACTATGAAGGCCTAATGGGATTTCCCGTTGGGGCCCCAATGGGATACAGATCAGCGACTTCAATGAGGAGGAAGGCCCAATTGTGTTGGATTTTCGCAAATGTTTGTTGGTGCTCTAAATAATTTATGATAGGTCGTGTTTGCTGCGAACTGTCATCGCTTTCTAGGTCAAGCTGTACCAAAATAATAAGCGGCCGCGACTGGAAGCACCATCCACCTACACATAGCCGACTGTCTGGATCTCACCACAAAACCAGCTAGAAGCCGACATAGTTGCAGAAAGCCATAAAGGGTTAAATATAGTTAGTGAATCAAGTAAATAACATCATTCAACTCGTAGACCACACTAGCACATGCCTCCAAGCACTTGGATGCTCTGAACTAGTGGCACTGCGTTGGATTGAGTAACCCGGAATCGAATCCGGCTCGTCTTCAGTCCTGAAGAAAGCGTATCGATGCGCTTGTACCCCAGCGAGGTTCCATTTACCACAGTCTTAAAGCCACCGTCAACCAGTGCATCAAATGAGTAGCCACCGATTCGCTGCCCCAAGGCGATGTGCTCCTGTGTGACAAATCCTTCAATAGAGCAGACACGGCCGAGGTCAATCTCAACCCATCCTGTCAGTTGACCATCATCCATTGTCCAATACGTAGTAGGATTGCCGTCCAGAACCTTTTCTGGCCCGTACAGCCCCTCGTTGTTGCCGCGGATGCTGCTCGCGGTGACGTTTGTTTCGGGATGGAGGAGCGCTTGCTCCAAGAACGACTCGCGCAAGTCTCGAAAGCGCCGCAGCGATTCAATGTCTTCCTTTTCAATCAAACCTTGAGTGTTTGGCGGCACATCCAAGAGCAACGTGACGCTGCGACCCACGGTCTCCAAGTACATTTCCATGAGGGCTTCGCCTGATTTAGGATGTTCATCGCTGTGCCAGAACCAACCGTCTCGAATGCGGGCATCCGACTCTGCTGGTGTCCAGTACAGTCCATCTCGGACCCCAAGCATGAGCGCGTCTTCGGAGAGACGTGCGTCGTCTTGGGTTGAGTTGATGGTGTGCCAGTTCGTCTCCAGCGAGTACCCTTCTTCGTTGCCTACCCATCGCGCGTCGACGCCTTGGTGACCCCACATGAGCGCTCCAGGTTGATGCTTGCGAATGATGTCACGGAACATGGTCCAGGCAAATGTTTGCCTCGTCGAAGAACCGCTCGCACCATCCAACCAAATCTCGAATAAGTCGATTTGCGAACCATCATGGTGCTTCATGGTCACCAACTCTGTAAGTTGCTGCGAGTAAAACTCGTTGTAATCTCCAGGATTGCTGTCGCCAAAGATCTGAGGCTCGTCGTAGATTGTGCCGACAAGATGAGGTTTTGGCATGGCTGGGTCGCGGTGCATGTCCCACGGAGAAAGATAGACGCCGAATCGCAGACCGTATTTCTTGGCAGAAGCAGCAGCCAACCTGACAACATCGGTTTCGAGGCGCTGAGCGGTGCGGTTCGCAGCCCAGACTGAATTCTCAATCTTGTAAGCAGTAGTGGTGGTGTTCCAGAGTGCCATGCCATCGTGGTGCTTTGCTGTCAGGATCATGCCCTTAAACCCCGCCTTTGAGAACTCTTCAGCCCACTGGTCAGTGTCAAGGTTTGTAGGGTTGAAGACATCGGGCGTGCTTTGGCTGCGACCCCATTCTTCATTTGTGAAAGTGTTATGACCAAAGTGAATGAATGCGTAATACTCCAGTTGATGCCAATCAACCTGCCGGGGCTCTGGTGTTCGAAGATAGGCCGCCGGGGACTGAGCTCCTACGCGCATTGTCCATACAAGCAGAGGGAGAATGAGGCCGCGCATGGTACAGTGAGGGGAATGCGGGGATTCCTGCTATGCCCAACGATACAGGAGTGATCTGGAGGTCTTCTCTAGCAGTGTAGGCAATAAATGAATTGACAACAATTAGTAGAAAAATACGGTAAGGTTGACAATAGAGGTAGGCTTGTTTGTGTATTAGAAGCTTTCCACTGTCGCCCTAACTGGCCGTGTTGTGGAGAATCTCGGTGAAGCAACAACCGAGTCGATGTAGAAAAAGCCAGGGCTGTTTGCAGCTAACCAAATTGTTTCGAATACTGGTGAACAGAGACAAGGACCACGAAGACAGAAAACATGTATTATTGGCGTCAAGCAAACGGTAATATGCACATGCACCAGATAGTTGATTGTAACAATCTCTTTTTAAATTTATTATTATTCTTCTTCTTCTTCTTCTACTTTCCGTTTCTCCGGCCGCTGTACTGCGTCACAAGGTCTCAAATGAATGAATGACTTGTGACGGTACCCCCTTCCAAGAATGTAAGGTCATGCCCTCCAATTTCACCATAAATTTATCTTATCCTTACACATACCGGATATAGTTGCTGCTCGTTCACCAGTCTCGTTTGATACTAAATTAAACACCGGGGTAGCCAGGCCATGGCGATGAAGCCAAAAGGAAGGCGAGAACAGTAACAAGAGACCAGCCAGGCTTCTTGAATGGGCATATTTCCTTGGCAGCTTAGCGTAGTGATAGAAAGTAATAAAATATGGTGATTGCCGTGCAATTCATTGCGGAGGCCCCGGAGAATAATCCGATGCAGTTGGCTTAGTGGTGTTTTTCCAACTGGGAAAGGTCATTGGCATATTGCGCCTCTTATGATTGCACTAATCATGCAAACCCGTTTCTGGTCTTATTTTTCTGCTTCCTAAGTTGGGGGGGGGGGGGGGGGGGATTTCGAGACCCCCTAGATTTCGATCACAGCCCTGTATGTTTAATCAGCAATCCCGGCTATTCCCTGTATTTCGAATATAAGCCCTGTAAGTTCATGTGTGTGATCGAAATCTAGGGGGTCTCGAAATCCCCCCCCCCCAACTTACAAAAAATGAAACAAATACGCACTGGGCTTCGACACTAATCAATTCCCCTATCACCATCAGCCCAACCCCCAGCTTTGCCTAGCCAGAATCGGGCTCATTGCACGGCAGACGTTGCTTTGTGAGGGGCTGTCCCAGAGAATCCCTATCCAGTCGAAATGCACCACCCGCTCCCTCCGCCGGCGCCTCCACCACCGTTGTCGCCCAGCGCACCATCTCCTCCAGAAATGCCGGTGCGGCCATCAATCTGTATATATAGCGGGAATAGCCTAGCCTGCTTGCTTGGATTTCAGGACGGCACACACGGGATCGCGCGTATACAAAAGCTGGACCACACTCAGTGTAAAAGCAGAGCTTGAACATCGTTGGCAGGGTAATCAACAAGCGAACGAGCGGCGCGCAGCACAATGAAGTATAGCTAGGGGAGGGTTGCTATAACCAGGCATATGACCGCTAAAGCCTTCCTTAAACGCGACAAGGAGATTATTCTCCTCGGGCATAAACCCCGGACCTATAGATAGGCTTTTTCTAGGCTCAACGAGAGCTCGTTGCAGCACTCTCGATGTCCTGTGTCTTGCTGGCCGCGCACCTTCTGGCCATAAGGGGCTTTACGACTATGCAAGGTGGCTCGCTGCGTCAGGAAGGGCAATATGGCGGATTGGATTGCCCTTCGTCAGCAACTGTAGGCAGCCGCTCGGCTGCTCATCGGGTGGGGAAGCCATAGGCCCACAGGATCCCGTGGGAATAAGTGGTCTGTGCGCGCCACGGGATAAGAGCTCTATCGAGAGCGGCGATAACCAGCAAGGTGGTAATTCTCCTTCGCAAAGCGATGGCCCTTCAAACAGAGACAAAGATAGAAGAGATAGAGATAGAAATGACATAGACAGCGAAACAAGAGAACCTTTACATCTGCAAGATAATGGTTCTTTAAGCAAGAGAAATAAGAGCCATAACAAGAATACAAGCTTAGCAGAGAAAGAAGAGAGTCTAAGGAGAGTAGAGAAGCTATAGAGAGTAGAGAAAGAGGAGCTACAGAGAGTAGAGAAGCTATAGAAAGTAGAGGAAGAGGAGCTACAGAGAGTAGAGGAGCTATGGAGAGCATGACAAGGCAAAACGAAAGTGATAGAAGTTCTGGAGCCGGAATCCCTAGAGTTAGAATCCCCAGAACCATCTAAAGCTAGACCTTCTCGCTTTAAAGCTTCTCGCACAGATGGTTCTTCAAGCAAGAGAAATGAGAGCCACGGCGAGAATGCAAGCTCAGCAGAGAGAGAAAGATCCTAAGAGAAGCCGAGAGTCTAAAGAAAGCACGACAAGGGAAAGCCAAAGCGACGAGTGTTTCTGAAGACCACCGCCCTGGAGATTCTGGCACTGAAGCTTTCGGCTCCGAGGAGACTCCCTCTGGGTATTCTGTCTATTCTGTCCCTGAGGATTCTGACTCTGGAGCTCGTTCTGCAGCTTCCGGCGCTGGAGCTTCTCGTTTTGGAGCTTCCAATTCTGGGGCGGCTGCAGCGGGAGCTTCCGGCGCTGGAGCTTCTCGCTCTGGAGATGTGGGGGGGTGAAACTTCTCGCTCTGAAATGTGGGGGGTGAAGCTTCTCGCTCTGGAGATGTGTAGGACCAGCCTAGGAGAGAGTCAGCTATGCCCGTTGACCACACTCATCCGTCTGTTATCACCTTTCCTGATAAGGCCGGGTGGTTCTTGTCCGGCGACGATCGTTGTAATGGACTGCTTCGAATACTTGACGATATCCACCTTGGGAACACTGGCTCGCATGATATGGGATACCCGAGCCGCGTAATCCAGGGCGTCCTGGAAGCCGTGACGCCAAGAACGCTGTTTCTCGGAAAATGGCTCAGAGAAAAGGTAGGCGAAACCTATGTGTCCGGGCCATGTCGTCGCGTAGTAGTTCCCGGTGTACTGCCCACCATGAAGAATATACTGATTAATGCCGGTGGCGAAGCCGCGATTCATGGAAAATAGCATCATGGGAGTGTACTGGTATGCCCTCAGCGGAAGTGCCCCGAGCTAGAATAATGACACAGCCGCACGTGACTGCGCACGGGCCACAAAGTGCATGTTTTGTGGCCCGTGCACCAAGTTTCTTGTCGCTCTTATTTCCCATCTCTCCATGTTTGCAATCGAAATAGATATAAAACAACGGATCCTTCAGGTTGAAAAGGAGTTCCATGCGCTCCTGGAAGAATTCAACCATCTGATTGCCACCGAACAAACAAGCGAGCCACGGTGGTCAAGGCGTGGAAAGCAGCTAGGATCGGCTAATGCTGTTCAGTCAGAATGGCTACCTTTTCAACAATCGCTGCACAATGTCGCCCAGCAGCTCTTAGAAATAGTAGGAATTCCCGAGCACCTAGGAAGACCAGATGGCTAAAACTACAAAGGCCGCAAATGTTGACGGCCACCGTGCTGACAAGCCGGCTGATGTTACCCCTCATGCCAATGCTTTGCGGTCGTTGTTGTTGCCATTGTGTCCTATCCAAGGTGTGCAAGATGGATCGAGATCAAGCGCCCCTATAATAAAGCCAAAAGGTGCCACAGCGACTATGCAATAAATCTTTGGGAGGGAGGTTCATGCCCAGTTGTGTAATTGGGGAAAGGGGCGTGTGCGCGGGTCAGCTTGTTCATGGTGTCAGCAGTTTCTCGAAAACCGAGTAGGATTACGTGTCGGTTCCTTGACGGACAGCAACGGTTCAGCCGCGGAGGATGAGCAGTGTCATAAAGGATGGCATGGTGGTCTATTGCCCACCCTGCCGATGGATCTTATCAGGATACACAACCCGCTGGCTCCCTATGGAAACAGTCGATTGCCTGATGTCACCACCTCCAGTCCTTCTAGGCTGGAGAAGAACTGTACCCCAAGAGGGTTGAGGGAAGGCTGCCCTGGGCCGTGGCCTGATATCGACATCAGTAAGTAAAAAGGGGAGGGTAGCTCACACCATGTTGATGTAGATCAGTGAGTCTATGTACGCCCTTGATCTCCCATACATGTTGTAGGGTGGGAGAAACTGGACCGCTAGGAGGAACAATAGCACGATAGCGAGATTGAAGGCGGGGATGGTGTAAATGGATAAGAAGGAAACAATTGACTGTCCTGCGTACGCTGCACGTGTACGATAGCTATTATTCAGTGAATTTAAATAAAGATGATAAAACGAATATGAAGCAGGCCATTACAATGAAGGCAAGAAGTAACAAGATATGTAGTTCACCGTTTGAGCATCATTAACTGCACTAGGCAAAGTAATCAACCCTTCCTTTAACTTCGGCAACGCCATAGACTAGAGGCAGTCGACTGAGCCGCAGGGAGGCTGAATTGGGCCAGGGCAGCTAATTCAAATAAATGCAAGCGCATTATTCAAGGGTGAAAAGTCACAAATGCGCACCTTTAGACCAACCATTTCGGGGGTTCGCTATATCCATCATCCAACCAGCTTGAGGATAGTATTAGATGTAAAAGGCCCAGTCTCCAGGGAGACGGTACACTTCTCTCTGTCTAATGGGAGCTTATGGCATTGAGGCCAGCAATACGTCCAAAGACGAGTGCCCGCATAACGGCCACTGCATTTGGAGCCTTGTCGTAGAAATGGCCAGTAATCTCACCTGCAGCATATAGATTAGGAATGATGCCTCTCTGGCCAAGAACGCGCGCTTCCACATCAGTCGCAATGCCGCCGAAAGTGTAGACAATGGCCGCGGCTAAGGGGAATGCGGTATACGGCGGAGCGTCGAGCGGCCTAGCCCAGTTCGATTTCGATGGTTGCAAGCCTGAGGTAGTGGCGAGATTATCAAGCCGGCCCGCCGTAAAGCCAGACATGTTTGCGTTACAGGCTGCATTGTAGTTTAAGATTGTGTTCAGAAGCGCTTGTTCCGGCACCCCCATCTGTGCCGCCAGACCATAAATCGTGTCCGCTGTCACCGGCGGCATATCGGAGCGGATAGCTGCGTCATGGTCCTCCAATTGAAAAAATCTGGAATCACAAATTGCCCAGGCTAAGCGGCCCGGTGTGTCAAAATGTATGGTTCTGGAAAGATGCTCCCACGTGTCATGCACGAGTCCAGCACCTTCATCTACGAACCGCTTTCCCTCCTGATTCACCACAACCCCGTACGGGTAATTGAGGACCAGTGGCGCTGGCTGACTGCTCCGTGGGTCGATTACTTCGCTGTGCATTCCGTTCCAATCGCCAGAGGCCTTGGCTCCGTTGGCCAGTGCCATCTGGATGCCGTCGCCGGCGTTCCAGGCCGTCCCAGGTGATATCGGTCTCAACGTCTCCGCACCAGGACCAAGATGAGTACGCAGCATGTCTGGACTGCCTTGAAACCCACCACTGGCGAGCACAACAGACCGGGCAATGATTCGTCGCCCATCAGCTGCCTCAACTATGGCCTGTCCTCGGCCAAGATGAAGTCGCTGGGCACGGCAATTATACACCAGTTGGACACCCTTCGATTTGGCTGATTGCTTGAGGGCTTCGACAATGGCAGCACCTTTGCCAATAGGCTGGATCCTGTTAGGCCAAGATTTCAAGAAATAGTCCATGGCGTGAAACTGCACCCCCTGCTTTTCGAGCCATTGGAGGGCTTCAGGGGCCTGGCTAGCAAGCCTTTCGAAATACGCGCGGTCGCCACCACTTCCGCTTGCAGCCACCATGTCGTCCACGAAGCCTGGTAATACCTCATTGACAGATGGCATTCGCATGTTGGCAGGGCTCCAGCGTGAGTTTCCACCGCTCGCATGCTCTGGTGCATGCTCTAGCACGGCTATCTGCGCCGAGGGCGAGAGTTCTGCAGCTGATACTGCGGCGGCGAGGCCGGCAATGCCATGACCAACTATGACAAGGTCGTACATGCTGATATACTTGAGTCTGAAAATCTTAGAGGACTAGCGCGAGGTAGCGTAAGGCAGCGCAAGGTAGCGTGAGGCAGTGCAAGATAGTGTAAGGCAGTATAAGGTAGTATAAGGTAGTATAAGGTAGTATAAGGTAGCGTAAGGTAGTATAAGGCAGTATAAGGTAGTGTAAGGTAGTGTAAGGTAGTATAAGGTATATATAGCAATATAAGGTAATATAAGGTAGCGTAAGGTAGTATAAGGCAGCGTGAGGTAGTGTGTGGCAATATAAGGCACTGTGAGGCAGCGTGAGGCAACTTAAAGCAGTGTAAGGCAGCGCGAGGCAGCTTAGTGTGAGGCAGCGTAAGGCAACTTGATTTGTAATACATATATGGAATGAGACTAGAGCTGAACCGGACTGGTCAGGCGGGGTTAAACAAGACCGGATAACCCGGAAGAGTGCGCTCGACGCTGACGCCAAGAAACCTCTCGAGTAAGGGTCCTGTTGGTCAATACTCGGCAATCGATCTCATACAAGCAATAGTGATGGGCTTTCGACATTTCCCCATTAATCTTATAGAGGAGGATGTACGTATCGAATCAGTCTCTTCTTATGCAATAATGACTCTTGCACTATTGAGAAATTGGCAGGCACTGATTATCGCAAGCGCTTCCTCCGAGACTACCTTCAAAGCGTTGGATGGGCGTGCTATCGATAAGTACAGCCCAGATAAGATAACGTAGCTCAATATCTTTCATGGATGCTTAGGTCAGCTCCCAACTGAAAATGGATCGAATAACATTTGGATATATGTGCGCCTTTTCACCGTTGCGGTTAGTAACCAGTGTGAAAGGTACTACTTTTCGGCGGGTACAAAACATGGGAGCATGGGTAGGTGTATCTACGATTATGTACACCATAGCTAACTATTCCGGCTCCAGTTTGCCCTACCCAGTGATAGAGTATAAGTAGCTCAAAGTTCCTGTCTTATCTCTTAACCTTTACCCATGGTAGCTTTTTCTGCCGCTTCGTTAAAACTAAGTAGTTTTTCTGCCGGATATAAACGCCAATCAATCTTCTCTATTATGTCCAAGTTCCGGTCCCTCATTCTGCCGTCCCTGTACTCAGCAGTTGTGAATTTTCTGCCATGTTCCCATTTTTGGGCCTCGCAAACTTTGCGTGATCAGAGGATGGGCTTTTTGCGACTCAAAAAGCCCAATTGGAGGCCTCTCGGAGATGCGCATACAGCTCGAGCTACTGTACGTACGTAGGGTTGTCCTAAAATTAAACTACAGCCAAGATTGCCGTATTTGCAAGAGGCTTAGGGGAAGATCAAGTAGACCGAGTGATTGACTCTCGGTTTACCCGCATTCATGCCCCCACGGAGACGCCGGCTTGGATACGAGTTCATGGGTGCTAAGAATGGATACAAGGTGGACGGAACGACGAGTGGTGTGGGCTGGGTGTAGACTCGTAGCAGTCAGCCTTGAGTGAGGGGTGTTTGATGGATCAACCTCGTCAGCAGGCGTGCAAAGATCACAGTTGACTCATGAAGCCAATTTGTACTGACCAACAAGGTCAGTGCAATCCCAGACGACTGTGACATGTCACGGATAAAGATGAATGGTCCGATATTATCTCCCTTGTTATGGGCTTATAATAGCCAACGTGGAATAGAAAACACCAAGGCTAACGCGGGCTTTTGGCTCCATCGCGCAATCTATGACTCTAAAAAAGCACAAGAAAAAGCGGCAGCAGTGAGAGGACTGGCTCAGATTAGTTTATATTAGTGAGAGGCTGTGATTGAGTAGATCATCCCTTGGTTTGAGGTTCACAGGAAACATTCCCGGCAAGCCACTCTCTGGGACGGAGGCGTTATGCCAACATCAACTAAGTCCGTGCGGCTAACACAAAGCGTCACAATAGCTCTGTGCAACCATTCTAAAGTTAGCCTAGGCCGTGTCTGCCTCGCTCATCCGGGGTAATGAGAGTGACTCCGAGTGCGCAATGCCAAGGTCAATCCCCTGATACGCCGCTACCACTCCTCGCACATGTGACCAAATACCCTCGCCCTGCATTCAGCCCCAGACATCAGAAGCTTCCGAGCTCAATCTTACCTGCTGGGTTCTATTCTTAGAGTGACGCGTGGCAACATGTACTCGGCGAGCCCGTATCGTAGGCAAGCCACGTCGCAAACACTGCCTCAACCTTCCCTGCATCCAGTCCCATACTCCAGATTGTAAGAAGCCTTGGGAGATGCCTTACGGCGAGTAGTTGGTCGGCTTCATGGAGCCCCTGGATCTTCCAATACTGGCAGCGTGGGCGTCCTCCCACAAGAAGTATGGTGCCATAGACCCGCACGAGAGGAGGAGGGTTTGCATGTTCCGCCTGTATATCGAGCAGTAATGTCGTTTGTTGCACATTCCTCTGTTACTATAAGAGAGCAGATTTTGGGCTGGGTCAACGGGGATCCGCCATGTGCTTGGTACTACTATTATATAGTTTAGTCAGGAGAGATTGGGTCAGGAGAAAGAGCGAAATGAAAGAGTACAGTTTCTTACAAGTCTGCTAATGGAAATAGTAGTATGGTCAGCCCAGGGTGTGCTAAGCCCCGCCATCAAAAATGTATCGAGGTACAGTACTTATGGATCCTCTATGTAGGTATTAGAGTTATGAATTGCACTTTAATTTCATAAGGGGAGCCAGTATTACGCAGCCTTCCGAAAGGTTGACAGCTCAGGCATTATCCTTGTTGGCTCAGTGTCCCCAAAGTCAGGTTCTGGCAGCCTCAGCCACAGCTCTGGGCTGCTTAGTCAAGGCTCAGGTTGGCCCCCTCAAAGTTCCAGTCTGAAAGCGGAAGTAGACATTGGTGAGATGGTTTTTTACCGCGTACTGTATCGCTATTATCATGCGGTCATATCATGACGGTAGAAAGACCTTTGGTGGCCGACGCCAGGTGCTCAGTCCTTGAATCAACCCTCGAGTTCATTACGTAGGAATATGGGAAGCAGGAATATTCCATGACAGCATCTAGCAAACCGCACTCAGGGGTGAATATTGGCTCACCGCTGGGTTGCTAATGAGGATTTGATAACAATATTAAACTTGATTAGGAAGGTAGCCTGTGTCAAACAGTTGTCAGCCGTAATCAGGGTGGACCGAGGTTGGATCGGAAGGATCTGAGAAACGATCGGATGCTTACATTGGTACTATGAACTTCCCAGCTCGGACCAAGCCACACCCACTCGAGTGTATGGAACATGCGTCAATATCAAGGCTCTCCTGCAACTGCTAAATGGTTCTGGTCAATCCGTCTACAACGAATAGTAAACACGGGTGCAAATCAGTAGATGCCGGATGAGCTGGCATGCCGTCAGCCCGCACTTAACAGCAAGGGTCGCCATGAACCCTTGATCCATCATAACCATGGTCTCGCAAGTGCCTACCTTTATGTGCTTCATGTAGAAGTGACGCATCATATTTCCCAAAGGGTAACTAATTTGTATGTATGCTGCAATGTTTCATGCAGATGTTCGCATTCGGACCAACCAAACCGTGGGACAGCCTCGCATTTTCCTCACTCGTAATCGGGTCAAATTGGCTCCATATTTCTCTATCACTGTGGCAGCAGGCAGTGAAAGATAACACTAGCCAATGGAGCAAGCTTACGCCGAGGTTCATATGGCATCCATCTGTATCGGACTCGGATACGTCCCTCGGCCGTCAGCGCATAAGACGAACCCTGAAGAGTCAAGGTACACATGTTGGGACCGCTCCACGCCACGGAGGAACACAATATGCTAGCCATAGACCGACGCTGGAAGCTACCTCCGATATTTACAGCTATATAAACGACATTCCCGCAGCTTTCATAGCTCATATTATCCCTCCACAATCTACAATCAGCACCTTACTTTCTTTCTTACTCTCTGAAAGACCAAGACCAATCATCGACATGTCTACTTCAGCCTCTGCTGCCGAGAGCACCAGCGGCCGTCTGGTTCGCATCACCATCCTTGTTCGCAAGTTAGACAATATTAGCTACGAGGAGTTCCATGACTAGTCAGTCAACCAACCATCCACTGAGATATCCCCAAGCTAACAGTGCAACCCTGAAGCTGGTCCAAGAAGCACCCCGATATCTGGTTGTCGGTGCCAATTGTCCAGGAAAAGATTATCAAGTACTCGCAGTTTCATGGAGACAACTCCCTACGAGCTGCCTACGGATCACACGTGCCCTTTGCGTCATACGATGGGGCTGCTGAGATGTGGGCTGCCAGTGTCGAGGATCTGCTCGAGCTAGGAAATAGCCAGATGCGAATCGAGAAAGTTCCTAACGTATCCTTGCAGGTATTTACAAATGAAGAGTACTTGCGAATTCTGGTCCCTGATCAGCAGACGTTTCTGAATAGAGAAGAATCGCAGATGATTATGGGTGGGAAGAGCCCAAGTGGGTGGATGACAAGAGGATGTGATGCAGGTGCCCCAAGTAAATCGAAGTAAAGGACAATTCCGGCACTGACTGTCAAAGTCAGATTATCAATATTGATAATGTGGAAGCTTTTGACTCATAGCCATCATATTTTCCCTGAATGACTGATCGGCAGTATGCCGGAGGTCTGGGAGTTGGGGGGATATCTCTACCAATTCCGCAAACATGATGTATGTCTAGATGCAATAGGCTTCAAGGGTTTACATAGCCACCAATATATAGATCATATGTGTATGGCACTGTAAGAATCGGAAAGGCGCGAACAGAGAATACCTTGTGCCTGTGGGTGACGTGGACAACATAGTAGGTGAATCCGGTAGCACAGGTGGCTTCGGGAGTGGGAATGAAATGCAGATAGATCCTATGGCCGCCAAATGAGTGGAAATCAGATAGATAAAGAGGAATAAGACCGGCATACGCCTTATTACCTAATGCATATACCTCTATTATGGAATTGCCGGCTGTTAGAATGGCCGAGAATTCCGGCCGGAGTCATATGGCACCATTTGTTGCAACGTGGGTTGATCCGTTTACCGCTCGTATTCAGCTCAGCTCTCTGCTGCATGCAACACTCAGGGGTTTCAACCAATGGTTTGCTTTATTATCACACCGCCCTCCTCCATATGCCACCTTCCTCCTCTGGCGGCTTGCATGAGTCGCTGGAGCATGGGGTCAGGTACGGCCACGCATATCTACATGAGTATTATCAACAGCATTCTAGATGGCCAAAGACAACTCGATATAATGCAGATGCCGGTTTTATTGCAGGAAGTAGTTTATGGATACATTGTCATCGAGTTTCTATGTCCTGTTTTGTAAGCCGAGGCTCTCAAGTTAAGCCAAACCAAAAGTTTTCCGTCCTTACACATCCATCACTCTGTAGCTATTATGTTGAAGGTTTCAATGACAGCCCGGAGACTTCACGTGCGGGGCAGCCCGAGTCTAGACTGCAATTAGCAGGGCTTGTGCAGCAGCATGGACTGTCCAGGTGAAGAGTTCCCGGTCATTATGGGGCAGACATTGGCACATTGCACTGGGTGTTTCTCTATTACAATCCAGTAGTCTTTGAGTAGCAAGGTGATCCACGGAAAGCAGCGACATTTTATAAACCCCCGTCCATCCGGTTGCATTCTGGTTTGGGCATGTTAGATAGATGTACCGGCTTTCGACCAGGAACTTCACTTCGACAGATTTCCATACCGAGTTCCAGACTCCCATGCTTCGTAATGGGGGCGAAGCATGCGTCGTCTGGGTTCATAGGTGGGTGAGGGGCGGAAAAATACAGACGCCAAGCCTGCAGAAGTCAATATCCAGGTCTAGTTGGGGTTATCATTCAGGCCGTCTAGACCTGAAGGGATCCGCCTTCTGCCCAATCTGTCTGTCTGATGTTGCAATATTGGTTTCAGCCGCAGCGGTAATTATAAACCGGAAAAGAATAATGGAGACATTGTCGCCCGATGACCCGATGACACGATGACTCGTGATTGCCTGAGCTTCATTTGCTATGCTCTGTGGTATATAATATGGTCCGTTTGCCCTTTAATCCCATCTATCCCATACCACTTTCGTTCCAGCTCCCAAGTGGCCTGTCAACAACAATGCAACTGTCGACCATCCTAGCAGCCGCGAGCCTTGCTCTGGGCATTCATGCTCAACAATTCGCTGGCTTCCAAGACGTAACTACCTGCCTTCGCAACCCCCAAGCTGGCATCAGATACAGTTGCCCCAGTAGCAACACATGCTACGCCTTTTCAGGCGGTATCGGCTATCCTGTTCTTTCATACCGTGGTGGAGGCAGAGGTCAGTGCATTACAACCGCCCTGAGAGAACATCCATAACTGATCTATTAGTGATTGCTTATACAACTGGGAATTGCGGTGGTCCTTATACCTTCATTGGCAGCACTGTGAATAGTTGTATGCCAGCCACAACTGGTTTCCAATTCATGAGCTTTAGGTGTGGAGTTTTGTCGGCAGCACAGACTGATGATGAGGGTGTAGAGGAGGTAGAGTTGGTGGAGGGTTTCTGGCAGGAGTGAGCATGGCGAGGAGCGGACAGAGTGACGTTGTCTGTTGGCATATGTAGGAGCTAGAAGAGAGGAAATAAAAGGCCCACTTGCAACTACAGCCCACGATCACTACCAGTTGAGCAGTTGTGTACCCAATAATTCATGCATGCACATAGGTTGTTCCTATTGCTTTCCTACAATCTCTTCGTGACGTGCGGGATGATGCATGAAGATGAATAGGCAAAGTATCATCTTACATCATGGTACCATGCACCAGACAAAACATAGCATTGGCAGTGCCAGGATAGAGCTTACACTGGAGGAAAGCTGACAGAGGTCTGGGTTCGATTCTGCTTCAGGTTGAATTGGGTTCTACATTAACCAACGCTACGATGTGTAAGCATTCTAACTCGTTCGGTTACCGTATTTGGCGAATTAAAGTAAGCACTAGATAAGTCTTTGCAGAACTGTACTTGGCGAATTACCGTACCTAGTAAATGACCATACACGTGAACACTCTTAGGTGTGGTGGAGATGAGGAAGGTGTGGAAGATGTGCGCATAATGCGGTAAGAATTTAGTGGGCATGGATAAACCTGGCTGCCATATATTAGCTACATCAGCGTGCTTTCCCCTCCTGTTTGTTTCATCAACACCGTCTTTCAAAGCACCGACGCCATGAAGCCATTTGCTTTATCGCTGCTTGTAGCGTTGGTCTCCGTCGCATCAGCTCAAGAGATTGATGGTACTTCCCAGGTCTTGGAGCTAATTGCGTCACTTGAGGCCGAGGTTCACGCATCCTGGGTTGATCGCTTACGAGAGAACAGGCGATCCCGTCGCGATGCCGCCTGTACAATTGACAAGGTCGTTTTCCGACGTGAATAGTAAGTATATATAGCCCCGTCAAGAATTGCTATTAACAGGCCAGTGGTTCTCTTTCTCAAGCAGAGCGGTTGGACTACGTGAATGCTGTTATTTGCTTGCAGAATAAGCCGGCTCGTACCCCATCAAGCGTTGCACCAGGAGCCAAATCTAGAGTATGTGTGCAATACCGGCCCTGATCAATCCACCAACGTAACATATCATAAGTTCGACGACTTTGTTGCAACACATATCAACCAAACTCGTGCGATACATTTCACTGGAAATTTCCTTCCATGGCACCGCTGGTTTGTGTATCAGTACGAAAAGGCCCTCAGAGACGAGTGCGGTTACCAAGGTTATCAGCCTGTAAGTTGATCACTATCGGCCCTGTGCCTCTTACTCTGACCACTTAGTACTGGGATTGGCCCAAGTATGCCTCTTCACCGGAAACTTCGCCGATTTTCAACGGAGACCCTTACAGCCTTGGTGGAAATGGGGAATTCGTACCGCATAATGGACCTGTTATTCCACCCTCTGGGGACTTGCCACCTGTCATGCTTCCTCCGGGTAACGGGGGAGGCTTCGTCACCACCGGTCCCTTTGCCAATATGACTGTAAATCTTGGCCCTGTGATTCCCTTGGAGGGCACAACGCCGGGTACTCTTGGGGGCTTGGGATGGAACCCAAGGGGACTAAAACGGGATATCGGACCACTTTTAACGACACGTTATGCGAATTATACGGCAATACTTAGTAAGTTTCATCAATGTTCTTTCAGCTGCTTGACTTACCTGATAGACCTACTTCGGGCACCCACCTTGGGGCAGTATCGCATCCTCTCGGAAGGTGTTCCATCCACCATAGAGATTGGTCCGCATGGAGCAGGACATTGGACGATAGGGTAGGCTTTCAGATTTCTGTCTGGGTACTTGGCTGACGTGTTAAAGGGGCGACCCCGGTGCTGATGTTTTTACTTCCCCTGGTGATCCAGCCTTTTGGGTTCATCACGGAATGATAGACCGCATGTGGATTTTCTGGTACGCATGAGGTTTGTAATCCACTACAAGACTGACTGTATAAAGGCAATATCTGGACCCCCGCAGTCGATTTTCATCAGTCAGTGACGGAAATTATGGTCACATTACTTGGAACAACGATCCACCTTCGCGGAAGACGCAGCTGGATGACGTTCTAGACATGGGATACGCGGCCGAATCGACGACAATTAGTGAGGTCATGGATACACTGTCAAGTGAATTGTGCTACTTTTATCTGTGAATCAGAAGTATGACCGGGACCATGACCAGACCATGCTGGGAAGGAATTGACCAAACTTATATGGCCTAGGGTTTCAGTCTAGACAATATTGATGAAGACCAACGTGCTGAATCAAACCTGACATTCCCCGTCCCGTGAATCTACTATCTACATGTAGACCCGACAAGTTCCAGCCTCCAACGACTATGGCCAGTAGGTCGGTTGGCTCGTTGCACCGACGTGTATCTGGGGAAAGAGCTCATACCGAGTTTTTAAAGCTCTACGTTTGAGAAGTTAAGGAAGGATAAGCGATCAGTGCCCACCCGTTACATGTCGCTATTGGGAAGAAAAGGCCTTGGCAAACAGTTTAGCCATTTCTCATGCATGGTGCAGCTTTTTGCATCTTTCTTGGCGTACACGAACCACGCAATCATTCATCAAGCTCTGAAGACATGCGACAGGGTATCGACCTCTAAGAGCTCTTCTGGAAACACGTGGCCTCGCTCAACAGCTTCTTGTTAATACACCTTGCAGCGCCCAAGACATTTATGACAGAAATGCCAAGGGCCAAGCATCTGATTACCTTCCTAGAGCCTAGTTGACGATTCTTCGACTGTAATGGAACTTTAGTATTTGATACTCAAAGAGTCCTGAAGCATGATTGGGTCTCTTGACCTTAAATTTGCTAATTCCAGGGCTCTCATTATTGCTAGTGGGTTGCCAAATATCCATCTCTAATGTTTTGGGGTTGCTCGTATTACTCGTATTGCTCGTGTTCTAATACGCAGTGGGGGAGTGGCACTCGAACTTCAAAGGTCCTGTAGTGGAGTATTATCCATGGTTCACACAGAAAATTCAGTCTTGAGCATCACTGGCAACAGAACGGGTTTACAGAAGCGAAGATACGGTATGCATTTAGCGCATCTAGCTTTGGTTAACTGAGGGTATCCCCACGAGGTTGCGGGTGCCCTTCAACGTCCATGGATATCAGGCAATGGTTAGTGGGACCTACAATCAATCCATCTTCTTCTAGCCACCTATGGAATTATCTCGGTGCACTGCTTTTGTATGCATTTTGAGGCAGATGAGTACCATAAACAGATGAATATTTGTCTTCCGCGCCTTCTTTAATATAATCTCCCGCGCCAGGCAGTAAAGTGAGTATCTGGCAGACAGCTTGACTATGTCACTGGACTTCAAGTTCTACTTGCTCGGAAAGATCCATTTGCTCTAGTCTCTTCAGGGGCCAAAACTCGGCACCGCACGGGTGAAGCCCCATTCTCGGTTTAGTGTCTAAAATGGATGTGGCTTTTCTCAATTCCTCAATTGCTGGCCCGCCTCCATCTCCTTGCGGTCAGTCTTAGACGAATTAAATATTTCTATTAACACTGAACAGCTGTCTGGCTACTGAGGAGTCTGCCAAGCTACAAAAGTGCCCATACTTGTCCAACAGGATTCTTAGCGCAGTTCAGATAACCAATCTGCCAATGTCAATTTTCTTGGGTCTAGAATCCTTCGCGTAGCAAGTTGGGCTACCCACAGCTTGGAAGGTTCCTCGATGAACGGGGGAAGAGATGGAAGAGGCTGCAAAAATTGTATAAAGGGCACGTTGCGCACGTCTATCCGAGCAGTTTTATTTGATCATCTACACAATCAGCCTGCCTAAACTTGCCATTCAGTACGTGAAAAGGTCTTCCATTTTCCCATATTCCATCACATCACAGTCCGATTGTCTTGCTCCTAATTTACTTCACGCAACTGACTCTCTCTTAGCCACCTTTGACAAACCCAACAACATCAAAATGCGTCTTGATATCACGGCTTTCGTTGCCCTGCTGGCAGGTACTGCCTATGCAGACAGGCTCGAGACGCGATCATACTGCAACAACATTGGTGTCTGCAACACTAGTGGATGGTTCTACACCGACTTTGGCCGATACGAGGTCAATGCCAACGAGGGCTGCCGACGCACCTCGGTGCCTGGAATGACTGACTTCTGTATGGATTGGGGCAAAAAGAGGGGTCATTTCAAGTTCTCACACCAGAGCTCCAAGCGCTGCTTGGTCATGACCTGGGAGAACGGAGGTGATAGAACATTCAGCGAGTTTCCTTGCTCTTGGAGAGAGGCGGGAGAGGAGGGGGAGGAGGAGCCTGTCGCTACAGTCTCTGCCAGTGCTTGAGGAGCGAGCAGTGTAGTCAGGCTAGTACTCCGAGATGAAGCTGAAAGAGAATGGGCAATGAATACATGGTGTATTTAAAACGTACGCTATCATTATATATGACTTGCCTCTCGCTCTGCTTTCAAGTGGTTCATTGTAGATCTTAAGGAGGATCATCATAGTTAACCGACGTGCGGTGGTCATTGGAAATAAAGCCCGACCCGTTGCGCTGCACGAGTCATGGACGAGATAGAACAGATGGTATAGCCTAAGAAGCTGCCCAGCTTTTCATTTTCTTTGTAGATTTGTATGCAGTGCCCTGCAAGGTCGTTCGTTCGAGCATTGTCTTTGTACCAATACCAGCTTAACAGCGCGAAGACATCTACTTAGCATGCTGCAGACAGAGTCGCCCTACTACCAGCCAAAGCCAGGAGTCCCGTGCCGATCCAGACGGGCCTGTTCCCATCGGGTCCCATGTTTGATCACCGCAAGGGCTCATCAGTTAAGGACTGCGCGTCGTCGGGCCGTCCGTGTACACGCTCAGTGCCGGCCTCTATAGCTGGTTCAACAACTACAGTCAGGAATGCCTCAAGACAGAGAACAGCCAACAGCGCAGCCTGGAAATCCGCCAGTCCAAGGACATTTAGCTCTACAAGATTGCCGTAAAGGCCATTATTGAGATGATCTCGTCTCTCGGCAATGCGCCACGCTGGCTGCCAGTAACAAGAACGGCTACGTCTCGACGATGCTAGCGTGGCTCCAGGGCTCCTTGGCCATTGTCGGCAACGGAAACCTGCCAGGATTCCAAGTGGACTGGCGCCCAGGCTGACGCGTCGAGACTCAACCTCCCCCCGACGTGTAAAGCAGCGCTGGCGAGCGCGTCATGTGCGAAGACAGGTTAGCATAATCCGCCGGCTCAAGGATCGTGGCTCTCTCTAAAACAAGACGCTTACCAACTGTGTTCGTAACGCTGGCTGTAGCCGCAGCCTGACGTCGTGGTTTGACAACGTTTCTTCGTGCTGCGAAGGATACACTTTGGAGAACGGGACGCTCCTCACGCGACTCGGCGGCTGTATGTACGCCGATATAACGAAACCTGTTACAAGGACAGCGTCAGCGACCAATACTGCAGCGGTAAGACTTCAGACAGACGCATGTCCCTCGATAGCTGTTTTAACCCCTGTGCGTAGATGTCATTCTGTATTATACTACTGTCGACTCATACAAGGGTATGCCCCAAGCAGAGATGCATTCGTACTGCTATGTCGAGAGAAACGCTATGATGGCACGAACCGCTTATCCAATTGCAACCAATTCTACCAAGAGCGTCTCAAGTATAATTTTCAACGCTGTGGCAAGACTGGCCCAAGGGATATTCCACCCCCACTGATTTCTCCTATGGACAATAGCGTCTGTCTCTGGGAACAAGTATACAACCAAGGCTGGCAATACCTACAATGCTTTAGCCACCCAGAATTCCGTCGCTCAGCCTCCATCTAGATGGCCAACAGGAACCTCATTCCCAACTACAAGACATCCGTGGCGTCAAACTCTACCTGCCTCTAAGTTGTGTAGATATATGTTCTTGAGGAAGCCAATAGGTGCCTGGAACTGGAATTGTCTCGCCACATAGGCGGCTTTGCTTGGAAAATATGCAACACTTCAGCCCATGGGTCGATGAGTGCAGCAGCCTGTGGAGCGCCAGTGACAGCATCTTTGGCCATGTTATCTGCCTTGCCCCTCTGAATGGCGTCGCCAACGCCACAGTCCCTGTTACCGGGGTGATGCCGCGTCCTGGTCAAGGTGGCCGGAATTACTGGCTACCTAGCATACTGCCTTAAGGCTCAATAAGGGCACTCAATAGGAGAGAACTTATGCAATATGGTATTAGGTCACTGAAGGGCACAATGGCGTCTCTTGCCAGCCGATGTATTACGGGCGGCTTGACGATTGATACTGTCATGGAGGTAACCCCGGCCTGGGAGCAAACATCGCCGTGCAGCGATAACATCAAGACAGGCCTGAAGTATTGCGCGCTGCCAGCCATGAATTGGAAATGGGGCTGTGACTATGAGTCTGAAGAATGAACAACGATCTAGGAGTTGTATAGTATGCCGTTTGAATCTATAGTAAACATCATAATTTATCCAGAACTAATTTACATCGTTCCATAATATAAAAATCCTTCCATTACTATGAAAGAGTAACCTGATATATGTGATGTCAGTGTATGCAACCGCTAGCGCGTACTGGCAACCAATACATCAAGTTCTGGGGCAAATATGCATAACAGGGGACATCAGCTCTACGAGTCTTTGTTTACAACGTTATATTTCTTGCCTCCTTGTTTTCTTCTTCGCTTACCCATTCACAATAGGCATCCAAGGCAACAACCCAAAGGATCAGGATAGCCCGATCGACCAAACTGCGGACAAGGAGGCGAATCAAGGCAGCTCACGGATCTGCATATTCCTTCAAGTTCTTTGATAATTACGATTGGGCAGCTATTTTGGGGGCATTTTATATCTCGGCCAGTACGACTGAATGGCGCACTGCGAAGTCAGGGATAATTACTAAAGATCAGTATTTAGGGCCCTGCTTTACTTTCTAAAGGCACAAGTAGCTAGAGTAGTATCGCCCATACCTAGAGAGGGAACAGCATACAATTACCATGTTTCGAACCCGTGGTTCCTTTCCCTGGAGCATAAGCGCATTTATGTAGCCCTCGACAAATGCCAATAATTGTCGCCTGATTGTAGATTCTAGTATAAACCTGCGGGACTCGACTGTGCATAATCGTCACTGGAGATTGCACAGCCGTTTTGGTTATGCATCGAGTTCTAACGGTTGGCTCGTGACTGCATTCACTTTTATTTTTAGGATCCAGCCCCATCTCAAGCACTAGAATCTTATTGCCATTTCGGGTTGAAGCTACGTGGTTAGGCTGCCTTAGATGCTTACAGATTGCGGGGGCTGTATTCCGAAGGGCACTGCCTGTCGCTAGCTTGGGTAAGGGATCTTCCCCATAATGCTGGCTTTCTCAACGAGTCCCTAGTCTTTGTTGAGGCTTGGCCAGAGATCATATCCTCCTAATAGTACTGGCGGCGCGGCTGTGCGATTGTCCACGAATCTGCCCGAGCCTTGGAACCTGATTTATGGGTTGTTGCCTCCAGACTCCAAACCCTTATCCTTGCTTTTTCTTTTTACTTTTTGTTTTGTTTGGGTAAGTTCTCCTTGCACGCAGATCCGCACGTACTGGCTGGGCTTGGTTGAATTGGGCAGGTAATATCTGCTTCTCCCTAACCTTACCATGGGTATCTATTGCTCTTTGGTTTAGCCTGGTTGCCTGGCTTGCTGAAGGATGAGGCCAAAATCTTCCGGTCCACTTTCAAGGGCCCTTCCACCGCCCCCTTACAAACATATGACTTAATGACAAAGGAAACCGTGCCTCTTGACTGAATCCGGAATCATCTTTCGAGTTCGTTGGGCTGCATTGTGAAGGAGTGCTATAATTATGTATACGATGAAGCGCTACTGCAGCCAATGTCATAGACCAATCTAGACCGACGACTCTGAATGATAATCCTTGTCGAGCTGGGAGACCGTGATAAGTCGGTAAGGCCTCACGGCTGTTCTGTGGACCTGAGATAGAAAAATATATAAACTCCGATTTGCATCCTATGTCCCCCATCCCTCTGCTCATCGCCCTACAGATTTCTACTCAAGCTCAATATACTTGCACGACAACTTCCAAAATGGTGCGTCTTTGGTCTTTGACAGCGCTGGTGGCCTTGGCTTCAGCCACCACGGCGGTGGACTCTTCACACCGTCTCACCCTTACAAAAGAAGAGGGATTGAAACAAGTAAGACCCAAACTTAGTGCTCCTGTATATATTTGACAACTAACTTTGGCAAGGCCCTGGAAATCAAGGCCAACCAGACCGACGATGAGCCTCAACTTGGTCGTCGTCAGTCTTCGTTTGGCCGCTACTGTGACAACTGGGACTTTAGTGGACCATGTGTCTATCACAGATTCAGCATCGACAACATTGGCCACTATATTGGGGGCGATGTAAGTGGCAGTTCTCAGGGTAGAAACGCTTCCTATTTGCTAAGTTTCACAGTGGAACGACAGGATTTCCAGTGTTGAAGGTTTCGATGCTGACAAGAGATGCATCTACGTAAGTACCCGAGCCTTCCCTCCTACCATATCTACCGCATTATATGGAAACAAATTTCTATGATGGCTAAATTGACTCTTTTAGTGGACCGAATACTCTGCAGATTCTGGCGGTTACTGCTATGGCGATGGCCTTATTGTCAATGGAGGGGACAGGTTTCCCCAGCTCGGGTGGCCGTACAATGACAGAATCAGCTGCCATCAGTGTTCGTGGCGATAAATCTGTCGACTCCGAATTGTATTTGGGATGGCATGAACAATTCCCGTGCTGGGCTCTTGGTAGATTTCGTGAAAGAGCAGTATGTCATCCATATGCAACTCAAACATGAGACACCGGCTATAACGGGTGAATCCTATAGAATAAATAAGCCTCAGGCTTTCTTAACCAAAATTTCTTGCCATCTTATTTATTGATTTGATATCTATCGTCAGATGGTCTTAATATTGAAGCTATAGTTTGCTTCGCTCAGGGATCAAACTATATCCCTTCGGCTGGGATTGCAACAGCGACTTCTTGATATCCCCGATGTTCCTTATGCCACCAACACATTGAAGGATGTCCAAATCGGCCAATAAGCCCTTCAAAACGTGCCTTACACCCTGCTCTCCCATGATACTCAAACCCCAAACCCATAGTCTCCCAATGAAGACAAATTTGGCGCCTAGAGCAAGTGCCTTCACGATATCTGCAGCACCTCGGACACCACTATCAAACGTCACCACAAGGCGGTCCCCGACCTTTTCTGAAATCTCTTCCAAGGCGTCGAGACTGCCAATCGCACCATCAATCTGACGTCCGGCGTGATTACTGACAATGATACCCTCAAAACCTAGGTCTGCGGCTTTCTGAGCATCGTCGACACGCTGAATACCTTTAACGAGGAAAGGCTTCCCGCCACTGATCTCTTGCCACTTCTTGTGAGCCCATACGGCCTTATCCCAGGACCAAGCACGGCCGTGCCATATAGTGTCGATCCACAAGGTTGCCGCCTCCGCTGGCTGTTTATCGGGATCAATTCCCTTCTCAGACAGTCGCTTCTTGAAAATTGGATCCGTCAAGCCCAGGTCTGCGCCAATCCCGCGGTAAAACGCGTAGTTTGAAGTTGCGACGTCGTCATGGCGCCAACCAAGCTGCCAAGTATCAGTGGTGAGCATGCATGCGGTGAAGCCAGATGCATGAGCCCTGGTTAGTAGGGAGATGGTCAATTCATCGTCGTGCGGCATGTAGAGCTGGAAGAAACGGGGCCCGTCCGGAACTCTAGCCTCGGCTTTGGCTGCCCTTCCTGTATCATTTGCCTGTGCGACAGCCTCGATCGAAGTTGATCCGGCTGTAGACAAACAGTAGGGGATGCCAAGTTCTCCTGCTACCTTGGCAACAGGAACTTCAGCTTGGGGATGATAGATTTTGTTGATCCCAATTGGCGCAAGGCCAAATGGCGCAGCAACTTGGTGGCCAAAAAGGGTTGTTCGCATGGACCGCTCGTTGGTGTCTATGAGTTGAGGAGCCACGATCTTATGTCGATAAAAGGCTTGGCGGTTTGCCAGGTGAGTATGAGAAAGGCCGGCGTTTGATGACGCATAGAGCCTAACGCCGCGATTCGTATCAGTCGCTCAATCAATACGCATGCACACGCACCATCCATTCCGTGACAGTGTCTGCTGGGCCAACTTTTCAAGTTGAACGGGGTCTGGGAAGTTAGCATGTAGTCTTTGAGTATCATTATACTTACGGGTATTGAATGGAGGCGTCTCTCTCTTGTTGATCTTCAAGAAATTCTCACGCTGATAAAGGCCCCATGGTGGGGTATCCCGCTTCTTGATATGAGGGCTGTTGGGATCAGACATGGCATTTAAACAGTTATTGAATGCTGGTTGTAGAAAACGAGTAAATGAACGTATTCTATGCACGAGGCTGTGTTCCATTTATATAATTGGATATGTTTAAGCGAATGTCGTAATATAGTACGTCAAACGGAGGGTCTAATGACGTGCAAGGCCCATCAACGGAAATGACATCAGCGCACTGCAACCACCGAGTCTGGCTTCACTCGTCATTCTAACAGGAACGGAAAATGAAATCCTACTATTGTGAGTTTCTTCATAGTGATGAACCGCCCCTGACTTACCCGAACCTAGCGATGTAGAGATACACGCTTTCTGAACTATGTCGATCACGTTGGGGGAAAATCTAAACAGTACCTTCCAAAGCAAAGTTCTGCTCAACCCAGATTCAAGAGAGTATGACAAATATAATAAAAGACTATCAAAGGCTTCATAATTCTTTTACATGATCTAGCGGCGAGAGTGGCGGAGATGGTGGAAGAGGTATCAGCTCCGGCACAGGCTTTCCCGAGATCGATGCTCCAGTTGTCTGACCTTCACCTATGAATATGCTTCCAACCCTTGATTTCTTCAGAGACACCTTGGGCCTGTATTCAGAGGCAATTACAGGTCTTGATGGCGTCTTGGGTGGCGAAAAATTCCACTGGAATCTCCACTCGCTATCCGATGTAATGCTGGGGGAGGGCAAACCATTGGGCGTAGGGAAGCCAGAATCCAAAACACGGCTTGTCGAAAAGGACGGGAAGTGAACCGTCGACATTGGCTGTTCTGAGAGTGTCTCAGTCGGCAGCTTGGAAGTAAGTTCGCTCAACATCGGGCGCAGCTCTGGCAATCTCGATTCCTCCTTGATTGGTTGGAATAATAGGTCAGAAGTGGCGACCGGATTTGCGGACATGGGAAAAGAGAGTTTGATGTCTTGAGACTGGTTCACCTTTGCCCCTTGGTTGTCCGTTTCTCCCAATTCTGCCGTGTTGATGTCTGGCGGCTTGGCCAGGACAAGCTGCTCCTCTTTGATTGGAAGTTGGGTTGCAAGAACTTCTGCCGATTTGATTTGCTTAGTGACGTCAATTTCCAGCAAAGCTTTGCCGGTAATCAACTCTCCCCTTTTGTCCATTGTGTCGATGACCTGTCGCCATTCTTCCTTGAGTAATCCGTCGACGTAAGGCACGGCCGTCTTGAAGAACAAAGCCCAGCCAAGAATCACTTGCTTTGCTCGCTGCTCCTCGACTTGGAACCATTCCCGATGTGACTTTCCGCATGAAGGGGCCTTGCACATTCTCTCTGCGCGCCACTCTTTTATCATTTCGTAATGGATCAAGGTTTCTGCCCGCTGCGCGTGTGGCACATTGTCGACCTGAAACAAAAGCTCAGGCGTATATCCGCATTTTGCCCACTCTTCAAGTCGACCTTGGACGCGTTGAGACGTCCAACCAATCTTGACATGCCCCGGAGAAGATTCTCGTTTAAACATGTACAACTTGCCAGATCGGAAGTCGCGTCTCTCGAGAGGGCCACGAATCTTGAAGGAGACTGTATCATCGTCGCCAGGTTCGGTGAGGTGTGGACGAAACTCGGATAGTGGTGTTTGCGGGACAGGTTGTGTGACTAATGCGGACATGGTGTTTGTTTTCTGGCGAAGGTTATAACGGCGCCCTGTGTCTGTGGGTAATGGAGACCCGCTGTTGGGGTTGGAGTCCAGTTTAGACTCTTGTTCAAGCTCTTTCGCAACTCCAATAGTAGATCGCTCAGGCTCGGTCCTTTGGTGTTGCTGCAGCTCCTGTTGCCACCTGATAGCCAAAGGCGCCAAGAGGCCTCTATCTTCTAGGCGATTTCGGTGTTGGGCTTTTGAGCAGCAATTCGACAGGGCGTACCTTTGGAGGAGATCGAGTTCCACGGTTCCACCAGCAGCCGAGACGACTTGATCGCGGAGGACTCGGGCCTTCTCCAGATCCCTTTCCTTCAGGGACCACTTACACCTCTTGCCATACCTTGTGAAATGAATGCATTGATCGAGAGAAGACGCATTCAGCTCCTGCACAGAAATAAAGAAGGTTTCATCTAGGCCCTGCATCATCCTTTTTGGTTCAGTTTTTCAAGACAACTTCGAGGGGACATGATGCGGGACCAGTGGTTATTTATATGCGCAGCACGAAATAAGCGCCTGTGACCTCAGCCGCACTGGATCTGATACAATCAGGGATGAGGCGCAGTCTTTCAACCTGGCGGGCCCATCTTTGTCCCGCCATACAATTGGTAGGCAGGTTTTGCGGATTGCCTGTCAGCCTCGGCGCAGCTCACCGGGGATATCCTTGACTGCGCCTCGGTGCCCAACCCTTGGGTTAGGGGAGCTACACGATGGCTTCCACTGGCTGACAAGCTGTAGATATGGTGTTATCCGTTCAGCTATACCATCATCTATTCCCTGTATTGAGTTTGAGGTGCTCAAGCCGACTACAAGGCCTAGGTTAGATTTTAGATCTCAACACCGTCTATATAACCTCACCCGCTCCGCTTGACGGGCGAAGTCCATTGCAACCACCCTCTGTCCGTTAGAATTTGTGGATATGTTCTAGCCGCAACAGACAACTCTTATTGTGTTGAGCGCAACTATAGACTGCCCGTACAATGGCCACCACCCCTGGTGCTCAACCCTTACCACAATGGGCAGACATACTCCAACCCAGACGCAAAACAGAGTGGTGAGGAGTTGTAACAAGTTCCAATGAGTTGAGCCTGGCACTTCATGAGCGCATCCTTAATGAGTATGGGCTTGGCGACCTGCTTTGCTTGGAATCCTGCGATCAAGGCCGATTCCTCGTCAAGCAGATCACGGTTGTCAAGAGATTGCCGACAGCTATGGCATTCTCTCTCGCCTCTATATCCGACAATCTGCTCCGAACAGTGAATTCCGTGGGCTCGAGGCTAATGTGTATATTGTGAGTAGTTATCCTAAGTCTATCAATAAAGTGAGTGGTTCACAGCATCATGAGGCTCAGTATGAGGTTGGCCTCGTCTCGCCAACGACGACTTGTCCAATTTCTACTCATAGGAATCCATCATCTCAACCTAGAATTACAGGCTTTCTGGTGGCCACGCCTCATCATCATTGACCCTCCATCTCGTCGGATCGCGTGTCATTTCCACTCGCTCTGGATGGTAGTCTGGAGGGTGAAGCCTATCCCTACAAACCTCGTCCCATGTTTCCTCGCCGTTGTCGCCGCACTTGAACTGCTCAAACGTGAATGCGGCCCGTGTAACACCGACAAAAGTCAGTGATTCACGATCCCAGGCACTGCCCTGGTAGATGACTTGGTTTCGGAGATGAGCCCATCTGGTATCAGCTCCCTCGACAGCTCCTTCCCATCGAAAATCGATCCAGTCTTGAACTGATGGATTGCCGGGTGATAGAAGTCCACGAGTGCTTGACGGCATTAACGCCGTGCCCATAACCTTTTTGGGCTGTTTCAATGCCACGAGCCGGCTTCGTCTTGCGGGGGGCTGGAAGACATTCTGATCAAAGCTGTACTGTTTGCTGTCTGAAGAGGGGAAGACGATGGAAACGGTCTTGATGTTTTGCATGTGCTGGAAGATGAAATCATTGAACCAGTAACTGGTAGCACCCCAAAGAGCCATCTCGACCGCTAAGTGGATAGATTGACGTATAATTTCGTGATTGAAAGCGTGTATCTTGAGCACATTACTGTACTGCCAGTTCGTTATATAGAATATGTCGAGCTCCGGGCGGAAATGACGGTATGGCACCTTGCAGCCAGCTTCCTTGGAGAAGCGGAATCGAGGGACAAATTGAGAGTATCGGCTGGGCGGTGACAGGACGAATTGACGTGTCTCATGACAAATGTGCATCAATACAGGGAATGCGGTATCGACGAGATATGGCTCCTGGAGCTGTTGGCTTCCCCATAAATACGTCGGCCATCCTATGCAGACCTCGGGCACATCTTCAGGGAGCGAGAGACCCCAGATCATGAGCCTGGTCTCGGCTGGTAGAGATTGAAGAGTCATGTTGGCGATCATGAAGTAAGAGAAAGAGAGAAAGCGAGCGAGGGACGATGAAGCGGGGGTGCCTCGTATTTAAATATAGACTGGAGGGAATATTGTTGGTCGGTCATTCAGTGACTACGCTGCGCCCTGTTCGTGCGGGGTCAATCACAAGTGTTATTTGCGTTCTTTCAAATAATCATCACTTAAATTCAGGATTATCCCGGCTGCTTAATGTATAGAGCCTGCCAATCCGCATGTCTGATCAGTATTTGAGTCACCAAAGATGTTCGTCTAGCGGCAGTCAGTCAATCAGTCAGTCAATCAGTCAGTCAATCAGTCAGTCAATCAGTCAGTCAATCAGTCAGTCAATCCATGGGCATCAAACCTACCACTCCTCTTGCCAAACTCCATTGTCGATTCAGGTTCACACCCAGCAGACGTCTGTCAATCTGTCAGCTTGGAAATTCTTCCTCCATGTCAGCAGTAGGATTAGGAAACATGTAATACGCACGGAGATTGGACACGCGCAAACAAGTTGTATCCCGCATCTGCACCGTAACAATATTGTATACCGTTGCTGGAGTCTCCTGCCGATGCTTCGCCGTACAACTGGGAGTACGCATCTAGTCCTAGGTCGACCTTCATATTGAGTTAGCAAACCTTCATCTTGCATTTCTTCAGGTAACTTACTGCTGCGTTGGGAACTGCCCACTTGTCGTCAAAGACGATACCAAATGTCACCATAGGGATACTGCGGGTTAGACTGTCAGCGCGCCGGTCATGGTCAAGAAGAGGAATTTCCGACTTACATATGGGCAATCAATTGGCCTTCTACGCGGACCTCCCAGCTGACGTCGACATCACCAGAGTTGGCACCATCCTGACCTTCTTTTTCTTGGTCCGAGTTGATGGGGCTTTCAGCGCCGTCCAGGGGGAAAGTCTGAGCATAGTCCCACTTGACGACATGGAATTGGATTGTGGCGTCTCTGTGTTACAGATAAAGGCGTCAGGGAGGCATATAGTAGGGCGATGATGGGAATGACTCACGCGTGAAGACTCATTGACCCCTCGATGCTTCCTGCCACCTTGAACTCGGGTCCGATGGTTACTACACCCGGTACCTTGAAGCTGGCGCCGATGGGCGCGATGCCTGTGGGGACTTGTTAGATGGCTTCTGTTGGGGAGGCAATACGACTGACCAAAAAGCGTCCGTTCCATCTTGGGAATTCGAAGGACAGCCCAAGCGTCAAATGTGAGCGAAGCCCTGATGTCACCCTTGTTTCTGAATGTCAGGTAGGCCTCGAGATCACCAAGATGGGCGAGGTCGCCCTTGAGCGATAGCATAGTCGACGTCTCAATATTGATGTCGAGGAGCGCTGTAATCTTGGCACCAATATCATCCTCCACTATGTCAGGGAGCCAATCAAGCGGACACTCATTCTTTACGTCCAGGATGTCGACATAAAACCGCTCGTGGATGCCATGGGTAAGGACATTGGCTTCGTAAGAAATCTTGCGCTGCATGTTGATCCAGTCGGCGACTTCCTGAGAAAACCACTTCTTGTGTAAGAGATGAAGCTCGTGATCCGGTGTATTCCGCCGTTCTCGGCGCCACTCGTGGTCGGCATATCTCTTCCAGCTGCCGTCGTGGTCGCGTCTGACGATGGCGGCTACCTCGTCGTAGTCGGACCTCTTTCTGCGCCGGTCCTCTGGCTCCGCAGCTGTGTATCTCCACTGTCAGCGATGAGGTCTTCATGACCTGGAATCCCTCGCTGCGAAACCAGTCGGCCGATGGGTGCCAACTTGATCCGTCTCAGCGGTACTGCGCTCAGAAAGTCCGGCTTGAACCAGAAGGTGGCAGTACGCCCTACTGCGTACAGCATGAGTTTGTTGCGCCGGGTACCTTCAAGAGCAACTGCTCCGAGTTCTTGGACCTGTTCCGTGTTGATGAAGATTCTTTCGGCGAATGGAACTCAGACACGACTTGCGAGACTTTTGACACTGGTAAGCTCTCAGCCCCATAAGGGAGAATGCCCATTTTATTGGGCTATAGCATGCTAATCGTGGTTCGGGACTTAGGATACAACTACTGCGTTGCTGTGCGGAATTTCCGGCCTGCTGGTGAGTCCGATACCTAGGATGCTTCTACTTATCCTCAAAACAGACGGTTGACCAACTAAACCCCCAACAGGACAGATTTCAACTTGTAATTACTGGGCCATGGCCAACGACACAAGCGGTGAGTTAGGCCTTGCATAGAGCTCTAGCTCGCCTCCGTAGGCGCTAATTAATGCTGGCAGTGTCCGATCCTTGTTCTGTATATATATCAAAGTTTGGCATTACTCGAGGTCGGCTGCTTGCTTGGAACCCATCATTAGGATCAGATTGTAAGCTTTTACTTGAATAGCCGCGTTAACCTCGCTAACACCGTGCTTTAAGGCTCGGGCATGAAGAAGTACTATGATTACTGCATTGGTACGCCAACCTGGAGGCCATCGTGAAAAGGACAGTTGAGAATACCCAAGCTTTCATGAGCTGCTGAGATAGAGCCTTTTGGTCCCCTCTAGAAGGTCGACTAAAGCATAGTGGAATGTGGGACCCTAGCACAGCACAGCTAGCTAAAGTTTTACCTCCAGCCAAAACTCGGTCGTAACTAGTCTAGCACGCATTGCCATTTAGATCGCCAACCTGTTCCCATTGCTCGCTTGCCACACAAGATCGAAACCACAACACTGGTTGCGGGTTGTACCTGTCCCTTGTCCTCTGTAACCTATATACTTGTCGTTGATATGGCTCCGAGGCCTACAACCCATACTAGTCGGGGAAAATCTCAGTGGATCACTGTGTTGTGTTAGATCTATCTACTACCTTGGTCTACCATCTATTCCTCGCCACTGTTTCATTGCTTGTATTCCCTTCCTAGCCTCAAGGGCCTATGCACCTGCCTGCTTGAAACAGATTGTGAGTTTTAGCACCCACGGAGAAGGCTACCCTAGGTCCATCACAACTGGAGGGCTTCAACCCCCTGGCAATTCTTGCCGAAATTTCAGGTAACAAACACAGCAAAGCTCTGTAGCAGCATATTTTCCCGTCTAGGTTCGGCTGCATTGGGGACAAATGTAGCATCTCCATTTGAAAGAGTTGGACTGTCAACTGTAACTCTAAGTAGAAAGGAAGCTTTTATTTTACCGTGAGCTGATGGGTCCATTAAGCCAAGACGGTGGAACCAGATGGATCTTGCTGACCAAATCCTTGTGCGGTCTCTTCCAGCCGATTGAGCTTCGTGCTGCTCATCCACCGTTAGCACTGAGGTAGGATAGCAAGGAGAATAAAATTATAATGTAAGGCCATCCCAATCGCTTGGTATTAGCATTGCAAACATTTCTATAGTTTTGTAAGAAGCTGTGCCAGTATTGGCTTGCTCTCCTCAAACTGCTAAAGTTGTTGTAACCGTACATCGGTTTACCTGATTCGTGATGTTATCAATCCGGCAGTCATAAGATACAGTGGATCCCATAACGTTATGGGCACCATGAAAGAAATGGGGCAGGGATCTTCTTCTTTCCTTGTCTTTTCATTTCATCATCGCATTGACTAATACATACAGAGAAAATAGCTGGAGGCCCGCTCAAGTCTGGCTGACAAGGGCAATTGTCAGCAATACCGTTACTTCGTGCTCTCTACTCCGTATTGTGACTGACTAATTCGTCCCTTGCCCTTATGATGCTAATAACTCTGTCGAGGACTCTTGAGGCGAACAAACATCGAGTTGGAAATATAAATACGCATGTTGGGACTCGACAATGTAGCTTAGACTGGCTCATCAGTTATCTCTGGCTACCAATTCTCATCATGCATATCACAACCTCCCTGCTGGCTACCCTCGCCGCCGTATCAACTTCAGCAGCATCTTCGCCCTTTGGCTCGTGGAGTCATGGTCGCGTCGCTCTCGAGGATGTTAGCATCCATTTTCGATACGCCGGCTCCGGTCCCCCTATTCTCCTTGTCCACGGCAATCCCCAACACAGCTTGACATGGCAACATATCGGTCCCATACTGGCGCAGAACTACACCGTCATAGCCCCAGACAATAGGGGTGCAGGTGATTCCAGTATTCCACCCGATGGAAACTATACAGCGGCCGCCTCGGCTGGTGATCTTAAGGGGGTTCTCGACTTTCTCAACATCAGCTCAGCGTATGTGCTTGCACACGATAAGGGCGTAGGCTTTGCTACTGCCCTTGCTGCGTTGTATCCGTCAACAGTACAACGGCTCATCCTCGCGGAGTATCCACTGCCTGGATTTGGGTACGAGTTAAGCGCCAACCCAGCACCTTACTGGGATCTTTACCAGAATTGGCAGCTGGCATTTTTCCAGGTGACTGATCTCGCTGAATTTCTCATGCGTGGAAAAGAGCGGGAATTTCTTCTGTGGTATTTTTACCACGGGAGTTACAGCGGGCCAGAAGCATTCAGCGACGACACGGTGACGCGATACACTGATTCCATTTCAAAGCCGGGTTTTCTGAGGGCCATGCTGGGACCGTTCTCGGCGGCGACGGTGGCTGCGGATAATCACCTTTTCAACACCACGGTCGCCCAGAAGCCCTTGGAGATGCCTGTTCTCGGAATGGGCGGCGAGGCCAGCCTGGGTCTCGAGGACTCACTGCGGTCCACGTTCGAGCCTTTCACTGAAGACTTGGAGTTGGACATTATTCCCAAAGCAGGACATTGGATCGGTCAGTATCCTTCATCATCATATCTCAAGTCAAGGTAGCTCTACTGACATGCCATGTAGCTGATGAAAACCCAGTATGGGTGGCCAACCGCGCGCTTCGCTTTTTCGGACAGGATGAAACCCAGTTACCTGTGGCGGACCTTTCTTGGCTAGAGGATAAGAGGACCCTGGACGTGGGATGGTATGGGACGAGAAGAAATGCTAGATATCATGTTATGTAACAGTCACGGAGATCTCCTGCTCTACAAGCATATCTTGCTACTTGGCTGAGTGCGGTTGAGGTCATATCCCTTCCTCCGTACACTCTGTATAAATAACTAACCCAGCCGCCCGATGTGGCATCTATTTAAAACTCAACTGGGCCGAAGATATAAACAAACTTTCATTCTTCCTGTACCAGCTGAATGTATCCCACCATTAATACATCCATTCACGTCGAAACCCTGAGCCTCTGTGATTAAATCGTTGCCGCTTCTGGTGGAAGTAATCTCCTTCACGGTACATCTTGTAGAATTGCTGCGCCAGGAACATTCAACCGCCTAGAAGATAACAGCCTAGAAGATAGACTAACAAGGAGCCGCAACAATGCGAAGGCCGAGCGGTCGACTAGGCCAAGCCCTGGTAGGACGTCATTACCTCCACTTCTGGACAAATCTAGAAATCTCCGTTTCGAATAGTGCCGGCTCGTCGGTCGCAGGGTTATGGCTTGATTTCTCAAATATGACAAGCTCACTATTCGCAATCCCTCTGTTCATCTCCAAGGCTTCTTCAACCGGACAAATGGGATCGTGACGTCCCACTATGATGAGGGTAGGAACCTGGATATGACAAAGCCGGTCCCTGACGTCAAACTTGGGCGCACTGCGCGAAAATGCATAGTTCAATGTCTCCCAGTGCAGCTCAATGTCGTCGGCCGTGCCTTCGAAGGAATCGGCTTTGGCAGTTTCTCCGTTTGTCTCCGGGCTGTAAATCGGAAGTATCTCCATGAGAGCCTTCTCGCTATCTTCTTTATCCAGGAGTGTGCCTGACCATAGACGAACTTGGCGTGCCGGGTTGGGAGTGATTCGCTTCGACGCCAATATGGCGGCAAGGGCACGAAGCACGCCTCGAGAACCATATGTCCACGTGTCACGGAGGATCAATCCTGATAGCCGGTTGGGAAAGGCCAAGGCGTATCCCAAGGAAAGAAATCCTCCATACGACCCGCCTGCGAGAACAAACGTCTCAGCGCCTGCCCAGGCTCTACAGCTCAAGTATTAGCATGGCAACAAATCTGTCTCTTGAATGACAAACCTTATCTCATCTACATCAGAAATCCATCGTTCATCTGTGAGAGGACCTTTGGTGTCGCTTCCACCGCTACCCCGCTGATCGAAGAAAATGAGACGAAATTGGTCTTGGAGAAAGCTATAGGCTGCCTCTGGCTCTAGATGACTGGAAATTCCCGGGGCGCCATGTAAAGCAATTAGAGTTGGCTTGCTTTTGTCGTTGCCTACCACCCAGACACGTAGCCTAGCTCCGTCGCTGAGCGTGACGTTGGCACAGACGGAAGACATGATGATTGGAAGGTAGTAGCAATGATTAGGCTTGGTGCAGAACTGTTGAAATGCGAGGTTATGTCCATTAAATAGCCGATGTTGGTCTTGAATGCCCCCAAAACTGATTTGTAAAGATTAATTCCGTTACTTGACAAAGCATAATCGTTTCCTGCTTGACCCTGGTCTTGCTCATATTCGCTGAGCGAAGTTGATGGGTTTCCCAGATGGGTAATTTCGCTGAGCGAGAATTCGCGGTTGCCAGAATTGGCAATTGTGTACATATCCCGGTCGTTATACGATAAGAGAAACGGCATATTTAAAGGATAATATATTCCGAACATATTTCTATATCCTTTGTATGGAAAAAGTCAGTATGAGCCAAATCGACATTCAGGAGTCCCAGGATGGTCCAACCGTCACCTGGGACCAAGACCCAAACAACGCACAGAACTGGCGCCGTTGGAAGAAGGCCATTAACCTTGGGATAGTGACTGTGCTGGCTTTTCTTCCGTAAGTGTCAACCTCCTGTACTGCTCCTTTTTATAAGTCACTGACCCCCTCAAGGCCATTGGAGTCTTCCGTCATTGTTCCTGCAGTACCACTTCTTCGAGACGACTACGGTGACTTTGCTCGGCCGATATTATCTCTTGTTGTTTCCATATTCGTGCTTGGGTTTGCAATTGGCCCGATTATTCTGGCCCCCTTATCCGAGCTCTACGGGCGACGCCCAATCCTCCACCTCTCCAACGTCGCTTCTCTAGCATTCACCATCGCGAGCGCCATGGCGCCAAATATCGCGTCTTTCATTGTCTTCCGGTTCATCGCAGGGAGCTTCAGCTCTGGTCCCATGAACATAGCGGGAGGCAGTATCGCTGATCAGGTATCACTCCAGCGACGGGAACTTGTCATGTCTATTTTCTTTGCTGGCATCTTCATCGGACCCGTCGTGGGGTAAGTACAGTCGCAAGTGGTATGATCACAGACTAACTCGCTGTCAGTCCCGTGATTGGAGGATTCGTCGCGCAGGATCTTGGTTGGAGATGGATCTTTTGGCTAATGGCGATTGTGGTAAGAGACTCGATGCTATTTTCTGCTCCTGACTCACATGTAATAGAAAGTTCTGATGACAATTGTCACTTTTCTCTGTCTATCTGAGAGCCATCCGGATATAATCCAACAACGCTTGGCCAAGAACAACACAGCGATCGATGGAAGACTTCACACGCGGAAAATTCCTCTTCGAACGCTTCTTTTGCGTTCAATCTCTCGGCCGTTGAGGATGTTGGTCCAGAGTCCTATTGTGACAGGCCTCTCGTTATATCTGGCCCTTATTTATGGATATCTATATCTTCTCTTTACAACATTTTCAACTGTTTTCCCGAATGAGTATGGCTTCGGCACTGATACACTCGGGCTGTCTTTCTTGGGCATAGGTGTGGGCTGCATGGTGGCACTTGCTATCTTGTCCTGGCTTAGCGATTCGCTCCAAGCCAGGCTCACGACCAAGAACAAGGAGTCGAAACCAGAGTGAGTGTTAGCTTTGAGTGAATTATTACTTTGTTGCTAATGCTGCTAGATACCGCTTGGTGCCAATTGTGTTAGGTGTCCCGTTGATACCAATATCGCTGCTCGGGTACGGATGGACCGTAGAGTACCATGTTCATTGGGCTGTCCCCATATTCTTCACGGGACTGGCAGGAGCTGGATTAATCTTCTCTTTTGTAGGGGTGGCACACTCCCATCTTGAATGGATTCTGACATTGGCAGCTTCCGACCCAGGTCTACGTGGTGGACGCCTTCACCAAACACGCCGCCAGTGCCATGGCCGCAACGAGCATCATCCGGAGTATTTTTGGTGCCTGTATTCCTCTGGCTGGTTTGCCGCTTTACTCGACCCTCGGATATGGCTGGGTGGGCTCTACCTAAATCATGCCTACGCAATGGCTAATATGTTGTAGGGAAATTCACTTTTAGGGTTTATCGCCATTGCCATGTCCATCGCTCCGCTGGTACTGTGGCGATACGGTGAGATATTGAGATCGAAGTATGTAATTGAATTCGACTAGCCTACCTGGGGATGGGTTTGTATCTATGATGCGGTGATAGATGATGGTAGTCGAAGAACGGGCTGGGTAGTGGGATATTGATTGATTGATAAACTGTACATCTTCATTGTGGGTAGTAACCCCAATCATCCTTTTGTAAACGCGATTTTACCATGAATAGATGTTTGTTCAAGGTTGCTCCCACGTCGATCAACCACTTGATATTCACTAAAGCCGCCTCAGATAGCTTCTTGTTGCCATTTTGATGATCTTCGTCGTCTTTCTTGCTCTTATGATAGAAGCTGTCGATGTTGGATTGAACGTCTCGGGTTGCCTGCAGCAACATAATCCGCTTGAGCCATCGCTCGTCGCTCTCGGGCGGTTGAAATGCTCCAAATGTAACACGCGCCGTGTTGTTGCTAAGAAAGGTTTCCGGGCTCAAGGAAATTTCGCAAAGCACTCTCACCTGACGTTGATAGATGATTGCGAGTGTTATCATGCGATGGCAGCCGGCGCCGCAGTCAGAACACGTCATGTATCGACTTGCATGACCGGTAGCACTATTCAGAAGCTGGAGAATCCCATCCAGACTCACTTTGCCAGGTTCGTCTGAAACAACAGCCAACTGATTGCTGCTGTCGTAGACTAACATGTAGCATGACGTGGGACATTTTCCATTCATGTTTTCTTGCGACTTCAGTCCAAAAGCCACACTGCTGGTTGGAGGGGGTTCCAGAAAGCCTATCCATGGCTGAAATTCAGACGCAAGAGCGGGATTGCTGATATCAGTCGGCAGTGCATTAAATAACACATTTCCATTCTGGATACTGATGATTAGCTTGCCAACTAATCCCTAGATTTGAAGGAACCTACCTGGGTGGAAGGGCCGCCCATGGGTTGCCAGACATCAGAGTTCAACCAATCACTAGCCATGATGGGATCATTCGGGGCTAAGTCTTGCCATTGATAAAGTTCTGATGGCGGTGGCCTTGGCGATGGAATTCCATGAGATATGCTGCTGCTCGCCTTATGCTTACCACGTCGTCGAGAGACACTGTAAACACATGCCGATGGAGCTGCAGATGACGTGCATCTATGGCATGGAGACCCGCCAGAACACTTGACGCGAGAACTGCGGCAGCTATTACAGGCAGTGTTGTATTTTGTAGCAGGGGCATCCGAAGCCTGACTCGAGCTTGAGACAGAGCCATCAGTAGTGCGAGCAGGCCTAGTGTTGTTGGCGCTCCAGCACGTGGTGTAAGCCTTGGGGATCTTCTGCGAACGAACCATTATACCTGCGTGAGTTGCAGAAGAGGAGTTGTCAAAGAGGGTGGGCAGGCTTATATTACTCTGATGCATTTATAAGCAAAGGCAAAGGGCATTTTATTGGTAGTCGGCCAGGCAGTCGGCTACCCTGTATGCAAGGCAGCCAACGATGGCCTTAATGTTTCTCTACTGTTTATGGCTGCATTAGCTGCCGGGGCACTAGGAACCACCCATATTGTTTGCTCTCTATTCCTTCTACCTCACTATACACTCTTTTCATCATTATGCCCGTGTACACTTCCATGGTAGGCATATGCAGGTTTAGTCTGCGTCACAGGCAAGGAGAAGTCGACGGAGACATACCAACCGTTTATGAGTAGGCTTTTATGCGAGACATAATTCGTGCCGCTAGCTCTTCTTCTACAAGCCAGTAGGACCTTCACCATGGATAACACGTGCGGTCGTTGCGCCCTACCCTTATCCAGAACAGCCAGAACAGCGAACGTGCATGTGCCAATCTGCAAGAGGAAAAACTTGATGAGTCAAAGCTTGACTGGAGGGAACGAATCTTTTTTCTTCTAGCGGATTCCGCTTGCACATGCGTGAATTTGGATAGGCTCTCCGCTCCCGCTGTCCGGGCTGCTCCATCTATGTCTAGAGGGGTGAAGACTGCTGTACCTTACAAGGGAAGACGATTTCGGCGTGGCTGAATGTTAGGGATGGAATAAATCAATCCGTTCCTATATTATAGAGAGGCGTGAAATTGAAGGAAGTCTTGCGTTACTTAGCATCGATGACTTAATGGAGTTGAGTTGTCAAGGCTAACATCAGCCTCTCCTTCAGCCCACATTAACACCAAAACCTGCATCTCTTAATCCACGACAAATTCAGGCAAGGAATTGGAATATTTGGAGTAGATTAAATAATTGAGTCAATGAAAGAGAACTTTGAGCACTTATTTGCTCCATACAAGTACGAGAGATAAACGCCAAACTAACTATGAGAAAAATCCCATGTTGTACATACCCATTTCCATTCCCTCCTTGCTGATAAATGACTCGATAGATTCTAGTGACAGATCCAGGGGAAGTAAATATTCAAATTCTTGCTCAAAACTGTCATTGTTGATGAGGTCTCTTTCTCTGCTGTCTGCTTCGGCCGCGGGGCAACCCAAGATGGCTCGTGGTCCCGAGTTTCGTGCTTGCTTCAGCAGCTCCATATCATTATCCGAAAGGTGCAGCTTTGAAACTAGACACAGAATCAATCTATTCGTTATGCCACTAACCTTTGTCTGTCCTTTGAGATAGTCAAGCATATGCATCGTGTGGCCAACGGCAGCAATGACTTCTGACCGGCGCGGAAGCATTTGGTCCCGGTCGTGCAATAGTGCTGAACATAGCATCGAAGCCACGTGAAATGAGTAGAACAACAAGATAAAATTCTCGACGTTGCCGGACCTGAAATGCTCGAAGTAGGAGCCTGTAGTGTTGCTGAATGCAAGAGCAGCGTCGATGGCACGCCGGAGCAGCTTTGGCGCCTCGTGTATCATTCCGGCTCGACAAACTTCTCCTCCTGTTGTATTAATGGGGAAAAGGCACATCCGCAGCCGTCCCAATATTGTTATGTAGCCCAGCGCATGCAGGCGCAGCTTCTGGTAGGCCAACTGGTGACGGACTTGGTTGCTCAGGATGGAAGGCCCCCGAGGAATGCGGGGAAGGGTGGACATCCATTGATCAATGCAAGCAATGACCTGTGCTTTATCTGATGGATCATCTACTTGGCGTAGTCTGGAAGCAAGATCATACTCTGCCATGGTGATAGCCGTGGCGGGCAACGCGTCAGCTGCTTCAGTCGGCTCGTGTAGGCAGAGCGTAGGAGCAGGAACTGTTGAAGGTTCATTGACGAGAGGCGGTCGATCTAACAATGCTCTTGAGCAGCTATTTTATATTCTGTCAGAGATGGCACGGGGGTTGGGCAGACGGATGGGTTTCTTGACTATTCAACTTACTTATCCCACGCAACAAGGCAGTACCATAGGTTGCGACGAAGTTCTCGTTCCATGAAGGTTATTGACTCTCCCGGGCTATCGAGATGCATGCCTAGTGATGTCCTGATGTTAGATGCTAACCTCAATCTTCTAGAAGGATCCCACTGAGATGTGTTGGCATACCAATCTGCTGCGCCTCTCTGATCGCACTGTCTAGGACATGCCACGCCTTTGCTATCTCGCCCTCTCTTTTCAGCCACCAGCACCCTATGAACAGCTGCTGCACTTTGATAAGTCCGGCCCCCCTGGTGGGATAAAAGCACTCAATGTATTCGCTGCTTCGTGACAGCGAAGGCTAATGTCATTGAGCCGTTCTGCCATGTCAGTCTCTAGCTTGAGTTGCACTTCTTGGCTAGGCAGTTGCACAGCCACCGCACACATCTGGAGAATCAGAGCCGCAAACGCTATGTGAGGGGAGCTGGAGTGTGGATTTTCCTTATTTGCCTGACGATGGGACCACCAATCGAGATATGACTGGAGGAATGTCTCTTGGCATAGGGTACCATAATGATGGTTAATGTTGTCAAGGAAGAACTTGACCAACATGTCCGCATAAGGCTTTGGGGGGACTGCGCGGAAAGCCTCTTGAACTCGGCCAGGGAGCTTGTACGACATGGCTTGGCATGGCTACTCGGGACCTGTGTGAGCGATTACACCTGTACGGAAGACTCGGAACGACTATACGTGTAAAGATAGTGCACAGAATAAATCGTCTCTCCCGTATCCAAGGGAATTGAGTTCTGCCGACGCCATGCCGTCTACATCGCCGCCATCGTCGGTGATGGAAGCAGTGGCGGCATCTGATGCTGGCAGCTTATGGCTTGACCTGTAGTGTGATTGATTCAGTCAAACAGGAAAATAATACAATAGTCGTCAATGAGTGTACCTCGCGTCGGTCTGTGTCTTGGTCGTGCTCTGAAAGTCGCAAGAGTGCACCATCCTCCGCGCTCGGCAGTGGTTGCACGGCCACTCCTGGTTACATCGCTGCTTTCGCCGCTTGCACTCAGTACACGAGATCATGGGTCACCCGCAGCGGCGCCTTGTCGACTGGGTGGTTGCAGTCTCCATTGGGTGGTGAATGCAAGTCTTGTGTTTGCCGAGTCGTGGGGTTTAATCCGAAACAAATCCCGAAATGGAACGGGGAAATGCCACCCCGCTTGAACAGCCGGAGATTGGTGGCAAAGTCCGTCTGCATTATTCTGCATCCACCACGCGATGGCATCCTAGCTCGGGCTGCCAGGCAAGGCGGTTGTCCGAAATATATCGGGAAAATGCAATGGTTGAAAGGGCCCAGCTGCGATATTTATCGATATTTATATCTGGGCTACGCATGTTCAGACGCTCACAGTCACACCACAGCACAAGTCATTGACGCTATTACTTCGTACAACTCATCATGTCTACAGGGAACCTCGTTTGGTTTATCACGGGTGCGAATTCAGGTCTTGGATTAGCCATGGCAACCTACGCCCTGAGCCAAGGCCACACCGTTATCCTCACAGCTTGTAACCTAGATAAGTTCCCCAACTATCTCAAGGATGAGCCCAATGCAGACCTCATAAAGGTTGAGATAGCCGGGCCAGCAGCCTCCATCATGGCCGCGGTCAACGATGCAGTCTCTCGACACGGCCGGGTCGACGTGCTCCTCAACAACGCATGATTCGGTGTCGGGGGCGCCGTGGAGGTCAATGAATCCGCCGCCCGGCAGCAGTTTGATGTCAATTTCTTCGGTTTATACAACTTTACCAAGCTGTCATTCCCCACATGCGCAGCAGGAACTCGGGTGTCATTCTCCAGATGTCCAGCCTGAGAGGCCTCGACGCCGGGCAGGGCGCGCCGCTGTATGCGGCAAGCAAATTTGCGGTCGAGGGCTTGGCCGAGGGCCTGTATAACGAATTGAAGGACTTCAGAATTCAAGTGCACCTCATCGAACCGGGCGCCTTTCGCACCAACTTTCTCGCCGACACGAGCCAGGGTAAGTCGATGCGCCGTGCTGTCGAGGGATACATCGACATCAATTCGCTGCTAGCCCCGTATCACGGGAAGCAAACTGGCGATCCACAGAGAGGTGCGGAACGCATCTTTGAGGTTGTGACGGGCACTGGAATGGGACACGGCTTGGAGTGAATTGCGCATTGTCCTTGGAAAGGATTGTCACGATATGCTTCGAGCGAAGATGCGGGGCATTGCTCTGAGTACGGATTTTTAACTGCCCCTAATCTAATCGTATTGGAAATTTACCAGAAGATTTGAGCTCAGGTGACGGTGACTTTGGTGGCTCTCCCTTCCGAGAACCCTTGTGCCTGTTACATCAACCCCTGAACCGCCAAGTACGCCTCCGAGGCAGCGAATTCCCTTTCAATCTCCGCCCCTATACTGTTGATTCGTAGCTTCAACCTTGGGTTAAAGTTTCGGGGTGCATTCACTACACCAGCACTATAGCCCGTGTCCCAGCTCAGATCAATCTTTCCCTCGACCACGCAGTCAAAGGCCCAGATAACTCTCGTCGTCATCATGAGGACCATGGTCCAGGCTAAATCTTCACCAGCACAAGCGCGCCGCCCAACGCCAAATGAATAGATTGGCTTGCGCCTTTCTCCCATGTCTGATGGGGCCCGACGGACGCCATATGGATTATGCATGTACCTCTCTGGATTGAACTGCTGAGGTTGATCAAAGTCCTCGGTACGGAGATGCATTGAGTACGTGCTGCCCAGGACGGTTGTGCCTCGAGGAATATAGTAGCCTTCAAAGACGTCGTCCTCGGTGACGAGATGCGGCAGGGAGAACTGGACTGCTCCGCGCCAACGAAAAACCTAAGTTGAGATGTCGGTTAGCCGGGGAGCAGTTTATACTGCACCGACTCTTTGTGCTTACTGGATAGACTCACCTCTAAGACACAGGCCTTCATGTACGGTAACTGCTCCATGTCACCAAATCCAGGGAACCTGTTGCCACACCTCTCGTCAATCTCGGCCTGCGCGCGCCGCATAACCTCAGGATGGGCAGTTAAACAGAGCAAGACGCTACTCAAGGCTGATAGAGTTGTGTCGACTGCGCCTTCCAAAAGCCCTCCTGCGAATAAGGTCAGTTCGTCATCCGACATGCTGAGTTTGTCGCCCATTTCGCGTTTCCGTAGTAGATGGGGAACCAGGGGCTCATGCTGATAAGATTCAGTTCTGAAGAGCACCTTGGCTCCCTCGAGATTTGTGTCATACACGTTATACAACTTCTCGCGCAAGACTGAGGTGCGGTGTTTCCACTTGGCCAAGAATGACGGCACATATCTTAAGATGGGGAATATCTCGATAGGTGGCGCGTTGTTAGGCTCCAGAATCTCCAAACTGTATTTTATTAGTCCCTTCAGCAAGTATAATGACGGAAGATGCGGGACATACAAGTCGTGTTGCACACGAAAGTACTCGTCTGAGAAACCCGGCTGACACTTGTCCAGAGTCTGTCCATATACTACACATGTCAGTCATTTGAACCATTAGAATCAGTCTCTTCCAAGAATGATATACCTGAGACGAGAGCAAATCCCAGTGCCCACCTTCGCGAGCTGCCTGTCCAGCAACTGGGATCTTGAAGCAACTCATGAAGGAAACGAGCCGCTAGTGCTGATTGCACCGGCCCGGCCCGATTGATTCCTTCCGGGCTAAGTATATGTCGCGCTGCCGTCCTCCACTTCTTGAATCGTGAATCATAATTGAGAGTGAACCATGATGGATGTTGTGGCTTAAGCACGAAATCACTGAGGAAGGGATTCTGCGGCCGCCCAGAGTACTTGGTGGCACGCCTAGCGAAGAGCTCCTGAGCGTGCATTGGGTTGTTCAGTAGCACAACGTTCTTGGGTCCGAGCTTAATGCCGACAATATCACCATACGTCTGGAACCACTCATGAAACTGGAGGAAGGGATGCTTTGGTGGGACCTGGTGCAGATTTCCTAGCCCAAGGATGCTTGGAGGTCCTGGCGGGAAGTTGTGTGGCCTTCGCGTAGAGAGCAGGAAGCGGATTGCTGATCCCGAAAAGTATAGGAGAATAGCGACCAAAGAGGGCCAGAGCCAGACATTCACATGGACCTCCATGGCGGTATCCGGCATGTTGCTCTGCTTAATCTAAGCCAGACTTCGCCGTTTACCCAGTGGCATGGCTTCATATATGCGCTCCTTGATCGGTTTTCGCACCCTTCCTCCGTCAGCTCTGCAGGCCCCGTAGCAGGGTAAATGCGTCAGTGGCTTCCCATTGTAACGTCTCACTGCGTGACTACGACAATCTGCATGTGCCAAAACAGGAGTTTTTCCCCAATTGTCAAGCAAGGTAAACGTCATTAAAAGTGGCACTTCAAATAGTCCTAGCCCTTGCCTGTGGAACTGCTTCAAGTCCATCGTAAAAGCCCCCCCTGGTGTTTTACCTTCAAGACTCTTCAAGAAAACTGCTCAAGCCAGCTACAGCGCCATCTAGGATGTGTTCCTGCGGCTCTTAACACAGCGAACGCCGCGAAACAAGTCCTCAACCAACGCCACAGGCCCAGATTGGCTGGGTGGATATTGCCTTATACACACCTGTGAGATTCTCGCTCGAAGTGGCAATACAAGGGAAGTTCAGCCCCAGACTAAATATCGCTCTCCAACCATTCAGACTACTCCCTTGGTGGGGAACTTCTCTCGCAGCGCCTCGCTATATCGCATCAAAATGAATGCCACCGGGACAAGTAGCAAGGCAATAAAGGCAAGTAAACTGTTGCCCCAGCCCAGCCCCAGGTTGTTAAACATTGGCAGGCCAGCCAGTGGTAGAAGAGCTCCAGCAATTGAGCGAATGACAGTATTAGCGGCCAAGGCAGAGGCAGCATAGATTGTAAATGTGTCAATGAGGTAAAGGGTAATGGCCATGTAGACAACGATGATGCCGACTCCAGATATAGCGGTGCCGATAATGGGCGCAATCCAATGAAGACGGTAATGTGCTGCCCAACCGTAGATAAAGAGGCCTACGGGCACGAGCAGGGCACCGGCGGGGAGGTAGGGCAAGCGATACTCTGGCTTCATGGCGTTGCTTCCCGAATGACCCGAACCGGAACATGGCTCTGCTCCAGCGGAGACTCGGGCGGCTGCGGCCCGCTTCTTCATATACTTGTCTGAAGTCAAGCTGAATGCGACTAGGCCGATGATGCTGCCGATGCCCTGGCCGAGGTAGGATAGGCCGACGATACTGGTGGAAAAGCCATACTGGCCGGTGAAGACGGAAGGGAACGTGGTGTAGAAGAGGTACAAAAAGCCGTAATTAATGGCCAGGTAGAAGGCGGTGATGATAATGATGGGCGAGTGTCGCAGCATGGCAGCCGGCCGCACAATACCACGCTTGAAGAAGTCGGCGGGCGATAGACCCATATCGAGCTTGGAACGAAACAAAGGGTTACCCGTCTGAGAGCGTCGCTCAACGGCCATGCGATGTAGAATAACGGGAGCATAGCTCTCGCGCAGCAGGGCCAGCATGGCGAGACCAGTAACGCCCACAACCATGGCCAGAACCCAGAAGACCCATCGCCACCCCATGGCATCGGTCAAGAATCCGCCAGCGATGGGACCGATGACGGGGCCAATAAGTGGCCCCATACTGAAGCCCGACATGACAGAGCCCCGGTGCTCCTGGACGACCATGTCGGCGATGGAGCCGCCTCCAATTGTAATGGGCGCCGAGCCGCAAACACCACAGAGGAAGCGCAGCACAACAAGGCCTCCAAGATTCGGGGCCAAGGCGCAGCCAACAGTGAAGGCAACGAAGCCGACGTTGGCAGCATGGTAAACGGGCACGCGGCCGTACATCTCGGACAGAGGCGCCAAGGCCATAGGTCCAGCAGCAAAACCCATCACGTAAACGGAAACGACCAAGGAGCTCACAACGGCGCGCGAGCCAGTGGTCCCGAATTCATCAAGAGCTTGGGAAACACCAGGTGCGAACATGGACGACGCAAGGGGCGATAGAAATGTCATTACACTGATGAGGCCGCAATTGGTCCATTTACGCCACGCCGGCCAGTTGTACGGGTTCCGTGGATCGTCGCCGCTGTCCCACCAGACGATAAGGGCGTTGTCATCGTCAAGCTTATTTGTCGTGTCCTCGATGTCCCGGATCGCTTCGTTCTTTTGTTCTGGCATCGTGTGAAATGCTGTTGGGGCGTTATTGTCCACACCCATCGTAGCAGTAGGAGCGATATCAGCAGCTGGCGGCATTTTCAGTTCACCAGTCATGGATGCGGCAGTGTTTCTTTGCCGCCCAAGAGAGACAGGGAGATTTAGTATTCAACGTGCTTACGGCGGGGTAGACCCCATCTTCAGTAAGAACAACCTGCTGTTGGTCCTCTGAATCCTAGATACGGCGATTTTGCGCCCTTTCCAAAGTTCCACTCCGCGCCCAACGGCATAACGATGTTGCTCAAATACTGGCTTCAACGCTACTGCTCATTAACTCGACTTAATGTCACCGTCAACTCGGAGTAACGTCACTGCTCTGTCGGTCTAATGAGTCTGAATACGTGTGATAGACGACTGTAAGCGCCGAATTTAATCGATAGAAACGGGCGAGCCACATGAGACAGCATACATTTGGGCTGTGAGGCCATTTAGAGGCAAATGGGACGAAGCTGGTCACTACCACACCCATCTTACACGCTCACTCCTTTGAGGCTATCTGTGCAACCTGCTCAAAGCTCAAATACATGCCCATATTGCTACCTGGCCTTGATAACAAAGCTCTCACGCTCTAGCACTCCTCAGCAAAGTCCTGAGCCACTCCAGCTCGGGGCTCGAACACTAGGTTGGGTCCTTCGTGAGTTGCAGCAATGTGCTCATAGAGCTGGAACTCAGCGTCTCTTGCTCGCCCGATACCAAGCCGCGGAGATCCTCTCCCTGCTTCACCCAGTGACCCAGGGGCGAATTCAAAGTCAAAATACCACATTACCTTGGCTAAAACCAGACTCGCTTCCTGATAGGCCATGGCCTTGCCTGGACAACTGCGAGAACCAAGAGAGAACGGGGCCCAAGCTTCCTGCATTTCCTTGATATCATTGCCTGGTGACCCCAGCCAACGCTCAGGCTTGAAGGCATAAGGCTCAGGGAAATATTCTTCGTTGTGATGAATGGTATAATAGTTGACCCCAACCTCGATACCCGGAGGTATTACGTGACCATCAATCACCAGTGGTGCAGTCGATGCATCGTCAACGGCCAACTCACGCCACAGTGTGCCCGAAATTGGGGGTGAGATTCGCAGTGACTCATCAATACATGCTCGGAGATAGCGACAACTGGTCAGCGTCGATCCTGCCACAATTGCGTCTCCTGAAGGAAAGGTGGAGCGGATTTCCTCCGCCAGCTTGCCATAGACACCAGAGTAGTATGCAAGATAAAAGAAAGTAGCGCTTAGTAGCGTTGCTGTTGTCTCCCCACCGGCGGGGAAGAAGAAAGCTGCCTCGGCCCAAATCTCGCTGTTGATAGAATGTTCGCCATTTGGGTTCATCTTGTCAGCAACCAGAGAATAGAGATCGTGTCGCACATCCTTGGCTTCAGAAACACGTTTCTCAAGCATCTTCTCCACTGCAGAAAAGTAGCGCTGTACGTCGGCAGTGGCTAGTCTTTCTAGCATGCTGTAGATGCCCGTGGCTTTGATGAAAGGAAACTGCAGATACATGTTGCTTCGGAAGGTTCCAAACACGTGTGCTTGGATTAAAAATCGATACTTGTCCTCTGTCTGGGTCTTGAGAGGATACCCAATTGCAAGAAGACCGATTAAATCCATTCCTAGGCGCTTCATCCTGTCTGTCATGTTGATGGGCTGCCCCGACGAAGACGCCAATATCTGGAGCAGAACGTTGATTTCCCTCGTCATGGTAGGGTGAAAGATCCTCATGGACCTTTCCGAGATGGCCTGCCCGATAAGCTGTCGCTTGTAGCGATGAACAGACTTATCCACCACATCGAAAATGCTCGAATAGTCGCCGGAGGGTATGTGCTGATAAACATGCGATTTGGACAGCCTCTCGTTTAGGTAGATGTCTATGAGGGGGTTAGTATGAGAGTAGAGCATCGAAGCTGGAGTCGTTACCTTTGAGAGCTTGCTTCGAATTAAAAATTAGCCTGTTAGGGCCGTATCTCATGACAGGACCTACACTGTCAGAACCAGGCGGCCTGTGCAGCGGCTGACACATACCATACTTGAGATGGTCCTCTCGAGTGCGAATGTGCAGCGACATGGACCCAGCATAAAACCCCGCGTAGATGTCTGAAACCTTTGCCAAAAATGGCCCAGGATATTTGCTCAGCGGGTGCAGCATCAAGCGGTGAACCAACGTCAATGCCAACTGAGTATCTCTTAGCTGTGCCGAGAAGTAACATTGGGGCAGACTTACAAAGCTTAGTACGCCTGCAGCGCCATACCAGGAACCTGAGGAGAGGAGAGAAAAAAGTCCCATGATGGGTCTATGATACAGTCGGTTGCGATTGAAGAGTCAGCGAGCTCTCAAGCTGTGGATATTAACCACGTAGTAATGAGGGCGAGGAAACCTGGACATACCTGAGTGGGTGTGGTTGAGGTTTAAACACGGCGGCGAGAACAAAATACTGCACTGAACACATTCCCATCGTACCACAACGACCCCGCTTGAGAAGGCAGGGAAGAGATCAGACATGGTAGGTCCGAGGAGGAAGGCGTGTTGGCTCAGGGTTTAGTATATGCAGTAAGCCACAGGCCGAGATTCTCCACCTCACTGTAACCAAGTTGGTGACCAAAGCCAAGAGCTGCAGTTGGTTGACATACAACTCAAAGCAACAAAGCCGATGAGGTAGGCGGCCCAATGGCAGTTAAGGAGCGGTTGTGTACGCGCAAGTCTCTCACCGAATCCACTGGAGTTGGTCAGAGGGGAAATGTGATCAATAAGCATCGACTGGGGTAGTCGGATGAATGAGAGAGGCGTGAGATTAGTATCCGACCTTCTCGGCGAGATGTATGAGTTGATAGCAGAATGTATACACTCAGTGTTTGAGAGGCTTAATAGTTCTTGCCACGACTATCCCTGCTTAGTCTTTCTTCTCTAGATAAGGTGCACATGCCATGTATATCTCCATGAACCCTGGGTAGCTGTGAAATCTCTGGAAGACATCCTCACTAATCATCCTGGCAGACTGAAGGGATCCAGCAATAAAAAAGTCAGTATAACTGGGTTGAGCACCCAGCACAAATGGTCCGTCGGCTTGATGCGTCAGCATCAGCTCACCAGCTGCGCGGATCTTATCGCTCATGACCTCCCAGATCTCCTTTTCCTTTGCTGGCTCACACAAGTCCTCAAGTCGCTGACCTAAGCGGGCCTCCTGCGTGCGGCGAAAATACTCCTGCGATCGAGGCGACAGGATATGTATCTCACGTGGCACGATTGATCTGCCGAATGTCGGGGCAACTGCGCGGCGAGCCTTGGTCTCGATTTCGCGGCCCAATTCGGAGGTCAGTGGGAGCGGGGGGGTCGGGTAAGTCGCCTCAAGGAATTCTGCAATAGCCGGCGAGTCCATGATGCATATGTCGGTCGGGATATGACGGATAACGGGCACGGTGTATTTTGCATTCGAACCGGAATTCGCGTCGTGGCAGGCCAGGCCGCTAAGTAATGTCAGTTCCCAGCAACAACATGAAGAGCGAAGAAGAAAGCCACACAGGTCACTTACAGCTCCTTCATTGTGGGCTCAATGTCTGGAAATTCGACAAACACAGTCCGGTACGGAATGCACTTGTAATTGAGTATAAGGCGGATCCGCCAAACAACCGGGGAGAAGCACGCATTCTTGATGCAAGCAAGGTCGTATAAAATGATCTCGGGCGAGGTATGCTCAGTCATGTTCAGCTTCGTATACTAGATACGATGATGTATGGGAAACATAGACGTTTGTGGGTGGGGAGGTTTTATGCCTGGACCAGGCCCGCCCAGAAGCCGCCATAGCCGTCTTTGGACTGCTGACCATAAGCCGCACTGTTGCCTAGCGCCACTATGCCTTACACATTAATACAGCGGCTACAATGAACTTATCCTATTGGCAGCCGTTCTGGGTCATTGCGTATGCAAGTCGGCAACGGCAACAAAGGTTCCATAGACCACCCCCTCGTCCACTCCGCTCTGCATTAAAGCAAACTAAAGGCTGCAAACAATAGAACCAGTTACTTATCCTCCCAAGGCTTGACAGTAACACCCTCTTGATACTCTCCTCCCACCGGCCTCCACATGAGCCACCAGCTTGTATCGCCGACCTTGGCCTGAGTCTCCTTCCACGCCTCATCTGGGTTGTCAGTTTGCGGAGAAATCACATTCTTCTGGACCACATGAAAGTTGTGCTTTTCGTAAAGAGGCTTCCCCTCAGACGTCGAGTCCAGAAACATCTCCACGGCCATATCGTCTGCCTTGTCAATACCCCATTTAAGCAGCCTCGACCCAATTCCTTGGCACCGGTACTCGGGATCGACAAAAAGGATAAAGAGGTCTGCATAATTTGACGCCCCGAGTTAGCCTTACTTCCCTCATCGATGACATCCTGGTGCGAGCAACAACAGAACTTACAGACTTGTGGCCTTCGGCCTGCCCACAATCTAGGCTTGTCGTAGATCTCGAGGAACTGCTCGGCGAAGCGGCGCGAACCGTCATTGGGGAACCAGGTAACCTCCATGTCGTGCTGGTCATCTGCGAAAGGGTCCTGCTGGTAAACATACCAGAGCGCGGCGCCGACCACGCGGCCAGTATCGGAGTCGACAGCCTTCTGCCAGAAGCTCCGAGGCTCTTGGGTGAGCCAGGATTGGAGGCGGACGGCACCCTCAGCTATGGCGTCCTCGCGGGCCTGGTGGCCCCCGTCCCCATGGATGGGGAAGAAGGCGTGGAAAAAGGGTTGGTGAGGCGTCTCATGCGATTCGAACATGGACCGTGAGATGGCAGGGAGGTCAACTGAGGGGTCAGCATTTTGGATGACCACAGGCATGGTGACAGCGAGTTGAGCTGGCCGTAGAGTCTAGTCGTGGTAGGGAGGGACAATGAGCGCTGATTTGAGGGAATATTTATGCAACAGAGATATGAGCAAGAGGAAGGGTTACGGGGAATATAGGGCCCTTGTTGAGCACCAGGATCTTGAATGTTGGTAAGCAAATAGAGCGGCAAAGTCATGCCACATTTGTTCGAAGCAGAGACCAACATCTACTCATATTCATGGCTGTAACACCCACCTACCGCCGCAATCCTGATGACGATCCAGGCTAATCTAACATTCTGCTTCATTAATTACACCAGGTGCAGTGATTCGGTGCTCCATTTCACACTAAGCTAGCTATGTTGAGCCTGTTCCTATGGAAATATAAGAACGATTTTAGCTGGTCCTCTGTGTAGTTGTTCCAGCAGCAATGCCCCTATAGCGACATCATTCCCAAGGTCTATTATGGGTGGTACATAGACAATGGTGCCGACATGTTGGTTCGGCGTTCTTTCTGTGTCGCAACAAGATGACAAGCAGGCTATATGGTATGGACGCGAATTATAGCGCAGTATTTCGTAGTAACTGATGTTCTTGTGGAGAAATTGTTGGTGATTCTGTCTGTGGCTGTCGCTTATTTGGTTCTGTTTTGGGGGCCGCCAGATTGCGGACCTGAGCCTCGGCCGACGCCTTACGACCGACGCTATAGAGCAACAGCCACGGGCTTACCACAACTGGGAAGGGGCCGGAAATACCTCGATAACCTTCCGTAGCCACCTGGCCATCCCCTATTCTGCCCTTGTACTGCCTTGGTCATTTGTGCCATCTGTGTTGCTGATATACCAAGTCACGGCTGTCCATCCACCTCTACTCTTCCCGGACCTTTCAGGATGGCCACCAAGGACATTGCGTTCGTGGAGGAGCTCCGAGACTCTGACACTCAGGCTCACAGCTCCAAAGTGTCGGCTGGTGATGATGCGGGGCTTCAGCGGTTGGGAAAGAAGCCTGTGCTGAAGCGCACTTTTGGGTTCTTGGCTATCCTTGGCTTTAGTTGTACAATCCTCATCACCTGGGAGGCCTCTCTAATGTCAGTCATGCGTTTCCTCGTCACCTCTTTCAATTAATAGTAAGGGGGGAATTGTTGCTGACCTCCACCTGTCGACTTCTTGAATTCAGCCTCTTCCTATCCGGCCTGCAGAATGGTGGCCCATCTGGCATTCTATATGGATTCATCGTCGTCTGGATAGGGACCATCTCGGTCTTTGCGACACTCTCCGAGCTGGTCTCAATGGCTCCGACCTCTGGCGGACAGTACCATTGGGTCTCCATCATGTCCCCGCCTCAATATCGCCGCTTCTTGGGCTTTGTCACCGGCTGGCTAACACTGACGGGCTGGCAGGCTGCTACCGCCTCCGGGGCCTACCTGACGGGTACTGCCATCCAGGGCCTTATTATTCTGACGCACCCAAACTACCTAGCCTCTATGCAGAACTGGCACGGCACGCTTTTGTTTTGGGCTGTGCTGCTACTGGGCTATGCCATCAACACGGCGCTTTCCTCGCTCCTGGCCAAATTTGAGCGACTGGTGCTGGTGTTCCACATTCTTGGATTCTTTGCCGTCATCTTCCCGCTCGTCTTCTTAAGCGATCACAACAACCCGGAGGCTGTTTGGGATACCTTTCTCAATCTTGGTGGATGGCAGACTCGGGGCTTGTCCTTCTGTATCGGCATGCTGGGTAACGTCTTTGCATTCGTCGGCGGCGATGGTGCCATTCACATGGTAGAAGAGGTTCACAACCCGTCCGTCACAGTCCCTTGGTCGATCATGGCAGGAGTCATCATCAATGGCATTATGGGATTCGCTATGCTCGTTGCCACTCTCTACTGTATGGGGGATATTGACGCGAGGCTTGAGGAAAATCCCATATACCCCTTTATGGCCATCTTCCACAATGCTGTTGGCTCCACGGCCGGCGCTGCCATCATGGCGGCTTTTGTCGTCATCTTGGCATTCAGCGCCACGACAGGCTTCGTTTCTTCTACTTCGAGAATGTATTGGGCTTTCGCCCGCGATCGTGGACTCCCTGGATGGCAAATCCTGAAGAGAGTTAGCCGACGAACCAGTATTCCCGTGAACAGTGTTATTGTGACAGTCGTTGTTGCAATTATCCTTTCCCTGGTCAACATTGGTAGCGCGACGGCGTTTAACGGTGTCATCTCTGTCTCTGTTGCTGGTCTGTTTGGCTCCTATCTTGTGGTGGCATCCCTACTCCTCTACCATCGTCTTACCGGCGGCATTCGGCTTCCTGCATCAGATAACTCCTTGACTAACACTGGGGCCAACCTTACTTGGGGCCCATGGCGTCTGCCTAAAGTTCTTGGGGTTATCAACAACGCCTTCACTTGTCTCTACCTTATCTTTGTTTTATTTTTCAGTTTCTGGCCGTCCTATAGCGAGGTCACCGCCGACACTATGAACTGGTCTGTTTTGGTATTTAGTGCTGTCACAATCCTCAGCATGGTATATTACGCTGTTTGGGGGCGAAAGTCTTACACTGGCCCTATCGTTGAGATTGAGCAGTAGCCCACAACAAGTTCCCTGTGCGGTAGAGATGACCTCAGCAGGAATATCGTCACCTACGACATATCTGATGGACTTGGTGCAAACGGACTAAACGGCGAATGTTTAATTCGCCTACATATGGACATTGAGTTCGGTGCAATTCCTACTCCTTACTCATCTGTCCATGCCTTTTACAGACTGTACGAGCGGGCGAGGCTGGTGCACTTGATGATATTTCATAGAACTGGCTCGGTACATTCTCATTTCTCCCAGTATGGACCCAAGTTCCAAACACCCCATCATTCCATCCAATACTGCTGCATGTTGGCGAGTGTTGTAAGACTTTTACTTTTCGGCGAAGTCGCTTCGGTTATTGGAAAATGAAAGTTCCTCCCAACGTAGCAAAGGTGATTTATCGGAGATGCTCAGTGGCTGTCGCAATGGTACTCGGGAGTGCCGTTGGGGCATCGGGAACCGTGGCTGTGGCACGTGGCGCTGTTGGGGGTAACGCCTGTCGGGCAGCAGTATTCGCAGGCTCCAACAGGGCTTCCACAGTTCGAGGGAGGCACACAGACCAGTGCTTCGACAATGAATGCGTTGGCCGGAAGTCCCTCAAGTGTCGGTGCCGCAAGAGCGACGCCAGCAAGGGTAATGGCAGAAAGAATGAGCTTGGAGGCGAACATGGTGATGTTTCGCGTAAAGATGGTTGGTGATACTTGTGAGATCTGAGTGTGCCGTGTGGATTGACTCTTCGTCCTGGAAACCGCCGGGCTTTTATATCCAACAAAAAAGTCAGCATGACACTATTGTGAGTACATGTCCAAAGCGAGTTATCCGAGGCAAGGATCAATGCTTGTCATCCATCAAGGTGCTCGCTGTAAGCGACGGTGCTCGTGGTCAATGGCAAATCAAGTCCCACGGAAGGCAAGAAGTGACAGTGCAGCTGAAAAGGTCCGTCCAGAACAGGAAGCCGAGATGACTGATGATCGGTGTCGTATACAAAAAGGAATGGTGAAGCCTTGGCGGCTATCCGGGTCCTCATGCTGGACGCGATGACAGCCGCTTCTCAGCTATTAAACCCGGCCAGCCAGCCTTTGTGTCCACTTCATTCTTCTAGTTCATCCCCAAAACAGTCAATCACGTTTGCTATGAAGCTTTTACCTTTCTCGCTGGCCTTTGGTGCTGGTGTACTGGCACAGGAATGTACCACCTCCACCACTGTCATGCTTGGCATAGACACAACCATCTCCAACCTTGAAGAATGGCAAAGCTCTATGGATGCCGAGTACTCGAGCCTGGCGAGCGTGGTAGGGGTCGAGACTGTTTTCGTGCACACCTCTATTTACACCTTCCCAGGTGGCAGCTTCACGGGATATCAGACATACAACTCGGAAGCCCTTCTCAGTGCTGGATACAACATTGTCACCCAGACTGCCACCATAACCATGTGTGCCGAGACCTCGGCAACCGATGAGCTGCCTCCGGCGCCAACGACTGGAATCAACTGTGAACCTCACGGTGACCATTGTAGGTATCTACGGCCCGTTCGATTCCCGTACTAACAGTCAAGGGCATTGCAATCCCCTGACAACAAGCGGAACCGAGACAAGAGAGTGCGAGCCGCAGTAAGTAGTTGTCCTTATTGATGGCATCAACTGACTTGCATCAGCGGTGATCACTGGCACTGTCCGCCTGGGGTCCCTGAGCCAACCGCCCCTCCACCTGAGACCACTACCGAGCCCACTGCTTTGATGAGCACCACCGGTATCGATGGTGCAGCCACTTCGACTTCGGACCCTCCTAGCAGCGCTGTGGGAAGCAAGGCATCCAGAGTTAGCTTCTTTATTATGCTCTCCTTTGTATTGACTGCTTTCATGTAATGTTTGAACAGTATAGAAGACTATAACTTTAGTGGACGTAGAGGATTGTGTACCCGGAAAGTACAATTTGTATGGGAATAGGCAGGCCATATACAGCCATGTCTATAGGACTACGAAGCTATATTGAGTTGCGTGAAAGGGCCTAAACCATGACTATTGTTGAACCGCAGGGTGCCCCTGGGCGTGAAGCTTTTCTTGATCGGCAGTCTATGCCTGTCCTGCTCCTTAATTTCGGACCTAGGTTTAGATTAGCCACATGATATGCATTCATTCATTGTGTCTAACTTTTGGCATTCTGCCGCTCATACCCGTTTCCAAGCCTCAATAGGCCTATCGCAGCTTTCAGCGTTGAACCGCTATGCTGTTTAACAATGATGGTAAGATAAGTGACAAACCTAGATTCCGTCTACTCCGTACTTCCTTAACGAATGCGACTGAGTGGACCTGGCACACACTACAGTGGTGGGAAGGTTTCATACTAATCCGAACACCATATAGCCAATAGTCATATCAGCAAGACCCCGCCTGAGACGGAAGGCAGACTAATGAGGCCTGCCGCCAACCGCTTGTTGGTTTTGGAGAGAATATGTTGGCCCAAGCTGCTTATGTATGTAAGTAAGCCGCAGGCTGACATTCTCCGCCTCAATGTAACGAAGGTGGTGCGAAAGCTAAGACCTGCAGTTGGTTGAGATTTTCCAGTTTAATGTAATGAAGCTGGTAGGTGGAAATTAGCTCCGAGAGCGGGTGAATAAGGCAGGCGCCCAAATGGTTGCAGTTGGAGGAGCGACGTGTAAGCCGCCAAGTGTAGCGATAAGTTGTAGGCAGTAAGGATAGACTGGGGTTGTCGGATCGGCGCAACGTGAAGAGCCAAGGCCAGGCAGCAAGCCGCACGCTCTTCCAGTGAGTATTGCACTTGGATGGTACAATTAGTACCTTGGTATTGGATATATTAAAACTCGCAGGACAGGTGGAGGCGCCGAGTTTGCCCTAAATACAGCCATGGAGATTCCATTGTTGCCCCTACCTTAGTATTTATGTTTATATTTAAAATAGAGGCATGTTTACTTCTCCAAGTTTACTTAGTCTCCCTGACATGATTTATATAATAACTTAGAGCGAGCACATGGATTATCACTACATATGTCCTCTCCCACTGGTGCCAAGTGTACATGAGTGCAGATGGCTGCACTCTGGCAATCCAGTTTTCCCGTTGCTACCAATTATTATCAATCTCATTCTCGTGGTCTGAAAGCCATCTTTGTCCAAGGCCTTGGAATTCTAGCCACACGCCAGCTAATCCAACGAGGCGCACCTGGTTGTACAAGATCAAAGTCATATTTCAATATGAGCTGAGATATAACAACCTTCATAAAGGCAGCAGCGTAGAACCTGCCAGGACTAGGAATACAATGTTAGTTTTTATAAATCAGGGCTACTTTCTACACTCACCAAGCCATACGTCCTATTCCCCACATAAGAAAGGAATGATCAACATCGGTAAGCTTAGAGGGCTTTGGCTGCTTGATTGTAGATGCGACCTTTGTAACAGAATCATGATCCAAAGGAGACGGCTCGACAAAACGGAAACCGGAAAACTCAGTTGGGGAAGTGTAATAATCTGGACTTGTGTTAATTGCGCCAGATGGTGCACAAATCCACTGCCCGGTGTCGACCCGAGCCCCGGTGGAGAGTTCGAACGGCTGGAGTGCTTGTCGGCGTACGCTCACTATGGGCATACGGTGGTTAGGGATATTGATAACTTCCCAGTTAGAAGACACTCACTGGATTCGACTGGAGTGATACGACTTGACTCTTTGATAAAGCTGTCTAGCAGCGGTAAGCCTTTGCCAGTCCGTTCGAACTCTGTGTAAGACGTTTCCAGCTCATTTCGGATAGGCTCCATATATTCTGGATGCAAACACAGGTCTTGCAGAACGTATACAATGGTCTGTATTTCTCAGTGCGTTAATCTCTAGTCATGGAATATGGTATCATCACAAATGTTCAACTTACGGTTGACAAAATATGAACTGATCCAAACCAGATCGCCATCAGTTCATAAATTACTCTCTCTGCTGACCACTGATTGCTGCCTTTGGGGGCTGTATCGATGATCCATTGGATGCAGTTGGTCTTTGACCAATAGACATTTGTTAGCAAGCGTGCAATTATCTCTCCAGCATCATGAAACATACACGACAAGGCACCGACTATCCCAAACGCTTCATGTCATTTTCTAGAAGTCGTTGTTCTGCAGCAGGAAGCAGACGGGCAAAAAAGGTCTTGTGCGAGCTGAGGCACCGGCTCAACAGACTGCCTACTAGTCGAGCTAAGGGGCTGGGTAAGAGCTTGACTATCTCGGCGTTGACCAATGTTTCTTCGACGAATCCCAGGGCGGAGGTCATGAATTTCGGGTCCTTGACTGGGGATCACTTAAGTCAGTAGAAATATCTGGCGATAGAGGACAGGCGTCAAACTGAGGTCTTCTCCAAATAGAGATCGAGCATTTAATAACACTACAAGCTTGACCACCATAGGGTAGATTGGAGCGTGGACAGCGCCTTTATTGCGATTTAGCGTTGGTTGATGGTTCTCTCGTCGTGGGTCACTCACCTTCCATGTTTGGTTGCATTACCAGCATTTCTGTCCACTTCATTCGAGCCAAGAGTCCCAGGTCAGGAAGGGGATCAGGCAAAGGGTTTGTTAGGAGCGTCCGGAGAGTGCGGACGAATCCTACCCCTTCAACGCCCCTTCGATCGAGCCAGTTGAACCCGTTCATCGTGTAGACTGGTTGAAGCATCTGGGATTTGTCAAACAAAACGATCATAGGCGTACTGAATGTTTCTTACATGTTTTGCAGCACCATTCAGTGATAGAACGTCATCCGCAGCGTGGTCAGCTTCTTTGATGTGCTTTGGTGAAGAGACAAATGTCATGCCAACATCTGGCGCATTCACACGGAACGGATTTCCATTTGACTTGCTAGGTCATTATCAAAGCCAAATGATGCATTGAAGAGAAATTCATACCTTTTGTAATTCACGCTGAATAATATCTGGCCGTAGGCCCAGGCACGAACACGATCCCGAAGGATGCCAAGAGTGAGGAGCTAAAATGGTATCAGATGAACACTTAGATTCTGGGAAGAGAAATCTAGCGAACCACTTACATGCTTCCGTCCCATAGCACTCTGTAGACAAAGAGAAGCAGGAAAGCCATGCCGATGGCTGTCGTCCAAGCATGTTTAGAATTTTCCCAAGGAGCAACATGCATGAGCTGGAAGTTAGTGTCCTCCATGCTTTTGGGTAAACTCTGGCTTGTAGAGCACGGTAATATTGCGGTAACCCATACGGTATGGCATACAAAGCAAGTACTTTGAGGAGGCTGAAATGCGTCCAAGGTCTGGCAGCCAGCTATGGCATTTAAATATTATGTGAGAAAATGTCATCCACCCGTATTACAGTGCTTCGCCACTCTTTCCAATCAAGTTCCTGGAGCTATATGAAGTTTTTGGCCCCCTCCGCGCCAAATATCCCATAGGTTGCGTGCAGGAAATTCATTGCCGCCTCATGGTCCACATGCAGGCTGTTTACACTATGACTGCAGAGCTTTACACCAATACTACCCAGCCTTACGTTTTGGCCGCTTATCATTCTATTTCTGTAATGCAGCAGTGTAGCGTAGTTGGCTCAGCAGGTGGAGAGCTATACGTAAGGCATCGACTAGCCCGGCGGCATGTTTATCCTATCACGCATTATGCACATGCTGAATCACCCTCTTGTGACTGCCGTGCTTCGACGGTGACCTTTACTTATTGCTACACCAATGTTGGCTCGCCAAAATAACCTGCTAGTAGATCGTGAAGAGAAAGGGGGGTCGAGGAATTTGTGCAGAGGTTAACATGGCGAGCACTAGCTCCATCTGCGTGGTCCTGCAAAATGTATGCATCTCAAGCTATGCTCTCAAAGGTCTCCTGGCCCAGAAGAGGTTCACGTCCACAATGGAAGCTTTGGGTTGTATTACAAGGGAAAGATCACCATCATAATTTCTTTGATATATCCGTTAAAGTGGTCTAGCTACTCTAGTCACTGGGCGCCATGCTCGGGATCCTGCCCAGGTGGCCCCCATACTGATCGTTCAATCAGATACTCTAGTTTCCCATTATCATTCACCTTTGCGAACATGAAACTTTCGAAATATGTTTCAACACCATCTACCTTGATAGTTCCATCCATACGAGCCGCCAGCTGATCGCCACTGCGAAGGAATTCGTGTCTGCCATATATGAGTCCCTTGTTCGGTGGTTTAGAACAGAATGAGTGCTTCACTCACACCACAGGTTTGTAGTCACTGATTTTAGATCGCCACTCCGCGTTTCCCTTGGTGTATTCTTCCAAAGATAATTTCTTGCCGTTGAAAACATGGTAGAATGAAGGCATGGCTGTCTTTTCAGAGTAGACAGCCGCATCTTCGGGACGTCCGCCGAGACTCTCCTCCATTGACTTTTGGTAGCCTTCACGGGTGGATGTGTATTCCGACATGATCAGAGTATAGGCTTGCACAAGCGTGTAGAGTAGTGTAAGAGTACAGCAGTTCTCGGCGTGATAAATATGTACTGCAGGTGGTTGGTTTAGGGACGGCAATTTACCGAGAAAACTGAGTGGGGGAATCCTTATACTTACGATTGAACTGAGCTGGGTGTGGCCGCTCTTTCTTTTTCTCTCAAAATAGACCTCGCACCGTAACTTTGATCGACAACGCCTTGCCTAAAACAACATCGCTGCTGACTCGGTGAATTTCCAAAGTTGCACAACCAACAGCCGCCTCGGCTTTACGTGCGATTAAGGCCGTTGCCGATGGGTCACATCTGACGGTAGCCTCATGAAATGGACCCCAAAAGACATGAGGCGTCCTTGCCCCACGAGAATGCGACCATGAAAATAGTGTTGGCGTATCTCGTGGGAAAAAGATGTGAGACTAACTACTCAGGCAGAACTTCATGTTGCGCGGCATATCTGGGACAAACCCGCGTGCTACTTCGACGCCCGTTTTGCACAAGTAGGTAGCATGAGAAGTGTTCCGACATTGTTTTCCAGTCTAACGCGATAATAGGGAATATTGTTGGTGCTTTCTTGCTTCAAGCAGGCGCATTCTTTGCTAAGGCGTCTATCCTCCTCCTTTACCTTGAACTGTTCGACGTGCGCAAGGCCCAACGTAATGCCAGCTGGACAGGCCTGGTGGCATGTTTTATGCTCTATGGCAGTGGAATTTCTGTTGCCATTTACTACGAAACTCCAAGAGCAGGCGAATCTTGGGCTGATACATTGGATGGCAGAGCAGTTATACCACTGACATGGTGGCAAGCTCAGTCTGCTATGACTATAGCTCTGGACCTGTACATTCTGGTTGTCCCAATACCCGTCATTTCGAAACTTCATCTGTCGAGCAGAAAGAGACTCCAAATATCTGCTGTTTTTTCTCTTGCGCTGTTGTGAGTTTATGTTCCATAGATTTTCCCCCCAATTAACCTTGTCCAGGGGTATCGGAGCAGCAATTGCGTCCTTCGTGCAGAGAATCCAAATTACGAGCAGCACAGACCAAAAATGGATCTCTGCTATCCTTTACATCTGCTCGTGCGGTTGTCCCAAATCTTTGGCCGTTTCGCACGCAGAAACTAAATATGTCACTTAGCTTGTGGAACTCGCTGTTGCCATCATCGTCTGTTCGGCCCCGGCATTTTCAAGCTTCGCACGATCTCATCTTGGAGATCTCAATTTCATGAAGCTTATTCAGTCGACAATATCTTCTTTCGGTAGCCAAGTTAATACAGGGGCTTGCGGACCTGACGAGGGACTCTCAGACGATCGATACAAGCACGAGAGAGAGGATAGGTCAGGCAACAGAGCATCTGAAGAGGCAATTATGGGCGATTTCATCCATCGTTACATCGATTTGGATGAGTCCGGAACTTTACAGAGTTGGACTACCGTTCCTCGTGGAATTGAAGCAAAAGCAACTATTCCTAGTTTACCACCTGATAGGACCGTGAAAACGGTAGAGCTTCAGCAGCGGGAAATCAGTTTAGAGTCAGAGTCAAGGTAGCATCTTTATCTTATCAACCATAAATACAAGCGGATGAGATAGACTTGCTGTTATTATCTTTGTTCCAGCATAGTGCTGGTAATGAGTTGTATTAGAGTACAAGTGTTAACATGACATCCCCGTAGAAGTGAAAACCGTCATCTTCCAGTCTTAGGCAAGCCGTATCTGCTTAATTGCAGGTCAGATCGCCAGTACTGCCGTCAAAGGAGCAGCGGTTGCTGTCGTAGGTGTAGCTGAGGTTGATGTAGCCGCCATCGCTGTCGGTCCAGAAGGCGTTGTTGCCGGTCATGTACATGCAGTCGTAGTTGGTGTGCAGAGGCTCCAGCTTCAACTCCTCCGACACGCGAGCGGCGATGCCGCTGGGGTTGCGCAGGCGGTAGCCCTTGTTGTAGCAGATGGCTGCTGGGTACCTCCTGTAGTCGGGGTTCCGAGCCCACATGCCGGCCGTGGTTCTCTTGGTAAACTCCTCGCGCGCATCATCCCACTGCCACAAGGCGTTGAAGAGCCCCTCGAGCTGCCTGCCGGCCTCATTTGCGGCCGCCTCGATGAGCCCTTTGGCAGCATCCGATCCGGCGGATCCAATGACCCTCCAGGTGAGCTTTTCGCGCTTCGCCAGCTTGTGGTCCGCCTCATCCACATTGGCAACGGCCACGTCGGCCTCTGATGCCCATCCCTTGCTGAAGTAGATGGACACACTGCTTTCGGGCATAGCCTGCGGCTGGGCTTCAACGGCCATGGCGCCAACAGAGCTGACGCAGAGAGCGACTTGGGCGAGAGTGTTGAGCTTCATGATGAATGTAGAGGTTTGTAGATATTCAGGAAAGGCTGGAGTTGTGAAAGAGACTGAGACTTGACTTGAGAAGTTGAGGATCGAAAGTGATGATTTGATTCTTCTGAGCAGCAAGGGATACTTATACCTTTTTCACGCGATGCTTCAACGGGTAAATCCATTATCAGTCATTTCAAGTCCAGGGATTCTCCTTGTCCCAGAACACGAGCTCTCCTTCAGCAATAATCGGGTCATGGACGATACTGGCATGCAATTCATCGCAACAGATGAGGATTCCTATCCGCCCACTGAGTGGAGAAATTGTAGCTTCTACTAGGACTGGTAAGGCTGACGCCAGCGCCCGCCTGGACACGGCTAGCCCTTCAGATAGACATATATGCATCTCCACCTGAAACGAGCCTCTAGGACCATTTGACAGAACCTGTGGAAATAGAGCTTGGACCTCCAGTCTAATCTGGCCATCGAGTCTCGATGCATCGTTACGGCTTTTGCCGTATGCAAACCATAGTCCAGATGTCCAAAGCGAAACTAGCTTGGCACGTGGCCATTGGTTTCGGCGCTTGCCAAAATTGCAATGACTTTAGCGCATTATGGTATTTCCCGTCTGTCTACCATCATTTGCCTATGCCATATTTCTGAGTCCCCACTCGATGGGGCCTGCGAGGGCTCGCAAGAATACAAGGTCAGCCCATTCGGCTTTATCCATGAGAAGCTTCTATGGGCATAAGTCACACTAACCCTCGAGCCATCCATGCCGGAATTTAGCGGTGTGCACCTAAAATCAAGCATATTTGTCTGGCGTTGTTCTGGCCAGCTGGCCGACAGCACCGGATTCGCCGGGCTTCATATTATTGTCGCGCAAGAGTGACATGTATCTTGGTCATGGTGACCGGTTGATACAAAGTTGTCTACGTTGTGCAAGTGGCCCCGGCTCGCTGCCATCTAGAAGCTTCTATCAGCGATGGTAGCAGCATGATGTCTGGCTAGCTATTTCACACAACACAAGACTAACATGTTCAATTTATCAGCCTCCTCAATGTATTGTTCCTTTTCCATCAAGTTACAATTGGCATATACAAGGACCCTACCCCCCATTGTTTCAGAACGAGTCAGTTTGGGATCTCAGAGCCTGCAATTATATTAGCTTCAAGGGTTTAACCAATTGTTATATGACATGGTCTACCCTAGACATCAGTCAGTAAAGAAAAGACGGACCAGACCTCATTGAACCAGCCGTAAGCTTATTCCTGTCGGGGGTAACTGGGATGGTTGGAAGTTGCAAGATAAATTGGGGTAATGGGAGAATGATTCAGATGACATGTTCTTCTCTCTGAGCACGATTGGAACCCCGGTTTACACCGAACCTTGCCTATATTTATCCAGCGTTGTGTAGAGTATCTAGCTACAAGCACTGATTTATTTGGCTTTATAGAATAAAATGATAATCATAGCAGTCTTATCTTGGAATGGGGTCTTATCGTTACAAATGGGCTTTGTTTAGTCTACCCGCCTCTTAATGCGGAAAGGAATGGGATATTTCAAGTCCTCCACCCCCATCCCGTATCTCTTGTTCGTGAACCTCGGTTTATCGCAATCGATCTCAATGTCGTACTTGGATACGAGCAATGCGGTTGTAAAAACCAAGACACTCTTTGCGATGAATCGCCCTGGACACATCGAGTATCCACCTAATCATTTTCGGTATTAGTCGTTTTGTTATTGCAAACGTAAATGGGGTTAGAGAATACCTCCATACGGGATCCATGCTCCCTCACAGCCCTCTGTGGAGAAGTATGGCTTGGTAGCTGTACGCTTCTCAGCGGTAGTCTCACGACACTCCGGGTTAACCGGTCCGCTTTGTGGGTCAGATGGGTCGACAAGAAAACGGTCGGCCCAGAAGCTGTCGACTGGATGCTTCCCATCCATTGTATTCCAGAACGTGGGATCCATATGAGAAGGACCCGAGTTCAACACTGCGACGGCTCCCTTGGGTAAAACCCACCTCCCCAGTTGCACATCGTCGTGCGGAGACCTGTAAAGAGAATACACCTTTACATACAGCCGAAGTGTCTCGGCGTAGATGGACGAAAGCAGTGGAACAGCCTTGACGAACTTGGCGACATCTACTTGCTCAATCTTTTGATCCCCAAGATTATCTTGGATTTCCCTTCGAACTCGGCGTTGCAGCTCTTTGTCCTTGAAGACATGGAACACCGCGAACATTGAGAGGGGCACAATATTGCCGATTGTCCTAATATGGCATAGGTTAGCAGGGAACAGTGAAGAGAGAGTGGGACGGGACACTTGCGCCCATGCTAAACCAAGATCAATCCTGGCGATTGTTTCGTCGTCATGATGGTCAGCCTGGGAAAAGGCGCTCTGACGCTGGCGCATCATAGACGAACCCCAGATAGGATCCCACTCACCGTCCTCATCGACCAATGACTCGTCAAAATGATTGTTAGCGTATTGATACCATTTCTTGAAATCATTAGCCAACTTGTCCCGAAAAGCATACGACCCTGACATCATGAGACGCGGGAATCCCGGGGCAAAGCTCGGGAATATCTTGTCAAATCTGAACATATCTCGGGCAAATGTGGGATTCAGCCGAAACATGGTTGGCCCAACGACTGCCTTGAGCGTCCCAGCTCCGACCACCTCTCTGAAAAAGTCCATGAGGTCAGGCATTTGTACCCATTCCTTCAGGTCCATTGCCTGCATGCAGCGGCACAGATCTTGTGTATATCGAATTGTCGTGGGCTGAAGACCAGGCCCAGTAAGACCGCGGAAGATTCCATGATGAGTAATATAGTCCACTCTGTTGTGAGGCTTGATATTGCTTTTGGGGTGAGGCTGAGGAAACGGTCCAGAGTTGTCTTTGTAGTAAAGCCCCATTGCTTTTCGAGAAGCCCCAAGAAGGGTAGAATTAACCCAACCGTACATCTCAATGGAGCTCGAAAGGGCAGGTGCTTTGAATATTCTCTCAACTGTTTCACGATCCTGAAAGTTAAAGTACGTAGTACCCATAATCTCGACCCGGTTGGAGGTCAACCGCCCGGAATAGTTTCTGTACAAGTTAGGTGAGAAACCCGCGTAGTTTGTGACAAGACGTACGACAGTTGGTGGAGGAAGCCTGGATGGTCCCTCCATATCTGGATGGTGGCGCCAAGAAAGGGGATTAAAATCGGGTATTTAGGGGGCAACTGGCTCTTTGCAGAGTGTTCGTTTTTGTGTTGCTGGTGATATCGAAGAACCAGGTACAAGTAACGGACACAGGGCTGCAAAGACCAAAAGGCCGACTAAAGCGGCATTTGTAAGAAATGGGGGGCATGAAGCTGGTAGCCAGTGTCGATTGAATATGGAAAATGGCATGATGTCGATTTATGCGTAGTAAGAGACTGAGGCGTTGAGAATGTAATGCCTGGCTAATCTGCTTGAAGCGCGTGATATCCTTTAAGACGAGCGAGGGTATTTTAGGTATTAATCCTTTCCACCAAGAAGGTTATAGCCACTCTTGACCCGTCACTGCGTCATGGCCAACTTGCTGCAGGATGAGGTGGCACGGGTGGCATGATGATGCCTCATGCGCCAATGCTGGGGTTTGGCTTGAGGTATTTTGACGTGTCTGGTGCATTACCGCCTTCATCTCTCACCATTTGTTACCTGCCTTTCCAAGACATCTTATGCCATGAATAGGTATTTGGGGGCGAGCTGTGGGATCTCCCGGTTTGAGAGGCTCGATGTGCAGTTGCTCGTTGTGTCACTGTGGCATCGCGTCGCCTGCAGCGCCAATCAAGCCGGCTGGCAAATGTCAAATATGTTTGTCACCTTCCTCATCTACAAATACATGCATACATGTATTGGAACTTCGGTTTGCGCCAACAATGGTAGATTTGTAGAGCCGTGACGCTACGAACTCTCACAACATCCTCCTTTGCTGCCCTCTCGCCACCAGACCCCTTCCTTCACCAGCCCCTCCTACTCCATAATGCAGGTTGGCCTTCCTGCTGTAACCCTCCTTTCTAATACTGACTGATTGCGCCCCCACCTTCCAACCTGATATCTACCTCCGTAACACATCTGGTGGGTTTATGCATGTTGAGATGCTATTTCTTCCTGGCTGAACTTACAGGTAGATCATACAGGTGGGGCAATAGGGACTTCCGCTATGTGTTGGCATTTTAGATAAGAATATCTGTCCTAGGCAGCACCTGACCGATGTACAGATGAAGACATCCCAAGCATCTACATCCAAGATCACACGACAAGCCGCTGAGAATGGAGCTCCTGTCCAGTATGCGAGCTGCTATTTACTTTTATGTCGCTATCAGTCTCTTCGTCCGGGTTGCCATTCTTTCCTTTATATACTGGCCTGGTATACCGAAGGCCCTTATGGGTGTGGTCTTCTCAGCGCTTGGGTATAGGATCCTCTCGAGATTTGTATATGGGAGTCGGGCTCGAAACTCGGGGGGACAAGGGGCATCGGCATTGGGGAATTCGAGGAGACTCTGACAAGGTGAGCATTTTTGAAGTGTATTGTGCACTCTTTGGTATCTCGGGGAACTGCCAAGCCGCTGACTTGTCTAGGTGGCTCCTTGCCGAGGCGAACCGCAGCAAATTGCCAGGACTCTGTCATGCACCAGAGCTACCTGTGCCACAATCTCAAGGGCTGAAGGAGTGATCGGCGCTGCAATGTGAATATGGGTGGACGTGACGCAGGATAGAGAGTGAAGGAGTGAGTTGGGGGCCAAACAAGATGGTGCCGGTGGTCACCAAGCAATGCAGCCCTTCTAGCGAACAATACGACCCTATTATCACGTATATAGAGTGATAGAGAGTGAAGGAGTGCGATGGGGGCCAAATAAGACGGAGCAATTCAACCATTCTGACGAACGATACGACCCTATTATCATGTATTACACGAACGGGTCTTCTGGTCCTTTTGTACCTAGGACACCCTCTTTACCATCTGGGCGGGGAAGTCATGCAGCTGCCAGGCGATAATCATTACCGTCTTTTTGGCTGCATGTGCACTGTGCAGGCATGTAGCCAACCTGGATCTTGGCGCATATTCAGCTCTCTGCGCTTGCAGTACGCAATACTGGTTGACTTAAGCTTGGCGCAGGTAGCTTCAAATTACCTGCTTCATTACGTAGCCTGCACGACGACCTTTCCTATTTTATCCCTCGTTCCATAATGTCTGCAACCCCTAATTGCATCACAGTTACAGGGGAGACGTCAGAATGTGGGATTTCCCGTTCGTGTGCCCCAATGGGATACAGACCAGTGACTTCGAGGAGGCCCCCTCTGACAATAAAGACAATATCAGATCAATAGATAACAATTGGTTAGGAGACATCAGAATATGGGCAACATATTTCGAGGTAGGTATAAGTAGGATTTGTTACGTATAACTCTGCATCCTTATCTCACGGGCATGGCAGTCGATATTATTGTGATTGATTGACTACTCCACTCGCAAGGGGCATGATTAGAACCGAGATGTGCTCCTTTCTTGCATGCACGACTGGAAATTGGACATTGGAATCCGAAGCTCGATATGCACATTCTGAATTCAAGTTAAGGGTCTTTGACTCCATGAAGTGTTCAACGGGACAGCCCAAGTAAATCTGTCTAAAACCCCGTATCTCTGCCTGAGTCCTTCCATCGAGCTTTCTGCGTGTTACCATCGCCTCAAATATCATTCACTAACGAGGGCTATCTTGCGAGGCCACAAAACACAAGTTTCGGTAGTACCTTTATACTTGCACATCCCATAACCCGACGTGAGTTAACGCCCAGTAGCTGCAGAGTTTATGGATGTAGCCTCCCTTTCCGTGTATTGCATGCCCCCACTCTTCCGTTTTAAATGTGAGTGGTAATCAATATCCACTGACCGAAGTTCTGAGTACGGAGCTTCTCCGAGCTCTATGTGCTCAGGATTCGTGTGAGGGGGGGCCTCGGATTGCACATCTCGGGTGCTTAACAGGAGCGTCCAGAGCCTGGTGAAGGCACCGGGAGGGACTTTGGGCAGTTCCCCGTGCATAGCCGAAGTATCGCTGTTTTCACCCTCACTGCGAAGGCGAGCCGTTGAACGCTGAAGCAAAGACTCTTTCAACGACGTCCATATGAGTCTGCTGCCGCTGATTACCCCCTTGCCTAGGGGGAACATGACAGGAACGCAAGCACACATCAACCCAATATTAATCTCAGCCACTCTTTTGTACGTCAGTTTACGCATTGCCGCAGGTAGGTTCGTACTTACGCCAGTGCATATGCAGGCATTGATGTCCAGCGATACTCGGGTACTCCACTCGAGATTGCCCTGTATATCTCTAGTCGATATGCAATGCCAGCTGCGGAAAAGCAACAGGCCCTATACGTGACGTGTCAGTGTATGCGAATATGAATTATGCTGAAGCAGTCTCTTACAGTAGACCAGCGAGGAAGACGATGGATATCATTATCTTCCGATTGGTTGCAGCTTTGAGCCTTGCTATGGTGATCAGTGGGATGGACAGGATATAAAAATCGAGTACAGTGCTTATACAGCTCTGCGTAGTCGTTATGATGGCGTTTGAGTCGGTAATTCTCAGAATGAACTCTGGAGAACGCCAATGTTCTCCCGGGCGCGGTACGGCATAGACCAGCCAAACAACTAGCAGGATGGTGTATGTGACGGCAGTAAGTGCGATGCCTCCTCGTATCATGACTCGGCTCCAGAATGAAGCAGAGAACATCCTGTTGTAGAAGGAACAGATGGCAATTTTCATTGTAGCCGAAGAAATGCAGTAAAGAGACGTGATGGCAGCACTCATCTATAAGCTGGTCAATGAAATGCATCTAGTTTGAAGCATGCTAAATACCTGATCAACCCAGATTGTGTTGGCTGCAATGGGGAAATCCCAGTAGTGACGACCCAGTTCGTCCTTGAGGACTACCATCTATCAGTGAATGCCACTAAAGTCATGAAAGTCAACATGGGAAAGGAGTCCTACCATAAGGTAACATTGTAGCACAGAACGCCACAGAGCAAAGCTATGGGTGATGAGTATCAAGATTACGCTGGAAATGAGAAAACTGATTTCTTCATACCGCAGCGATGACCATCATGTCTTTTCTGGTCAGTAACGGTGCATACCTGTTGGTGACGGCGGGATACTCACAGTCATCGGCTCGAAATTCATGCATCAGACGGAACCGAGCGTAGTTTCTAAGCACAACACAGACCACCATTAAAGGCAGAGAGCCATATATCGCTACTCGAGGCTGCCACGCCTGTGAAGGACCATTTTCGAAATCTGGTTCTTCCCCAGCTGGAGGAGGGCCAAGAGGTGTAGTGAAAGGATCAAAAGCGGCGTTCTCCATGTTATCGACCAAGGGGCGGCTGAATGGTATGTAAAGACTTTGCTAAGCAGCGTGCAACAACACTTGGATTAGTAACAAATCGCTGCAGTAAAGGACGAAACACCTACATATATATACATATCTCTAGTGCTTTCATTTCCCTTTATGCCTGCTTGGAAGAGATGTGCTTGGCAAATTAGCAGGCTGGTGTTTGTCTTGTCTTGTACACTGCATAATAGCTGGTTCCTCTAGGTACGTAGTAGTACATTCGTCAATCTGTATCCAATGTCACCCACCATCACGGCCAACAACATGCATCGAGAATGGTACTTTGGTATTCGAATCACGATAAGCTGGTGCCCCTGTTTTGTCGCACTGTGCACATTCGAGGCTTGGGGGCCAATACTACAGAAATTCCCTTCCAAGAAATCCGATGTCACTATACTGTGGCAATCAGGCAATGCATTTGCCGAAGCTTCGTACTGCAACATTTACCCGGTTGGGACTTTGGGGCTTTGGGGGCCAACGTTCCAGAGCTTCCCCTTCGAGAAAACGACCGATATCTCCATATTGTGTCAACCACCTAACACCGCATTCATCCGCACTTGCCGCCGATTATGCCGCTTTGTTGGTTCATGTCAATGTAACCAAGCATGTCTGCTTGCCACAGGCCAAAATAAATGTGATGCGGGGCCATCACCTCCAATCCATTCATTAAAAGGACAGACCAGCAGCTGTCCACGTAAGCCCCGAACTCTATGCCCAAATATCTTGCTCCTTTGCTTCCCGGCGCATTAATTCACGACAATGAGCAGCCAACCACTGGCCATGCAAGCCATCGGGCTTGCAACACTATTCTCAGTCATGGCATATTCGTATGTCAAATTGTATCATCGACGGTTCAAACAGCACCCTTTGCTGCCTCGATTACCGGCGTCTCTAGTCTGGGGCCATCTCCAAGTCTTTGACAGTTTTGTGAAGCAAGGCAAATTGGATCGTCATAATGGTATATATCTACATGGCGCAAGCCATCGACACGAGGCTGACAAAGGCGGGTGAATACAGATATGGTATTCTCTGATATACATAAACAGCTAGGGAGGCCGCCACTGTTCTATCTTGACTTCTGGCCCATCCAATACGGAATCGTTATTGTTTGCGACCCCGAAGTTGCCGAGCAGCTATCAAAGGTATCTAAGAAGTTCCCTTGTAGCGCACCCAAGGCTCCTATCGCGGATCGCATGGGTGACCTGATCGGACCAAGAACAATCATGTGCAAACAGGTCAGTGGAATCACAACTACAAAGATCCCGTAATGACTCATGTACAGGGCGAGGATTGGAAAGCAACTCGGAAAAGGTTCAATCCAGGCTTTGCTCCTAGCCATTTGATGACTCTTCTTCCATTCATCTTGGATAAAACGACTAGGTTTCTGGAATTTCTTGACCACTTTGCACAAAGCGAGGAGACCTTTACCCTAGACGACTTGACGACAAACTTGACGTTTGAGATTATTGGCGCAATTGTCATGGAAGAAGATATGAACGCTCAGCATCTCGATCTTTCTCGGCAGAGTGAGATGGCTATTCTATTTAAAGAACTTGTCAAGAGTAAGAATCCCAGAACATCAATTTGGCAAGACTAACAATTACAAGCGTTTGCGGATGACAAGTTCCATCTGCCTTGGTGGTTGAGCCCGGTTGTAGCGCGCAGGCGCCGTCATCTCGGAAATCGCATCTCCCAACTGCTCAAAGATATTATTCGCCGAAGGTTTCAAAATTTCAAGACAGCCAACAAAGCATCGAGCAAACTACGCACAGTTTTGTCCCTGGCGCTGCAAGATACGGAGCATCTTACGCCCGACCTACTTGATGACACTTGTGATCAATTGAAAAGTTTTCTATTCGCTGGTCATGATACGACGAGCAACCTGATCTGCTGGAGTATTTATGAACTCTCACGCACTCCGCATGCCCTTCGCGCCGTGTGTTCGGAATTGGAGACACTATTTGGCAAAGAAGTCGCAAACAACCCTCATCTCATCCGCGAGAAGCTCCTGTCGGCAGAAGGTCCGGAATTGATGAGCCGAATGGTATACATATCAGCCGTAATCAAGGAAGTGTTGAGGTTGTACCCTCCCGCCGCCTCGACTCGACTGGCCAAGCCGGGTTCAGGGCTCGAGGTCTCCGCCACAGGGAACAAGGTATGCCTTGATGGTCTGTTGATCATCATCAACCATTACATCATTCAGCGAGACGAACGGCTGTTTGGTGAGACAGCCAATGATTTTGTGCCAGAACGTTGGTTAGACATCAAGGACAAGCATAATGACGACAAATTCGTGGCCGGCGCATGGAGACCATTCGAAACAGGTCCCAGAAACTGCATTGGACAGGAGCTATCCAACATTGAAGCACGCGTAATCATCGCCATGGTTGCCTGTCGATATGATTTCACCAAAGTCGGCCTTGGAGAGCCTGCCCTGGATGATTCCGGTCGGCCGATTCTTGATGACAAGCATCAGTTTAAAGTAAAGTCGGAGCTTTATCCAGTATGTTTCCCAACGACTACGCATCTCGAAAATAGCTAACCATCGGAAAGACATTACAGATTACGGCCAAGCCAATTGATGGGATGCGCATGAAGATAAAGCTCAGATGAGTGTGATTAACAATAATCGGAAATATATACAACCCCTAGTGTCTTGGGACATAATACTACATGCTTCTGCTTTATAATGCCATATTGATTCTTACCTTTGCTTGTTAGAATAGTGTGTAGTTCAGTAAAGTCGTCGTTCCAGAAACCATCAGTCCAGTCGTACCTATGAGGCATCGGAATGTGCCCTGTATCGGGATCCCTTCCCATTTCCTCGGCTGCTAGGCAGGCAGTTGTCCCCATCACAAATGACTTGACGTGCCAGGTGGAGTTGGTAGTGATGAGACGCTTGGATAATTCCAGTGACCTGAACCGTACAGTGCTGTCACGGCATTCCCGTGCCAACTGGAGCAGCCCTATCAGTAGGCCATCGCTGACAATTAACTCGTAACCGTCATTCAAGAGTAGCTCATCTACTGTCTCTTGAGCCCTGTCAAGAATATGGATACAGTCTTGTTTGCAGCTTTGCCAGGCAGTCTCGGATGGATCAAGGGCGTAATATCCTGACCAGTAGCATATCCTTATCTCGAATACCAGCATCGCCAGGACGTGTTTGGCGCGTTGATCATTGGAAACCTCGTCGAGTCTTCCTTGTGTCTCGTTCGCCCATAATTGGGTCCTCTCCAAGAGCATTTGTTGCTCTTGCTGCAACTCCGAGTATACAGAGTCCTCAAGAGGACCTTGAGCTGTGATGCTTCGGACACGAAGGTGCCAGATGACTGCCATTGTAACAAAGTGCCACCACATTCGCCAGAAATCTTGCACGGAAGCTGCTTTTCTGTCTGGTGGGAAAGAGCCGAGTCTGTACAAGTTGGTCATGGAAGCTATCGTGACCCTGCTTCGTGGATACATTGGGGAGAATATGGCGCTCCAGGTGGCTGTCCGAGCGAGAAAAAACTCTGCATCGTGAATCTCATCATCGAGAGGTTTTGGTGCAGTCTTGTGAGGCTGTTGCTTTTTCATAGTAAGCATATATAATTGGTTGCTAAACATGCGAAGACCGTTGGCAATCAAGTTGTCGCAAGCGTTCGTATTGCCATGCAGGATCTCGAAGATTGAGAAGAGCATGGTGAAGATGAGCAGCGTCCTCGGAGGAATGGGACAACACGTGTCGGCCTCGATTCGACGGCGGAAGTCTGCAAGCGATCGAGTGTAGTATTGAAGAGCAAGATAGTAATGTCGGCATGAAAGCGAGCCAAGCTGCTGGAGCCGGTGGTGCGGTTCAGGATGCACCCCGTCGAAACGCGCTCGGCATAGGGCGCCAATAGCCACAACTGCATCCACGACACGGCTATCCAGGGTACACTCTCGTAGGAGGGTATTGGACCAGAAGCCAGAAGGCCCATCGGGCTGCCCGCTAAGCTGACAGACTACAACGGTCTTGAAGAAGTCGTAGTACAGGATACTGGAGGGGTTTAAGCTTTCATATAATCCTCCTGGGGATATAGAACGTGCGATGGCTGGGGCAAGCGATGGTGGCTTTTTCTGTGGAGTGTAGTCCCGGAAACAGTCTCTGTAGGTGCATGGCTGTCGCTGTTTGGCGCATCGAATGCAGACTGGCTTGCCCTCATCGCATCTGACATGTGCAGCTCGGCATCTATTACAGCCTAGAGAATCGTTAGCACAAGAATCTTCTTCCTAATCCATGCTGTTCATGCCAGAGGTATGCGGGTTCACTTACCAGTTCGAGTTCGCGGCGTCAAAATCTTCTTGCGCGTCGCGCCACTAGTATCAGTCATTCTTACGATGCGCGGTCGGCACCTTGTTTGGCTGGATTGATGACGTGTGAAGAGCGTAGGTCGAGAACTTTCAGGGACGAGAGGGGTGGACGGGAGGATAAATACTGGGGCTAGATATGGAGCCAATTTCTTTGACCAATCGTTACGGCCATTCTCAATATAGACAAAGTGCTGTTTATTTTTAGAATAGTGTTGTTCTTGTCAGCCCTGCTGAGAGGGTCCATTCGAGGATTGTCTCCCACACGTCGTGCCGACTCTCACCTTTCTTTCCTGGGAGACCTGTATAGCCCTCCTTGAGGCGAAACAGTTCCGCCAACTGCAAATTGGGGCACGGACGTTGATCTCACAATTGAGCGACTCGCTCGGTGGCCAAGAAAACAGATAGCGTAAGGGCGAGTCGCTCAACGATCAGGCGAGTTCTAGGACTGTCTTGGCATTGGGTAAGCAGTATTTGCTCAAGAAATACTTGATGACTAGGTCAATTTAAGGGGCATCACCACTTGGGAAATAATATCATCCTTACGCATTTCAGTACTGCTACCCAGTAGCCTGTCAAGTCGCCATGCCTGGGTTGCGCAACGATATTGAGTTCCCTACTCTTGATGGTACTGTGCTAAGAGGATGGTTTTACCCCCCCGCGGCTCCAGGAAAACAACCATGCATCATCATGGCGAACGGGGTATGCAAGCCCATGCAATGGCGAAGCGACCACTGAATCATAATCGCAGCTTGCGGCTCTGAAACAACAATTTCTCCCCTCATTCGCCGAGGGATTCCAATCTGCAGGATATGGAGTACTGCTCTACGACCACCGCAACTGGGGCTCTAGCGAGGGTACTCCGCGTAAAGAAAGTGACCCTGCCCAACAAGGGCGTGACTACTCGGATGCATTCGATTATGCAGCCTCTCTGCCAGAGGTAGACGACTGCAGAATCATATTTTGGGGGAGCAGCATGGCAGGCGGCGCTACAATCTACGCATCGGCCTTCGATCACCGAATCCGCGCAACCATCGTACAGGTCCCATTTGTTTCCGGCGAAGCACAGGCAGGGCTATTAAATAAACACCTACCAGATTTGTACAAGAATCGACAAGCAATCAAGGCCGGGAGCGAGCACGCTACTCTGCAGGTTTTTCCGAGGACATCTGAAGGCGCCCGCAGCCCGGACTGCCCGGCTCTTTTCAAAGACCCTGGAATGATTCCCTGTCTGGATTATCTGAACAATCACAACCTTGGTTGGGAGGGTGTAGTGACCGTCAACACTCTCCTCAATATCTATGGATTTGAGCCAGCTGCCTTTATTCATCGCATTGCTCCGACCCCATTTCTTATGGTCATCACGGATAATGATGCTGAAGCATCAACGGCTACGCAATTGAGGGCATATGAATTGGCAAGAGAACCAAAACGACTGGTTATTCTTCGAAAGGCGGGTCATTTCGACCCTTACTTCGGTATAACATTTGAGAAGAACATGAAGCACCAGCTTAGGTTTCTGCGTGACGTACTGCAGGACGACACAGGAATTGAGGTTTGACATATAGAGAGCCTATAGCAATTGTATGCATGAAACAAAGTTAAGAAAAGATGTAAACACTCGAGACCATCGTCAAGAGGGTCGCCGACTGGCTGTGCCATGACGGTCAGGGCCCAGAATATGATAGCTGCTAGCACCATCACAAACCGCATTGAGCTTGGGAAATACCTTCACAATGCGATGCGGCTAAGGCTTGCATAGCGCCCTCGTAGAAAGGAGTGACTGACCCACTATAGAAGGCCTCGTTGAGACCAAGTGGATTGCTTCTAATGGCTGTGACAAATCGATACTAGATACAACATATCTATTTTCCCGAGTTCATACCTAAGATTGACAAATGTCTATGCTAGAAGAGCACCGTCAAGAGTGTGGGTACTACCACTAATGTACGAACTGGCACCGCTCAATAAGAATATACCGAGGTCTGCCACCTCTTCGGGCTCAGCCAAGCGACCAGCCGGCGTAGCAGCAAGGACTTGCTTGAGGAAGTGGCCATTTTCAAATGAGTCCTTGGTCATAGGCGTCATGACTGTAGCACTGTATGACGATAGCGAATTAGTAGACTTTTTGATAAAACTGCAACAAGGGAACTTACGGAGCAATCCCAGTCACACGAATCCCTAAACGAGCCGTCTCCCTCGCAACCGACCGAATGAGACCAACAGTCCCAAACTTGGCAGCCGTATAGGCGGATCCATTTTCCGTGCCAATCAATCCAGCAATCGAGGCAACCACCACAATAGAACCCTCGGATCCGCTAGCCTTCATGGCGCGAACCTGCTCTTTGACGCAGTTCATAGTTCCGGTGAGGTTGACACCAATCGCCAAATCCCATTCCTCGTCCGCAGTCTCTGTGAGTGGCTTTAGGGTGTGTGCAGCATTTGCAACTCCAGCTGCATTGAAACTACCCGATATCTTGCCTAGCTTGGTCTCTGTATCGGCGATCCATCGAGCAACGCCGGGCCGATCGCGTATGTCCAGGGCTGTGGTTAGAATCCTAGCCTCTGGAGTTTCAGCTTTGATTGTTGACGCTGCTACGTCAAGCTTCTTGAGGTCGAGATCAGCAAGAGATACTGCACAGCCGAGTTTAGCGAGGCTTCGTGCTGTTGCGAGGCCGATGCCTGATGCAGCCCCGGTCACGACCACAACCCGGGGAAGCGTCGTGACCTTTTGAATGAAGTTGAGCGACATTGTAGTGGAAGTTCAAATCTGGCTAGATTCAAGACCTGATATGTTGTGAGATGGTTGCCGCCGTGGAGAGACTGGACTAGATTTATGGTGGATTACTGGTATCGGATATCCTTTACAAATCAACTTTGACACGAGTCGCCCCTACACATATGTCATAGTTACATGAGAATACGGCCCGTCGCTCGATGTGCAATGTCCCTGCTTGTTTCTAAATTTATGGCTGTGCGACGTGTTTGCCTGCATGGATTCGTGCAGAGCGACGTCGCTCCCGATGATCTACCGGACCCATGGACAAGAAGCTTGGGTCATACAATCGCTCTTGATTGCGCCAGGTCTCCCATATTTATCATGACGAATCTCTTCTGTCTTTATGGGAATGAAAAGTGGTATACAGTCCGAGGTGGTAGCTGAGTGGTCGAACAACAGGTGTCTGCGGTGTCACAAGCCAGCGCGCATTCACGACCTTACAGGCATGTGATGCGTTGGGATAGTCGGATATGTCCAAAGGAACAAGCATACATACACGTCCACATCAGGAGAGCTGGTACGGCTAGGTCGGATGGAAGGTTTCGACTCACTGCAATCACACAATGTTGCGGATGCTGTCAGGCCTTGCATGTGTAATTGAATGTTTCTTCACTCGCATATCCGAACCAAGTCTGTTTATTTTTAACTCCGCGAGAAGCTTGACCAGCCCACCATATATGGCGCAACATCCTCATAAACAGCGGGGTATTTCGTAAAAAATCTATGGTCCAAGGTGTAATTCTTGAGATCCTCAAGATAGGTCTTGTATAGTTCAGAAAATCGATACCTGCCGGTCTCTGCATTTCTTTCATATGCCTCGGAGCTTGGGAAGGGCCAGATGAATTGGCAGCATGACATATAAAGGTCCCAGAAGTCGTCTGTAATTGCTGGTTGACCCAATACAAGTCTTTCGCGGAGACCAGGCCTTTGCATTAATAATGGTCAGTCATGTCAAAGCCCCAACGGTAAGTAGAGGGCACTACCAAAGAAAGTAATCAATGAAAGAATCATGGGAGAAGGCAATTTGAGTTGGTCTAACACAAGTCAGCATTATGAATTGTTCTGAATAGCAGCTTGCATACCTTGGGCGGTACCAGATCGGTAGAGAACCTTTAGCACAAAGAGACTGGTATTGTTAGTCCCGAGAACCTAGAGATTGGATGGGTCGGTTTACAATAGATAGGGTGTGTGCTGCATAGAGAAATGCCATGTGCGTCACGATACCGTGCTTCGGTTTGGCATATCGGTCGAATGTCGATATAATGCTCCACAGTGGACAGAAGACACCTTTCCTTTCAAAGACACTTTGCCACCCATGAAGTGTACCTTGAATCAGTGTATCCTGGTTCATTTCTTCATCAGTGCATACCAACCCTGAGTCAAGGAGCTGGACTCGACCGAGAACCTCCTTGGCAAGGAGTAGGGAGTTTTGACCAGACGCCAAAAACGTTGTCGGTTGGTCAAGCAGATATCCTTGTACAGCAGCGATGGGGTCATCGAAATTAAGTGATGCCCGATTGATCACCTGAGGACCTAGAAATGTGTCGAAATCGGTGGCTGTGACACAACCAGGACCAGTTGGTAACTCAGAAATGGTTGACTGATTTTCATTGGCATGCAGCAGATCTAGTGCATCGTCTTCGGCCGCCGCCAAATCGCAGGCTGTGACACCAAGGTCAGAGCCAGTTCGTAGCTCAGGAATGATTGACTCATCCCCAGCCGCTTCGGCAGACTCTGAACCCTCCGAGTTTTCAGGACCCAATAGTAATGGGAGCGCTTTCTCCCACCGAAGGAGTCGGGATTCAATCGACTTGATGAATTCACTATCGGCACTGCGCTTCCTACGTTTACGTATGCGGTCACGCTCCCGCTTTTGTTCTCTTTGGGTCTTTGTAAGAAGCCGACCGCATGCCCATGGCTCAGAAGGTACCGGACTAGCATTGATCAGTACGCCAGGGGCTTGTTGGACAGACGTCCGGGAACCACTTACGTGGAATCGGTAGGATTGATCGAGGCCATCGTGACGACGATGTGGTAAAGGCATGGGCTGCAACTGTAAAGTGTCAATGTCAATAAAATGTAATGTAATGGGACAAGGATGCATGCTCAGTAATGGCGAGAGAAGAGGTGAGACAAGCCCTCCCTCCGGACCATCCGGATCTCGAGTTCTCCACCGCCTCGGCATTTACTGTTTTCGGTTTCAATATATCCACATCAGCTCCATCAACGAAGCAAAGCTCAGACAAGACTTATCTTGTATTGCAGCTGGCTTAGAGTAGATGGGAGGAGTTCATATGGTGGGCTATGGAATCAAGACTCATTTAATAGGATTAGGAGCACTCTCTTGCAGCTACCGTTGTGGTTTCATTCAATTTGGCATATCCTGCGTAATGGGCTTGTACAGCGAGGCGTGCATTTAGGACTAACTTTACAATGCCTTGGTCATAAATTCCGAGGAATTATCATTCAATAAACAGAAAGGAATCATCAGAATCGCCCATTGGCCAGAGAAAAACAAGGCAGCAAGTATGAGTCAAGGAGCGTACGGCTAGAAGACTCGATATGTGTACGCACTCTGTCTCAGCCCACCTCTAGCCCTTCTGTGTGTTCTGACGAGGCAGCCGCAATCATTACTGGACAAGTCCCTGGCCCAGGTCTCTGCATGACAGATTAATCGCAATATCATCCCCTTTCATTGGACCCAAAATACCCGATCCATACCCAGTCGTGGTATCCAGCCTTGGGAATTGGGCCTCGGGGCTATGAGGAACCGTGTCGAACCGCGATATCAGCAAGGCTACAAAGACCATGACCTCACCTCTAGCCATGAACCGCCCGGGACATAACATGGGGCCTCCACCAAAAGGCGTGTAACTCTTACTGCGTAACATTGCCTCCCCAGCTGTACCGCGCAGAAACCTTGTTGGATTGAACTTCCTCACATCAGCACCCCAGGCCTTTTCATCCAGCATGAGCTCCCGGTGGATGAGCATGAGAAATGCTTGGGGCGGCAGAGACTCTCCCATAGCCGTGGTGACGGGTTGGGTGATCTTGCGGATGGAGATGGGGCTATCGACTAGGCGGAGAGTCTCGTGATAGACAGAGTGGAAGAGGTTGCACTTGGTTGAGAGGTCGGTGTGTAGGGCGGAAAGAGAAGAGTAAGAAGAAGTATAAGGGAGTACTTCGGTGCGGATGGAGGCGAGGAGGGACGGGTCATGCAGGATATATGCCGAGACCCAGAAGCAAAGCCGCCAAGTGTTGGTGCTTAGTCTAAAGGATAAGGGATAGGTCAGTCTAGATGCGATATCGAGAAGGGGGTAGGAATGATAGAGAAGCTTACGACCAAAATATCATTGTGAGCCACCCTGCGAGATCTCGGGTTGAGATACCCCGCCCGGACATTTCAGTCTCCAAGGTCGAAGCCAGCCAAGCAGCACCGGGACGTTGATCTTTCGGGAGGCGTAGATAAGCAACCACAGAGTCATGAAGCTTTTCTTTGGCAGCCCTCATGCCACTGGACCATGGACGTGGGATGCCATAAAGAAACATCCACAGTCTGTCGTCAAAAGACAGAAACGTATCGACGATTGCGGGGTTGACTTGAAGAATAGCCGTACCGAAGAATCCAATTGCGGTGCTTTCAACAAGTGTTTGTCGAACAAGCTCGATGAGCGAGACAGCCTTCAAGTTAGGGGAGTTTGTGTTCGGGGAGAGTAGTGCTTTGGAGGATAATTTGTCCCACGTCAACCTCGCATCAATTTCGCTCAACAAAACAGCCTCAAAATCATCAAACTTTGGCCCCGGATTGAGCTGCTGCTTCATACTGTGCTCGCCGATGTCGGCTAGGGACTTGACCCGACCAGGCTTATTTATCAGCGAATGCGGCACGTCATGAAGAATATTAATAGCCTCAGAGGAGATGCCAAATTTGCGCATGATGTCGGTGATGAGGCTGCTGTAGTCGAATGTGTCGAGACTCTTGAGAGTGGCCGCGATGTTGGTGGCAGAAGTCATGATGTAGATTTGCTGGCCAGCGACAGTTACAGAGAAAGTTTCCCGGGTGTTGCCAAAATATTCTCTTAAGGAATGAGAAGGGGAAATTTCCATCGGGGATACTGACTCACCTGCCGTATTTGACGGCACCTCCAAGGTCTCTTAGGAAGAATATGCCATGGCCTGCGACTTGTCAGGTATAATCGAGGAGTCAGTACAGGGCTATCTCATACCCAAGACTGTTGTACAAGTTAGACCTGTGTCCACTTGTGACTGAGCTGGCACGCAGTGATCACGACTTACATGGAACCAAGTAAGGCAGCTCTTTCACTTGGCCCTTATTCACCATCGGAGCCAAGGTAAATCTCCACAGTCTCCAGGCTGTCCAAGATACTGAGAGAATGGCCAGGACGAAAAACCCTTGCTGGGCCACCGACCATTGTGCCACTCTTTGTGTAATTGTTGGTATCATGACTGCCGGTTTATCGCACAAGCTGAGATACTGAAGCCGGACAGCGACAGAAATGGGATTAAATGGCAGCTGAGAATGTAAAAAGGCTATACACATGTGCGTACAACCCTCTCCTTGGGCAAGTAATCGATGCTGGCCCCGACTGTTTACTTTTCGGAAGACAGTCGTCGCCACCCTCAAATGCAGTAAGACTGAGTAATACGCAGGGTAGGTAGGATTTACAACTGGAATAGGCGGCGACAATCGTTCACGCACAAGATTATGGCTTATCAGTGTTGACTCAGGGATAGCTCAAGCGCATCTGCCTTGCCGAATTTTATTCTAGGATGTTCGATCCATTTCGTCTGGCGTAGACACGCAGCGGTTGTTGGGCTGGCTCGCTCCAAGATACCATGGCGCAATCGAATTGCCGCGAGGCTCGGCGTGTGATGTGATGGCTTGTGACGATATGCAGCCCGGCATTTCAGCCCGTGGATCTGCAGAACCCCCTGCCCAATGTGACATATTTTGGTAGGAGACGCGTATTCAGAGAAGGCTGACATGCATAGCTCAGTTGGTTGTCGACGCCTGCTTACCTGCATCAACAATTACTGCTTACGGTACTCGGTTCTGGTTGCGAAGTACATGTACAGTCCCAATACTTGCGGCTTTTACCGCATTGAATCATTCAATGACACGTATTGAGAGGCACCAATGTATGCAGTTGGTCGCGCCGGGACGATCTTCTCCCTTTCCAATATGGCAACGCCGCTTTTAGGCAAACCGGCGGATGAGACTGGTCCCAATCAAATTTGGACGCAAAAGATACGCACAAACTGCGCGCCCGGCCAGATGGCCTTTGACGTTACATTGTGCCTCTTCTCTTATCACAATGCGGTAATGTCACGCCACCTACTCATGCCACCCGTGTCTGAAATGGCACTTTGAATGGTGCCGTCAGCCAGCACCAACATGCAACCTTCTCCTGCAATATCTCGCTCTGGTCAGCTAGCCTCACTAATTGCTGAATCTACCATCTGACTCTGGTAGTCCTCATCTCGCCCTCCAATTCTATTCCTTGGTCTTCTACTTCACCCTGCCTTGTATTTTAGGAGCATTTTACGTCACCTAGGAAGACATTGCTACTCCTAGTCGACTCGTACAATGGCTCAAGAGAGTAAGGGTGAGCCTCTGGGCCCTGTCCTTATCACGGGTGGTTGTGGATTCATTGGCTTTCATATGACCAAGCACATACTCGACACTGAGCCCAACTCCAACATCCACGTCGTGGACATCAACACCACGCGCAATACCTTGCCTGGTGTCGAATACCACAATGTTGACATCACCGACGCCAGCCGGCTGCATAGCGCTGTACTCCAGATCAAACCCAAGACTGTGTTCCACATAGCCTGTCCTGACTCCATGGTGGTGATCCCCTCCCGGTTTCAATCCGTCAACGTTGATGGAACCCGCAATCTGCTCTCTGCATGCAAGGCCGCCGGCACCGTCCACGCCTTTGTCAATACGTCGACCTCGTCTGTGATTCACGACAATGTCTCGGATTTGGTCGATGCGGGCGAAGACCTCCCCGTCCTACAATATCCGCAGCAGAAGCGAGTCTATACTCTGACCAAGGCTGTCGCCGAGGCCGACGTCCTATCGGCCAACCGGGTTGGTGGCGATGCCTCCATGCTGACTGCAAACCTGCGGCCTGCTACCGTCTTTGGTGAGCGCGATACCATCTGCATGGGCAAGATTGTCGCAACCTGCCGCTCCGGTCGCGGCGGCATGCAAATCGGCCCCGGCCGCAATGAATACGATTTCCTCTACGTTGGCAATCTAGTCGACGCCGAGCTCCTCACTGCCAAGGCTTTGCTTGCTGCATATGGCAAGCCACCCCCGCCAGACATGCGAGTCGACGGGGAGTCTTTTAATGTGACAAATGATGAGCGCATCTTGTTCTGGGACTTTCAGCGAGCTGTGTCCGCATCCATTGGACTGCCTGTGCCAAAGGACAAGATCAAGGTTGTCCCTGCCTGGCTGATCCTATTTGTGGCCTTTCTCAGCGAGTGGACGACCTGGCTGCGCACGTTTGGTGCCAAGCAGCCGCCCATCACCAGGGAGGCAGTCCGGTTGACCACTATAACTCGCACGTTGAACGGCGACAAGGCGAAAAGGGTTCTTGGCTACAAGCCCAAGTACACCATTCACGAGGGCTTGGACCGTGCTGGGAAGTGGTTTGTCGAGGAGAAGAAAGGGAAGAACAACAAGATGGCATAGCAGGAAAACTAAATCTTGACAGTATACCTAGTAATGAGCAAATTAAGTCAATATCTTGAAATTTATCCGAGTAATTGAGCTAGTTGTCGTTGTGTAGGACGCTTATGTGACTTGGAAACACAACGGTCGTATTGCATGTTCAACGGCAAAAGTACATGTTCCAGGAGCTTAAACAAAGTATACTGTAACTTTGACATGTTGTCTTAATTTCGTAAAGTGCGCCTCCGGAACATTATCTGGGCACTCGCCTTGGGTACGATAGACGACCGAAACTGGAATTTACGCAGTTCGGAGGGCCCGGATGATCCTAGCTTTATATCGTATTTTTCCAACACATGCAGGAGAGCAATCTTCAATACCAAGGAAGCGTAGTACCGTCCAGGGCTGCGACAGCGAGACTTGTTAGTATTGTCTGGACAGGAGAGGGAAAACTCACCAAGCATGCCTTCCTAGCCCCCAAATTGGGTATGAAGGATCCAGCTCTGTAAACTTGTTTCTTACATGTGTGCTTGCGACAGTCTCTGCAGGTCTGAGAAATCTGCCAGGGTTGAACTCGGCGCTGTCTTTGCCATAGATATGCGGGTCTAGCATGATGGCTTGAGAAGGGACGCAAACCACATCCCCCTGGAGGAGACGCGTCCCGTCCTGAAAGATATACCCTCTTCCGACATCTTCTCCTTTGTCGTCACTCCCACCTTCAGAACTTACCACCTTCCTCCGGATAGAGATGGAGTCTGATGGGTGGAGACGGCAGGACTCGCGGATGAAGGCTTCAAGCAAAGGGAGGGAGTCTATGGCTTCGTATGATGGTGTTGATAAAGCAGAAGCTTCTTCGTGAATTCCGTCTGCGAATTGCGGGTGGGCACATAGATCTTCAAGGGCGTAGACCAAGGCAATGGCGGGCTGGTGTACAGCCGCGAACCATATACCGAGGAGGACCTGAACAATCTTCTCAGTCGACCAGCCGTTCTTGCGAGTATTTGTGCGAGTGGAATCCATAAAGAACTGAATGCAATCAACGTCATTTTGGGCCTGGTTGCTATTAGAGCTGGTTTGTTGACGCCGCCTCTCAATCTCTGCAGTTATGTGGCTAACCATGATCTTGGAAGCCCACTGGTTGCGCATAAGAATGGGAGCCACGAAGGATTGCAGAGATCTAGGGATGAATCGAAGAACCTCGGCTGTGGTGAGAAGATGTTCTGGGTAGCTGAGAGCGGCCTCGAGAAATTTGGTTGAGCTGGCGAGGCGCGGGCCGAAAAAGGCTCGGGCGTTGGCAACTACCACGACCTTCTTGGACATTTCGAAAGTGGACAAGGTGGACCAGCCATTCATGTTTGATGTGCTTGCAGAAAGACTTGCAGCCTCGTTGAATCTGTCCTCTAGGGCGGCCGACAGCAGTCTGTACAAGGGGTCGGTCAGAGCAGGAAGATGAGAACGCAGGAGAACCCGGAAAACCCGTGTATGTAGATTGCCGTTCTGCTGCATATCATCTTGAACTACCAACCCGTTCATGGTGTATTCAGGCTTGAACATCTGCTTTACCGTCAGGACCATCTTTATCGTGGCCACACTACTTACATCCTTTGAAAGGGCATGAAGAGACAGGAGCTCTTCCGGAGCATCCACCAGCTCGCGTATGTGATCTGGAGAGGAGAGATGGACGTAGGTTGTCTCTGGGGTGGTGATGGATATCGGGACGCCGGGTTTCTAGAGGTTGTCAGACTCTGGTTGTCGCGGTCCTCGCAGGAAGGCTCACGTAGTTCTCAAGCAGAATTCGAGGGCCTGCAACCAGGTAAGACAACCCAGGGAACCATACCTCCATCCAGGAGGCAGATTTCGCCTGAGTGACATTCTTTCTTTGCTAAGATTAATGTTAGTCGAAGTCATGTCATTTCTTTCATACGTACCTTGGCCATCCATCGTCGGTCGTAGGCTCTATGCACACTCCTCACCAGCCATGCGTAGGTCCACAGGCCAAATAGCATAGTAACTAGTTTAAGAATCGCCATCGTCTTCAGATTCTCCAGGTCGAAATGTTCAGGGTGAATGAACGGAAAACGGGGAGAGTATAGGTGTGCCCCTCGTGTCATGCCTCTTGTGAAATCTACTGTATATATCCAAGCAGCCAACTGCAGCTGTGCATGGCGCAGACTAACAGTACAGATTGGGGCGTCACCAGCGGGGCACAGTCATGACATCGCATCCAGTGCAAATGCTTTAATTGTTCTCGATGTCTCCCGATAAGAATTGCAAGGGGCGGTTGTCAGAGTAGCATCATGCAGCCTCGATGCGATAGTAAGATTTGTGGCCTTGATTACATGTTGGTGCTCAGGTACGTAAGCAATCCTAGAGCGAGAAGGGGTGTGGCATACCTGAGCGGACGAGAGATGTGGAATCTCACCTTGCCCCTGCCAAGCACGCGAAACTGGTTATTTCGTCCACAGCTCGTCGCTGATCGCTAGGTCTCGATGATAGACGGCTAATAATAGAAGACTTGTAGGCCCAGATACCCAGGTCCGTCCCGTCTACTGTAGCCATGCCTAGCCATGGAACCAAAGGTCACGACCAACGTGGCTGACGGGTCCAGCCCATCTCCGCTGAGGGAGGCGGAAGCCGGCATCTGAGCCAGGGCAAAGATTATGAGGGCAACTTGTCGGCCGCTCTATCTCGTACCCACCAACAGGACTTGATATCTGATCAGTATTGCTTCACTGTGGAAAGATGACGCTTTTGCGGAATAAAATTGCCGGGTAAGCACATGGACAATGGGTATATAGAGAAGTTGTAGACTGACATGGAGCCGAATGCCTTGATGGGCTGGTGGTCAGAAATGAGCTGTTTTTGGCAATTCTTTGCCAGCCATGCGTTCAAGCGAGAGCAGATCCGAACTGCCGCGAATGTTGTCAGCGGATAATCGCGCGCGGGCTGACCCGGTGATCACTACCGCATTAGCCGATGATACGGTCGCCGCTTTATGTCTCTTAGCCTTGGCGTACGACTGAGCCCACCAAGCAACCACAAGAAGGTGCCCTGTCTGCATAAGCCTATCAACTATCCGCTTGACGGCACCTCTATCAGAGCAGCAGTAAGACACTGGATATGTCGGCAGTCGCTGACACCATTCGCCGTGTTGACAACGGTATGTGCGGCACCTGCTGACGCACTGTCGCCGAGGCCCATGGGTTCCGACTTGACGGTCCACGTTGTACACCCCTCTAATGTACCAATACATGCACATCGTAAGTGCGCAGTTTGTTTATTTCTCTTCGGATGCAATCGACGTACTGTCAGTATGCCCATGATAACACGTCACCTCAAGTCCTGAGATTGCATACGAGACCCTTTTCTTCTCTCATTGCTACTGTCTGCATCATCCCTCGGTTTCGGCTTTTTCCAACCCAGTTGAATTGTGTTGCGTCCCCGCGGCCATGTCTCTGCCGCCCAATGTTCCGTTGGACCGCATCCCCTCAGGTCAGCCCCCGCCTGGGGTGATTCCAAATTTCGTCAACCCTCCTTCTTACGCCCACGAAATACGCGTGCTCGAAGGCGTCTTCATGTCCTTGATGCTTATAGCAGTCCTTGTCAGGGTTTACGTGCGATTCAGGCTTGTCAAGGCCTGGGGGTGGGATGACTGTATGCTCACCTTCTCAATGCTTTCATCGCTAACCGTGGCTAGATTTTTGCATCGCAGCGGCTGTACGTATATTGACTGCTATACTTTACAACAGTATCCAACGTGTACATGAGGCTAATAAGAACAGTTCGGGTCCCTAGCGCACATGATCATGTATACCCAAAGTCAGTACACTCATATACAGAGTAGAGAGACTCAACTTTAACTTGACTCCCTTTTAGCCCTTGGTATTGGGTTTGGTCGACACATCTGGGACATCCCCGTATCTATGCTTGTGGGCAACAGCTATGTACGTCATCTTCTTACCCCTTCTTCAGGTCTGACACGTAAATTTAGTTGTTCTCAGTCAACGGCATCATCTATCCCCTCACGATCCTCTTTGCTAAGCTATCCATATTACTGCTATTTGTGCGTATATTCAGTGTGAACCAAGGGATGAGAATCACCATCTATGTCGGTATGGCGGTTCTCACCTTGTTCTACGTCGCAATGGCCTGTGTCGCGATAGCCTCCATGGTACAGTGTGATGGCCTTGACGCCGACTCGATCCAGTTTTGCAGGAACTACAGCGGCCCAATCATCCTTCTCAATGCTTCCTTCAATGTTGCAACCGACTTTTGGATCTTGCTTATGCCTATCCCCCTTCTCTTAAAGCTTAATCTCCGCCTCAGGCAGAAGCTGGGTATTGTTGCCGTGTTTCTGGCTGGAGTTGCGTAGGTCCTCTCTCCGAACTACAGTAGTCAGAACTGACTGTACAGTGCATGTGCGGCAAGTTTGGCCCGCCTTATCGAGTTCTCTATCAACTACCATAGCGAGGATGTACTATGGACGCAAGCCATCAATGCTTGCTTTACGTGAGTGAATGAGCTTCTATTCCGGTACTTACTAACAGGAAAAGCATTGTCGAGATCAACATTGCCATTATTGTTGCTTCCTCGTCCTGCTTGCCCGCCTTCTACAAGCACGCACACGTCTCGCTGCTATCAACATCTTCGTCAATTCGCCGCTTCTTCACTACAAGGGGAACATCTGTCCACTCGCAAACTTCCATCCACAATCAGAGTAGTGAAAGTATGAAGATGCGGCGTTCCACGGAGATTCCAGATGTTCCCCCCTTACCCAAAACGTCGTACTCAGAGCGTTCCTGATAGGTTGCAAGGTGGAAAGATGTCAGGGATATATTAACCTATAGCCGATTCATGTAGATCAAAGGGCCCTTTGTCTATCGCATACTACGGCATTCTACCGACTATCCACAATAGAGACCGTTGTTAAATGGTTTGGAGCAGTCACAGTTGGCAAGACACTACAGCAACTGATGGGGAATGAGCATGTACGTCGTTGTGAAGGATGGGATCAAATACTCAATAGGCGTCAGGATAATTTAGATCCACCCCAGCTATACTATCCCCGTTACCAAGTGCTATCTATTGATTTGATACTGTCTTTATCGTTAGAGGGAGCCTCCTCAAGGCGCTGGTCTGTATCCCATTGGGGCACACGAACGGGAAATCCCACATCCTATCCCCGTTAAGCCAATTCTGCCATTCTGTGAATCCTCAAAGTGCCTTTTTTGCAAGGTTCCAGCTTGCATATCTTTCAATTGACCCAGAGATATAAGCCTAGCTTCCATCGACCCAACTTGGAGGTGGCGGGGGGAATGGCATTGTTGAAAATGCAGGCGTCGTATAGCACCTGTCAGGGCAATGCCGAAACATGATGACGAGCTCGAATTCGAATTCGGCGTTGTAATACAGCTCGTTGCTCCGATCTCGAAATTCAGGGTCATCGACCTCAAGCAGATCCTTGAAGGTTTCCTCGGCCTTTTCATCAGCCAGGAGGTCGAGACGGGCCTCATGCACCCGCTTCCAGTGAGTCCACATGGCGGAGATGGTCTCGTCATCATGGAGCAACACAAGCTGCACAGGTGAGAGCCCCTTATCAAAGACGGGGGGTTCTGCGTTGCGTACTTGCTCGTCGGTTGCGTGGATGGTAATGACTTTAACGCAGACGTGCAGTGACGGAATGGAGCTTAGCTGCTGGTCGTAGCTTTCCTTCATTGGGTCAAATCGCTTATAATCCCAAGGGTCTGCGGCGACAGACAAGCCGCCATGGCGGGCGAGAGCGGCATAGAACGAGATGGGATCCTCGTACTCGCCTACCGGGCTGTCTGGCATCCAGTTGACGTGCAAGATATCGCGTTCCTGAACCCACGGATTGAGCGTGCCCTTGGCATGGCTGCTGGACCATGTTGCGTGGAGTTCGTCAGTCAGGAGAAGCGAGCCATGAGCCAGAGCAACGGCACGCGATTCCGCACATACGTGCGCAACAGCTGGTGCGGCGCCGTTGCGGAGTGTTATTGAGCGCAGCAAGCTCAAGGGACAGCATGAGTCGGTCTCTTGCAGCAACGGGGGCATATCAACCTCCACAACGCGAGGCGGTGGGAGAGCGTGAGCCCATATCAAGCGGCGCAGCTCGAGCGGCAGCCGCGGGAAGATTGTGAACATGTCCTTTGCATGTACAATAAACACAAGTGCGTTAGATGTGTGGCAATTATGTACGAAGAGGAACAAAGGCAATTCTAGAAATGCTGATTTATGCTCACAAAACTCTTCCCCACTCCTCCCCGCTTCATGGTTGCATTTACACTCTGTATCTCGTCATTGGACAAATAACGCAAAATATAAATAAGTGTCGAAATCCAAGTCCATATACTCATACTCCGGTAACATTTGAATAAATATGAGTACAGTACTCTGAAATGCGTTTTCAATATAGAAGAAGACTCACGGCATTTGCATTCTCGCATCGCTCTCGACTTTGATGGCGTACTGGTGGAGTGAAAATAACTTATGCGAAAGGGTAGGATGCAATAGTGCGGTGATTTCAGCTCCATTAAATACCTGTTTCTATAGGACTATTGGTGAGGTATAACCATGTTATAACCTCGCAGAGTGTCCGCCTTGTTTGTATAACCTCATTATCCTTGGCCATGCTACTCTTGATCGTTGCCAGTACCTGCTGCAACCCACGTCAGTGAGACGCCGCCAAATTCTTTGATTCGTGAAATGCAATATGAATCCACCACGTTGTAAGCAGTACTGACGAGTCTCACAGTATGCCTTTCATGTTCCACATTTCAGCGTCATCTTCAGCGTCATCTTCAGCGTCATGGGTAGCTTTGGCCCGCTTTTCAGCGTCATTGGCTGGCCCCCAATATAAATTCCAAGATACCAATAGTAACTGCATTCATTCTTGAGCATCGCTGGGCCAGATAACAACTACTGAAAATGGATTGTTCATACTTGATTGCAACGCTGAATGACGGGATTCGCATTGCTTACGCGGAACAGCCTGCCGAGGGACAGGAAAAGGGCGTGATTGTTCTTGTACATGGCTTTCCTCAGACCTCGTATCAATTCCGCAAGGTGATGAAGCCGCTGGCTTCCTCTGGGTAGGTCACAAGCATCCTGGCTGAATGTTGCTAACACCTCAGCTACCGAGTGATTGCGCCTGATTACCGCGGCGCCGGTCTGTCATCAAGGCCGGACACTGGTTTCACCAAATCGGTCATGGCCACCGATATACTGCATCTCCTCGACCACTTATCCATCAAGTCCAAAGTCCACGTGGTTGGGCACGATATCGGCGGCATGATCGCATACGCCTTTGTCGCACAGTATTCTCATCGCACCGCCTCCGTCACCTGGGGCGAATGCCCTCTGCCTGGGACCACGGCCATGCACGAGGATCGGACGACGCATGCGCAGCAGCAGTTCCACTTCCTGTTCCATGGCGTGCCAGATCTGCCCGAGGCGCTCGTCAGCGGCAAGGAAGAGATTTACCTCAGCCACTTTTACAACAAACTGGCATACAATGCCAACGCTATTGCGCCGGCCGACCTGAACTACTACGTCAAGATGTACCGGCAGCCAGGAGCACTGCGCGCAGCATTCCGCACTTATGCGGCTTTCCTGGAAGATGCAGACGAGTGTGCGAAGTGGGTATCGGACGGCAAGTGCAAGGTGCCGGCATTGGGACTGAGTGGTGGTATGAGCCGTCACAAAGAGGCGGCTCCGCAAATGATGGCCGAGGTCCATGAGGAGGGTACATACAAGGTGGTTGACGTTGCAGACAGCGGCCACTGGATCGCCGAGGAGAATCCTGATGGGTTCGTGAAGGCTGTGGTTGGATTTATCGAGCACAACTAGCCGGATTCGTGGCAAAGCCGTGCGCAGGGCAGCAATTTGTTGAGGGTGCTGATGGGTGAGCAAGTGAATGCAAGTTGTCACATCACGTTCCTGATTGTCACTATAAGGTCAAGATTCCTCCCCTGCTAAAATCGACGGAGCCTGCCACAACAGAGCGTCGGCATTAGTGACATTGGTCACGGCCCCAACATTTAGAACATAATATCAACAATCGTTAACATGAGATTAGCCTTTGCAATGGCTCCCCGAAGCAAGTCCCTTCTTCATGCAAGCCGTTTCGGACAACCAAGCCGTCAACCCGGCACTTCCGTCGCTATCCCTTACGCCTGCCGGCCGCGCCACAGAAGGTGTACATATTCATCAACACCAAGATATCCAGTACACAGCGCAACGGCATCACCCGGCCTCTACACGGCCTCGTCTTACGACCTACCCTATAGCATCACCAGCGACCCGACACCGCCATGACGTACAATGCCAGGCAAGCTTTCTGCAGCAAAGAAACGATTACAGGTTCATTGCTTGCCAATGATTGCGGGCAACTACCAGTCGCTTTCTGGGACCCTATGTTACACTGACTCCATGCGCGAATATTGCGCTGTCGAAGGAGTAAGCGCCGCTGCCGTGGACTCGCAGTTGAGCACAATTGGTGTACGCCTGTCCTTGTAAGCTGAAAGCATTTGGTGATTTAATCATAATCGAGGCGTGCTGTCTGTGCTAACGCGTTTTTATCACAGGGGTTGCAAGGTGCAAAGGTCGTTAAAAATCTGCCCGTTTTGAGCATTCTTCAAAGTAGATGTGCGTAACCGTAATCTCACCATGAATACTTAGGATTTGGACTGTAGCAACGTTCCTTTCTCTTGCTTGATCTCATGGGGAGAACGGCGTGAAAGGATGAGCACAGGAACAAAGACAGGCTATGCCCCAAACATGAGTAAGCGTCAAGCATGCCATGTGTGGCTGTTCAGCCATGTGCCTGCCCTGGAGACAGAAACATTTATCGTCAGTCTCCCTGCAAATTGTCCCAAAAGGGGCACAGAGGGTCCAGAGGTAAGGGTCAGTGCTGAATGATTGGAGGATGAATCCAGGTATTAGTTCAGATCGTCGATTCATCGGGCGCAGCCGGTACCCTGGTTATTGCAAGCGTACTTTATCTGCTTTTGACCAGAATCGAGGTATTTTTGTCTCCAATTCTGATTTCCATACTCCGTATTTGAATGGGACTTTGGTCAATCCGTCCCAGGTCATTGTCTCCACCCACCCAACGGCTTGCCGATGGGACGCTGCACTGAGGCTATGCCAAAGCTACGTTACCTGCACAGATTGAAGAGATCTCCTACTTACCGCAGCGGCGCAATCCGAGCGTGATGATATTGACGATAACGACAAAAGAAAAAGACGACTGTGCGCCTAGTCTTAGGCAACCTCGTAAACTGTAATGTGGGATTTCCCGTTCGTGTGCCCAAATGAGATACAGACCAACGACTCCCTCTGACGATAAATACGGTATCATATCAATAGACTCGTAAACTGTAATGATTAGGAGACTTGTAGTTTCAAGCCACAGATGGAGATCATCAACGTCTACGCACGAGATGGCTACTGCTGTGTTGTCCGATCGGTGGTTGTGCATAGGGCTGGCCGCCCAAGGTCTTACGCTTATGCATGGCCAGGAGGCTGTGTGCATCGCATCCACTTGCTCAGTCATGTTCTTCGAAACTTCCCTGCAGCTCTTGGCGCGTCGCTCCTGTCTCGTTTGATCAGTAATGCCCTCACCGCATCGTATTGATGCAGTGTCTCTATCCGGGCTGTTTCTCACGCCGCAAGCCGGGCAACTAAGATACGACATCACGATGTAACCTCTAAGCCGAGCGATGACGAAGTATAAAGGCGAGGCTCTGCTGCAATATCACTCTCATCACTCAACAACACAATCTTCACACACAATCTTCACACAATCCTCACATTGCGATCTTAACCTTCAACTTCACACTACTCTCACACTATTACCATATAATCTTCACTCCAACTTCTTCCACCATGATTCCTACTCTTGCCACCATTGCCGCCTTGGCTACCCTTGTTACTGCCAGCCCTATGAAGCGCGGCCCCGTCATCCCCAACTACCCTACCACATCTACTTCCCAGGGTTTCCACCTGGTTGTCAACGTCACCAACCCAGAACTCGACTTTGAGTCCCCCATCAACAACTTTTACATCAACAGCATCCATGTCGGTGCCGGCCTTAACCTCGTCGGCGTCTCCGACTACCCCGGCCGCATCTTTTACCAGAACGGCACCGCCGAGGATATCCGCTACGGCCGAGGCACCATTATCAGCGATGCCGGCACGGTGCCCTTGCCCTACGGCATCTCCCTGACCGCAGACGACGAGTCCGAGGAGCTCTTCACCGCCCGCATGAACGCCGGCTTTGGAACTCCCGGTCTCTCGCTCTCCCGCTTCCCCGAGCCATATGTGTTTGTGCTGTTCGAGCAGTACGTGGCCTGCGACGAGGCTCTCGACTACTACCACGGCAAGCATTTTGTCATCATCAAGCGCATCCCGTACGGTGGCAGCATGCCCGACAACTGCATCCCTGTGCGACTTCTGCCCCAGTGCACCAAGCTCAACGCGCTCCCCGAGGGTTCATGGTCGAGCCACGAGTTTGCTGCCAATTCTGCCTGCTACGACGACGTTTCCGCCCTCGAGTGGACCAAGTACGGGCCTTACTAGTAATGGGGATGGATGGCTTACTGAGAGGCAGCTGATTAATGTATAATGGAGGAGAGAGATATTGATATAAGAAGAGTCACTCTACATTTCTACTAGTTTATTAATGATAATTGAAAGTTTCGGAATTTCCACACTGTTATTGCAGTTCAGTGAAAACTAGTAAGATAAAGAGCATTCATTGTCGATAATTCAAGCACAAAACAGGGAATTGCTATCCTCGAGGGGCAATCTGACCATCTAGAAGAGATCGCATAGCTAAGAAGAATTGCGAATAATAGCCTCGATGACATCAGGATAAGTGTCATATTGCACATCGCCTGCGCTGCGTGGCACTGGCGTCCGCTTGCGGCTAATGCTGAGGTTGAGACTGTGGTTCCTGGACATGTCCCTGGGATTAAGGATCTCGCCAGCTACCTGTGGAGAAGAGTCAGTCGGGCTCGTGAGGGCAATCTCCGGCAAGTTGCACTTACAGTCTGGACTCGCCACTTCAAATTCTCAATGAGGAATTGTTTCACGTCGTCCGCGCCCATGCTGCTCAACTTTCCGATCTGAGCGTAGTCGAGGAGCAGCGAAGTGATTGGAGTTGTGCTGGTCACAAGCTGAGCTTGCTCGTCTTGACGGGCGCAGTTCTCGCACACGTCACGGGGCGCGGCTAAGATATGGGACATACCCACAAAGCCAGGGAGAGACGACCACTCCTCACCGGACTGTCCTTGGACGTCGCCGATGATGTAGAAGATGGTGTAAGACCCATTCGCGAACATTCTGTGAGTTGAATTAGTCAATGTCAAACCAGCGCTAAGCTGTACTCCTGCCTCTCGACCACGACATCGATGTACCAATCATCCGAGTACTGGGGGGTGGACTTCACCGCGGTCATGACAGTCTGCTGTTGCATCATATCCATGGGGAAGCCAGGATGCCTCAAGAGATCTCCAGACGGGGCACCGGACGTGTACTGGAAGACCTGGGCTTTTTCGACTCTGAGAGGCTGCATATCATCCGGGGGTGTGCCGAAGACTCGGTCTGCGGAGGTCCTTTGGCTCCATTCATACTTTCTCGCGAAATCTTTACGAACCGTGTCCCCCGTCTGCCCATCTGCCAATTCCGGATATGTGTAACCAAAATCCGTAGTATGTCTGGCTTGGTCGGAGGTCCAGTACCGATTCTCGGCATCTGCCTTGTCCACCATGGGCCATTTGCGGAATGGTGTCAAGTTGTTTTTGCCCATTCCCTGCTGGTCTGGAACAAGCTCATTGAACCAGTGCTTCTCGCCGTTGACAGCCTGCCAGATCGCGAACAGTCTGTCAATTTGGCTGGTACCCGTTGTCAGCTACTGAACCCGATGCATCCTGCCAGACTTACCAATGATGTATCCAGAAGATCGGGTCAAAGGCCGCCATCTCAATGAAACTCATATGTCCTCTGGGACCCATATTGGGTAGGCCGCCGATGGTGCCATGGTATGTATTGTGAAGATGTTCGATTGATCCAGAAGGTTCTTTGAGCTTTTCTGTAGGTTGCTCTTTGGGATCCAGAAAGACGGCGTTGGTCGAAAACGTTCTGAAGTTTCTGTAAACCTGGTCTCCGATTATATTGAGGCATAGGCGAATCTGGTCTTCACGGACCGAATTCAACAGGTCATTCATCCTTTTCGTAGCGTGTGCATCAGATCCTCCATGGCGGATTGTCTCTTCGACTGACCTCTGTGGACAATGTATGAGTAACAATCGACTACTTCGAGGATAAAGTAATACTCACGAGTTCAGCTGGAAACCCTTCGGTCTCGGAGACCATCTTAAACTGCTCACTATTGAACTGGAACTGGAAGAAAGGGTTCGGCATAGGAACAAGTTCGTTATCTGGAAGACGCCTGACCATGACCTCGGGTAGTGTGAAGATTTGCGGAGCACCCCAGTCATATGGAGCGGTCGTCGTGCCGTCTTTGGGGTTGCTGACTCCTGGGAAGGAAGACCCGTACCCTCGAGGGCGATAATAGTCCAAGTACGGAATACGAAACTCTGCTGAGCAGCAGCGAGATACTTCTTTTTCTGTCCATCCGGGATGTCCGACTCAGAGAACCGTTTGGCGACGTTGGCTACTTGACGAAACAGGGTTTGCTATTGCGGAGTTAGTGTAAGCAGAGGTTTGCATGCATCTTGTCTTACCTCCATCATTGCCAAATACGGACGGTGCCAGGTTCCGAAGTTCGGCTTGGCATGGGTACAATAATATCCCCTTTCTCCCTCACCGTCCCATGGACTCAAAGGTAGTCCATGAATGCCTGGGACTGTTTCTGTACAAGTTATGCACTAAGCTAGGCTGGGTTCACAAACCGGCGAGTTGGAACCAGGACATCCTCAAGTCCAGCTGCTTCTCTCCTGGCTTGAAGGAAAAGCCTTCGGGGATCTGATCCTGCCAAGGGAGTTTGTCCATCCCTTGGAGCTCCATCAAGGCGATAAGGAAAAGATTAAAGGTATCGGGCTGCTCGGTCAGTATGACGTCGATGTCAACGCGCTGTTGTACACCAGAGTCAGCAAGACCGAGTACAATACCCTGCTTATGGGCCTCTTCCAATTGATCCGTGGTAAAGGTGTTCATGGTGGCGATGGTTTGGTTGCAGTTTCGAGGTTTGCAGTTTTGAGGCTTGCTGGTGATGTATTGTGGTTTGGAAAGTTTCTAACAGCAGGAGACGGACACTCTTTATAGAAGTCTTTTGACCACGCGAAGTGTCTTGGACAGGTCGAGGGCTGCTGATTCTGTTTCCCCCACGCCAGCTTGCCTGAAAGCAATCCATTCTTGAATCATTTCCGCGGCTACTTGTGGACCCATGGGATATGCAACGGCTGTTTCTGGATCAGTTGAAAGTCTAGAAACAGAAGGCGTCTGGAAATGCCAGCTGAACCCTAAGGCCCGTAATTCGCTTCGTTCTGTCTCGAGATGGGCCGCCAAGTCATATGTGGGGAGTTTGGCACGCAAATTCATTTCTGGGCGTCCCTTTCTGAACTGAAGAACACAAATTGTAAGTTTCTTCAGGCGCTCGATAGGACTCGTTGAACAAAGTGTCCGAACTGCGTGGTCAAATCTTGACGTTTGGTGAGCGGTTAGGAGGATGGCTTGTCAGAAGCTTTATTTCCAGTAGCATGTCCCACTCAACAAGTATCTGCAGCACAGTATATATCTGGCTTCAAATATCATGAGCGTGGATCCAGGAGCGGGATATGCCGTTGTTCCAACGAGCCTGAGTCGAGACAGCAATGTGAAAACACGGCTGCCATAACCGGTATTTCCGCTCAAGGAACTGTCTTGGCTCAGTTTTTAGATGACGTCAGAAGCGGCACCCCCATTTCCTGCCCTGCGACTGACTCATTCAAATTGATATATGTACCGTAGTTATGGAACTTTGCCGGCAAGCTCATGTGATAAATCGCGTTTCAGATATGGCGAGTAGTCGAGCACCCTCGTCGCTTGTGCTCCGCGGTCTCAGCCAGCCCCGTCTCGCCGACGTGTCAAATACAGCAAGCATAGGCTCTAAATAATGAGACTGCACATAAGCCCGATACTATGCCTAGAGCATTACCATCTCGAAGTCCCGGCCAGACAATCATACAAAACCCTCATCCGTGGCTGGAAAGCCAAATCAGCTGCAAGCACAAGCAGGCTTGAACAGCGACCAATATGTATTCAGGATTGAGCATGACTATTCCCACATCCCCTTCAAATGAACCAGGAGCCGGCTTGAGCTCTGAGACTGTTCCTCCTGATGGCCTGTGCCACCGCCAGTCGAATCCAGATGCTAAAGAGCGTCTCATCGGTTCCAGCTTCCTGAACACTGCAAGTGGGGACCATAAGGAGCCACCTCCTAGCCCAACAACCTGCTTCAAAGCAACAGAGCCCAATGGCTGTTCCCGAAGGTCGGTCCAACATTAATAGCGAGACAGGAGACGTATACATTGTTTGCGAGTTGTCGCAGGGGGTCCGACGGCGGTGTGGGCATCATTGAAAAGATGGTCTTAGCCATTACAAGACTATTACGACGTTTAGTCTCACTGTTGCGCTCGATGATGTGTCCGATCCAACATGGCATTCGTCTTTCATCGCAGATTAAGTCATCCAGTGCGTCGACTTATACAGAGTGAATAATCTCACCACCATCAAGGACCACTGGGGCTACATCTATTGCCAAGAGAAAGTACGTCAGCGACAGATGACTCATATGTCAAGACTATATTGTACATATCATTCCGCTCATAATCACACTATGGTCATTCAAGGTAGCTACCAAGCCTTTACCTTTCGCTTATATTTCTGCGTAGGAGCTCCTCTGTGACCAATGCTTCTCCGCAGGTCCAATCACTGGAGTAGACAACTCACCACCTCTCAATGCTGTCCAGACCAATACCATCGAGCCTGTCAACCCCACTGGTAAGTCTGCTAAGCGAACAGAGTTTGCGATCGTATTCGCTGACATCATCTTGCAGGGCGCGTAGGATGTTCTATCTTTCCAACTCACAAGTCCTGCTTCAGGAAGCCGTGGGAGGGTCTTCAATTCCACCACATAAGACAAAATACCAGTCGTACTGATGTAGCCTTTTCACCTACGCCATAGCTTCATCCTCCCGGCGCATCGGACTGCTATTACTAGTGCCGCCATATTTCGCATGCTGATGCCTCAGGACGCAGACGGCCTAGAATGTGGAATGTTCTTCTGCCCATGTGAGCGGAATTGGCAGGCACGCCCTGGGCCGACTAGATGCAGCTATGCTGTCACAACAATGAACCCGGCAGGGTGAGAGTCACAGAACGTGGAGTCTCTTATTACCCGAACAGAATTATAGACTTTTACGTTCCAGCCTTTGTTATCATAGCTTCAAGTCGTGAACACAAAGGGAAAGCCTTCCAAAATCATGCCTAAGTATAGTAAGGTTAATGTGATTCCATAGTTATTGAAGCTATTATACATAGCAGCGCAACCGTTCTCTGCATAACCGTGACCACGCTCACACTCAGTCGGCTCGGCTATGAAGAATAATTCCTTAACAGATGCAAGAAACAAAACCAACCAACAACCACCAAAATTTCTCTCGCTTCTACTGGGCCGGCAATGTCTCCAAGAGGCGGGATCGGTCCCTCTTCAAAGTCTCTTGATACGGGGTGAAGGGTATGCCAGTTTTGCTCTGTGCCTCCTTTCCTTTCTTGATAGCCTCGGAAAAGTCCCTGACATTCGAATATAGATGGAAGGCTCGGCCAAATACCGTGGCTATGTTTGCCTGGACCTCTTCGGGGCTGACCTGTCGGACTCCCACACTCCTGCCAGTAACCTCTTCGATAGCCTTCCGCACCTCTTCAATGGTAAGGTACTCGTTTGCCATGTCCAACTCCAGCCCGCTGAACTTATCAGGGTTCAGCAGAGCCGATGCGGCGTATTTTCCAATGTCGTAGGTATCGGTGAAGGCGATTCGGACACCGTCGTTGCAAGCATGATCGAGCTCGCCGCTCGCCGCCAGGCCGGGGAAGTTGGCATAAACTCCAGGCAGCATCAAGTCACTCAGAAGGATCGATGGTCTGAGGATGGTGTAGGTGGTAAAGTTCGCGCCGCGGACAATGTCTTCGACCTCGGCCTTGGACGAAAAGTAAGGAAGCAAGCCAAGTTGGCGGGTGATGTCATCATCCCATACGGTCCTGTCGCCTGTGAGGAAAGTTGTCGCTGCCACGACACCCTCGACTCCTGCTTTCTTGCATGCTTGGACAATGGTCTTTGCTTGTTGAGCCTCAAGGCCTGGCCAGGGGAAGGTGTTGAGGAAGACACCCTTACATCCCTGAGCAGCCTCCAGGACTTGGTCGAAGTTGACGCTTTCGCCTTTGAAGATGGTGATGCCGTCTTGTTTCAGTGCTTCTGGGGCCTTGTCCGGGTTGCGCACGATGGCGTGGACTTTGGCGCCGGAAGCAAGCAGGTGGGAGATGACGGCAAGGCTCTGCTGGCCTGTGGCTTGAGTAACTAGGAAGGTGGTCATTTTGGCCTGATGAGAGCGATTGGTGAGGATGGCTTGTGTGGTTTAAATGTGTCGATGATTTACGAATTTTGAACGGAGGTGATGCGCTTTATATAGCTGAGGATGACCATGATGAACCCAGGCTACTTCAGTTGATTTCCAAGCACCCCTTCATGCCGACTCTAGTCTTCGCCATCTTGGTCGTTCAGCTGCCCCTCGGATGTTTCCAAAAGCCGAGTCTTGCAACCACGGATTTTTGATAAGGCTGGCAAGGGTACGAGCTCGGGAAAAGTTGCCTTGGGTGGGGTTCACTGACAAGGCCTGAATTTGGCTAGCCACATCATCCCACCTCCGAGCGACCCGGCAGTCGAAGGGACAGTGGCTGACCCAATAAGACAGTGGGCACTGATTCCTTGTCATCCCCGCATCAAGGCGCCCTCCCGCTGTTCCTCATCACAATGAAGCGTCGCAAGAGTTGCTGGACATGCACGGGTCAGTCTAAATGCCGACATCGACCAGAACCTTGTTGACAGTACCAGCCCGAAAGGTCCAATGCGACGGTGCGGTCCCCAATTGCGGAAAATGCCGTTTATCTCAACGCGAGTGTCAAGGCTACGAGGTCCGGTTGTCCTGGCCAAAGAACCATGACAAGAAGAGGGCAATGGTACTCGAACTCGTATCGGAGAAGCCGTTCCTGGTGCCATCCCACGTGTTCCTGAACACTACCTGGACGGACGTGGCTATGCATGTCAATGGCGACAACAGCTTGCCAGCTGCACAGGACTCGGCTGGCGATTCAGCAATAACTTTCCTGCCCGATGAATCGGCCTCAAATCTTTTGCGTCATTGTCAGTCTGCCATAGGCGCCATGTACGGGACTAATTGTTCTCAGTCCACGATGCAGCGTATCTCAGTTTGGTGACATTTACAGCAACAAGGCTTGCCGTCAGAGATGTGCTTGAACGGTTGATGAAAACGTCGAGTGGCGACGCCGCAGGCCAGGGACTCTTGGCTGCGACACTGGCATTCTCATCCCTACATCGGCAAGGGCTCAGCCAGCAAGCAATCCAGACCAAGATACGGGCACTAAATCTTCTCTCCGTTACGACAGACGGCTCAGCCATCCACTGGACTCAAGCTGCGCGGCATGTGGCTGCTTCGATGCTTTTGGCTTCATTCGAGGTATGCTGAATCAACTGTGTCGTTTAGTGCTAACATCCGATAGATTCTTCATCCTTTGAACAGCTCTGCTGATTGGTTATGGTATGTCAGAGGTGCTATGGCAACGGCTGCCTTCCTCGCAAACCACTTGGATGAATCCGATGTTGAAATTCTACTTGATTGGGTTAATTACCATTACATGATATCTCAATTTCCTCTACAACGGTTTCGAAAAGTACCAGCGGGACAAAATCATCATCTACAGACTTACACCTCACCGTTGTCGAATATCCAGATTGTAGGCAGCCAAACCTGACAAAAGGCAACTGCTGACCTCATAGACGATGCCATCTCCGAACCCAACTCAAGCTATTCTAAACCTGCTTTGCAATGCATCCAGCCTAAATAGCCCGTCAGAAAACTTGGACATCCAACTTACAACGTTCAAGCTGAGCACCCTCGAACAGGAGGCAGGGCATCTTTCCATCTTGAACCCATCTGAGAGGAACGCTGAGATTGCGTACGGCGCCAAGATATGGCATTTAGCGACTCGACTGTATCTGACACGTGCCTCGCAGAGCGCATGGGAAGCACCTGCGGACCTCAGCTCAGAGATTGAGGAAGGGTATGCTAGAATTGCGGGATTTTACGAATGCAGACATTTCTTTCCCCTTTTCGTCTTGGCCTGCGAAGCACGGACAGACGAGAAGCGATCAGCCATTGAAGGTCTGATAGAGAGGACCGAGAAGAGCAATCGTGGGAGAAGCATGCAGGGGCTGAAAGACATAATTCACTCCATATGGGTTCAGCAGGATCTTTATGCAGACGAGGATGTCGTGGTCGATTATCTTGGGGTCATTCGTGCGGTGTTTGGGTCGGGCTCACTGTCCCTAGCGTGAGGAGAACATGCATACGCAGGCCAGTCAACAGGTACGGACAATCTGTGCTAAATAGTCCATGGAAGTGCAGTCTTCGATTCAATATATACCCAGATAACATCTATCATAGTATGTTCTAGAGAATCTCACTGACACCAGGCGTGTCCCAATATGCGATTACTGCCGAGTCGTTGAGCGTCCACAACCAGAGCTCCATTATCTCCCCAAGCACAGCTTTTAGTTGTGCCAGCCCCACGATCAATGTGTTCGACGCTGTAGCGACTACTATACCATCGTTGGACCTCCACAAGAATCTTGTTCACCTTGCAGGCTGCAAGCTCTGTCAGGTTCGAATGCTTACAGACTTCGATCCAAGTAGCGTTGGCTACACAACTGGCATACTGCGATTCCGGTTTACAGTATCATTGATCCGCCAGCGATTGTGTCCTGAGCCCAAAACCGCGCCTTGAATGGTATCCAACCAGGCCTTGGACCACTCGTCCGTGCAATTGTCAGCACAGGCTACATTGAAGGGGCGTGCTACCGCTCGGCATCGGTAGCGGCAGTGGCTGATGTAGATTTGGGATAAGACTCCCAGCCTGGGCTGCGTAATTCAGCCCCCATTGACAACAGCTTTGGCTTTGGACGTAAAGTTGAGCCTGTTCAGACCCTAAACCCCCAGCATCTTTCACTCTCTTAGCCATTGAGGTTGGAGGGCGGGAAGCAACATCTCTTTACACGAATATCTTTACACGAATACATTTGGTGGGAAGAAAACCATTAAGTTCTGATATCAGGATTTAGAGGACTACCAGGAGAAAAAAAGATAGGACATTGTGTTCTTCAGACTAAATGTCCTTAAGGTGCCAGGGGTAATTACCTCGGTCCTTGCTAGCAAGTACATTTGTTGGTTCTATAACAGGTAACTCTACGCCCCAATTTGTTGGTCTCAAAGCACCTGCCTTTGTTGGAATGTATGGAACCAACATAAACGCTAACCTTATAACTAGCGGCCATCTCACCACAAGCGATCGCCATTCTTCCCGCCCCTACTTCTACCTAAAAAAATACCGTCTATTGGCTTTGCCTCAGACCAGCAGGATTCCAGCCCGGATGTCTTCGTCCAAGTCGATTCTAGTCACGGGATGCTCCGCAGATGGCATTGGCGCCTCCATCGCCATCATCTTGGCGCAGCGCGGACACCATGTCTTCGCCACTGCCCGGAATACCGCCAAGATCCCCAACGCCCTCCGGAACCTCTCCAATGTCACAGTCCTGTCTCTCGATGTTGCTGACCCAGCCTCTGTTGCTGCCGCTGCCGCCGCTGTAACCGATTCCGGCCATGGGCTCGATGTGCTGGTCAACAATGCTGGAATCGAATACGTCCAGCCTGTCCTCGACATGGACATTGCCGTAGCCCATCGGCTGATGGACACCAATCTTTGGGGTCCCGTTCGAACCATCCAGGCATTTTCCAATCTCCTGATTGCTAAACGCGGCCGCATTGTCAACATAAGTTCCTCGGCTTCTGTCGTCAATTCACCGTGGGTCTGTAGGTACGCTCCTCCTGCTTGGTGTAAATCTAGCTGACACGTTGCTTACTGGCACAGCCGCGTATGCTGCGTCCAAGGCCGGGTTGAATATTCTTTCCGAGACGCTTCGACTGGAGCTTGCCCCGTTTGGTGTCAGCGTCATAACCATCTTGCCGGGCGTGATCAACTCCAAATTGCACACCAATAACATGACAAGCTTTGACCTTCCCTCAACCTCGCGTTACGCGTCAATCAAGGATATCATCGGCGGCTGGGCAAAAGGTGAGGCCCAGCCCAAAGACAGTATCTCCACCGACGAGTTCGCCAAGCTGGTGATGGATGACATTATCGGTGAGAAGGGAGGTTTGGTCAGTAGGGGGCCGTATGCTTCCATGCTTAGATATATTGGCCAGTGGGCACCTAAATGGATTGCGGTAAGTGGATTATGGATGTGTTACAGTAGACCAGCACTAATATCTTTAGGATTATGCTCTAAGCCAAAACCAAGGCCTTAAGGAGCTGGAGAAAATATTAAGAGGGTAGACTGAGTTGATATATTTATTTAAAATAGTATTTCAGAATAGAATGGCATGTCTAGTTTGTGAAGGCCAGTCCTGAAGCAAGATCCGTGCTCTCCATAAAAACATGAGCCTTTCTATACTATTAAAGAATATTGCCTTCGAGGCACTTGCTTTATGACTCCTCATCGAGATGAGGCCGCAAAGAACCCCTAAGCTAGGCGAAGAGTATATGGGATGTCTAACGAATGCGCAATACGTCGGAATATTTGTAATGTAAGGACGTTTAGTCAAGACTAAGTGTCTGGTCGGCATACGCTTGGCAGCCAATAGACAGTGGACGTAGTATCAAGGCCTACATTTGCGTTGTAGAAACCGTCATAAACTCGCCACAGACTCTTGTTTCAAATCAGCATGGGCCTTTCTTCTAGCACGTTTCACAGAAAGTGTAGAAGGTAGGACCTTCGTGTGATTACAAACAGTGTTTCATATTCTTGACATCCATCGTGTCTCTTATACTAGCAAACCCGCAAATCTTTCCAAGGATTGAATGCATTCGTAGTGTTGCCATTGGGACCAACAGCAATCAGATCGTAATGCAGCATGGGCCCCAACACGTTCAATTTGAACGAGTAGTTTGCTTCGTAACGAGCATATCCCGAACCCTCGAAACCATCCACCTTGTCCATGACAACTTCTTCTTGCTCGAAACGCACCGCAAGCGTGTCAGGCATTTCTACCGGCCTGGGAACGGAGAGAACCAGCTTCTCAAAGCCGGCATCGCGCATGGCAGCTACCAGACGCAGCGTGTGCGTGATTATGATGAAGAAGTTGTTCTCATCAATCTCGATAACCTCAGACTCGAGATTCCTGCACGAAGTGTCGTGGATCTGTGGGATCACGGCATCCACCCAGGGCAGTCCTGCGCCGTTATTATCGAACCGCTTGCGGAACCCGTTGGGGCCAATAATGTCGACTGCAAAGAATGAGATGGCAAATGCCGCTGGCACGGTCGTCTCGAACTCGTAAAAGGTAAACGTCGGCATGTTGGGGTAGAGTCCCCCACCTTCTAAACCGTCCCTGGTGCGTGCAAAGACGTTGTGTCCTGTCAAGCCGCCTCCCTGTCCTCTGACGAGAATCAAAACTCTGCGAGCCGATGGCGATGTCGAGCCATCTTCAAGAATCTGCCCTCAATTAGTACATATAAATATATGCATATGCGATTGTAGGCACATGTGAATGTAGAGATGACGTACGCGAATCTCGCCACCAAGTGTCTTGGTGTTATCGTCGTTTATGGTAATCCACAGATGGTCCGGCTTCACCACCACAGGCTCAATCGGTGCCGTCAGCTCCACTCCCCGCGGCACTGTGTTGAGCATACGCTCCACAAGATCCTTGCATGTGTCGATGAAGAAGTCATTCGACTCTGCCATTCTGTGGATGAGGTCGCCGCCATCAGCGTTAAAGATGCGCGCATCAGACCGTGTTGTGTGGTTGTGCCCAAAGGCCAGTGGATTCTGAGATATGTTGCCGACAAAGTCTTTGGCTACCACGTTGTCAAAGTGAGCCACCGTTTGGTCAAAGTCTTGGCGCTCGTCGCCTTCCAAGTCATGGTCCACGATATCGGGAAAGTCAACGCCGTGGACACCACCGATGGAGTGGCCGCATGCAACCAGGCCAATCATTTCCGTCACGTTAAAGCCCTGTTTCTTGAAGGACGCCGTGTGGCTATCTAGGTCTTGCTGTGGCTCTGGCACGCCGGGCGGACCAGCTTCTGTGGCGTCTATTCTTCCTGCCCGGTATGGGATTTGCATGTTGCCGTCCGAGCAACTTGCCAGCGACATTTGCGCGCCCAGGGCAATGAGGTCAGCCATTGAACCCCTTGCGCTCTGTAGGGTAACGAAGAATCCCGTGGATCCGTTGAATGCTGTTCCCACGTTCTCGGCTCGGTCTGTCTCGAATCCGATGCTTCCGTCAATGCCGCCTGTCCCGGCCTCAACGTCCGCTGTTGCCATGTCATGGTACGCTGTGCGGAACCACTCGGCCGAGATGATGCGCTTTTCCCTGTCGACAAAGATGTTTCTCGAGCACGGAACCACTGCAAAGGCCATCTCCTCTTGTCTGTAGCCTGTTTGCTGATACAGGATTGTCTCCAAGTAATCCGTTCGAGAATCGGGCCATGTGTACCCAACCACTGTATGGAGCAGTGCGGCTATGACCACTTTCGCTGCCATGGTGCAAAATGTCTCACCTATGACAGAGTATACAGTGAAAAGCAATAGTCTATGCAAATGATGATGGTTGCCTTTGCCCACAGGACCGAGGTTTATTCAATGAAGGTTAACTGACATTATTTGTTAGACGGAGCCATAACAATGCTGTTAAATACACATCCTTCCAGGCATCAGCCCCTATTCACTCTTTGTGAGTCAAATTAGCACAACTGCACGGAGCTATATCCTGGGAATACGAGGGCCTCGACCACTATGGAGGTAGTTGACCATTGGCTGTGCTTATGCTAAAACCTAACATTTTACTATTGCGCCACAGTCTACTGCCTAGTTAGGTAAACGATGTATCCGCCCATATGACTGCGCCCTCTCAATTAGCAGGGGCCAGACGGTGCCCATGCTTTGATTGGGTTGACTGAAGTACCCAATCACCTGTAAGTCTTTCCAGGTTTGGCAACTAGTATGTGTTGATTTCTCTGTTCCCGAATGGATAAAAACTTTCACCAAGGCATGTCCACCTCTCCAGCTCAAGGGTAGTCCATGCCAAACCACACAACCTCCCATGTGTCGCGTAAATTCAGACGAGTAGGATATCGGATAGGGGCAATGACAGCGTTGCCGTGCTTATTTTGAACTCGGCTACCATAGGCAACTGGTTCGTGGGAGTGGCATCAGCATTGCGATGCCATTAATCAGCAAGGTGCTGACGCCTGCTTCAACTGCTGCTGTTCATACTAGCCACGCCAAATGACCACCTTCAGGGCTCTTTGATTCCTGTCTGGAAAGCCAAGATTGTACACGACCGATGGCTATTCTTGTTCCTTAGATGCCACATCCATTTGTGAAAATGGAAAGAAGATTAAGTTTAGAAAAGCAAGGATGCGTCTCATACGTTTCCCTCATGGCAGTTTTTTTTCGGCCGCCCACAAAGCCCAATTAACCCATCGACAAGAATGATGTAGTGAGCAGTGGAAATATTGCGACCCGCTAGACATTATTGATCAACATAGTAAAGAGGATTATTAATATTTGCCAAATTGCTTTGGGTGCTTCCGATCAAGGTTGACATTTTCTTTGCTAAGTCGATGGTTTCTTCTGGCTAAATACAACCATCTTGCCGACATCTCACCAGTGTTGCAAGGTGTAGGTCATAACAAGGTCCACAAACTTGTTAGAATAGTCGGTAGTGGACCGGAACTTCGACACGGGGTTTTTTGAACCTCCTAGCAGTTCAACGCAGGAAGCTACATTAGGCCTAATGAGGCCTGGAAGCGAATATGAATGGCAGAGTGCCAAAAGGAAGTGCGGAATAGATAAATGCATATCATGTGACTAGTCTGAACTTAAATAGGTCACTGTCTACGCCCAAATCCCAAAAGGAAGGGGCGGGCACAAGCCTAGACAGTCAATTAAGCATAATGCACCCAATCAAAGGCATCCTACAGTTCAACATATACGAAGCTGGATTTGTGTGGGGTGGGTGCGAGTAATGTGAATCTCCATTGAAACTCTTTAGGCATTATACAGGGGCTATCATGGCCTTATTTTAGAGCACAGAGTGGCCTGCAATTTGGGAATACGAATGTGGATATCGTGACCTGAGGAGGGCTCTCTTGGCAGTTTAAAAAACAGAAAGGGAATAAAGCATTGCGCAATGGAACGAAGCTTTCCGTGCGATTGAGGCGTCCGGCGTAGATTGTCAGACCGACGATGGCGAGGCTGGATTGCAGTTACCGGCTTATGCCGCTCGTATTATCCAATTATGAAGGCAGTTTACCCTCATCTGCGAACGATGACTCTTGCGAATAGAGTCTCTCAGCCTTCGGCAGTTTGCTCAGATGCCGTGATAGCCTGCGGCCATATTTGGGAATACGAAGTTCCACGGTGGGTCTTTGAGACTCCCGACCCAGCTGGCTTGTAGGGATCGACTAAGAAGACGAAGAAGACAGTGGACCCCGTGCTGTGTCCTAGCTGGGTGGACCACCAAAGGGCATGGAACTTAGGATGGTATTCAAGAAAGTCACAGATATTTAAGAGACTGTATTCCGCCATCGGTACTTTTGATGGGTATAGCCTTCGTTCACTTGTGTTTCCCGACGCATACACTCACTCTTCCGACTCAAGTGTCACGCCGTCATTATCGAGATATAGTACATACGAAGCTCCTGACCACCTTCTTTTATATCAACGTTACCAACCTACCCTTTGGCTACCATGCATTTCGCTCAGCTTCTTCCATTGTTCGCCGGCCTCGCTGCCGCGGCTGCCCTGCCTCGTGCGGAATCTACTGTATGCGCCAACCCGGTTAAGCGCGTGGAGTTCCGTACTCTGGATGCAACCCTCCGCAAACAATATACCGACGCCGTTATGTGCCTTACTACGAAGCCTTCGAGCATCGGCTTAAAGACGTCCCTGTACGATGACTTCACCTATGTGCACACACACCTCAGCCGCGACAGTACGTAACGCATCCTGTGGCCCAAAGAGGCCTTTAATGAAGAGCTTCCCCAGCTGACTTCGCTTGCACAGTTCACTACGTTGCGCAGTTCCTACCGTGGCACAGATACTTCACACATCTCTACCACAAGCAGCTCCAGGCTTGTGGCTACACTGGCCCCATGGTGTAAGAATCCCCTTTCCCGTCGCACGTTTAAATTCGTATGCACGCCCAGCTAACACGGGAAAAAGATACTGGGACTGGACTCTTGACACCAAGGACGTAGCTGGTTCAGACTTCTGGGACCCTGTTAATGGCGTTGGTGGCAACGGCGGCGACGAGACCGAGAAGACCAATGACGGACGGGAGTGGAAGTGTCTGGTCGACGGACCCTTCAAGGACATCCGCCCGGCTTACAGCAACCTTGTGGCCGCCGAGCACTGCTTGTCGCGTGACTTTTTCGACGGCGAGAACCGCCCCGGTACCATGCGCGCTTCCGGCTATACCCCTGAGGTCATTGCCGACATGAACAAGCTTCCCGATTTCGAGTCCTTCGAATTCAGGTTGGAGAATATTCCCCACGGCTCCATTCACAGCGCTGTCGGTGGCCAGATGGGCGACCTGGGCCCCTCGTCCTCGCCTAATGGTAGGTTTGAACTATTCTTTTTTCACGGTTTTCTTGTACTCGACTCGAAAGGGTATTTACTCATAACTGACTCGGTGAAACAGATCCCATTTTCTTTATGCACCACTGCCAGGTCGACCGCCTGTGGACCCTCTGGCAGCAGCAGAACCTTGAGGTCCGCCTCAAGGACTACGCTGGCATCCGGGAGCGCCTGGAGACGCCCGGCAGCGGCAACGGAACAGCCGATGGTAACTCGACGCAGGACGAGATACCCAACCCCCGCGCCGCCCTCACCGATATGATGCCTTTCATGGGCCTTACTGGCGCCGAGGACCTCGCTGTCTCGGCCGTCATGGACACTAACAGCGAGCTACTCTGCTATACCTACTAGTACTAGGCACCACCCCTACTGCTTACACCTCACACTGCACACTCTTTTCCTCATCATACCTGTTACGATTCGATTACCTTAACTGTCATGTGACCAGGGTCGGTCTGTTCCCGGGAGCTGTCAGTCCTTTGGGTATATAGATGAGATGATTCTACAGAGTACGCCTAGCTAGAAGCCTACCGGCTATTAATATAACTTGATTACTGTGGACTACAGTATTAACTATTATTAGACATACGCTCAACAGTATATATGCCCTAGCCATCTACTAACAACTAACCCTGATACTATTGGACTTGGTCATAGTCAGGAACCGACCGTTGCATATCAACTACTGGAACTAATATAATTGGTCCCTTGAGCAGTCTTGCCGGCTTAGCTAGACCTATTACTAGGACTGCCCGTCCCAGTGGGGTGGCAGTCCGTCGGGGTCACGTGTCTATTCAGAATGCATTGGATCGTAGGTAGCCGAGGTTAAGCTAACGGCTTTTTATCCGTTGCTCTGCTAACCCGTTTGAATATCCGTCAATGAAGATATCCGGCTGTCTTAATAAAAGAGCATTGAATCAAAAGCTGAAGTGCAACAACTCCTTCCACCTTTGCCATTATTCTCCATCGCTACCAACCGCGATCTTAACTCATTAACTGTGGTAATAATGGGTCTTCCCACACACTTCACTCTCAACACGGGTGCCAAGATCCCTTCGGTTGGCTTCGGCACCTGGCAGGCGCCCCCTGGCCAGGTGGAGAATGCCGTTGAGATTGCGCTCATGAGCGGCTACAAGCACATCGACTGCGCTGCCATATATCGTAACGAGGCAGAGGTGGGCGAGGGCATCCGCAAAAGCGGTGTCAACAGAGCAGACATTTTCATTACGGGCAAGTTATGGAACACCAAGCATGCACCCGAGGATGTTGGGCCAGCACTGGATAAGACGCTCAAGGACCTTGGGGTTGACTATCTTGACTTGTACCTTATGCACTGGCCTGTGTAAGTTTGATGCACCTCCAATAAACTTGGCTAATAGGGTCCAGAGCCTTCAAGTCGGGTGACGATTGGTTCCCCATTGACTCAAATGGCGTATTTGAGCTCGCCGAAATTGATCCGGCTGTCACTTACGCTGCTATGGAGAGACTCCTGGAGACGGGCAAGGTTCGGGCTATTGGCGTCTCCAACTTTACCAAAGATCGCCTCGAAGATCTTTTGTCAAAGACCAAGGTTGTGCCTGCTGTCAACCAAATCGAGGCTCATCCATATCTACAACAGCCCGAGCTCCTCGAGTACTGCAGGTCCAAGAATATCCAGGTAGCCGCCTACTCCCCGCTTGGAAACAACCAAACAGGCGAGCCCCGAACCGTTGATGATCCTCTTGTTGCGCAGCTCGGCGAGAAACTTGAGCTCGATATTGGACAGGTTCTTTATTCGTGGGGAATCCAACGCGGTACCGTCGTGCTGCCGAAGAGTGTGACACCAAGCCGTATTGAATCCAACCTAAAGGTTCGAGAGCTTCCTCAGGATGCTTTTGACCAACTGAATAGATTGGAAAGGAACAAGCGGTACAACTGGCAGACAAGATGGGGCTTTGATATCTTCCAGGAGCTTGGGGAAGATGAGGTCAGGCGAGTCGCAAGAGAGACGGGACCAGATAACCTGCAAAAGTTTGGCTCGAAATAGATCAACATGTACTATTTCCCATGCAAAGACTAGTCTATATAACCAGAACAAGTCATGTATATCGATTACCCAGATGCGGTCGCGAACTCACTCACAATGGAAGGCAGCAGCCTTGATCGAGTCACCTGAGCAACCGTTTATCCTTGATGAAGTTTCCGGAGCCTTGAATTCACCTGCCACTTGTCTAACTGTGACCGTCACCACCTCGACGCCCGATGCCACAGCGGGATCGTGATGGAAGCTCCGACCAATTGCGGTGGGAAGACTGGCATTTCCATTACCGCGCCATGAGTCATCTTTCTTTAAGCCAGTTTCGCGGATTCTCCTGCCAAGTTTTATATATTGTCCTTATCGTCAGAGGGCCTCGAAGTCGCTGGTCTGTATCTAGATACAAATAGGAAATGCTACATGCCCGCGCTGGAATGTTGGACTTGAAAACTTGTAAGCAGTAAACCGCATGCCCTTATCATTTCAGTGTTTGGGGTTATATGTGTCTAGACGTAGATGTCTTGTCGCTGGAATAGAAGCCATCAGCCATATATATAGCTAGGCCATTCCAGAGACTCACTAATATCGGCATGGGGCCAGAATGCCTATACGAGAATTAGCCAAAGTTGGGAAAAGGCCATGGACATACGGAGGAGTCTAGATCCAACCAGTCTGTCATTTCCCATTCATCAAAAAAGGTCAACCCTTGCATAGCCGCTGGCCCTGGATTCTGACTTGACCCTGCCAGCAAGGGGTCGACATTTACCTCAACTGGCAAGCCCAAGTTTACCTGTTCTACAATCTGATTATTTGTCAACGCGGCTTCGCGAAACTCCTCCAGGATAACTGCATAACGGCGGCTAGGCGAGTTGGTAGCGGTTGCTTGGGCAAGATGCGTGTGACACCTGTTGGCGAGGCGAAGCAACTCTGCTTCATTCGCAATGGTCCACCCTTGGCGACGTTGCTGAATCTCCCACACGTAGACTATGACAAGGGCAGTAAACGTGACATAGTGCGTCCACCAAAAGGCATGGAAGATGGGTCCCTCTGCGGCCGAGGCATCAACGGTTTCCAACACTACCCTGGCGGCGGCAAGACAATCATCGACCTGGTCTTTCTGCAGGGATGCTGAGTTTCCGAGGAGGAAAAGTCGTTTGGAGTGCATGATTGCGTGTGCGTGGGCCAATTTCAAGACGGTTGCTTGGCGTCGATAGCTGGGTATCAGCATCGACGGCGGTATCGAGCCGAGATGCAGAGGTAGATCAGCGTGCCATTCATGAACCTCGTGCATTAACCTATGAGCGGCAGCGACCCGTTCCTCTTCCGACAGAGTGCGTGTTGAATAAATTTCGCGGGAAATCTTTCCGATGATTCGCGCAATCCTATAAGTGTTAGAGGGGTAATACAAGTGGCAAGACAAATACCTTGTATGGAAAATAAGGGCATCGATATGGCAGTCGGGATTTCCAGGCGTATTTATCGGGCCATCAGCAGTCATGTTGTCGTCGTTGACCCGCTCCGGCAGTTCCTGGTCAATATCTTGGTCGTGGAAATGACGCGGTCGGCCAAAAATAACGCCTAGATGGTTATCCAGGATGTATGCAGTCCAAAAGGTTCGCAGCCCGCACTGGACATGTATGTAGTCAACAGTGCGGGCAATTCTCCGTCTCTTGAAATTTGCTCGTCGATGGAGCCCCAGTGCTGACACAAACTGCAGCGCTATGCCAAAGACAAACCAGCTGCGATTGAAGCGGGAAGTCGTTAGCAGGTACAGAACCTGGACGAGTCTTGCCTGGGCCGACTCAAGACGCGGAAAGCCTGTTTCGCCATCTGTGAGCCTGGCTGCGATGGAAAACAGCTCGTCACTCAGTTTCAACGCATTGGCTTCGCCGCCTACCGACGTGAAGTTGTTGGATTTTTCTCGGTGGGCCACGGCAATGGCGAGCACGACGAGCACGATGGCTGCCCTGGCATGGCCGATTCCACGCCAGATTGGCTGTTCAGTTTCCATGTTGCGCTCCAAGACATCCAACCACGCCTCTACGGTTGGGCGATGGAGGAAGCGGTAGGTTGCGATACACACGTCAAAGTAGAGCGCGAGCAGGCGGCGGGCCTCTGTAGGATCAGGAAGACGCAATGGTTCATGGGTTTCGGTGGACAGCGGATTATCTCCCGCCATGGTCACGGGCTGAGTTTCTGATGCCCCAACCTCTTCGTTCCCTATGCTGGTATGTTGGGCGGACAGTCTCTTCCAGGCTCGGTGCAGGAAGCTCAGTCCAGAAGTAGAGTCGAACACCTGCCCCTGAATCTCTGCCATGCCAATCTCTGGTGAGGCCCTTGATGGGACTGCACTCTCTTCCGCATCGCCAGCCTCTGGCCTCATTGGAGGCGTCGGCGGACGGCCTCGCGTGTACTTTGCATCGTACAAACAGTGCCTCCCTTTGGCCAGGCACTTGTCGCACGGCTGCGTCCCGCTGCACTTGGACTTTCGCGACTTGCAAAAATCGCACGCCCTGCTGACCTTTCTCCCTTTCGCCGCCTCCCCTGCGGATACCTCAGAATCAATGTTGCCGATCCGGCGCCTCTTTTGTGGTGGATCGGGATCCATGGGCGGAAGACGGCCGGAGATGGAATGTCGAGGTAGCGGATAAGGGAACCTGTGATGTTTGCGGATAAATCGAAGGGCGGGGTAGAGTTTGTAGCAGCCGGAAAAGGGGAATCCACTCCTCCTTACTACGTAGCGCAGCTCTAGCAGTGAGCGAATAAAGCATTACTAGGGACGTGGAAATACGATTTCGATGTAAGGCACTGACCATGTCATAAAGGAAATGGTCCAGAATTATAACCATATCAACTGTATTAAAATCTTTATTATTCAAGAAGCACTTTGCTTCTGTTGGTTACTACAACACGCACAATGCGTATCCATGGATCCTTCGGTTGGTAGTCAAAAAAGCATGCAAAATATTTCCTTATGTTATGGACTAGAATACATTGTGCAAGATATAATCTGTCCGGACACATAGCCGCAGTATCTTCCCAATCGTGTCAATCCATCCACTACAGCGTGTATTTAAACAGAGGCGATCTGTCTCCCATTTTCATCAGTTCCGCATCCGTATACTTGGCTCTCACCTCTTCCTCGCTAATCGTGGCCTTGCGTGTGTTACTCCATTTGTAGCTGAGCTCGAGCAAGCAGGCTGTGATGAGGCCAGTGGCTCCAAATGCCAGGGATAGTCCATAACCCGTCCAGTACGTGGGGTTCTCGCGATCCAGATACATGTAACTCCCAACGACACCGCCAATATTGCCCACGCAGATGTTAAAGGCGACACCAATGGCTCGTCTGTTGGATGGTGCCAGGTTGTTGGCGGCCCAGCTGCTACCCGACGGCTGTACAGGGTATATTCCCATGGTCGTCAAGACAATGGCAAAGTAGCCCGGCCCGATGTGACTGCCGGTGAGGTCGCCCTTGAAGGACATGATGATGGAGTATCCAACAGCAATAAGAGCCAGCGGCATTGCCACAAACGGGAAGCGCCAGTAGTATCTGTCCGACAGCCGGGCAAAGAAAATGGCAGACAACGCGCCGGCCACGTAGGCAGGAACTGTTAGAAGCTGGGCTTCGGTATTCTTGAAACCCATGCCTCGGACAATCGAAGGAAGCGTAAACTTGGTGCCGTAAGAGCAAGCCGAAATACACATGAGTATGTAGGCTTGCATATAGAGACGCCAGTTGGTCACGACCATCTTCAAATCGTGCCAGCTAAACTCTTCATCCTTCTCCTCGCTGAAGCGCCCACCTTGCTTGATAAAGTGCTGCAGCTCCAAGAAGCGGATCTCGTCGGGCGAAAGCCAGCGGCCGGAAAGCGCGGGGGAGTCAATGAGTAGGAAAAAGGACCCAACTCCGAGTATGACGGTAACGATGCCCTCGAGTAGGAAGATCCAGCGCCAACCCTCAAGCCCACCAACCCCATCCATCTGTGCGATGCCGGCAGCCAGAAGTCCAGAAAACGCACCAGATAATGCACTCGTACAGTAAAACCAAGCGATGCGGCTAGCGAGATCCTTGGGCATGTACCAGAACGTACACAGGTACACGGCGCCTGGGTAGAACCCCGCCTCAAATACACCCAGCAGGATGCGGACGGCAAGGAGCTCGCCAAAGTTTTTGACGACGCCGTGCATGGTCATGATGACACCCCAGATGGTGACGAGGCTGCCAAGGTAGACGGAAGGACGCTTGAATTTTTTGAGCAGGATATTGCTGGGGATCTCGAGAAGGACGTAGGGGATGAAGAATAGCGACAGAACAATGTTCCACTGGTTGCCGACGAGGTTGAGATCCTCAGCGAGGCCCTCGATTTTGGCATTCCCAATATTGGCTCGGTCGAGGTGAGAAATCAGGTAAAGACCTGCAAGCATGGGGACAAGCCGTACATCGACCTAACTCGTCAGTTATATTCTCGAAGCGAAAGGTGACATACCTTTCTGATGACCTGCTTGCGCATCTCTGCCGTGTAGCCGTTGTAAAATGCAGCATCATCCTCGCTGAGTCCCAGCACTCGGATGTTGTCAATGGTACGAACCGCCTTTTCGTGATCATTGGCATCGCGTAAGTCATCAACCATGACGATGTCTGGCTTCTCATCCTGTCTCCCATTCTGTAGCGAAGCCATATCGGCAAGTTTGGAACGAGAAACGTGTTAAGCGTGTTAAACGTGTTAAACCAGTGGCAAAATATTAAAGCAGTATTGGGGAGAGCACTGAAGGAAGGGAGTGATGAGATGAGGTTCGGGAACAGTTATATACCCTCCTTTCCGTGCAAGCCCCCTCGCTGATTATCCTACAGTCAAGTTTGAGTGTCTTCGGATTGCCAAGTCTGGAGGTGGGTCTTGTTCCCCATGGGGATGGAATGTGGGGACGGCTTAGTCTAACGGATTTTAATCCGTGAGCCATCAGAGCCGAGGTCTCACGCAGTGCGCAAGCCATGGTCCGCTGATCATGCGTAATCATGGCGGATTACATTCCGGCCTAATAAAGGGAACAGGTTGTTTTCCGTCAACCTCCCATGCCTCGGCCCTCCTACGGCACGTATCAATATCCTCATGGTTCAGTAAGTTCAAAAACCCAGCATCCTCTTCCAATTCTCAGACACCCATCATACAACAAAATAAACAGTCGTCAATTGCTCCCGTCGTCAATTGCCCCGTCGTCAATATGCCTGCCACCGTCTATGTTCCGAGTCATCTGGAAACCCACACCATTGAGCCTGGCGCCCATTCATTGGTCCAATTGGAAAAGCCAGCACCAGTGGATGATTCGTCTCTCCCAACTATCGATGCGCTCCTTCGGCGGCGTGCATTGCTATATCCAGAGGACCATGCTGTTTCTTACCCGTCCTCGGAAATTAGCTTTCGCGACTACACAATGAAGCAGCTCGACGTTTATGCTTGGAGGGTTGCCAAAGACTATGAACACCATCTTCCAGTTCGCCAAAACTCGACAGAAAAGCCTTCCGTTGTAGCATTATTGGGCCCATCAAACCTGGAGTACCTCATCACCATGCTGGCGTTGACAAAGCTCGGCCATTCAGTTCTCCTCCTGTCGACCCGCATCCCACAAGTAGCGATTGAGTCGCTAATCAGTACCACGGGCGCCTCCGCTTTGCTTGCCGACTCGAGATTTCTTGACACCGCTGAGCAAGTGGGCAGCAGCATTCCCCAACTTCAAGTCCTTCAGATAGCTGGTAGGGACGTGTTTGAGTTCCACATTGAAACGCACAGCGACACCCAGCTTGGCAAATGCTTGGATCCCGAAACGGAAACCAACAACGTTGCGTTTATCATCCACTCAAGCGGTAGGGTTAGCAGTTCTTGTGAAGGACCAAGTTGACACTGTTAGGTTCTACGGGTCTACCCAAACCCATCTATCAGACTCATAAATCGTGTCTGTCAAATTACGCCATGACCATGAACATGAAGGCCTTCATCACCCTTCCACTTTTCCACAACCATGGCATCTGCAATTTTTTCCGGGCCATTTACTCGCGGAAATCAATCCACCTTTACAATGCAGACCTTCCACTGACACAGGAGCACCTCATCAATATTATGCGAGAAACTCAGTTTGAGATATTCTACGGCGTCCCTTATGCGTTGAAGCTCTTGTCAGAAACAGCCGAAGGCATCGATTTGCTGCGGCAGCTCAAAGTCGTCATGTATGGCGGGTCAGCCTGTCCAGACGACTTGGGCAATACTCTGGTTGCCAGCGGAGTCAATTTGGTCGGCCATTATGGAGCGTAAGAACCTTCATTTAGCCTTCATTCAGCCTTTCAAACTAATCTTGATAGAACCGAGGTTGGTCAATTGATGACCTCCTTCCGCCCAGAGGGAGACAAGGTCTGGAATTATGTCCGCGAACACGAAAAGCTTTCACCGTTTCTCAAATGGATCCCACATGGACCGTTGTACGAGTGCTGCGTGCTGGACGGCTGGCCGGCTAAAGTGCATTCGAACCAGCCTGACGGGTCCTACGCAACGAAAGACCTCTTTGAGCCGCATCCTACCATTCCGCGAGCCTGGAAGTACATTGCACGTCTAGATGACACCATTGTCTTGGTCAACGGGGAAAAGTTCAATCCCGTGGCTACAGAAGGCTCCATCCGATCCAACAAGAATGTGACTGAGGCGGTCATCTTTGGAGCTGGACGTCCGTACCTCGGCATACTTGTGGTGCCTGCCGCATCGGACTGCACGACTGAAGAAAAGCTCGATGCTATATGGTCTATCGTCAACGCCGCAAACGCGTCGGTAGATGCTTTTGCACGGATATCGAAGAGCATGATTTGCCTACTGCCGTCAGATTGTGCTTATCCTCGTACCGACAAAGGGAGCATTATCCGTCAAGCGTTTTACAAGACTTTCCAGAATGAAATCGAAGAGGCATATGACCGGCAAGAGCGTTCCGGAGATGCCTTGCCATTGAATGAGGCTGAAATTGGACAATTCTTGCGCCAGCTCTTATCTCGCACACTGTCTCTCAAACAGGAGGTGACGGATACTACCGACTTTTTTCAGCTAGGGTTGGACTCTTTGCAGGCCATTCAAATGCGAAGTGAGATTCTCAAAGGAGTCGACATTGGGGGTAACAGACTCGGCCAGAATGTCATCTTTGACCATCCTTCCATCGACAAGCTCTGCAGACATCTGCTTGAGCTCCGACTGGGGCATGTTTCAGAGAGCACAGCTGTCGAAAGTGAGATGATGGAGCTGATTGACAAGTACAGCTCCACACCGATAGGGTCTTCTATTGTAAGTTGATCCACGTTAATTGAGCTCAAGCTGATATTTTAGGTTGTTACTGGCGCCACTGGATCTCTCGGAGCACATGTAGTGGCCAAGTTGTGTGCAGACCCGTCTATCAACAAGATATACTGCCTGGTCCGTGCTTCCACTGAGCAGGCTCTCCAGCGAGTAAACGAGTCTTTGCTCAAGCGCCGCGTTTATCATACTCTCTCACTTGATGCGAGGAGAAAGATTGTTGCGCTACCCTCAAACCTGGCAGACCCAAATCTCGGCTTGGGGGAAGATTACCACGCTGTGAGCCAGCATCTCCGCGCTGTGATCCACTGCGCCTGGTCAGTCAACTTCAACATGCAGCTCCCCAGTTTCGAGGACAACATTGCCGGCGTCAAGCATCTCATACTTCTTTGCCAATCTTCGCCACTTGGCGCGACAATGAACTTTTGCTCCTCTGTGAGCACGTGCTCCAGGGCGACTGTCGTTCCAATTCCCGAATCTGCAGCGCCTTTGGAATGGGCTCAAGGCATGGGCTATGCACAGTCCAAGTCGGTGGCTGAACATATTTGCGCAAAAGCAAGAGTAACGGCTCGCGTTCTTAGGGTTGGGCAAATTGTCGGAGACACAAAGCATGGCATCTGGAATGCGCAGGAGGCTGTACCAATGATGATGCAGACGGCCGTGACCATGGGAGCTCTGCCGAGGCTGAATGATTCAGTTTCTTGGCTTCCTGTCGACACAGTAGCCCAAGCTGTGATTGACATATCCTTGTCTGAAGCAGGGAGCGTCTTTGCTAACGTCACGAATCCCCGCATGTTTAGCTGGACGCAGCATTTGCTGCCTGCTCTTCACGAGGCGGGATTAACCTTTGAGGAGGTTGAACCCAAGGAATGGATTACGCGCCTGCGGGCATCAAATCCTGACCCTACGCAAAACCCCACCATTAAACTGGTCGACTTTTTCGCGTCCAAGTATGACAAGGAAGTCACCCCTTCCAAGACTTTCATGACGGAAACTGCGTGCTCGCTATCTCCAGCGCTTTCCAATGCACCCGGCCTTGATAAGGATTTGGTCAAAAGATTTGTGACCTACTTCTTAAACCAGTGGAAGCCCAACTCTGCAAAGACGGCCATTGTCATTGCGGGCCCTTGCGGAACCGGCAAGTCCACGGTTGGTTCTGCCATGTCGTCAGAGCTGTGTGTCCCATTCATCGAGGGAGACTCGTTGCATACCAAGGCCGCAGTCGAAAAAATGCGTTCTCAGATTGCATTATGCGACAACGATCGTATGCATTGGTTCGATCGTCTCTGCCATCATGCGGAGGAGGCACTGCTGGAGCTTGACTATGACTCTGTTGTGGTTAGCTGCTCAGCGCTCAAACGCATGTACCGATCCCATATGCGCCAAGCACTTGCACTGCGCGGCATTCGCACTGTCTTTGTCAACCTGCAGACAACCCCTGAAATATTGGAGCAAAGACTTGAGCAGAGACATGGCCATTACATGACTGCCCAAATGGTGATCGGCCAATCAGAAACATACGAGCAGCCATCCGACGAAATCGATGTCTTCCCTATCGATACCACCTACGAAAGGGATTCAGTGATTGCTGAGGTTAAATGGTTGTTAAGACAGGTGTTGACTGATCATGGTGTCTATAACAAGCTTACTGATGATAAGTCTAAGTTGATTGTTTAATAGGTTGAGAGACTGTTTATTGTATTAATACATCGCTGGTGCTTTTCTCAATCGAATTTTCTAACCAATTGTTATCTATTGATCTGATATCGTCTTTATCGTCAGAGGGGGCCTCCTCGGTCACTGGTCTGTATCCCATTGGGCACACGAACGGGAAATCCCACATACATTGCTGGTGCCTAAGTCAAGACTGATCCTTCCAATGTATAACAGGGTGGGGGAATAGGAGCTGCCTACCCTAACCTCTTCTGGTACTATGTCTTGCGTGTTGCCTCATCCGTGACATTGATGCCATGGATCAGTCTGAACCTAGTCGCTGGCCTTCATAATGGTGTCCTTGACGCAACAGTGTGCCTAGCAGCACTTCACGCAATAAGGTACCGCCATCCTGTCCCGGTAAGCCCTGCCGCAGGCGTGGTAGTCGAAGGTGGTGACAGCGCCTAGAGATCGGAATGGGAGCATGGAGCCGCCTACCGGCCTGGACAAGATGTATGGTCATTATGTTGCAGCCCCGGATACATAATATCCATTCTTGTATTCCCCTCGCTCTTTTCTTGCCCTCATCGTCAGCACGATCATCTTCAGCGTGGCTGAGCAGCAGAATCTCAAGATAACACATAGCGCAAGCCTACCGTCTATGCCAAACGTGGATTTCATGTTCGTGTGCCTCAATGGAACTTGGACCAGTAACTTGAAGGAGACCTCCTCTGATAACAAAGACAATATCAATAGATGACACTTGACAAAAGTCTGACCCATGCCGACATGAGAGCCATCATAGACTACGTTAGGATCGACAAAGGCCCAATAGCCTTGTCGTGTGATGAAACCAGCGACACGATCGCCTGAAGCACCTTGCCCGCGAAATCAAGTCCCCGACGCATCCTGAAAGGGTGTATGGTCACCAGACTTGGTTTTTTGAGTCTGACGGCTGCAACGCGATGAATCGTTATTAGGTTGGGATTTGAAGCGCAGATCGACAATCTTGAGCCTGGCATCTAACCTGTAATGCTGTTATTTTCAAATGAAATTGTGTAAACCTATAAGATGTAAACCAACAATTTGATACAAGACAGCAGATGAGCATAAGTCTGATGCGATCTATGTACCTCATTGTAAACTAACGGTATTAACCTCAGTGAGGCTTGGAATCATGCAAGCCGGCATGGTCTCGGCTCATATTTCTTGCATCCTCTAGGGTGTGTTCATCTCATAGGTCCTGCATCATCGACTTGGATTACAGCGCATATTTCCCAACATACAACACCGGTAGATTTCTTCATCCCACTGGTGATGCTGTGCCAAGTGCAGTCTTCTTTATCACAGTCTGCGTGGGGAGTGAGGAAGCGGCACACGTAGTCGAAGCTTTGCCCAACCAACGGCATTGTAATCAAAGCAACGACAATAGCAAATCAATAAATGATTGTTAACTTTGACTTTATTGTTAGAGGCCATCTGTCATACCTAGAACCAATCATGCCTTGCAGGGTTTGCGGCGTAGAAACCCCAACAGCCAACTTATTATGTATGCTCATGCAAGAGTTAATACAAGGGGCACATAGAAAATTCCCACAAACGACCGATCACCACTGTCGTACCGTTGAGCTTCGGTGTAGTTGCTTATCTAGCAGAGGGCCTCGCCAAGTTCTCTAACATCGGTAACATCTGTTGGCAGGATGCAAGAAAGTTCCAGCCATCCCTTGGTAAGATGCCTAGTTCACAGAATTAATTCAATGCTTTGGAAGTCAAGCCGATAGGCAGCAGGCTCGCGGTTGCCTTCTAGCCATGGTAACTCGTCAAGTCTTGAGGTGCTTCTAACCTAGCAGCGTTAGGCAACCAAGATTTCTTCATGCAAATAATGATACACGGAGCCAGTGATCTGCTTGACATGATATGTCAGTATATGAATACAGACGATGTCGAGTTTTGTGCAGATGACTTTCGTTTATCTGATTGTGAATTTTCATCCTTCACCCACGAGAGGCAGAGGTAGGATCCAGTAAAGCTGCCCCTGAGGATAGAACAAGCCGCTCAGTGCATGCGCTCGGCGGCACAAACAGGGATTCAGGTTGACGGACGACCAGGACGTCATGTTCCGAGACAAAAAATTTACATGGCTACAGGACAAGTCCATGACAGCTAATCGAATATACTACTTTGACTGGCGTGCGCTAGTGGCCTTTTTTGTTCTTATGCTTGGTGAGCTTCTCTAGTCTCATATATGAGCGCCTACACACCAAGCAGGTAAACTTTTGTCGCGATCCTTCCGGTTTGTGCGAATCACAATGCTTCTTCATGTAACCCTGATAAGCCATCCTCGTACCACAACCATGGGGACATAAAACAGGCTTCTCGACCTCACGGATATGCTTGCTAAAGGTCATTAGCCATGAGCTAGTTATCGACAAGCAGACACTTACTTTCTATCTCGATGGGTATCGAAAGACTCACCGCAGCTTTCACGGTTGCACAAGTATTTCCCATCCACGTAGAGTTCAGTTTTATCAGGATAACAAAGCCGGACCTCGTCGTACTTCTTGTTGATCGTCTTGCCTTCAACAACCTCCAGAGAATTATCAAAACAAAATGAATGTGTAAAAGCGCCCCCATCTTGATCCTGCTCATCAACTGTATCCGCGAGGTAGAAACCAACTTCGGCGGTCATGGAGTGCGGCTCATTACTCTAATGAGTGGTAGATGCCAACGGATCGTCGTTGCCGGCTCCTGAGCTAGGATACGTTGTGAAGAAGATGGATTGATTGAGGGCTTCCAGTTGTGGGGTAGGATTACTTGAAAAGGTATAGGGGCCTCGTTCGTCAACAAAGGAGTTGAAGGAAGGTTGGTTGAAGGTAGAAAGGTCAAAATCAAATCCGAGAAGAAGTGGGTCTGAGAGCTGATTGTTGTAGGATGTAGGGGGGCACATCTCACTCTCGAGACCATATACGAGGTCCAAGCTGGGGTCAATAATGTTTGGGGCTACTTCTATCCCATCCACAAGTAAGCACGAGCGATTTACTCATTATCTTTTTGACGTACGTTCAAAAAGAATGGAAGGGTCCATAGTGTTTCCGTACACCATGGACCCGTCGTCTTCGTCAACAGAGTGTAACTGTGTCATAAGATGGAGGCGTGATTTGAGATGGTTGGAGGCCGACTGATTTGAAACGAGGGGATTTGTTCAGCTTTATAAGCTTTTGGTCCTGGGTACGATGAAGTAAACGGTATAGAACAGTCCCAAGATTGATCAGGTATCATTACTCGTGAGGTACCATTGGGAGGGTATTGCACATTTGAGCGAAGTGCAGAGGCCCTACCAGCCTAGTGTGGGATTCCTACCAGGTGTAAGATTTCATGCGGGATGAGCACCAGGAAAGGCAATGACTACAACCATGCGGGCGTTGGTGACGATTTCAATAGGATGTCCTATCATCTGGCCCACAAATATACTGCCGTTGGTCAGCTGCAAGGAAATGTGCAATTTTAACAGGTTAGCAGGTGGGCATGTCGGGCAGCAATGCGTACAAGGATGGTTGACACACAATGTCTTATCCATGTTTGTCACTCACAGCTCATGTGGAAGTTCCATTAACATAATGAAGTGCTGTAAAGAAACCATTGAGATACACTCGATTACTTTGGGGTTAGATATCAATGTTGCCGCTTGTCCGACGCTTTGGCTGTGGATCCGTGGTGCAGCCAGAGCTTGGGAGGGACGAGTGGATAGCCAACGTCGCGATGTTTCTGTTTGAAGATAAAATGACATTGATATAGCCCTCACTACTAGCGATACAGGATAGTCTACCAAACGACTCCGTTCTAGCACGTACATGGTAAATACAATCGATTTACCATCTGCTTGACTAATACTACAAGCCAATGTATTTAAAAGAGTCAAGCAGCATAGGAAATATCCCATTTATGTAACTGTACCTCGAAAGCACAGCATCGCGTGTATTCTATTGTCTATAGATTATTAGTCAGTGTTATATTTCAAGTGTGCACCACCTCTTCCTTAAGTAGCGAATTACAACGTGGCCCATCGTCTTGGACTCCAATCAGTGCAAGATATAATCCACCATGTACAAATAGGCAAGCTCGACATCTACCCAAACGTGTCAGTTCCATTCCACTATATCGTGTACGAATAGAGGACATATATCTCTCATCTATATCAGTTCCGCATCCATATACTTATTTCTCAACTTGTCTTTGCCAATGTTGGCTTTGCGCATGTTACTCAATTCGTACCCGAGTCTTTGCCTCGGGAAATGGAAGACGATGCGGATGTGGGTGGCAGAATCTTATTGGTACTTTCTGCTCCAGCACGTGCCAGCATGAGCCGCTTTTGTCTCTGCTCTTCCATAAGCATTGGCTGCATCTGGGAGTCTGGAGATGCGCGTCGTTTTGATGCCCTTTCTCGCAACCCCTCCGAGCTATTTACTGGTGGTGGCGACTCAGACGCTGCAGTCTCTTGTTAAGTCCGTGCCAACACAAGCCGCTTTCTGTTCAGCTGCTCCAGAATGAACATGTGGTGGTCCGCTAATGGCTGAGGCGCTGTAGTTTCTTGTTCAGCCCGTGCCATCATGAGCTGCTTTTTGTTCGGCCGTTCCTCCAATCCCTCCTTCGACATGTTTAGTCGGCTATCCGATATATGCCATCCTGTAGGCCGTGGTATCATGAGCCTCATCATGTGCTTCTGTTTTAGTTGCATCCGGCTCTGGTAGTCCTCTACTGTCTCCTCCGGTCCGCGCTCATCCCATCTGCGTCTTAGTATTGGAAATTGAGGCGCTGTAGTATCTTCCTCATTCAATTCTTTGTTGTGGTCTTGGGAGATGGTGTAGTGGACAGTCTCAGAAGCTTTGTCGGCGTCTGTGGGCACCCTTGTACAGAGTCAGAGGTGGGCTCTAGGATAAATAAGCGGGGATCCATCAGCAGCGCTTGACGGTGGAAAGATTGTCAATCGGCCAAGATAGATGTAGTTATCAAATGACGCCTGTTGATGAATGGATGAGCAGAGTTGAGACTTGAGAGATAACTAGGCTGCCGCTTGATGACGTGACACAAAGGAGGGGTATGTCAGCTGAGGGCCGACAAGGATGGACCTTCTTTTCCGAGTTTCTGTCTCGCGGTCGCCGCATCACGATGGAAAGGGACATTAACGTTCTCTTTACGGCAATGAGCCTCGGAACAATGACAATGAGCTCCACCAAGATGGCAAGGGAAAATCATTAACAAAGTTAAAGCCACCGCCCTTATTGGCACGAGAAGACATTAGGTCTGTTGGAGCCAAAATATTCATAGTCCACCGGCCTATTTATACATAAACCAGCCGAAGTCTGCCTCTGCTCTCATCCCTACATCCCTATGGTGCCATTTCAGAACTATCTTCCTTGGGTCAAAGCACCTCTCATCGCCAATGCACCTATGGCGGGGTTTGCCGGCGGGCGACTCGCCTCAGCTGTCACGTTGGCGCGTGGCCTGGGTTTTATCGGCGTAGTCAACAATATGGATGAGTTGCGAGAGAATCTGCGCATTGCTACCAACTTGACTGCAGCACAAGGCGCCAGCAAGACTCTACCCGTTGGGGTCGGGCTACTCCCTTTTGCCTGTAAGCTCGAGGATGCTCTCCCTGTTCTGAGTGAGTACAAGCCAGCTGTTGTGTGGCTCTTTGCGGCCAAAGAGCTCGACGATTACGCGCAGTGGGCAGAGCAGATTCGTGCCGCGACCCCGCACACAATGCTTTGGATCCGGTGCGACGAACAAAGACTGCATCCGGGTGTGTTTCTCTAATCTCTCTAATGACCGGGCAGTTAGGGCCTGTATCGTCCGTGGTCGTCAGGTTTATAGGGATGTCGAATAAGCTGGCAAGAGACGCAAGACAGAGCAATCCTGTTTTGAGCTTCTGTGCCACTATGTCGCGGGCAAGATTGAAAAGGCCCTCTGGATAATCAATGGTAATAACAGTCTTATGCATGAAAACGAAGTCAGCCAAACATAGAGAAGCAAAATTTGCCATATCTAGTTGACAGCATCGTCGATATTGAGTCTTGTGTAGGGCACTGGAGACGACAAGTTCCTCGTTGATCGTCCAGACTAAGTAGGATTCTAGGTAAACCCAAAGTACTACGACCTGGAATCAAAGTTCTCCAGATCTGAAGCCGATGTCGAGATATACCCGCAATGAACCATGGCATTCCAGAGCTCGACCAATTCCCTACTAGGGAGTGGCGAGGCATATATGGGCACTTCTACGACGCCCGGGGTTAGCAGAGAAAATCATAATAGCCACTTTGCAATGATTGTTTCAAACTGACTCGTACACTTGTGTTGATTGACTGAGGCGGGGGCGGTACGCGGGCAGGGTGCTATTCCACCGGCCGAAGTGCCTGGACAATAATCTATGCCGCTCTACTTGTCAGGTATATGTCAAAATTTTAATGGCAGCTGGTATCGGGGATACGGTTGTCCTTGAGAGACAGGGACTTGAGGCCCGACAGATGGTGTGCGCGGTATCATAAGAAACCTAACGACCAAGAGTTCTGTCCAACCAAACATCGCAGAAAGTGGTTCACATACAAATTGGCTGGCAGCTTCCATACGAAACTATTCCTGGACAGGTGATTGAGTTTCATTACTTCTTTACAAACCACAGAAATGTGTCTCAGGATTGCCCGAATCAATTCGATCTAGATAATATATTCTCTATTGAATGACTACGTGGAATATTAGAATGCCGTGTCACGCTTGAAATCGCAGAATGAATCGCGTCCACCGCGAGATGCAATGCGTGCTGTCGAAATAGCTCTTGATGACGGGCCATATGTTACCCTATTTTCAAGATTCTTTTACGCTGCTACAGCTTGCAATGTTGGCCGTAAATTTTGCACAAGTATTAATGATGTCAATTAAATTGTTTCTCAAGTCAAAAGAGACTGCCATTTTCCTAATCTACCAGGCCACGAACTCGCTTGTGAGCGTATTGTGTTTAGAGATATAAGTGCCGTGAGCTATTCTTTATAACCTTGACCCTGTTTCTAGTTATTAGGCCCATTTAAGATCCAGCTCAGGTTAAATCGTCTCCAGACGATAGCCCTGTAGTCATCCTTGCTTCCGTTAGTCTGGTAGAAATCAGTCTCCACCAAAGCACCAATCTTGAAGTCAGCCGTCTTCGTCAGGCTCGAATACCCGCCTTCGTGTCCAACACCTGCAAGTGGAGCATCCGCAAGCTTCCGTCCGTAGTTGAACTTCTCCGCATCAGCATCATAGCTAATACGGACTCGCATGTGGCGTCGGCTGCCCTTGTCCGCGGAATTAAGGAAGATGAGACGCGCCGGACCCTTGTCATCCTTGAGATTGTACAAGAAAGTAGACGCTTCGCAAGCCGGGTCAGGTAATCCGTTGTCCAGAGCAAAGCTACTGAATGAAGTAAGGCTACCGCGAGCAACCTTGCGATAATCATCGTCCCTTTCTGCGCGGTCATTGCGATAAAGCTTTCCATCGGGAGTCTGCGCAATGGTTCCCTCTGACCCGGCGCCTGTTAGGGATTGATACGACCAAACGCGGTTCCCAGGCTGGCCCCGCCCGATAATGTTCCTTCCTTGTGCTGGAACGACGACCTCTCCGGACGTGATGACAATGCCATTGCCGGGGCCGACGGCATCCCATGCTTGTCCTTCAGGCGTAAGTTGTTTCGTCATGTCAACCGGATCGGACCAGGTTTTCCCATCATCGGTGCTCTGTGTCAGGAAGAGATGGCGCCTCCCTTCCCATGTCTTGTCAATCTTCTTTGTCACCTTCCCATTTGGCAGAGTATCACCGCCATTTTGGCTGTAGTCGCCGCTATTCCAGCTCATGAAGAGGTAGATTGTGTTGCCATCCACAACTGGCGCCGGATTGCCCCAGGTGCCAACCCCTTTGCCAACCACTTCCTGCAGGCCTTCCCAGTCGCTGAGGCTTTCGCCATGATCATTTGTTGTCTTGGTTCGCTTAAAAACGAGGTTGATATCACCATAATCCCTGTTATCGTGTCTCCGGCCTTCGGCAAAGGCGAGGATACGCCCGGGGGCGGTTTTAACGACAGCAGGAATTCTGAAAGAATGGAATCCAATACCACTCGCCAGCTTGTCGGCGCCCGCCATATTGCTGCTGCGGAAAAGGGCGAACCCTTTGTGGTAAGGCGTCGCGTCCTTGGCCGGATCGTCGATATTTGCGACGGCAACGGTTGCGGATAGCACCATAAGCAGGGCTGTACCGAAAGAAGACGGAAGGAAACGAGAGAGCTTCATCTTGCTATGAGAATGACGGTCCTAGGGGGGCCGCGCAGTGGAGAAAATCACTCAGCCGAATATTGTGAGGTATTTAGCTTTGCTGCTGGACTTTTCAGTGTTGGAGGACTTCTGCTGGAATATATACATTTGTCAGGCAAGTCCGAAGGCATACGGAACACGGAAGGGATAAGCAGCACATCAACACGGCACATTCGTAACTCGTCCTCTTGTTGGCTCAAAGAGCACGTATGGAATCCACTCGTTCTCGGAAACCAGAATCCATAACCCACGATTCATGTTGGGCGATTAATAGAATGCACCTGGATCTGACCGTTGAATTGTGCCGGTCAGGGGAAAGCTGACAGAATTACTGTGGAATGCTTTCGCTCATGGGATCATTTTACAAGTGGCCTGTGGGGCAAAATACCGGGATTCATGCCTGGAGATCAAAAGGTCTAGCGGGCTTTTTGGAGCTGTCCCCTGTAAATACGAGTAAGACCTTGCTTTGCGGCTGAACTACTAGCCAGCTTCCTTCTTCAGCGTCGCAGTCCTAACCCTTAATCGCTACCAATGCGAAAAGTACCGCTTAATAATATGACATTACACGGCTGGGGATTACGCGGCCGGGGTTATCTAACAAGAAACCGCATAGCACTCCTCGGGGAAAGCCGTTTATGTGCCTTAAAATTCGTTAATCATATGTTGTCCCTCATATGATCCCCTACTCTTTCCATGGCACCTTCGACAATCCCGAAAGCTGAACATAAACTATAGATTTTAGATGGTTCAGACAGGGACCTAATTTCAGGAATGAAAATCCAAATTTCAGTTCAAAATATTTCAAAGAGGCAACGTTGATCAGCATGTTATCTGCGCTCGATAGCAAGGCAGCCAGGTAGCTAGAGTACTAAGCTGCAGAGAATGGGGGGAACAGAGTGTGGAGCAGAGTCACTTTCTGTCCTCGATGCATACAACCCACATAATAAGCGAGAGATTGATAGCATCGTCATAACACTCTGTTTTCGTCCAGTTAGGGAGCAGATATTGGGGCTGCTGGCAATGATGTATAACAGCAGCGGGGAGTTAGTGCTGGTGCCAATGGCGCTTAGGGAAGTGAGTCCTAGCACATTCAAATCAGCAAGAGATATATATAAAATGGTTTTTATAAGTGGTAATTATGCAACCAATGGTTGCGGTGGCTGGAAAACTTTGACATCCGCCGCAGCCACAAGTGTCAAGCTTTTCTCAATCGAGTGTATTTTCTAACCAATTGTTATCTATCGATCTGATATTGTCTTTATCATCAGAGGGGGCCTCCTCGAAGTCACTGGTCTGTATCCCATTGGGGCACACGAACGGGAAATCCCACATTGTGCAACCAATGAAATACTAAGTACATGAAGCATCAGAGTCAAATGAAGCTCTGGCATCAACCCTTAACTAGGCTCGACAACAAACCCAACGCCTACGTACAGTAGCCGACCAATTAAACCTTGACGTGGACATATACGAACTCGCTCTTTGCCAAGGTGCGCTTCGAATACGCTTCCACATTGTTCCAGTTATATTCCTCGATGGTCACTTTATCCCCAGAAACGCTCGTGACCCAGGCAACGTGACCAAACTCCCCCTTGTTCCTAACGGCGACGGAACCAGGCACAGGGTTGTTATCGACTTTGACTCCGGTCTGGCGTGCCGCATCATCCCAAGTCTTTGCATTACCCCAGTGTGCTCCAAGGTACCTGTTGTGGAACTTAATGCCAAGACGTTCATTGATGCGCCAGGCGACAAAGCTGGTGCATTGGCACTTGAAGTAATTCCATTTGTCCTCATCGCTACCGACGTTGCATTTACCCTTGTAAGGATAATCGTCGATGATAGGGCCAGGTATCCCAGACTCTGGAGGACTTGGCGCGTCCGTGCACTTGACAGTAACATAGCCGTCGGATCCAGTCTTGACATAATAGTCCGCGACGTAACAGCCATCTGAGGTTTTATCCCAGATGCTATTACCGTTGACATTTGTGCCTTCAGTCTGGCACGTGATAGTAACGTCGTCGCCTTTGTTATAGCTCGTTACGATGTCGAAGCTGGTGCCAGGGCCTTTGCGGCAGTTGACAGTCTCGCCTGTGATTGGGTAAGCTGCTGTGCTTTGGGCAAGAGCCGCCACAGTAGCAATAGCGATGAACTTCATTGTGAAGAGAGGAAAAAGGTGTGTGGTTTGAGGAGTAAATTATGTATTAACCAAGATGAGAGAAAGTGGTTGTTGAGCTGATGTGAAGGTGACAGCTCGCCGTACTTTATAGTTTCGGAAGGAAAGTAAATATACCTCAACTCCATGCAGTATGTATCAGTCCTGAGAATTTAGCACAGGAAGTATGGAAGGTCCTATCATCGGGATCGCCGGGGAGCTCTTCGCACCACTCTCCCGGCATCTCGGCTATATTGACGACCAAATTCGTCCTCGTTCGCTTGCGATACATGTGAGAGTCATAGATGCTTGTTCGGACGGCGTAATTCTTTAGCCGTATTATTATCGCCGAAAAGAGTCAGGAGAAATTTTCTGTATTATTGGGATCCATTGATCTTCTGTTAATTAAGCAAGGTAGCTATTCGCTTCGAACTCAGTTTTCTGCGTCTGAGAGGTCAAGAGTGGAACTGAGCTGAAAGGCGCAAAAATGACTTTAACCCATTGTGGTATGCTTCCCAAGAGGGCTATGCCCAGTCAAATAATTGAGACCCCGTCACCGTGTATAACAGGGGCATTCTTTGGTTCAGCGGGGCGCGATGTGCTCGTCATGCGGAGAGTGCAAAGCCCACATACGGGCACAGGCCAATCCAGCATCCACCTTCCCACATTGGAAGTGCCAGGCTTAATCGTCAAATGCGGAAAAGCTAAGAATAGACACCGAGCTGTTGCGAAAGATCAGCGCAAGACGGCAGTTTCCGGCACACGGTTTTCCGGGCACTACGAACAACAACGAGAACGTTACTCCACGCGATTATCAACCTCCGGCCGAAATGTTTCCTAAGCGAAATACCCGAGCAGCTGGAAGCGCATGGTAATAATGCGGCCTATCATTATCCCGGGTCTGGGTTTTCATCCTTTTGAAATTGTCATGTGGTTCAGCATGCGAGAATGTTAACGGGCGAGATCATCTCCACTGAATATGTGTATCACCCGAGATATCTGGATGCGATGTGAGAAGAATAAATAAACTGCCCTCGCACCCCAAGTAACTGTCTATCAACCTCATCGCTTCTCTATCCTCCCACATCAGGAAAACTCAAGTACTAGCCCATTTCCAAGACTTCCACCATGAAGCTTCCTACTTCTACACACTTTCTCTCACTCCTGGCATGCTCTACCGCCAGCGCCTACCTTATCACTGGCGACGGCGTCAATTGCCGCGACGGGCCTGGTACTAGCTTCAAGGCTCTGAAGACATACCAGAAAGGCCACGATGTTTCAATTAGCTGCCAGACAGAGGGAACTGAAGTTAATGGCAACTCGATCTGGGACTTCACCTCTGACGGCTGTTATGTTGCTGACTATTATGTCAAGACCGGGTCTGATGACTATGTCACCGACAAGTGCACGAGCGGCCCTTCACCGCCCCCAACATGCGGTGCTCCCAAGTCAAATGCGGCGACTGTCGACCTCATTGCTAGCTTCGAAGGCTTTGTGCCCAACATCTGTCAGTATTCTAGCAGCTTCAACTCGCTACAATGTCTAATTTTCTGCTAGATCTTGACACAAACGGTGACGCCACTGTTGGCTATGGGCATCTTTGCAAAAAGACCCGGTGCGCTGAAGTCAAGTACCCAATTCCACTTTCCGTGGCGGATGGCAAGAAACTCCTTGCTGAGGATATGGCTGTACGTTGACTGCATCTGATCTCAATTTGCTGAACGCACAGCTAACAATCTATTCTCAACCCAGATCTTTGAGAAATGCATTACAGAAATGACCAACGACAGGGTAACCCTCAATGCTAACCAGTACGGAGCTGTGGTGAGCTGGTCCTTCAACATTGGCTGCAGCGCGGCTAGGGGCTCGTCACTCATACGACGTCTCAACGCTGGCGAGAAACCCAGCGTCGTTCTTCCAGAGGAGCTCGTTAAGTGGATCAACGACAACAACGGGCCCCTCGAGGGTCTCAGACGCCGGCGCAAGGCCGAGATTACTCTGTCACAGAAGGCAACAACTGAGAAGGCTCTCCCACCCGTTTGCTGAATTCTCTGATTCATTGGATGAGGTGAAGCACAAACCCTAGACGGTTTTTCCGTTCCCACAAGAAAATTTTCTGCTTCACATTTTCCTCTTTCTTTTCTAGTATATAGAAATACCAAGATAATACGATCAATCGAAAAATTCTTCACTATATTTTTACAATGCGTAATCAGCATGTAGAACCATCGAGCTGCACCATGTCCTAATCGACGAGTTGCGAGCGTAGCAATTGGGTGAGGAGACCCGGAGCTATAGCGACGATCCGTCAACTTCAGTAATTTGAATAACAGACAGGAACATTTTACAACCATAACTGCTATCGCTATTGTTCTTTTGTTTTTTCAAAACAAAATTAAAAATTAAATACGAAAAAAGGGGGGGGGGGAGAAAACAGAAATAACCTGCTATTGAGTATACTAGCAACCGCCGGTTTAGAGTCTATGTGTCAGGGTTTTGGGGGGTTGCATAGGGTGTGAGGAGTCGTATTCCCTACGTAATCGTAGCTCTTACGCAGGTAGGTTACATGTTGATTCTTGCCCCTGTATCCTTGCCACGTCGCGCGACCTATTTTATATCGGACCCGCATCCGGACTAGGCCCACTTATCCGGTCCGGCTTACCCTGCCTTTTGGGTAAGTATGGACGAGGTCCCTGACATATAATATTGTTAAACCGGAGGGAAATTGCAATCAACCTGTAAATGCTACAGCCGAGGCTCAGACTATTGTAACGCAGCTCGTAAGCCCTAAAGGCAGGTCACTTGACAAGACTAGTCCTAAAGTAGCGGAGCCACTTTGGCACCAAAAAATCAGGGACCTGAAACTTGATTTTTCAGGGCACGCGCGACAGTCGGAACGTCATTGCGCCGTCTTATGTGTCCTGCGCCACCTTGGCAAGGGTCTCCCACTGGTCTGGAATTAGGATCACCAGGACAAATCAAACATTCACCTCCAGACTTGTGGATGCTGAAGCCCGAATGCGGCTATCACTGCGGTTCGAGAACGAAGCGGATCTTCCCGGTCCACAACACATTGCGGATTGAGTTCGTAAAATGAGTGGAACTTTTAGTTGACATAGTACACATACAGCCGAATCTCAGTTTTCCCACGGACGTTAATTCTGCATGAGTCTAACGACTTCGTTCTAGATTTCAAAAGTTCCCCTAATATTTCGCATAGTTGTGATATGCACGATGATCTGTATGGAGAGAACGGGGGCTGTCTTAGCAGAGCATGCCTGCCTGTGACCCACCGTGAGGGACAGGGCAAGAGAGCATGATCCCCAAATCTAGAACAGTCTTTACGTAAAATATTTTAATGGTGCCAAGATCTTCCATCACTTCCCTCTTCCTTGCTGTTGCTCGCTCTTTCACTTTGCTCGGGGTAATTTGGCGGCCGTTTAATGGGTTATCTTCCTCTTCGTTTGAAGTCGGCTGAAAGCACCGTTAATTCCCCCTTTATCAGATTTATCAGAAATTCAACTTTCAAAATACTTTGAAAATGCGATCCCTTCATCATCTTGCCGTGATTCTTGCAACCTTTTTTTCTATGCCAATCTCAGTCACCTACGCTGCTGCAATCTCTGGACAGTTGATTGGCCCTTTGGACCAGAATCTCGTGCTGCGGGATGTTCCGGAGTCTGCGTATTTCAATCTCAAGGCGCCTTCTCATGATTTATTCCGCCATGTCCATCTGAAAGAAGATACGGTGCAGCAAAGCTTTGCCTTTGATCAAAAGAACCGACGTCTTTTCGTTTCTCAGCGCCGCAATGGCACCCCCATTGAAGATGGTGACTTGTGCATCACTCAACTGGATTTTGAGGGCAATTACCTCGGACATATGTATCTCAACGGCTTTGGCCATGGCGTTGCCTTTGGGGCGCAGGCCGTGGGCTCAGATACTTATTTGTGGACTGAAACCGATTGCAAGAGCAATGGTTACGGGGAGCGCATCGCACGATTCAAGTTCGTCAATGGCAAGACTTTGTCTCGTGACACATCTGGCTTGAAAAAGTTCAAACCAATACCAAATGCGCCATCAATCATTTGTGTCATCAATCCTGTCGATGATACACTCGTCTGCCGTTATACCTCCGGCAGCACCAAGCGCATGGTTGCCTTCCCCCTGGGAGAAGCGACTGCTGGCAACTTTTCGAGCCCTGTTTATGACTTCGAACTGCCAGAGCTAGAGGGTCTTTCTTCCGTCTTCCAAGGATATGCAGCTTATGGTTCCTATATTTATATGCTCAGCGGCACGGCATATGAGGTCAACGGCGGGATTGTCGATTCTGAGGTTACGAGTGTCAATGTCAACACTGGAAAAATTCACCAAGGGCCTGTGTTGACTAAAGCCGGCCAGTCTCTTACATTCCGAGAGCCCGAGGGAATGGCAGTTTACACCACCAAGGCTGGCGAGCCACGTCTTTTTCTCGGTTTTGCATCGGGTAAGGCTGGCGATAGGCGCAGCAACATTTTCTACAAGAACGAAACTCTTCACAGGTAAATCAGGTAGAATGTTGGATCTTGTGGACAATTTTCACCCTCGTTTCTACAACTGCTGCATATTGTTCGAACGCATCTTATCAACTATTCCTGTAGTTACGGGTCGCTAGTCTAATTCTAAGGCCGTATTGTTTTCGCTCATTTCATGTTAGTCGACGTAAACAATCTCTCACCCTCGAGATTCATCAAAAGAGGAAACTCTATGGTGTAGGGGCTTCCCTCCACTGTTCGGGTGCCAAAAGTCCGTGCGGTGGAGCTTATGATTTTTCAGCAACTTCAGCTGCCCCATCGGTAATAACCTTCACTGTGTGGCTGACAAGACCGTGCAGGGTTTACCTAGCGCTACTTATCTCGCCCGTTAATCCTTACAGCCCTGCCCCAAATGTGATATAAATATCTCTCTTGGATTGAAACTGAGGATACGAGTAACTCCAGGGAGAGCCGTTCAAAAGGCAGTCTTGTGTCAGTCGAACTATAAATTATCTTTGCCAAATCCCATCTTCGCCACGACGTCTCATCAGGGAGATATTCAAGAACTGCATCTCGACCAAAAATCACCCGAGTCGCCATCTTTCTCTCCTCTTCTTCATGCTCAACATCATGAAGCTCTCTTTACTCCTAACCGCCTGCGCCGCTGTAGTCTCATATGCTCAGCAGTGTAAGGTTGGCCCACTTGATGCTGCCGACTTCATCCTCGCCGACCAAGGCGATAATAAGAACTTGGCTTCCCTCTCTGCCGTCTTCCAAGACAAGAAGGTCAACGTCTCAGAGGTCTTCAAAGATGGAAACCATGAGATGACTGGCTCAAGCACCAAGTTGGCGTGGGAGTCAAAGCCCGATTTTGACGACTTCAACACCCATAAGTGGGTGCCTCAGGGCATCAGCTCTACAGCCGATGCATTGGATGTAGGCACCTACGAGGGCGTCGATGGTTGGCTCGTTAGCTGGCACCGGGATGATGATAAGAGCGTCCGCATTACATTTGTCGACAAGTCCACCAAGAAGTATCGACATGCGCTGCTAGTCTATCCAGAGGCAGCTGATGACTTTAAAGAGGTCCCTGTTCATGCTGGTGGGATCGTATGGTATGGGAGCACTCTTTGGGTTGTAGATACTTCTAATGGGATTCGAGTCTTCGATATGGGCAACATATGGGAAGTTGAATCCGGTGATGGCGTTGGCAAGAATGCTGATGGAAGCTATTCTGCCGCTGGCTATAAATACGTTATCCCTCAGATCAGGTAAGCCTCCTTCTACCCTGGCCGTTCTTCAACATTGAATGCTGACAGGCACATTAAAGGTGGTACAAATGGACTCCATCCTTCAAATTCAGGCACTCTTTTATTGCACTGGATCGAACGGCCAGTCCAGACCGCATTATCTTGGGCGAGTATCAAAGCAGCGCAGACTTGCCGACACGTATGGTTCAATATGAACTGGACTATACAACGCGAAAGCTTAGGACTAGCGGAAGTGGAACGACTGCTCGCGGTGTTTGGGCCTATTGCGTAGACATCCTGCGCATGCAAGGTGCTGTCTCGGTCAACAACAAGATATTCATCTCCCAGAGCAACGGAGCAAGCAAGGGCGATATGTTGAGTTGGGTCCCTGGAAGTCTGGCTAAGGATAATGTTGGGTTCTTTCCTCCCAGCCCCGAGGATTTGAGCTATGACAAGCGGGGAGATGCTATCTATGGTTTAACGGAGGTCGCTGGAGGCAGGTACATTTTGACGTATAAGAGGTCGAGTATCCCTTAGACACAGTTAGGCAAAGAGCTTCTATGCCGAATGGCTTGTATTGGCTAAGTAACTATTAGCTAATAACATAAGCTCTTTTTGACTCATGTCCATGTCTGGTCATTAAAGTAGGGGTATCGATCCCAGACGTTTTCCCGCAGCAACAGGGGTTTTCAGCCCATCTTACAATTTGTGAGAGAAAGCATTCAAGAAAGTGTGCCTGCTATAAACTCAGGAAGGATCGACAAGCAGCTACTCACATGCACCTGGTGGTGCACCGATGGGCGTCATTTTTGGATGGCGACCAGCAGAAGCACAAGCCGGCAAGGTTGGTTCTTATGGTGGTCGAGTCCTCGGTGCTGACGCGGGAATCGAGGGAGTATCGGGGACAAGAAAAGGCCCAAGCCAAGCACGACCTGTGGCGGGTGGAATCAAATGCTGGGGTTTAGGACGAAAATGAAAACGATTATCGAAGAGTTAGATTGAGTAGTAAAAGTGTGATTCTTAGGAATTTGCGTTCTCCCCCCATCGCTCCCAGTCAAAGCGTAACGGTGCCGCGGCTCCGAGTCAAATCTAGCTACCTATCTGGATCCCGCTGTGGCTTAAGAAATTGTCGCTCTCTTTCACCCATTACACTGTAACGCCAACGCAATGAAAGTCCTCTTGGGGTAGCTCAAATTGATTCGAAGGGTCATCAACGACCCATACGTTCCAGTACTTTCGTTAATTGGAAATTCATTTTCATTTATTTTCTGTTCCCCGATGATTTGACATTTTATATTCCGGTCGAGATCTAACCCGCCGTCGTCAAGATGTACAAGGTAATGGCGCTCATGCGCTCGCTAGTGAGCTTCAGGGACACCCTCAACAGTTCCCTATCAACCTCCGGCTACTCGATTTGAATCTTGGCCCACTGCTGGAGCTGGAGCCACCGGCAGGTTGGAGCTGCGGGGGATCGCGCTGCGAGGTCGAGCCCAATGCCCTCCTCCTCCATGTAGTGAAGCCGAGCGGCGAAGACATTCGATCAGCTCAAAGCTCGGAACTGGCCGATGAAGCTCCAGGAGACGGCCGGAAAGTGGGGGGAGGCCAAAGCTGTGCTGGATAGGACAGTTCTCAACGCAGCGTCCTCAGCAACTTAAACTGGAGCATGTATCAAACTACAGCAGTCTATATTCAATTAAATGAAAGCTTATGTGAAGATCCGCAACTGTGTAGATCTGTTTTCTTTGTGGAATACCTTCTGTATTGATTGGTTGTAGTTGGAGACCATCCTCGTCATAGCTAGCAACATCTGCTAAATATGCTCAACATGCCGCTCATAATCTGTTGGAGGCGCAATGAAATTTGCACAAAGGCGACAGGCACCACGGGATGTGGGATGTGGGATTGTGTGGGATTCAGTTCGAGGTTCACCATCTGGGTTGCCGAACATGCTGGTTGTGATGGAGGACTTCGAAAGTTGAACATCGGAATACACAGCGCCTCCAATGATTGGTCTTTGTGTGGCTTATTCACTGCGAACGACCAGAACAATGTTGGTTCTGACAGTCATTGACGGGGCAGACATATGGTTGGAGCCGTACAGATGCCTTCTACAACTCGTTAAAATGTGTGTAGTTCTGTGGCGTTGATCCAACTTCACGCGCCTCTGCTATTGATGAGAATGAACAGATGACAAAGGCACATGAATAGATCCTCTTCGTATTTCTTGAAACCGGCAGCACTTTCTGGAGTGTCTGTGGCAGAAGAGGCTGCATAGGATGTCCGGACATACCGGACTGCGTCTGCATGGTAGGGAACGAGGAGGATATAGTTGTCGCAGGCTGATGCACTTCCTTGCAAGCTACTTCGTATGTACAATTTCAGCTCTATGCTCGGTACGTGAAGTATTGTCGACGGCAAGTCCATCCAAAAGCTCGCTGGGGAGACCTGGAAACTTGGTCTGAACGTGTGGTAGATCGTATTGAACCGTGGCATAATCTCTCCACCGATCCGAACTTAAATTGATCATGTGCTGGGTTTCGTATCATGACGGATAGACGCAGGTCAATAAAATCACCTGTATTCTGCAATGCCGTTTGAAGTGCATCTGAGTGTTGAAAAGTGAGCGGGTTATTGTGCACAATCTTGAAAATCCCCATACGACCTTCTCCTGTATTTGCAACGCCGTCTCTAGGAGTGATAAACACAGGTCATCGACGTGGCCAGCGGCGGAACTAGATGAGTGGCATTCTCAAAAGACGTGAGACTACGATTCTGCTCACCTAAAACGGCGGCTCGAAATATGCAGCCGTACCAAGAATGCAAAGTGGAGGGCCTGTCGTGACAGGCATAGGCTAGCTGACAGCTCAGCCACAGTATCAAAATCCGGACTGAGAGAAGCTGGGCAACGGAAAATGTTCGCCACCCGGGTACTTAAATGCCCAAGACGCATAACGTAGAGAAAATTTGTTCAACTCTGATTAATGTCTCGGGCCGTCTCGTGTCGAACATCGACCATTATTTCAACTGACTTCATTTTATTCATTTTATAGCTACCGATCCTAGAGCTCTAATCCCACACAACTACATCCACAACCTTGAGATTTCCAAATTACGTGGACCGGAATGCCCTTATCGAGTGAAGCTCTCATTGCCATCATCGGCATTGTTGTAGGCCTCCCTTGTACAGTCCTTGCCCTGTGGTCGTGGGTACGAACGCCAGCAGCAATCAGGCCAGGACCAGGTCAGTACCACGGGCCACCAATGCGTTTACAATTAGCATTTACATTAGGGCCAGTTGACAGGGGTTTATCCGGCGGAGTCTTATTCGTTATGTCGCCTCTTGGAGATTCGGTGCAAAATTCAACTACTCTACCGGACATCTCCGTTGATCTTGCACCGCCGGTTCCTGTATATGGGGGGATGGATATGAATGAGGCCTGAACAGGTATTTGGCTGAGAGAAATTGGTGTTACAATCGAGACTTTTGTTCAGGACTTGAAAAGTGTCGTAATATATAGATTCATTCGTGCATGTAAGGCCCTTTCTAAGGCAAAGTCCACGTTGCCAATATGTGCTGCCTATCTACGTATCTTTAATCATTGAAGACAAGATAAGTTATCCGTATCATCTCAACGCGGTTAGAACCTAGGCGTCGTGGCCATTTCCTCACCTTCTACACGCATCTCATGTCCTTCAGGGTAGCGCCTGTTTGATCCACTCTTGCGATGTGATATCCAATCATGCAATTTCTGCACAGAGCCTCAGCCTTGGCAGAGAAAATGCATCCCTGGCCCAAGTGGATCTACTGCCACGAATGAGGACGCTCATCACCTCGCTACTCGATGTATAATAACCCCCGTTCACCCGTTCTGGCGTTCCATTCTTCTTCACTCTCATTCTTGCTGACGATACCTGCACCTCAATATGGCATCAAAAGGAAAAGACAACCCCACCGACAAGGACTGGGAGGTCCATAGGCCAGTTCTTGAAAGGCTCTATGTTGATGAGAACAAATCAATCGCCCAAGTCAAAGCCTACATGGAGCAAGAACATGGATTTTTTGTCAAGTTCGAGACCCCAGGACACCACCCTTCCGCGATCTAACAGAGTATAGAAAAAACCAGTACGAGAAATACCTGAAACATCGTTGGAAATGCGACAAGAACACCACCTCTGCGACCTGGGGAGCAATCATACCCCACATTGCCCAACTGCGAGAGCAGGGGAAGAATTTCGATGTCATCATCCACGGGAAGAAAAAGTCACCTCTTGCCGTACAGCGAGAAGTGAAGAGATATGCCGCCAGATCCAAGGCGCTTCTTCAGCGAGGTATGTTTGTTGTATGGTGTTTGGTCCACTTTCTGATAATCCACAGGCAACCCCCCACTCCCTCCACATGTTCAGATTCGGCTTCACCCCAATAGCATTCCTCTGAGCTTCTTTACTACGCCATTCAGCTCACTGGAACACTTACTGCGATTCCGTGCGCGATCCCAGACTTGGCCGCCCACTCCAGCACCCAGTACAGGACCAACCATGCCCGAGGCTGAGTCCAGCGCAGTTAGAATGAAACTGCCTCAATTTGAGGCTGTATTTCATGCCGTTGTACCCGAGCAAAGCAGCGAAAACAGCTCTGGCGTTCCCACCATGGCCTTGATGCGCTATTTCAGTTCACCCCTTCAAAGGAGCATACTTTTCTCAGCAGCCAACAACTTTCCTGGCCTTGACGACGACCAAATTAAACGATTGATCGGAATTCTCAAACAAGAAATGAATGGCAGCTTCTTATCCACTCTCAAGTCAGTTGGGGAAATGTACGGGACACAGTCGATCGCCTTGAATTTGTTCCGTGCCGCAATCGAGATCGGAGATGCGGAGGTTGTAACATTCATATTGCGACAAGGATTGCCATTTGTTTCCATCAACGCCTTTATATGCATCCACAAAGGATACCGATTCACTCCAGTAGAACGTGCTGCAGCGAGATTACACGTGGAAGTCGTTCAAGCTCTAATTGATCTGGGTGCCGACTGGGACTTGTCTGACCTCAGTGACGGTCGTGACACAACACAAAGAGGGGTACTCTATTGTGTGTTATCATATTGCGAAAAGCATTTCTGGCTAGAAGGCAGCCATGGGTTTTTCCGCATGATGGATATTCTCATTGAGGCCGGCGCTACTATTCCAAATCGTCTGTTCCCCGTCGCAATGGAATATATCCTCACAGACGATAAGGCTCGAAGCATGATCTCGTCCTACTTTGACGCAGAAAACTCGCCATTCGAGCGACTTTGCGCTCCAACAGCACTCGCTGCCGTGGTCAATCACCAACCCAGATCTATATGCCAATTCGCCATCGCACTGGTCACTCAACTTGGTCTAGACATCAGTGATCCCCATTTGGAGAACCTCTTTGAGATTGCAGCGAGCCGGTATGAGAAGGAAATACTTCTTGATCTTATCGAAGCATATCCACACGTCAAGATAACAGAGAAAATCCTATACTCTGCCTGTGGGCTTGGTGATGGACAACTTGTCAGCATGCTGCTAAAGAGACTAAGACCACAACCACTCCAGCACACTGGCTCCATAGTCGCAAAATTCCTGGAGTCCTCGCTTGTGAGTGCTGACTCTGGTGGAGTCCAACAGGCCCTTGATATGTTTGGTAACAACTGGATGGGCGACGTTGGGGTATTATCCCATGCTTTAGTGTCTACCGTGAAGGATGGAAACTTGGAAATGGCAGAATTACTACTTGCCAACAGCAGACATCTCAAGGGTCCAAACAGAGTCAGACTGCTTGGCAGAGTACTTTGCTACTCCATTATTCAGGACCAGACCAATATTGCCCTGGCTTTAATCGAAGCCGGTGCTGAACTTCACATTAGGCCTAAGTCCTATGCCCCCCCTCTATCGCTGGCATTGGATAAGCGTAACTTGTCTGTGGTGTTGGGTCTTTTGAAAGCTGGCGCGAACCCGAACTTCAGTGGTCAGGTCATGCAGATTAGAAATATCAATGAGGAGGAGGAAGAGGAGGAAGAGGAGAAAGAGGAGGAAGAGGAGGAAGAGGAGGAAGAGGAGGAAGAGGAGGAAGAGGAGGAAGAGGAGGACGATGACGATGACGATCATGACAACAACGGCTACGACGATGACTGCAATAACAACTACGGTAACGCCAAAGGGGAGAAAGTAGAGGAACCGAACATCATTTCAGCGGCTAGGTGGGGCAACTTGGAGGTCGTCAACGCCATGATTGACGCAGGTGTGTCAATAAATGCGGTTGGAATTCAACGTTGGCGGCGTTCAGCTTTGGCAGAGGCGCTCCTCCACAATCACACAGAGATCTTCAACCGACTGCTGCAGGCTGGTTGTGATGTGAATAATCCCTCCGTGCGGCATCATAATGGCTTCACGGTACTGTATGTGGCTGTAGGGTCACATCGCCTCGAGACTGTGCAGCATATCTTAGGACTTGGGGCAGATATTGATGATAACGCACTGCACCACGCTTATGTAAACACCCGATTCGAAAAATCCGATGCGAGGGAAATACTAAGTCTTCTTCTCAAAGAAAGGACACGAAGATATGGCAAAACTTCAAGGGGCTGGGGGTGGAAAATACTTGGTCATCAAATCTCCTGCAACCAATACGATGAATTCATGTCGATGATTGTGGAGAACGGCGCTGACGCAAACTGCTGGCCACCTTCTCAAATTTGGAACGAAACGCCATTCGGAAGTGCGATACGAAAAAGCCGACGCCTTGGCACCAAGTTTGTGGAACTACTTCTTCAATTCTCCTGCAAGACTGGATGTCATGCAGATACGATAGTCTCACGTATGAAGGTGTATCCTGGCCCATTCCTGATGCAAAAGACGGCATTCTTAACCGCCATTGAGACAGAGCACCTTCCCACTATCAGGCTTTTCCTCAGACACGGGGCCGTGGTTAGTGAGCCTTGCAAGTTTGGCGTGAGACGAACACCTCTGCAAAGAGCTGCAGAGATGGGCAACATCGAAATTGTCAAGCTCCTCGTTGAAAATGGTGGACATGCCAACGAGCCTGCACCCCCCAGAGGCGGAGGAACTTCTCTCCAGCTTGCGGCCTGGGGCGGGTTTACCAACATTGTTCGACTGTTACTTCAAAAAGGTGCCGATGTCGACGCCCCGCCTTCAGATAGAGACGGTACAAGACATGCGCTGCTGGCTGCCGCTATTCAGGGACGCGCGGATATTGTTTCCATTCTGGTACAGGCAGGAGCTGGGTCAGGGGGCAAGGATCGAGACTTGTTTCGACGAGCCATTAAGGCTGCAGACAAGAAAGGGCATTTTCCTATCTCCAAAATGTTGACCCATTTCATGGAGACAGGGAAGGTAGCTGGTGCCAACCCTGATTGGATGCTGGAGGAGTTTATTCAGTTCGAACCAGATGGGTAATTGGAGCATGACCGATAGGGTGAGACTTGGAAATTGTACGCCGCTGGATAGGACCCGTCAATCATAAGTATGTCGGCCATCATTTGCAGTCACGAGCGCATTGGATTTGATCCAAGGCGATTGCCATGTCTCATTCGTTCAGACGCACAGTAAATGTTGAAGTCTTGCTACCGAGGTTGCCAGATTCTCGACATGGTCCCAGCAGTGAGATGGCAAAGAGTCAGACGACGGAAGATTACGCAACCACTTACCACGGCTGCTCGCGCTAGGGATGTTCTGACAACTTTAGAATGAGCGTGGCAGTACTGGAGATAGTCCAGTTTCATTTCGGCCTCGTCCATCCACTTTGTTCTTCGGCGGCTTCTCCCGTGAAAACCTGGATCCATGACACATGGCTACGAGCTGTAGAAGTGCATCAACGGCAGCTTACTGCTGCTTACTCTATTGCTTAGCAGATATTGGACAAATGGATATTGCCACCCTGAGGGTTGACAAGGCCACTTCCATCATGTATCTGAAAGCTTGGAGAAATGCGGCATTATCATCAACCAGCTCCTTTGCCATTATCATATTGAACCTCGAACTTTGAATTGCTCTACGATCTAGCACTATTTATGCGAATCCTCTTCTTCCGTTGAGACTGTGATTGTCGCAACAGCAAGCTGGCTATAGCATCCCCAGTTTGGAGGCGAGTTCAATTTCTCCCTGAAACTAGACGACTGGATTTGCAACGCTAACCCACGATAATCGAAAGCCCGGCCATAGCAAAGGTCTCCTCGCACTGTGATCGAACCCCCTCTGCATCGCTCCCCCTTGAAACCCGAGTAATGTACTCAGCCCTGACATACGTACATATTCACTTACCGGTCTCAACAACCGGGCTGCACTAGTAAAGTCTAGACCCCCCACTTCATGGGTGATTCCGTGTTGGAGCTCCCCACACCCCACGACTTTCCCCTTAGTCCCCAATCTCCCACAGCCTTCCCTGGATCTACCAATAAATCTCTTCGATCCTTCAATACTCGTGTCTACATCTCCTCGAATAAGATCCACATCCCTCATTAATCATTGTCCCGCTGCTGCCGTGATGAGCACGACGCCTCGCCCCTCAGTCCTGTCTGAGGACTTGAACCCAGCTAGGGAAGACGGCCGTAAAAGAGCCTTGAAAGCATGTCTCAGCTGTCGCTCACGCAAGGTCCGCTGCGATGTGTCTGTCGTCTCTCAACCATGCACGAATTGTCGGCTTCGCGGAAAGAACTGTCTAGTCACTGGGCGAAGATCCAGACTGTGGGTTTGCCCTGCCACCCAGTTTACACGAGATCTCTATCTTTGCGCTGTTTGATAGCATTCCATCGTAGACGACACACTGATGACTGCATCACTAGGGCCAAGTTTGCGAGGCGACGCCATCGCCGGAACACAAATGTAACCAAAGCTGCTCTGGAAGCTGGAGAGCCGACCGCAGCCCCAAAGCAGACAGAAGAGACAGCTTCAAGGAATGGAATAAAAGATGAGAGTAGCTACGCGGTCCCGTCAGAGAACGGATGGGACAATGGTGACCTTGAGCGGAGCTTTCAAGCATTGGAGCCGTCAGTAATATGCTCAGAACAACTATCGGGAAAAGACCGCACAGGAACTTTTCCAAGCCGACCGTCCTCGATTCCGAGCTCTACATGCATGGTAACATACTCTCATTTCCGCTTCCTTACATTGAGCAACATCCACAGGATCCCTTCTCAGGATGTCAACTATCTCGAATCTCAAGGATGCCTGCACGTCCCTATGCGGCCATTCCTCGATGAATTTGTACAGCTCTACTTTTTACACATACATCCCCTTATCCCTATTGTTAACGAGGGAGACTTCTGGGATATGTACTCTCAGATGGATGGGAATCGCGGTCCAGGGGATACATTGTCTCTTTTACTCTTCCAAGCCATGCTGTTCAGTAGCTGCACGGTACGTTTATACTCCTTAATTCACTGATAACATGCTGACGGTTCAGTTTGTGCCGTTTGTTAGCATACAACGCCTCGGCTTCGATTCTCTTCGAAGCGCACGAGGTGAGTTCTACAGGAGAGTCAAAGTACGTGAACCTGGGCTTGATTTGTGTCTTGTTGCTCATAAATTCCAGCTCTTGTACGACATGGATACCGAAAACTCGCCTCTACCATTAGCGCAGGCAGCCTTACTTCTCATGGCCTGGGTCCCTCCCTCGAACCTTAGCCTGATTCCTTACAAGATGTGGCTTGGAAGGGCCGTCCAACATACCAAGTCTCTCAATGCCGATCGAGTAGCTAAAGACAACTCCAATGCCGCTACTAAACATCAGAAAGCCCTACGACGTCTGTGGTGGTGCTGCGTGGCTTTGGATCGAGTCTCACCACTTTGCACTCGCTTCAACCCATACCTCCGCCACGATTCATTCAACCTTGAAAGCAGCTGCGCTCTCATTTCCGAAGACTTGAAGGACGAAGTATTCAGGTCGAGTGTATACGACCCAGCCAGCAAGCAGCACCTCTTGTCTCTTTTTGAGGTTTACATGGAGTTTATGATCATTCTCACGGATGTTCTTTGCTTCATTTTTCCCTGTGAGGAATCTTTGGGTTCTAAACAACTGGACAACGCCAAAATAGACGAGTGCAGCTCCGCAATGAATTCCTGGCTGGCCCGCGCGATGGCAGTGATACCACCTTCGACAATCCCAACCACTGACGGCAAAAAGCAGAATCTACACAAGTCCGTCTTTGTACACGTCAATCTAATGTACATCTACTACCAGTAATTCACTCCTCTCCCACTACATCTACCTATACTGATGCACCCAGTCATTCTTCAATCGCGTTATGCCATACAAGGTTGCTCCGACTCATCAAATCGAACAGCAGCAAGGATATAGAGACTTGCGAGCTCGGCCTAATTCGGAACGAGTTACAGGAAGCTGCTGAGGCCATGACTCAACTATTTGCAGATCTGAATACCCATCGTCTCGTGTGTTGGCTTCCTATTAGCGCGTAAGTTGATTATCCCTCTTTATCTCGACCTACTGACTGGGTCGTTAGACTATGCTGCCTGGTATTTCCATTGGCATTTTATGTCGTGACCGCCAGGCTTAGAGCTGCGAATACCAGCCTTGGTATCGATGACTCAAACCACAAAAATCTGTCGGTTATCATGGAAACGATAAAATCCTTATTTCCACAGTACGATGGTGCCGATCTAATCAAGGAGACTGTCAAATATGCAGCCGACCTAGCACACGCTGGCCAGGCTCTATCCAACGATTCTGCACCGCCTACGAGTTGGACACAGATTCTAATTGGCGATCCAAGGCTGTATCTGAAGATGGTAATGTCGATAGACCTCTCCATAAATAAGGGCCGACTTGCGGAAGAGGACGACTTCCCGCCAGGGCTCTTCGGCAATATGTGCCTTGATCCCTGGGCCACTCAGCAGGCCGCGGACTCCGACATCGTTCTATACACGGACTCTTCTGGGTTGGAATCCGCTCTTGCACAATGTGGAGAGACGTTGTCCGACAAGAAGAAGGAGGGAACGAATCGAATTGATATTCGGACCGAGCCAACATGGGGAGGATCAGATTCCTTGGATTCAACAATCGCTGAATTTCCTTGGGTATATGGAAGCATGCATGCTACAGACCAGCTTTCCGAGACGATAGAATGGGACGAGATGCCCCTGTCGGATGTAGAGCTGGATCCAACTGAGTAGCCGATAACGACTGTACCTTTAATAATGATAATCAACTTCCCTTATACACCGCCTCGGCCACAAGCGTCAAGCTTTTCCCAATCGAAGTTCTAACCAATTGTCATCTATTGATCTATCCTCTTTATCGTGAGAGGGGCCGAAGTCGCTGGTCTATATACCATTGGGCCGCACGAACGGACATCCCACATCGTTACCGTCTTCGACTGGACACCCCCATGAGACACTCATCCAAAGTCCGTTCACCATACAGCACAATTAGATGACTGGAATTCAGGAGACTGGTTTGTGCTCAAATGAGATCACGGTGGTTGCCCATTGACAAGCCTGCTGGTGTAGAAGGCCTAGTGCACCTAGAAAGTGACTGTCCTCGCTTGTTTGATGTGTCAAGACCAGCCATCGCAGCATCAGTATAATAGTGTCTGTACTGAAGATGGTCCAATCTGTGCACTATTATGACTATCGCTTGATACATATGGAATTACAATCCAATATAATCTATGAAATCAACCAAACACCCCAGTCGTCTTGTGATCCTTAAGAATATTCCAAATAGCCCTTTCCCCGTTATCACGAGCCAATTGCATCGAACTCACACTGAATAGGCTGAGACTTACGAGAGCACCCTTGGTAAGAAGGTGCCGTACTGTGGATTCATGCCCCTCACTCACGGCATAACATAATGGCGTCCAATGCTTCTGGTCTTCTTCGTTGATATTGGCCTTCTTGGCGAGCAGTAGGTCTATGACCTTTATGTTGCCAAACTTGGCAGCCATATGCAGTGGCGTTTCTTGTGAGGTAGTTTTCGCGTTTGGGTCAGAGTTCTTCTGGAGAAGTTGCAGTACGATATCCTCATGTCCCAATGTAACTGCCATGTGCAAGGGTCCTTTTCCATTGCCCTCGACACGCTCCACATCGGCGCCAGCCGTTATGAGTAATCTCGCAATAGCTGTGTGTTCTCTGAGGATGGCAAGGTGCAGCGGTGTCAAGCCCTCAGCATCACGGGCCTCAACATTGGCACCCTTCTCCAGCAGGTGTTCTATAGCAGAGGTACTTCCGCCTCGAACTGCTGCATGTAGTGGCGTTGTTCCGCTCCCGTCAGCGTTGACCGCAGCACCAGCCTCGAGGAGGAGAGACACAACAGCGTCATGCCCTCCCTCTGCGGCTAAATGCAAAGCTGTCGCGTTCCAATGAACCAGTGCCTCTAGGTCAATCTCTTCATGGAGTAACATCACTGTGATGAGACCATGGCCGTTTTCAGCAGCGATATGTAGCGGTTGGAATGAGCAATTATCCATTGCCATTGGATGGGCATGATGCATCAGGAGGAGTTCTGCAATGGCTGTATGGCCGCCTTTGATGGCTCGGTGAAGTGGTGTAATCTCCATCGGTCCACTGTATCCTCCGTATTCATCTAGCGGGCCAGTTTTGAGAAGAGCTTGTTTAACAATGTCGATGTCACCGGTTTCCGCGGCCCAGTGAAGAATCACGTGGCAGAGCTTGTTGTAACTATGCCGGCTGAGGTCGTTGCCTTTAGTTGCATCCCAGCGCTTAAACCAAGAGAAATGACGCTGGGTCATGTCTTCCACCTTGATTCTCATATCTTCCTGGTCTTGGCGGAGTGATGCCAACTCCTGGTCAGAAAGAATCTCGTACTCTTTGAGCGTATCCAACTTTTTAGTTAGTCTTGCAATTTCCTTCTCGACCTTTTCCTGTGCAGCCAGCACCTTCTCACGACACAAAGTTTCTTGAACCAGCATCTGATTCACATCGCATTTCTTGTTTAATAACCTCTCCTTCAGCTGCAAACTTGCCAGCACTTCTTTTGCAAAATCTAATTGTTGGATCTGAGTCGATATTTCCACGGTGTCTCCTGTATGAGCCGTCTTCATTGTGAGCTCAAAGATCGGCTGCCGTGGAACATGGCTCCAACCGATTTCGAGGCAGAGAATTCCATTGCTAGCTGTATGTTTCTCAAATACGGCTGACCGCATGTCATGGAAATTCTCGGCTATCTTTTGTAATGCAGTCTCTGTGCTGCACACCATCAGGTGGATTCGGCCTTGGACGCGGGATTCTCCTTGCTCTGCTTCAAGCACGACAACAAAATCTTGGACATTGTCCGCTTCTTGGCGCAGCCGCACAATTGTTCGGTGTACGCCGTCACCATTGCTGGTGATGGGAGACATAAGAAGAGCCTGCTCCTTATCCCAGCGGGACGGTGGAAAAACCTGCGTAATTTCCAAGTTCATGGCGTCAATGGCATCACGATAACGCCAATACCGCCGCGAGTTCTTCGAGGGCCTATCATCACGCTCATTGCGGATGTATATCAGCTTCGAACAACCTGACGGAAAGACGCGAATTTTCCAGCTCTGTTCGATGGGTCGAAAGTACTCGGCGAGCGACGTAGAGGCCACTTTTTGTAAAGGGACTCCAACCACCTGCTGAGCATCATCCTCGGGCCCGCAGTTGAGAATTCCAACCGTGTCACCATCACTAGTTGTAAACACTGGTAGGTGTATGCGCAACCTGCCACCAGACATGTTCATCGGCGCGAGGTCCACGGTTGAGGATTCTCTGCAAACAATATCGGCACAACCTGCAAAGTCTGAAGGCCCCGTCGCCAGGATTCTTCCTGCCGTAATTCCTGACCCAGGGGAGTCGTGGCCCAGTCCCCACGCAAGTAGTGAATCGTCTCGGACTCGTTTCATAATTTCTTCCTGCAGTCGGAAGAAGGCTTGCGCCCCGCCTTCACCGTAGACCATCGGCATGCTGACATCAAAGATCCCTAGCAAGCAATATGCAAGATCTTCTGTCCGTGTAGTCGTTCTCTTTGATGCCCACGACATACGCTGGGCCACACTTGCTTCCTGCAGCTCGGTGAGCCCGAGTAAGTAGTGTTGGGGTATTCCGGTGATTTGTTCGATTTCCATGCATAGGTCTGCTTTTGTTCCAATTTGGTTCCAATCCATGTTGTAGAACTGAACTGTTTTGGGTGCTAGGAGTTCCTGCAGTGTCCATCCCCTCATGAACCAACGGCTCGAATGAAGCTTAGGCATAAACTCTGCGCCTGAAACATCCGAGAGGTAGGCGTAGCAAACAGCAGCACCACGGTACCACCGGAACATGGAATTGATGGCTTCGGTTAGTTCAACCGCATTGGTCTTGTCAATGCAGCAGGTATCGACCCAGGCGTACTGAAGGCCGTCTTGCTTGGCCTGTTGGCAGCATTTCTGTATCTTGAAGGACCCATTGCCTGGCCTATTGATTTTGTCGTACATGTCGCGCAGCGTCATCTCCTCGTGGTCTTGACCCCACGTATGCGACAGTATGGCATATGGAGGAGCCTTTCCCGCGGGAAACTCCTCCATTTCCAGGGTTGACACGTTGATGAGACGCATTTTGTGCTCGTGAATGGGAGAGTTAGGAGAATTGCTGCCTGATGTTCAAATCACGCAGCTGACTTCAGCCCCTGCGATGGCCAATCACAGCCCAATTCCTCCGCCACCAACCAACCCTGTCAAGTAGCAGCCCATAGAAATCAGGGAAATAGATAACAGGACTTCACAATCAGCTTCAGAGGGATTGCGGCAATAGCCTAGAGTAGCTAACAGTATTGACGTAAGGCTCCTCTTGCAAGATGAGGATGCCGAGTTGGAGACGCCTAAGCCAGTTACTTTCATTACCTTGCCAGACACTAACATCTCACTATACGCATCAGTATCTTGTTGATGGCAAGTATACCATATGCACTGTGCTATAGCTTACCAAGGTAGAGGACAAGATCAGTACTTGGCCAACCTTAACCTGGAGCGGGAGTGACCAGCTTCTAGATGAGCACCTTGGTATTATTCGCGTAAGACAATGGTCGTATCGATGTAACACCGTCTCCGAATCAAGCATAGCTGGGATGGTGCTAAATCTGTTGCCAATGGCCTGTACCCTACAAATTTAGTCTGAATCACGAAATAGACACTCGGTCGCGGAGCTTCAAGGTTCTTGAGACATAGTATGAGAGCGTACAAATTAACTTACAAAGCTGCGCTCGACTTCATTGGCTGACCAGACCCGCCATCTCCCAGTTATGTTAATAGGCCAACGGAGCTCAGAGTCCAGTGGAGCAGGAGGGGAATGGATGTTGGATGACCAAAGTGCATCCTTCGCAATCAGCTGTCAGAATATCACGACATTGGACCCGCTACTCCAGGCAGCAGCATCCTGTAAAGCCCCATCAACTTGAAACATGAGAGTGATGGTTCCCCCTCAGTATGGCACCTCGTTTCCGTTAAATATGATATTTCTCTCCATCCGCCCTCCTCTTACTCTCTCCGCAACTCACAATTTTCTCACCTCATACAAGATATGGCGCTTTGCAAGGTTTGCCAGAACGTCCCCTTCTCATCATTGCCTGAGGCTCCGGGCCCGCGAGTAAATCTGCACTACATTGTTGATGATCGTGAGCTTATCCGACTACTGTTTGGGAGTCCGGATGGGGCCCCCGTCGGCTTTCCTTGGCATCCAAGCTTGGAGGCTCTGGCTATAGCCGCACAGACCGGATGTCCTATCTGCGTGGTGGTACAAGGCCTTGCATGCCGCTGGATGGAGCGTTACCAAGCAGGGCAGAGTACATCCTGGAAGGAGTTTAGCCGTGATCATGATGACAATCCTCATGGTCGGATGATGTGGTTGACCAAGCGGTCCGGCGGATCAGATGGCTTCACTGTATTTGTTTCCAAGCCCCGAAGAGGAATAGACGCTGCTCTCGTCCTCGGTGGTGTCAGCTTCAGTGTTGAGCCTGGTAGCCCGCTGGCTACAACCATTTCTGCAAGGCCTTTTCAACCTGACTCTGGATCGCTGCAGTGTCTTGACGTTGCAGCCGCTTGGCTCACCAACTGCCATGAAAAGCACCAACTCTGCTCAAACCAAGACTCGATTCTCCCTGCCAGGATACTCGATCTCAACACCACCATCAAGCTCATAGAGCCGGCAGCTGGCACAAAGGGCCGGTATGCCTGTCTATCCCATTGCTGGGGTCCTGACTTGCCCTTTAGTACGACTCGCGAATCATATGATTCCCGAAAGGCTGGAATATCCATATCCGAACTACCCAGAACATTCTCGGACGCTATCCAATTGGCTAGGCACATTGGCATTCGGTATCTATGGATCGATAGTCTGTGCATTTTCCAAGAGGACCTCGAGGAGTGGGGCCGTGAATCGGCACGAGTGGTCAGCGTATATTCCGAGGCATATGTTGTCATTGCCGCCGGCCATGCCAGGGCTAGCAACGCGGGCTGCTTTCACACTCGTGAGCCTCGGACAACCTCTGTCGCTGATATACCCAATATCGGGCAAGTCAAATTGGAGTCTGTGTGGGCTAGCGATGAACGGAATATCCTGTCGAAGGAATTCCCAACCGAGCCTTTAAGTTCCCGAGCATGGGCACTCCAGGAGCGAGTTCTGGCCAAACGAATCATCCACTACAATACAAGGCAGATGTATTTCGAATGCAACCATGGCATTGTCAGCGAGGATGGATGTCAAAACAACCGCCGACTCTGTGACTTGAGCATTGTCAGAGCTGGCAACGGAACTTCCCAGGATCTACGACAAGTCTGGCATAGACTGTTGTGGCATTTGGGTCAGCGGCATTTGACAAAGCCGACCGATAAACTGCCTTCTATGAGCGGGCTGGCCAACATTTTCCAACAAACCACAAAAGGCCAATATGTCGCAGGACTGTGGGCTAATGAACTGATACACGAACTGGCATGGCAGGGGTTAGGGCTCAAGGACAGAGAACCTGAATCTTACACTGAATACACGGGACCGAGTTGGAGCTGGGCCAGTTACAAGGGTATAGCTGCCATTTCAGACCCCCCTTTGCTTCGGTGGAAAGACATCTCCACACTGGAAAGCTGGCACGTTGAGCTGAGAGACGTCAACAGCCCATTTGGGGAGGTCAAAAGCGCATCAATACGTGTCCGCGGACCTTTTGCTGAGCTAGAACATGCGGAGAAACCAACAACAGACCACGACATACGACTCAAGAAAGCTGGATTGACTCCTCTACCCTGCTTTCGCACCAAGCTCTCAAGGGCTGTGGAGTGTTTGCAGGTTGCGTTTGATGACGAGTCTGCCAAGGCCGGTAAAAGATGGCGAGATTGGACAATTTATGTATTGATTCTGGGCTGCACCATGGAGCGGCCGTCAGCATCTGAAAGCGAGCAGGTAACTGCACAGGTGTCAAGCTATTACGGCTTGGTTGTTGCTCGGATGCATGAGCACTCAGAGTTGAGGCGTGTAGGGTGGGGACCCCTGGATGCTGAAGAAGGAAATTCGCTGGTTGGAGATGAGAATTCGTGGCAAACTGTTACGCTGGTGTAGATCATATATGGCCGTGGTTTCACAGCCTCTGCAATCCGCACAAACTCGTTCAAGGTTATATGTCACAGATGACGAATATCTCAGGCTACGAGGTCCAGACTCGCATTGATGAGTTTGGCGACATTAAGGGTGTGAATGTATGCCACAGGAGTGTTTCCGGTGCCGGGGATATGCTTCATATCCAAGAACAGTGTAGCAGGCACTAAGTATTGTCTGGATAGCTGGTGCAACACAGTAGTCAAGAAAGTGGACAATACGACACTGCCTTCAAGGCTCGCAGAGTCGTTCAGGACTGCCTTCACCCGATGCTTGCGTGCAACTTGGACTTGATTTGGCTTGAATAGATTGGGAGAGTGTTAAGTCAGCAATGCAACACAGAGTTCATATGTAACAGCAACTGAAGCCCCGGCCGGTATTGGACCTACTCAGCTGCACTGGGTACGCCCCATTCAGTGGAGATCATGCGCTTGGTTAATTCAGACGCATCGACGTCACGAATTACTTCTATCTCGCCAGGTTCTCCCTCCGTCGTTCGCATATTCATCGTGGAGATGACGGTGTGAACGTTTTGATGTCAGGAAGATCCTTAAGTGCTAACACATTTGTGTAGTCCACCGGGATAATAGGAACCCCTATTTCCGCAGCAAGGGCTTCGAAGTCAGCCTTCGCGTGAATACTTGAGTGTATAGGGTTACCCAGATCCTTCTGGCCAAGATAGTGACTTGATGCTTTCCGATTTCGACGACAGCGCGTCCAATACCACCCATTTCTGCGGCGACAGCAACGACAACCACAATGCTTGTATACTCAAAACAATGAAAATTCTCCTGCACCAAGATTTGAGATATAGTGCTGAAGGGCGTTTCTTGTATCAGAAGAGTTTGGTTTCTAGTCTACTAACGATGCACGTTCTGTAATATGACTTCTCTACTACGCGCAAATCCATAACCCACCATCATATGGGAAGGACATGCTTATCAAGCATGACATGACCCCATATTGCCTTGATGTGTAGACTTCTGTCAGTGGCCGAGTGGACATGTACGCGGGATTCCGAGTTACGGCTTCAGCCTTCCTACCTAGGTAAGCTTATAACACCAGAGACGAGAAGCCATTCCCTGTTAGCTTAGCCATCAGAAATTAATAGGATTAGTGTAAGATGGCTTCTCGAAGTCACTGTTTTCTATCCCATTGGCACTGGATTAGGAATTATCGCATGCTTAACCAGGTCAGTTGTTGTTAATTTGACATTGTCTGGATCGTCAGAGAAGGCCTCGAAGCCAATAATCCCCACCCGGGATAAGGAATTCCCACATAATTATCCTAAGCGTTCATTTACATATCCTAGAGAGAGGGTTGAGGGGAGAGTATACGGTACAAAGGGCCGATACCATGTAATCAGTAATGGTTGTCCCGTTATCAGTAAAACTAGAACAGAGGTTTATTCTATACTAGATATTCAAGCGTTTCATGGAAGAACCCTTTGAGTCCCATACTTGAGAAAGCTTGACTGCCGTTCGAGTCAGCGCCGTCCTGGTTGAGCTAATGTGTATACGAGCATGCCAGACCAGGTAATGACTTGTAACAGCTCAAAACTCCGCAAGTTCCCTTTTCATGCCCGTAAGCATCCCAATCAGCCTAAATTACACACAGCACCGGAACTCCGGGTTGTAAGGTTTATAGCGCGGCTTGATGTGACCAATGCCGATTACCAATCACACAACGAGAATACTTGATCTTGTGACATTAGGATGTGCGTTAACAGAATTTTGAAACGAGTATAAAGTCTGCTTGCTGGAGCTATTCATGTCTCAAATCATCAACAAGCTCCCGCCTATACTTCGTCATCAACTCATTCTACCAGCATTTGGCGGTCACGTGTATTGAGACATCCCAAGTGCAAAGAATATCTTGGGTGTAACCGGTGAATCGAACTACCATGTCTTCTATTCAACAAATGGCCGATCAGTTGGCTGTTGTGGACGCCCTATATCGCTTCGCCGCCGGGGTTGATCTACGCGACCAGGCTCTCCTTGCATCAGCATTTTCAGAGGATGCCGTGTCAGACTTCAGGCCAGCAGCAGCAAAGGCCGGTTTTGAGTATCCAGTGGTGGTAGGGAGGGATTCTATTGTTGCTGCCCTTTCTACGTCGCTCAGCACTCTCGACACGACACACTCTGTGAGCAACCCACGAGTGACACTGAACGGGGATAAGGCACATTTGGACGCCCTGGTAGAGGCGCAGCATGTTTCAAGGGATGATCCATCGCGTCATTACCTCATGAAGAACCGATACAGGGTCGAACTAGTTAGACAGGGTGGTGTATGGGTTATTTCATCAAGCATAGTTGATAATGTCTGGCGCGATGGTGATCGGAGCGTTTTATCTGTTGTCTAGATGCTACTTTATAGTCAGCTGGTTATATAATCATGCAGTCGCTTGACTATGGCTTCGAGTTCTCCCAAAGCTTTATTATGATGTCAATCCAACTAGTATTATCCATGTTTCACTGTGTTTGCAACCCCTTGACGCCTTGGGTGACTAGGCACAAGATTTGTCACGTTTGGTACAATCCTTCAGATTTCATGACGGTTAGCTTTTCTATCACCAAGGCAACATCTAGCTAGCTGATCTACACCTCATATCTATCGTACTAGAAATTGCTGCTGAGAAAGTGATTCCTGCTATCATACTGATCATACCCTTTCATCGAACCTCTGAATCTCGTAGTTGGCGGCCTCCCCCGTTGAGCCTCATCAAACAAGTCTCCCATCTACACACAAAGATGCTCTCCATTTTCTGTTATAGTGTCTCTCCCGCTTCCGAGTCCACTCTACATCGGCTGCAACATTCCGGGTGCCAATCTGCGCGCCTGAATATCGGAAATTTAATATACTTCGCAATGTGAGGGACCTCTTTATCTCTCGCCGATCAATGAGCAGGTCATGGCCGGATAGTTGATCTCCAGCTTGTCCAAAAAGCGCATCGGCAGCGTCACACAGGTCGATTGCTTCCGGGTGACCTTTGCCAGTATCAAGCCCGAAAGCAACGATAAAAATCAGTGTTTCAGGGTTGTTACGTTACTGTGACTGAGCGAGCCTTAGGGCTACATGGAGAACTGTGCTGAGACAATCGGTTACTCGCTCGTCAAAGTTACCGCGTTCCAAAGCTTCGCGCATGGAACCAGATACATCGAGGAGGCAACCGGCTATGGCCGAGGGCGAGGAACTAGCCATCATAAATGCGGTTCAGGATTAAAGAGCTTGTAAAGGTCAAGTTGCAGAGACACTCCATCATGCGCTTTCCCCGCAAAACGTGTGCTGTGACAGTTGATGCCTAATCTTCTGCCTGATGATATTGCTCGGTTGCCATTGGTTATATCTTCCAATCTTATCGTATCCTACTATTGGCTCCTACATGAATGTAGCCCTATTACTACTACTACTCTACCAGTATCTATAAACACTCCGGGAAGACTGCAAAGCAACAGTTAGAGCCTTTTAAACCTTATGCTTAAATCTTGATTTATTATAGTTAGCCCAATAAAATTCCAAAGCCCGTATAACGCAATTGTTGACATGAGTGACAGGACTGCCTCAAGGCGATACGTCCCATGATTAGTAGGACAGAGCATAAGCCTCCCTGATGGCCTGCGTTATGGTTTTGTGTAGGGGAAACTGTCCCAACAGGGCAGATAACAATATCAGTTCTCTGTCACAAAGCCTAGCCGCCAGCCAACCTGGTCTCTATTTGAACTCCAGCCACCCTTGGAACCCGCCTGGAGAATAGCGTCACTTCCACGTAGGTAGAACCGATTGTCTACATAGCCACGGGTTATATTCCTCTCAAGCGATGACTCCCGATCAGTGCTGGCTACTCGCGTCAGATGATTGTCTGCGATTTAATGTGCTCTCCGGCTCCGGGCTTTCGACAATCCGGTGGCTCCTATGGCATCCACCAGGTCCAGGCGTCGTGGAACTCGGAGACTCCCGTGATCTGGTGAAGCTCGTAGTCTGTCGGTTCGCTGAATGGATGACGGAGCGATGCAAGGCTTCCACCTCGGAAGGCCCGCGAGGTGCCAGTTCACCGCCCAGGAGGGCAGACGAAACCCATGAGCACACCTCTACGTCCGATCGAGTATACAGCATATCCTTGTTAATGAGAAGAAAGAATTCAAAGTCATAACCTCATTATTGACCCCAGCTCAGATTGGTGAGTGCCATTTGAGCAACAATGATGGCAAGAGTCCTCGCAGCTGGAGGAATGGAGTATCTTGTGCTTCTTCCCTTCCCAGAAAGAGAATAGTTTTCTCGAGATCAGTGTAAAAAACACACTAATAAGCATAGATGGGAACACATGCATCGTATCTCAAGGTTCGCCACCTAGCATTGCCAAGCTAGAAGCGTGGATGCAATATGACCTAAGCCTCCTCGCTCTACAGACGGGAGGCATCCTCGTCGGCCTTCATGCTCATTCCTGATACATTTTCCCGATACTCAAAACATTTAATGGATGCAACATAATGAAGAGATGACATCCCAATGATGCATCCTGCCTAGTTATGGCTCCATCACACCTCGTCGAGGGTTCATACCTCCGCCAGCGTATGGTCGGAAGCTATGCTGCACCTATGATGTAATATACCTGCGTGTCAGTCCCATTGGCCAGCCATAAGCGAGCGGCATATTCTATCACGTCAGTCTTTTATCAATCACTAACTACATCAAGGGTTAAAACATAGTTCCACTGAGTGACTATCAATCCACAGTATGACGACAGTGTGGTACAAACACGTCCACGCGGATTTCTGTAGCAAGCCATGTAAGTTAGGTAATAGACGTCACATTTGAATAATTCTTGAATGGCGTCCCACTATAATATTTGTAGGTGTATATATTCCAAAGCAACCCTGCTCTCTCCTCCCATCTCAAACCACCCTTCACAACTACACATACACTCATTACTAATTAATCAGATCAAGGAACTCCCACCATACCATGCCTTCTGCAATTGTTGCCGGAGCATCTGGTTCGTCGTCCCCTAATATAAAGAATGAATTTCTTATTAACATATTCTAGGCATCCTCGGCCAAGAGCTCATTGCCCAACTAGGAAAATCCTCCAAATGGACCATCTACGCCCTCTCCCATTCCAAAAAGCCCGAACTCCCCAGCAACGCCCAACACATCTCGCTCGATCTCCTCGGATCCCCTTCCGACATGGCCAGCAGTCTTCAGGGCATCAAGACAGCAGAGTACGTCTTCTTCTCAGCCTATCTCCAAAAGCCGAGTGAACAAGAAAGCTGGGACATCAACGGCGATATGCTCCAGAACTTCCTCGACGCCCTGCATACAGCTGGTATAGCTTCAACGGTAAAGCGCATCGTCTTGGTAACAGGAGCGAAGCAGTATGGCGTACATCTCGGACCGGTAAAGAACCCCATGCAGGAGAGTGACCCTTGGCTGCGGGAAAACCAATTTCCTCCAAACTTTTACTATCGCCAACAAGATATCCTCAAGAAATTCTGCGACGAAAGAAACAAGGAAGGAAACAAGATTTCCTGGACCGTGACGTATCCCAACGACGTTATTGGTCATGCACACGGCAACTTTATGAATCTCGCTGGTGCTTTGGGCATCTACGTCACCATCAGCAAGGAGCTTAACCAGGAATTGACTTTTCCCGGGTCAGAAAGGTTCTATACTGGATTTGACAGCTTCACCAGCGCTTCTCTCCACGCCGATTTCTGCGAATGGGCAGTATTCCAAGACAAAGCAGCCAATCAGGCATTCAACGTCATCAACGGCGATGTAGAGAGCTGGCAAAATCTCTGGCCGAAAGTGGCTAAACACTTCGGGATGAAAGTCAATCAAAATCAGTTCAAACAGAACAACGGATCTCTTTCCTCCTCTGTCGAGTTGAATCCCACTGCTCCTTTGAGCATCTATGCCAAAGAAGCTGGATTTGAACCACCACCCGGCAGATTGGAGTCTAACATTGATCTTACCAAGTGGAGCCAACAAGACAATGTTAAGAAAGCTTGGAACAAGATTGTTAAGCGTGACGGCGTACGGGAGGATGGTTTGGAAAAGGCTACCTGGAGTTTCCTGTCTTTTGTTTTGGGGAGGAATTATGATCTTGTTATGAGCATGAGCAAGGCTCGAGAATTAGGGTGGACAGGGTACGTTCCTCTTTCTATATTATGTGGTCTTGGCAGATTTACTGACATGAATTACCAGGTATGAGGATACATGGGTTGGTTTAGAAAAGGCCCTAAACCGTCTTGAAGAGGACAAAATCATTCCAAAGCAAAAGTAGACTACCTTTAATGTAGATTATTCCTTAAAAGCAAATAACAAGCATCACTATTACCAGTTTAATAATGTGCCTCTTTTCCTTCTAGGCATAGAGTTCAAGGCCAGACGTCACATGGATCTGGCCAGCTTTTCAGGGGCTTTGGATCCTCAACAATGACAGGGATTTCCAAGTAGAGCGGATAGGGTCGCATAGATTTCTGACACGGTATGAAGTCCTTGTGAAGCGGGAGCATGAATTCCTCCTAGAGGCGGCTTCGATCAACCTGAATATCTGGTCTTTAATCTTGGCCAAGGTCAAGTCTCAAGAATTGGACAAACAGACACTTTCTGAGCTTCTGTTGCATGTTTGCAATATCACTCCTGATCACTACAAGGGTCATGATTGGCTCCAAGATCAGTGGGATTGGGACAAATTCGGGTTTGCAGGGGAAGAAAGAGAGTCTTACTCTTACCGCTTGGGCATCGACTCCCGCCTAAAGTTAGCGAGGTTACTCCTGGAATGAGACGCTTCTCCTTCAAGCAAAGGGCCACGATGGATAGGCGGCTATGACTCAAGCGCCATCAAAGAAATGGTATTCGTCCTTGAGACACCCCTAAAAGGTCTTATCCCCAGTGTCTGTCATCTTAATACGGCTGGTATAGACTCAAACGTGGCCAGGCACCTCATTGACCTTATCCGACTCTTACTGTTTAACGGGGCTGATCCCGACGGAATGGAGTTCCGAGTTAGCTACCAGGTCCAACTGGGATCCCTGTTTGAAACACCACTCCAGCTCAAAAAGTGAGGTAGCGAGCATGGTACTACAGACTTAACTCGCTAGACCCTGCTTTACCCTTATCAGAGGGTGACCGAAGACGAAGCCTCCCTCGGCCGACGCCAGACTGGGTGAACTAGTTGACGAAGTGGAGGCCGTCCACGTAGGGATGTTCATAATCCATCTGTGCCAGCTCAGGCTCGAACAGTCCTGCCGTCTGAGTGTAGTTTGCGACGAATGCCACAGCACTGAAGGGCATGAAACCTGTAGGCACCCTTACCATCCTATTGGAGGCAATTGTCCCAATGTCAGCGTCACTCTAATCTTGTATCGGCCCCAAATCTTTTTCGCCTCCATGTCTCTTTGGGATCATCGTACCAGATCCTGCCTTGGCAAGGGTTCTCTATCATCGGTGACTTCCCACCTGTCACAATTGTTCTCCTGCACTCGCCGGCATGCATGCGTGAATAGAAGGCTCCACAGACCAGCTCCAGTATTCCGGCGTTCCATTCAAAGCTTTGAGGGAAGCCGTCCTGGCACACGAGCTTGCCAAGGGAGGCTGGCCATTCTGTTCGTATCCATTCCGCCGCAAGTGCATGCCGGCGGCTCCTGCGCGACTCGTGTGTCTGGTAATCGATCAAATTGGGGTTATTGAACTCCCACACCAAATCGCCAAGATAGAATCGGTGACTGGGTAGACTGGCCATTCTGTAATTCCGGGGAACCCCGCGGGGAGTTGAGTAGTTGTCAGGGTCATCGGCTCCAGACACCATACAGTTGAGAAGTAGACGGAGCCGCTTATCGGTTGGCACGCTATAGGCGAACGCTTGAGTTAGATCGATGTCGAGACGCCCCACGGCCGAAGTTGAGATATTTCCATTGGATTTTATGCTGCTGCTCTTGGACATGGCTCAGAGACCGAGAACGGTGTGCTTGGCAGAATTTAATCGATGTCTTGAAGGTGGCTATTGCTAGGGAAGAGGTCGAAGAATCAAGTCGCTTGCACTGCCTCCTTGAACTTTGAGTATTCAGAGTCTACCCAGGCTGGCGACAGTGGGACGCCTGAGCTGTATTAAGTACGAACAGTACAGGTTCTCCATTACCCCATACTCGCCAGGTGATAGGCTAGGTCCCATGCAACCTGAGAAGTAATTAGCCCAACAACCAATAACAGGGAACTCCAGCTCTAGCATCCTGATTCGGCAAAGATCTTCAATTGTTGTCAGCTGTGGCTAGCTGAAAATAAGCCCACTCGGACCAGCCTGCAGAGTGATGGGGTATTGGGGCTTTGGGCATGAAGGACATTCAAGTCCAATGAGGGGCAGCACCCTTTATTTTTCACTTTTTACGCTACAATTCCACGTATTCAGGACGCTTACCTATATAACTGTCTCCTTCTAGTGCCTCTTGTCGCAGCTAGCTAAATAGGCCGTTGAAAGACAGGCTATCCTTGGCCTGTTATTTACCGGAACGCAATCTCCCTCAGCAGGCCAGTGACTGTCAGTAACACTCGTCGCGGTCCTGCTTGGATTAGTCCATATATATTGACCGCTAAAACGGCCGTGGAAAGCTCAGTCAATCATATCAGCCCAACTTCAAACCGGAAGCAGGTTCAGCAGCAGCTATGGACGAACCTTGGACGGAACAATTAAACAAGGCACTGCAGGCGATTAGCGTTAACATGGAGAGTCAGAACCATCTCATCAAGAGCCAGATCGAGCAGCTTCACGCAGTGCAATCCCTTCTTGAGCGTCGTGGGGCTTTCAGTACGGCCGCTCCACCGATGAGAAGCATCGATAACAGCGGCGACACGGACGGCAGGGAAGCTCCTGGGCAAGACGCCGATGTAGCATGTGTTGACTGCAACGAAAATGTCGCAGAACGCAGCCAAAGACAGGGCAGACGGGTCTTTTATAAGGACCATATAAGCAACCCGCAAGGCCTAATTCCCACCCAGGGATTCGGCCCAAATAAGATTTTTTTCGCTCCCTTGGATGAGCCACAAGATCTTTCTCTGCTACAGGAACCGCCGCTGGCGGGCGACTGTAATGCTTCTTGGAGATACTGTAAGTACACCTCATTATTTACCAAGACTGGAATAAGACAATGAGAACACCGTAATGAATAACACCGGCCTCAAGGGCGCCCTATCCGTGGTGAAGACTTTTACAAAGGTAGAGGACGACCAGATTACATCCCGGAGTGGGAACTCGCTCCCAAAACGGAGTCGGGCACAGAGTGGTATCATGTCGATGATCCTGATCAGAAGACTCTATCCCCGGGTCCATGTTTGGACCGCTCCGAGTATCGGGTGATCTCAGTGCCGTACGCGCTCGCGCCGCCCCAAAGTGGTGAGCGTATCTCGAAAGCTAGCCTCCACGCCTTGCGCTGCGAATTCATCGAGTCCCTTGGACAGCTGTACGCAGTCCCACCCGATGCAAGAGTCCCCCTCCGGTTTGAGAAGAACCAGCTGCGACTGGCTAAGGAGAATGATACCCTTGAGAAATATTTACACGCTGTCAAGGCGTTCTTTGAAGCGCTAGACGAGGCCGGAGGGTTCTTCCGGATCACCGACTTTGATGACTTCATGAATTACGACACGTATGAGCCGGGGACAGAACGCCAATACTCAGCAGATTCTCACGGCTTTCCGGCTGGACCGGCGCTCAAGGCAGAACAATTCTACCTCAACATCCCTGATGGCCGTTACAGGCTCTACCTTGAGCATGGATTCTATCGGGATCAAGGCAGCAGACGCTGGCACCGTGTAATCCATTTGGAAGGACTTGCACATCTGGCTCAGGCCCCGTGTGTGTGCCAAGAGGAAGGGGAGGCGCAAATGGACCCTTCAAAGATATGGCAGCTCCTCATTTGCAACAAACAAAATGGGCGTTGGGAGAATGCTCGTCTACGTGAAGTACTAGACGAAGCATTCCACCTTCACATTTCTTGCAGCTACCGCCAGGGGTTTCACAATCCTTACAATCAACACTGGAAGCCCTTTCACGTTACCTGGTATCGAACTTTCAAGTCTATAGAAGACCGAAGGCGCACGCCCACGTTGTCTAATATCGATGTCGAAGTCGAACAGTCATCCTGGAAGTCGGGCGCCTTCTTCCATACCGGCACGAAATTTCAGCAGTCAGCCTTTACATTTGGGCTCTTCCCCACCAAGCTATTTGGAATTTTTCGTCGGGTTGGTAACCTGGACCCCGTGGAGGATGAAGACTACTGGACATTTCTTGTTCTCACGCCTCTTCACATGAAACCCTGCTCGGCCGACTTTTCTTCACCCCATACCATTGCCTTGCATCTGATTCAGGTGGCTTTCGAGGACGCTGCAGATTCATGGGAGGAGATTGCACATCATCTGAAGGAGATGCTAGCCGATGATGACGATGCTGCCCTAGATCCCCACAAGCACGACCGGCTTTTGTTTGACGACAGCACATTCTCCCGGTCTCGGCGGTACTTTTGGGCCGCTGACATTTTGGAAACATTCCAAGATAGCATCGGGAATCTACTGAAGCAGTGGGAGTACTGGTGGACGGTTTGGGAACCCCGACTTCGAGAGTTCGAGGGTAGCCAAAGTAATCGGCTACGGAAACGCGAAACTGATGAAGACGGAAAACCCTTCTTCCATATCCACCGGCGGCAAGAATCACTTGAAGAAGTAGTGCCTCGTATCACTTCCCAAGTTCATCGCATGGAGCAAATAAAATCCGATCTAGACCGATTGGCCACAAGAACAAAAACTTTAAGAGACGGCGTGAGTTTCTTCCCTTCAGAACTTTATATGCATCGTCGTGGCACTTACTAACCTTTCCGGGCAGCTTTTCAATGCCAGCTCTGTCATCGAGAGCCGGGCCGCCACAGATCTAGGCCAAAATGTCAAACTCCTGACATATGTCAGCATCTTCTACATGCCGGTAGGGATCTGCGCAGCGATCTGGAGTATCAATGCCGACTACGGCCTCACAGCTTTTGGCATCGTGACTGCTGCCGTTGCCATTGTCACATACGTCGTCGTGGGGAATCTCAACAACACTGTGGATGGCATTCATGCGTTGTATCGCGCCGTGGAAACATGGCTCGTCAATGACATGATTCAGAGATCCCGGAATGCGTACTGGGAGAGCAAAGGGAAGGAGTTTAGCCAGTTCCGGCCTAAACGGGATAATGTCATGCCTTCCAAGTGGTATGTCCTCTGGTACGTCATCCGCAGAAACGTCAGGCTCTTTTTGAAGGAAGCGGCGCCAGAATATCCCGTGCCAGGGGAGAGCTCCAATCCGGTTGGAGCTGAAGACCCTGCTCCTGTTGCCCGTGCGGACCCCGGAACGCACAGTGGCCCGAATCAGCTGTCCGAGGTGCGGAAAGGGCTGTTTTCTAGAAAGTGGAAGGGACAAAGACATCAGGAAAAAGGTAAGGATGTTGAATCGCAGCCAGTGGATCCTCCGAGAGTAGCAGGAATAAGCGCTGGCATATAAGGCCATGTCATTACATTTAGAGCTCCTATAAAGGGTAGGAATATGGATAAGATGTACAGGGACCCAGTACCAAATTCTGGCGGTGCTCGGTCCTTCCGGGAAATGGAGCTGGCAGACTGGCCCTTTGAGTTGCGTTTGTGTCTCTGCTTCAGAGGCAGGCCATGTCCTCGACATCGCCACTCGTGCACCCAAGTTGTTCAACGAAGCGATCACATGCCATTCGAGCTCGTTGTTCGGGCTTGTGCGTAATGAAGACGGAATTCATGCACCGCAGCAGATACCTCATGCCGAAAATATCCACGCCATTTGCAGGGGCGTAGTCCTTCGATCCGGGAGGTAGATATGTGCGCGAATCTTGATAGGGGACATTGTGAAGGTGGCTGAAGGTTGTCAAGTGTTTCTTAATTGGTACAAGGCATTGTGGCTTTATATCTCAACTTTCGCTTAATCATGGTTAAATTCTGGATGGAAAGCCGGACTTGGTATGTTGCCTGTGTATCGACAGGCTTGCCAGAAGGAGAGGGGAACTGGATCCTTAGCTGGAATGCAAAAGATGCGAGGGTGTTGGATCTAGCGTTGAAAGAAGCGATTGCCCTTGATAATGATGCTGCCAAAGGAACCGAGGCTACGGGCCCGTTCATGTTCGGGCCAACAAGACGAGTCAACCAGTGGAAGTGAGCTGAACCCCTCCCAGGGAACCGTCCTTGCCCAAACTAATATTTTGTATTTGTGCCTTTATTGTAAATAGTCTAGATTAGCATTACTATGGACTCATAATCCTTGCTTCAAAGAGCAGATAGGACATGCTAATAGCCGGATCACTGGGATCGGCGTTATTTGGCATTATCTGCTAATGAAATCCATTGATGTGCTTGCCTATGTCTTTGACTTGTATGCTGTTGCTGGGTACCTAAGAACGCAGTTCCACTACCTCAGTCAAGACTCCAAATACATTGTTTTGCATCATGTCGAGCGACCTGAGCCTGAACCCACCAGGCCTACAACTTTGCCGCTGTCAACTTAGATTCGTGTGACTGGGATTGCCTGGCCGTGAGAACCTCGTCCATGACTCGTCCCAGCTGAAGCAGGGCTTCCTTGTCAATCTGGTGATGAACAACAATCCTCTTGCCGTCAAGGAAAATCCCATGTCGTCTTCCCGCCAAGTTCCACGTCTCCGTGTCAACACGTGCCATCCGAAGATCCACCCAGACCATGTTCGTCTCGACCTCGCGAAGCAGTGAGCCGCCCCTTTCTATCCACATATCCGCAATCAATCTAGCCATTCGATGGCTCCTCCCAAGCATCGGTTGGGTGCATACTTGGCCCGGTCCAAAGTTGTCCAGCACTGCCTGCCTGGCCGCGGCGGCCAGTACACCTGACTGTCTCATGCCTCCCCCTATGGCCTTGCGAATGTGCTTCAACTTCTGGATCGTTTTGCTGGGGCCGAGGACCATTGCTCCCATCGGAGCGCCGAGGTTCTTGCTAAAATCCAGCGTCACCAGGTCTCCGCACCTCGCAAAATCTCGCAGCGAGCCGTTGCCCGTAGCTACTGCTTCCCATAGCCGCGCACCGTCCAAGTGCACTGAAATGTCGTGATCCGTCGCCCAGGTCTTGATTGCTTGCAGCTCCGTCAATGAAATCACTGTGCCAGATGTGGTATTTTCCAGACTAATGACTCGTGTAGGACATTTGTGGATATCTTCACTAATCACAGCATGTTTCTTGATGTCGTCCAGAGTCAAATGCCGCCTATTCAGAGGCCTAATTGCTTGGATAACAGCACCGGAAAGTAAGGCGGCACCGCCAGCTTCCCAGTGAATGATGTGGGCATGTGCATCTGCGAGAATGGCGTATGGTGGCTGCGTCAACAGCGTGCGGAGGGCCAGTTGATTAGCCATGGTGCCCGTAATGACAAACGCAGCAGCCTCATGGCCACACGTCGCCGCCATCATGGCTTCGAAGCATGCCGTGGTCTCATCTTCGTTGTATACATTGTCATTCAACGTTGCGTTTGCTATTGCTGTAAGCATACGGCGAGAAGGTGTTGTAACAACATCGCCTGCCTTGTTAGCGGAATACAGTCGAGTCTGGGTCCTGTGCATACTTCTGAAGTCGAAGGAGGCACCCGTTCGTCCAGGCTCTCCCCAGAGAATGTTCTCTTTAGTCATTGATGAGGTGATTATTTGCAGCTGTTGAATTATAGATGGAGTGTTCTGTTGAAGAGCGGAACACGACCCAGTTATTTGCTGCAAATTCCATCAGACTGCAATTAACGTTATTAACGCCAAGATCTGGTAGTGGCCATCTCAACCCAAGTAACGCTCAACTTCTAACGCTGATCTCAGCTGATCTCAGCTGACAGTCTGCAATCTGACACCATGTCCAAAAAGGGACTCACCGAGCGCTTAGAGCCACAGAGGATATACTTAAGCCCAGCTGGGAACATTCCATGCCTTTCACTATAGATGATTGGCCGATATTCAGGCAGATGGCTTAGCCATCTGACTCTCGTAGGCTGACATCAACGGAGCAACTCCGGGTTCTCCAACCGCGATCCTTTGCATTACCAATACTGACATGCTCGCCGACCAGCTTCAGATACGGACGCACGGATCATACCCCGCTTGCCCTGTCTTCAGGGAACAAGTTGCCTTGAGAGTATTATAGGCTCAAATTGGCAGTCAAGAATCGCTTTAATAGCCCCTGGAGCTGCTGTTTTCAATCCAAGCAGTTTCCAACATTCCACTTTGAACATGCCAGCTTAGGCAACCCGCCATGAAGGTTGAACGGAATCATATCTCAGCAGATGAGATTAGCGTGGATGAAATAATGCTTTCACAAGCAGGTCTCGAGAGGGACGCTGCTGGCCTCATCCGTTGGCGAAGGGATAGCAGTGACCATCCGCGGAACTGGACACTCGGTCGGAAGCTATTCTCTGTTTCCGTTATTATACTTCTCGAGTTGTTCACGTAAGTGAGCATGAAGTGGTTAGCATGAAGACTGGCTGACCAACTAACCAGAACTATCATCAGTACTACAGGAGTAAGTGCGTCTATGTTTCATCGAGCATAATCTAACGTAATAGGCTGCGGTAGCTCACACAGTAGGCCCCCGATACAACTTGGAGAACATTCGAGCCTTGGTGGCGTTTGTATCCATGTAAGTGTTTGGTGCATGTGACGGGAAAATATTAATGAGATCAGGTATCAGATAGGCCAGGCAATAGGAGGATATCTAATCCCGCCACTGTCGGAGCTGACAGGTCGGTGGCTCCCCTACTTCATCTCCTCGTTGGTGTTTAGCATATTCTGTATCGTCATACCGCTAGGGTCCAGCGCAGCCGCGATCCACGTTGGGCGGTTCGTCACCGGCTTCGCTTCAGCTGTTCCGTCTGTCGTCATCGCCGGCAGCATCGAGGACCTCTTCAACGCCAAGCACCGCGTGTGGGCCGTGATAGTCTGGAACGCATCCACGACAGTGGCTTTATGCCTTGGCCCGATATACGCGGCCCTCGTAATCGATTCTAGTGGTTGGGAATGGGTATTTTACAGCGCTGGCATTGGAACGCTGGTTCTGTGCGCGGCATTACTCGGAGTCAAGGAGACACGTCCGAGTGTCGTGCTGAGTCGCAAGATTGAACTGCTGCGCACCACGACCAACATTGTCGACCTGCGTTGGGCAAATGCTGACCCTGTCCAAAGCCGGAAAGCCTTTGCTTACATTGTCTTGATTCGACCAATGTACATCCTCCTGACAGAGCCGCTTGTCATTCTCATCGCCATCATCTCGGGTGTCTCATGGAGCATCATCTACCTCTTTACAGATTCCATTATTCAAATCTACGGATCCATGGGCTTTACGAGGACCCAGTCGTCACTGGTATTCTTATCCATTGCCGTTGGTGTTTTGCTCACTCTCCTTCCTCGTTTCCCAGAGCTACAAAAACTCCAGCATCGAGCACAGGACCAGCCCGTTGAACCGTATGTACCTGCCTTGTCTCTCTTTCATATGCTTACGATGTCAGTGAAGCCAAGTTGAGGGCCTTTGCATACGCTGCTCCCGCTCTCACAGTTGGACTCATCTGGTTCGCCTGGACTATCCCGCCAGTTACGCATCCGCACTGGATTGTGCCTACGCTTTCTCTAGTCCCAATTGGATTCGCGGTCAACGAGACAGCTTACACTCTCAGCGGCTTTCTGGCGGATTCCTACACGCTCTACAGCGCATCTGTCTTTTCAGGACTCGCCTTTGCCCGAGCCACCATCTCGGGCACCATGCCTCTGGTCGCCCATGTTATGTATTCGAGGTTGAATCCGAACATTGCCGCCTCCATCCTGGCTGGCATTTCCGCCCTTTTTTGTCTGTTGGCTGTCGTGTTTGTGCGCCACAGCAAGACATTGCGCAAGAGAAGCCCTTTTGCTGGTTATAGCTCAGATATGCACCAGAGGACCCAGATTGAGGTAGATTAGTCTACTGAAGCAATGCCAGCTCATCACATCGCCCTGTCAGGCTCTGGCCCTCTGATATTGTCTTTATCATGTAAGAATTGACGTGTCCATGCTCACGGACAGCGTGGTTGGGCTCATTTGTGATGGTGGGTTGGCGTCATATTAATGTGCAAACACAAGGAGCTTGCAATTTAAATAAATAGATGACACTTGGCAAAAAAGAATTCGATTGAGAAAACTGCACTAGAGCATCAAAAAATGAAAAAAAAAACGGCTTTCCATGTATCCATCACCTAGAAACTCTTCATTTGCCTCATCCGTGAACATGGTAGCCGAAGCCAAACGACAGTGCCTCTCTGGCAGATGCCCCTCGAGCTGGGTAGGCAGGCTCGCAGCCTTAAATGAGACGGCTTACACATATCGCCTCTTCAGACTGGCACGACTCAAAGCCTTTGATCCGCCATCTGAGTCCAACCCGGAACGGCAAGCGATTTGTCAACTTTGAGCGCTCTCGACACGGCCGATCTAATCATGCGCATACGAAGCCTTGTCGTACGTATGGGGAGTGAGGAGCTGGTCAGCGGGAAATTCGGCAACAAAGGCAGATCAAGGCAGGTAACGCGGAATCTCGCGGTAGCCTTGCATCTGCTACATCCTGCCGTCCTAGAACTCTGGGGTCGACGCCGTGTGCATCAATCAGGCCATAACGCCGAGAAGAGCATAGGTTGCTATGCTGGGGCAGATCTACTCCAAGTCAAGTCGCGGTCCCGACGCCGACGATAACAAACATGCACTTGAAATCTTGGGTTGCACAGGGTGCCAGGTCCAGATCCATCGACGATTGGTATAACGTCAGCACTAGACTCGAAAGACGAGACTGGCCAATGCAGACGAGCCCCTCCCTTTTCTGAGCACGGCCGCTTGTGTTATTGCTCAGTCGGACTCTGGATTCGACAAGCCTCCAAGCACGATGAGCCACCGCCATGCTGGACTAGTCCTTGCCATGGGACGTTTCAACGCCGCAGCTTGATCAACTCCAAGTTCCGCCAACAGACCCTCGGTCCGGAGCGAGCGTGGGCTGGAGATTGCACCTGACTACTCTGCTCCGCCTACCAGCATGTCATTCCGCAGCACATCCTTAGGTACTTGTCACATTTCGTGTGGAGGAACCCAGTCCTCCCACATTGCCGGCTTGCCCAGTGGGTGCCCGCGCGGGCTGGGGATTGTGTGAATTCAACCACAAGAAGGTACATGTTTCCAGTCAAGTAAAATATATTTCCATCTAGCTATTGGTAGCTATATGCCAAGGCGTTTGTTCCAAAGCGCGTGAATCGGCCCATTCTTTGCAGCCAATAACTCATGTCGTTGCAGTCCAGGTGCCACAGCCTACGTTCAAAAGCCAGACCACACAATCTTTATGATAATGCCACCAGTGACATACCCTTTGGGGTATGACGATGCGGTATAGGCCGGGGCTGAGGCGTTGACCTGGACACCAAGCGAGCCGCCGCTTTCAAGACAGCCAATGATAGCACCAGCCTTCTGCGCAGGGGTGGCATTAGCACCCCCGTCAATGGTGCGTGCAATGTCTGCAAAGAGAACACTCGAGTTGACCGTGTTGTCGATGTGCTTAGCAACTGCCATGGCCGTGCCATGAGAGTACAGCGTCCACTCGCCGCAATCGGGCGCATCGGCAGCAGCCATGTTAAAGAGACGGCCTAGTCTTGTTCCGCCGCCGTAAGCGCGGAGATATTCTGCGACAAAGGCGACATCCTCCACCTCAACGCCCTGCGGGTCGCCGTTGGGCGGGTTGTAGCAGAACAGCTGTTTCGGCTCATCCTTGTAGCAAGTTTGGACCGAAACTTCTGTTCGGGGGGTCAAAGCAGGAACAGTAGGGGCGCCAAGCACCTTTCCGATGGAGGACAAAGGAGCAAGTAGTAGAAGCGCGTGAGAAAACATGGTGGGTTGAATGGTTTTCTTGGTTGTCAAAGAGAAAGATGTTGCTTTTCTAAGAAGTCTGGGGATGGGCAACTTTGCATACACGAATTCTGGAGGATTTTATACATACTCAGTTGAAGTAATCCAGGTTGCTCGACCGAGTCTACGGAATATCGGCAAACGATTTCTAATGCAGTGAGATTTTAGCAAACTGTAGGCGGCTTCCGCTGCATGTCAATAATAAATACAGAGTCCTGGTTAATTCTGCAGAACGCAAGATTCAGGCCCGTTCGCAGAAACGGGTCGTTTTCTTGCTTCATATGTATAACCGCATTATTGCTATGATGACAGGGATGGATTAGGCAGTTGTGCGCTCAGGAGGCATTCTATTCTTGCTCCCAAACCTGGAAAATGAAAAGTTTGTCATATCGGCTGGCATTATGCCCTTGAAGGGATTGGCGGATTGGAAGGCTTCTTGCGACTAACCTCAGATGTTGCTTACTGAACCAGTATCATGCTAAAAATATCATTGGTGATAAGACGCGGTTGCTACCTGATCTCGTACGAGCGTGACAGGCCAGTGCACAAAGTAGACTTCAGGGACTTGAGATAACCAACGTCTGAACTGAGCTAGTGTTCATGCCCGTGTAGGACCTTTGGGAGATTCCGCCTTCAACGTCAGAAGACAAGGGATACGAAGAATCGCCCCCACGATAAGAACGCGCACAAAAGAACCCATCTGCATGCAGCGTAGAAATGCCATCACCAACAACACCCCCTCATTTCATTTATCCTCCAATCTTGTGCCCATATTGAAAAGGCAATAGATCCTTTGCTACTACGCCGCTGGTACATCTCCTTTTCTCGGCTCGCTCGGCTCAGGCACGGATATTTCCCTCATCCTGCAGGACGGTAGACAAGTAAACCATGGCATCTCTTTCTCCCAGCCTCTATGGAGTCGTGCGTCCGCAGCATCGGCCCCTGAGGCGCGGGAGCCTAACCTGCTGACAGACGACAATAACAACACCAGACCTGTTGGTTCAGGCCCCCGTCCAATATACAACAGACGCATATGAGTTATGAGGGTGCTTCAATTGACCGGGAAAATACCGACAAGCACCACCGGCTATATACCAGAGGTTCAAACTATCCGGAGCCTGGCATGTATTTAATACCATTTCTTGCTTAGTGCAAACCTAATTAACACTCAGAGACAAATGTGGTAACTGCCCAACCAACATCTCTGTTGCCTGTTGTTGCTTCAATCTACCCCGCTCACATCACGTGGAGACAGGTATAGATTCTGCTGGCAAATCTTATGGGTAGTGAAACAAAGAAAATTCACATTATTCAAGTGTCCCTCACCATGGCACGTGCTAAGACAATTAGAATACGCGAGAGAGGGCCAATAACCTGGACGCGATTCCATCTACCGCGAGAGCAGGAGTGGCCAACGTGGTCCGTATCGCATCCGGATGTACATGTCGGCCCACTTGCGGACGTCCAAGGAGCCATGTTCATTCGCTTAGGAAGGATGGTCGAACACCCTGAGCAAGCTGCCTACATTATTTGTGAGCATCATCAGCAAATGTACTCCCTGCAGACTTCTGACTGACCTATGCAAATCTCAGCGTGGGATACATTGGACGACTTGAAGAACTTCCAATCCTCTCCTGTCTGTGCAGAGTTCCTGCAGAATCTCCCTCGGAACGATATCTCGCAAGTCTCTATCGAGTCTGGCTCGGCATTGAGTTCCCTTAGCTTGGAAGATTCTTCAATGTCTCCACCATCGCGCTTCCTTACCCTTAGCTATGTCGACAGCCGTCCTACATCGAAATTAGAAGGCCGGATAACCTTGAGCGCCTTCATGATACCGAGAACATACAACCCTTCAATCAATGACCTAAGGAACGGGCCCGGCCGCTTCTTTCCCCCTGGATCTGAGTATATTCAATACGAGAGATGGTTGAGGTGGGAACAGAAGATTGTATGGTTCTCGGTTATTGCAGAAGATAGCTGGGTGGAGGAAAAGTTTGGGGAGTTAGCGAAGAACCAGGATCGGAAAATCTTTTGCGAGTTACGCGTCTGGCCAAACCCGAATGATTATAATGCAAGTTCGGAGCCTGGAGCCGAGTGTGAAGAGGCATCAGCCAAGGACCCGCAGACAAGGGCGCTGTGGAACCAAGCGGTGGCTAAAGTGATGCCTCCGGTCACGTCCTGGGAACAGGAGCGTTGGGATATTCGGGAAGTGCCCCGATTTTATCCACCTGCAGAGCTTAGCCAGGAAGATATGGAATATGAGCGAGAGATGGAGGAGTGGCGGAAGGAATACTATCAAGAACATGAATAACCAGCTCAATATCTCCAAGGACACGGCAAATATCCAGTCTATCCAAGCACTACCTCTGATAAATTGATCCGCATTGCACTATAGCCCTCTGGAGAGCTCTTAGTCAGTCGCGTGGTAACAATGGTTTATAGGATGTACAATGAGGCTCTCGAGGAAAGCTTGCCAAAGGCGGCCACTGACCAGAGTTATCTGTTTAAACCGTGGTAAGCCTTCCATGTGTGTCGATTGTTCTAGTGTGGGATCTCTCTTTTGTGTGGCCTAGTGGGAAACAGACCAGTGATAATGAGGAGATTCCCTCTAACCGTAAAGAAAAATTCACATCAAGAGGTAACACCTAGCAAGAATAACCTATGGCTGCGGCGATAACGATGTCTAAGCTTTCGCAGCTACCGGTCGATTTGTATATGAAAGATGGAGGGGTGCTTCCATCGCGAAGCAAGGCATATAATCGTTTCGATCCCATAAATATACACCCAACAAAGCACATATATTTCAGAATAGCATACTATATCTGCATTCGTAAGAGAGGATGCACACACCCCTTCCACCCACGTCTAACCAGTCGCCTGAGTTGTTGCAAATGCTGAAAAAATGCGACGAGAACCTTGCCCTGCGTTGTGAAAGTCCCAGTTCCTTGGGATGGACCAGGGTTCGGAGTCCTCTGGTATTGCACGCATGTGATACATATGAGCAATGAAAAAGACGTAAGTTTCGGGGTTATGCCGTTTATGTGAAGCAGCCATGTTAATGCAGCTGGCGATGTCATCTGCGAATTCACAGTTAGCATATTACCCAAAGCGCTACAAAATCCTACTTACATTTCTCGTCATCTCCAGATAAGAATTCATCCCCGCGGAGGAAGTGAAAGGCCTCGTGAAGGAGGGTCGTGCTCTTGGGGATAGCATCTGCTAAATTGACACCATCGGCCAGCAGGTTGTTCGCGGCTCTGTAATTGTCGGGCTTTGGACTCCTGTCAAAGGCGTATGGGCAAAGAATTATGCTTGCAAGCTCAGGCCTGCCGAGCAGTTGAATACTCGCAGTGATGCCAAGCTCGTCATCATAGCAGTAATTCCCGCCATGGTCGGTAAAATAGTAGCCCTGTAGATCCGTGAGATCGCCAGACCACCATGGCTTGTTACCCTGGTCTTCACCAAGACTTTTTTTATACGCAGGAACGTCGCTGATGCTGACCGCACTGCCATCCTCGTCCACGATTTCGTTGCCTTGAAAGTCTTGCGCTGGGTCTCCTGGTTCGCGCAAAGACAGGAAAGTGCTGTCACAAAACAACCAGAATTGGCTCGGAGGATATATGGGGCCTGTTGGATCGACTTCTTTTTCGGCTTGGTTGAAAAACTCGGCAAGAAATCTGATTTCAGCTGGTTGCCGTATCAGTCTAGGTAGTCCAGCAAGAGATTATTCATGTCACTGTATCATATTTTGGAAGGGCAAGTCATTGCAACTGCCATTACTTGCCTCTGACTTGACCAACGCTCTCCGGCTGGTTCCGCCCGCTATTGTGGATGCCAAAGAATATTGACATCGACCGTCGAACTCTGATATCGTTCCTGTAGTCGTCTATGGCACTCAGGGCGATATCAATGCTTTCAATGCACTCGCTGAGCCATTCATCCAATACACCTAAACGAGATCTGCAGCCACCGTCCACATCCGCTGTACGATCAACTGTAAAGATATCGTAGATCTCTATTGCACAGACACTTGACAGTAGGGTGGCGAGGCACGCAGCCAGGCTGAGAAATAACTGCATTCTCGCCATTTGTTCAGAGGTGATTTCGGCGTAGCAGTTGCTGGCTTTGATGGCCCAGGTGGAGGAAGCAACCCAAGAGGAAGTTAAGAGACAGAGGTGACCGTGGTGTTGATGTCAATTCGGAATGCTTGAATAGGCCTGGACAATATCGCGCTCAGCTTATCTCACTAAGGCGCTACAAACTTGCAGGAATTCAGCCGAGGACGGACGGAAGGACCGGAGATGTTGGCAGCATGCCTTCCAGGATATCTACCGGCCACATCTCTCGCATATGCTGTCTAGCCGGACAGAGACACCTCGCCAAAAGTTCCGGGTCAAATTCACAAGGATTCGAGAATAACGCCGTGAGGTCCCTGCAAATATTGATTTGAATGAGTAGTGGGTTATCGTGCGATGTGATACTGTGTGATACCACTGTTGGTTGTTGGGAAGTCGAAAAAATGCTGCTCGGGTAAACGGCCTTCCAAATCTAGTAGCATCGAGACCGGGCACCAACAAGCATGGATACACGGCGTTCGAGACCGCATAAAGGGACTTTTGGCACTGCATGTAAGACTAGATGGATTTATCCCTCCACTAACAGTCATTCTTCTGCCAGGGTGCAAAGTATTGCATCAGCCTGTCAACCAACAGCACTTTCACTGTCAGGTTGCCACAAACTTATGCATCAACCCCTAATTTCACCATGGTTCCAGTAGTGCCACCCCGGATCCGTCAGTTCCGTGATCAGAGGTTCTATCGCTCCACTCCTACACGACGGAGCTGCACGAGGCGTAGGATGAGGAATTCTACCGGTCCACCCCTGGAATGGCACTCATCAAGCTGTTCACGGCCAACATCGCGTTCCCGTGAAATTATGGCGGTTGCCCTCCTCCCTCTTGCCCGATGAAACGCAGCACCCACTGCGTTTCTCTTCTTCCCATTGTCTCCATTGTGTCAAGCCGGGAAACTGCAACACCATGGCAATATCACTCACCTTTTTCCTGGCATTGTTGACAACACATTGCGGCATCGTACTATCTGCTAGTGCGAGTCCGGATCTCCCTTATAACCCACGGGTAAGTTGCAACTTGTCTGGTCTAGCAGGAATGCTAATGCCTGATTGATAGCCTGCGCCGGCATACATGGTTGATAACCAGCATAACTATTATAAGACGGCTCCGGACAAAGGCAAGCATAATGGCCCGGTCTGGGCCTATTCGGGCAGTTTGGACAAGTACCTAGCCAATCTCAAGCAAGGCACTGTGCTGCGAGGGGGCTATAAGAACTCACCGGATATCAAGCGGACGAGTTTTAACTCGACCAACCGTGAAAAAAAACAACAGTCAGACTTTTGGCTCGCTAAGCTAGGGCCTCTTGGAAAGGTGAGTATTGATCCTTGGCAATCCCGAAGTATATCTAACATGGTTTGTGAAAAAGCAACCGTTTGCTGAAGGAGACGACTATCAATTCTTTCGAAACGTCGTCGATGATTTTGGTGCCGATAATACAGGGGACTCAGATACCGCCGAGTCACTCAATGCGGCCTCGGCCAGTTGGAACAAGGACACTGTCGATGGAAGCAACACGCGGTGCGGTGAAAAATGTGGCAACACGTTCTCGCAGGGTGCCATTGTCTTCTTTCCGGGAGGGACCTATAAGATTTGTACACCCGTGATTCAGTATTACTTTACGCAGTTCATCGGCGATCCCAACGACATGCCTATTATCAAAGGTTGCGACGACTTTCAGGGCATCGCTCTGTTTGATGTAGATCCCTATATCCCTGGGGGGTCAGGAGCGCAATGGTACATCAATCAGAACCAATTCTTCCGGCAGATTCGCAATTTCCACTTCGATCTCACTGATATGCCGGAATCCACTGCCGAGAATGATCAGGACCTTGTGCCAACAGGAATCCATTGGCAGGTATCTCAGGCTACATCGCTGCAAAATCTGGTGTTTGATATGCCCACATCAAGCACTACAACAGCCGTTGGAATTTTTACAGAAAATGGCAGCGGTGGGTTTGTGTCAGACCTCGAGTTTAACGGTGGTAATATCGGCTGGCGTGCTGGGTCTCAGCAGTATACTGCTCGCAACCTAGTCTTCAATCAATGCAACACAGCCGTGCAAATGATTTGGGATTGGGGATGGAACTGGCAGCAAATCACTGTGAACGGCGGCTCCATCGCCTTCAACATATCAGGAGTAGGCGGCGACACTGGTCAGGGCATAGGCAGTGTGTCCATCATCGATTCCACCATCAGTGACGTCAATACCGGCGTTTTGACCAATAGCCTCCCCACGTCACCGAATATTGTCCTCGACAACACCAAGTTCGAAAACGTGGACAATCCCGTTAGGGTAGCCGGCGGGAGCAAACTCCTGTCTGGAAATTCGGTCCTATGGGCCACAGGCAAGCGGTACGATGGTGAAGACGGCTCGATGAAGACTGGGGATGTGAAAGCCCCCGCAAGAGGCAAGGGTCTTAACGATGACAACGGCAGGCTGTTTGTGCGTTCACGACCGCAGTATGAGGACAAGGGTGTTGGCTCATTCTTGAAAGCGACCGAGGACGGTGGCTGCAAGAATGATGCCACGGGCGATCAGGCATCTTGCATCAACGCATTCCTCAGACGTGCTCTCAACGAAGGCAAGATTGCATACTTCCCGGCTGGAGTCTATGTGGTTGGCTCTACAGTTAATATTCCGACTGGCTCAATCGTGCAAGGATCTTTGTGGTCCCAGATTCTAGGCTCAGGCTTCTACTTTAGCGACATAAAGAACCCTAAAGTCATGGTCCAGGTCGGCAACAAGGGAGACATAGGCACCATGGAAATCACCGAGATGCTATTCTCGGTCCGTGGTGCCACGTCTGGGGCTATCCTGATGGAATGGAACGTTGCAGCCGTCAAACAGGGAGTGGCTGCCATGTGGGTGAGTATCTGACTCTATACTATCTCAGAAACTGGGCTAATTGGCGACAGGACTCTCATTTCCGCGTGGGTGGCGCACTTGGTACTGATCTCGACCTAAGCACGTGTCCCAAGTTCAGCAATAATGTCGAGTGCATCGCGGCCTCACTCATGTTCCGCGTGACAAAGCAGGCAAACGGCTATTTTGAGAATGTCTGGGCGTGGGTGAGCGACCACGACAACGACAAGTCCATCTACAATGTGCCGGATTCAAGCTCGACCCAGATCTCCATCTTTGGCGCTCGCGGCATGCTCATTGAGTCCCAAGGCCCGTCGTGGTTCTATGGCGGCGGCTCCGAGCACTCGGTCCTTTACAACTACCTCGTTAGCGGCGCCAAGAGCGTGTACCTGGGTCATATACAAACCGAGTCGCCTTATTATCAACCCAACCCTGCGCCCCCGGCACCCTTTCGCGCAGCTGCCTCCTTTCCTAATGACCCCGACTTCAGCGAGTGCGAGGTTGCGGCCAATGTATGGGATGATAGATGCAACTATGCGTGGGGCATGAAGATTATTGACTCTAGAGATATCATGGTTCACTCTGCCGGGTTATACAGTTTCTTCAACGAGTATTATCAGGACTGCATCCCTACCCACAACTGCCAGGATCGCATCCTTGAGGTCAAGGGCTCAACCGGCGTTGTCATCTTCAACCTGTTCACCATTGCCACCATCAATATAGCCAGCGGCATCGACAATACCGATATTCCGCAGGAAGACAATCAGCGTGGTTTCACTACCGAGGTTAGCGTGTGGGTGCCTCTCCCCGGGACTGACAATGTCGACATCGTCTGGGTGGACACGGGGGTGTGGGAAACGCCGACGGTGAGCTGCCCGGGACGATTGTGTATGTTGATCATTCCGACAAGCCCCTTGGACTCGTCAACCACGATCCGTCCCAGCAACTATACTACCTCGGTTGAGTATGGTGGATTTAAGACCACCACAATCGGCGGGGTCAAGACCACCATTTTCGAAACCACTACGACTACCATTACCATCTCCGTCCCCTCTGTTGTTACAGACGGCATTGGCTTTTCCAATGTCAATGTATCGGCGTCTGGATTGATGCCCATCACCATCGATCCCAGCGTGGATGTCCCTCCGGTTGTTGTGACGTTGCCAGACGGCGATGGAAGCTCGACCAGGCGAACAATCTCTCTGCCACCTTGGCCCCAGATCGAGGGGGGGCCGTCCCTTGTGTATACAGATCCAGCCACGCTCCCATCAGACAGCGGTACAGGCCCTGCCACCAGCACGACGTACTTTACTCCTATCAGCATCCGCGTCACGGTACCCCGCGCTACAGTAACGACAGTGTCGTTTCCTGGTTCGACTGCAGCCTTTACTATCCAGTGTCCTGCCGAGACGTCCATTGTATTTGCAACGCCAGCAGTCGCCGTTGGCACGACATGTACAGACATGGCTGATCGCACTCTGGAATTCGCGTGCCCGACGACTCGGGTTCTCACCTTTCTCGGGCCTGCCACCGCCGTAGCTACAGTCGACTGTTCCTTGGTTACGGCTTGGAAGACTGGGGGCGCCCCTACCGCCGACCCGCTGCCAGTGTACACCAAGTGGCCTCTTAATGGTCGAATCATTCCTGAAGAGGAGGAGTACGATGAACCCGAACCCGATGACGATGGCGTGCACGTACCATGCACGGCTTGGTTCTTCTTCTTCTGCATTTCGTGGGGCAACACCCGTGTACGGTCCTGGTACTTCATCTTACCGCCGGGCATATACGGGCCGGGACCGCCACCCAGCAACATCATCCGACCCCCACCCGGTGTCACCCTGCACGGTAATCTACCCAATTGGCCTCGCATCACCATCGGACGGGACTACCGCCTCACGACTGAGTCGGAGCCCGAATGCGAGACACGGACGGCCGAGGCCTGTACAACAAGTAATTACGTCTCAGGCGGAACGACACGATCGTCAACAACGCTGTGCGAGACTATTAGCGGATGTTCTATCAGTGTCTCGGACGAGACCACCGACATCGTCGGCGACCAAACGGTCGCTCCCATAGGTACCTGGGGCCACGAGCGGTGGGCTACCATGACGCTTGGTGTCGACTACACAAACTCAGTCTACGCAGCACTTGAGTCGCGGTTGAAGCGTGAGGAGGCCAGCGCCGGCGGCACGACCCTGTCGCTCAAATCCGGTCCTACTGCTGGGCCGACGTGCCGAGGCGGGAGCACAGCCTGCGGCGGCACCATATGTTCAGGATACTGGTGCGATCCCACCCCGACGCTTCCGCCACCAGGGCTCCGTGATCCCAAAGATCCAAATTCTGGAGGGCATGAGGCCCCAACAACAACGATTGGCGAGACCGAGCCGTCGCGTCCGACGCAAACCGACCCAGAACCGGAGCCTCCCAAGTCAACTCAAGCCGTGTGGATCGAGTTCGAATGGTTGACCCTCTTTGACTTCTCATCGGGGATATCTGAAACAGTTGTTTCCTGGGTGTGGTATGAGCACGCCACCAACAGCGGGGACTTGGAGCTCTGCAAGGTGTCGCCTGATTGGTCGCAGAGAGAAAACAACCGGCCATTAACGAACCCCGGATGGCCCGTGTCTATGCAGGCAGACAAGGATATTTGGGGTCGCTCCGCCTGCCGATATATCGAAAACAGAGACGGGCCTGGCGAGTTTGAATGTGATGGCATATCTCGTTTCCGCTGCGATAAGGATCCCCAGAGCGGTGACACAATCACATGTGATTCAGACCCCAGGGCTGTGGCAGACTACGTACCACGTGTCAGATGCCAGCTACCGGTGTCAAGTTTCCTAAATAAGGCTCCATCCAAGATAACCGATGACAAGAACGCGAATGCAACGGCAACTCTCAAGCCAGAGGTGGTGATCTCTCGAAATGGCTGGCCAGTTACTACTCTCGCTACTTTGCCCACTTTATAATCGTATCAATACATATGGGATTCATGTTACTTAAATGAGCTCCTCGAGTCAATAGATATGCCATGGCCGTTCGGCCAGTCGGCTACCCTGTACGCCTGACGATGGCCTCGTTGTTGTTCTTCTCTACTGTTTACGACTGCATTGGTTGCTGGGGCACTAGGCACCACCTCTACTGTTTATTTGCTCTCTACTGCTTACACCCTACACTGCACACTTTTTTCCTCATCATAGATATGCCATTGGTCTTGAATCTTGAATTTCCAATATTAAATTTGCGTAGAGTGTAGGAACAATGCTGACGAAGAGAAGAAAAGGCCTGCTGCGCCCCGGCCCCACATTCCACTTATGCCATGTTGAACAGTGTGCAACATAAATGTCGACGACCAGCGGACTCGGCGGCCAACGGATGTCAGGTACCTTTATCTCACCAAAATTGGGTTCGCGACCTTAAGAAAGTACAAATGCCATTTCTGTTTTCATGGCAGAGGCTTGAATGCCCACGTTCATCTTCTACAGAGCACTAACATTTTACGGGATATAAGAGCTTGAGATGGAAATAATAAAATCGCACCCTGGGAGGCACCGTTGCTTTGCTAGCTACCAGTGTCACTGGACCATCTCTGCAGGGTAAGCCATTTTCTCGTGAGTTTCAGAGCTATCTCAATTCCCTCGCTAATACTGTTCAGTTAATCATCGATCAGGTTGGCCGGCACCCCATGCTACTTGCCGGTTATATTGTCTGTTACGTGGATGTTATATGGTGCTGCCGGCTGGGCGGCCATTAGATTTATACTGCCGGTTTCGTGGGGCCATGTCTCACTCTCTATCCGAACAAAGGAGTCTCAATTGGCGCTTCAAGGAACTGGCTCAATAACCTGTTGCTTTCCTTATCCAACTATAATTGAGGCTTGGGCCTGGGTACATACGTCTTTCCCGGCTTTCTGACGGCGGGAATCCTTTGGATCTGGTTCTTCCCTGAGACCAAGAATGCCAGTCTTGAGGACATCTACAACTGCTTTAATGGTAATGATTTTGCTGAAGAACTAAATCATGATGGTGGTGGATTTATTCAGTGCGGCTCTGCTACGGGGAGCAGAACAACATTGCCGCCATGTGCTGATCATGGTCATCAGTAACTGAGTTTGGCTGAAAATGTATCTTGTAAGTAGGTTAGCTTCGCCACGAATGATTGTGGCTAAGACTTTGCAACAATTTTGCCGTGGAAAGTGGTTGAGTACTCTGTAGCTTTGTGGGAATATTGACCAAATCCTGTGTGGGGGTATGCCTGTTATCGATGGCATCCGAAGCATCGAGACATTGCGCGTCTCTTTACCCCAATTCCGGCATTGAAAAGTCACCAATGGGATAATCTTATTGCGACACTACTTCTCCCAGAAAAGCGGATGACGTGGAAGTTGGCAAGTAGTCATCGATAAACACCTTGGAGTGCATCTGAGCACGGTTCTGTGTTGTTGCTGGAAACGCATATATGAGTCTGAAGTGCACAAAATCCAAACTAGTTCCTTTGGAGTGTTTCTAAAGAATGAGTTAACGCTCGTTGGTTGGGTGTTGGGGAGTTTCAGGGTAAAGACTGACCTGTACTGGATCTGAAGGTCTCCCGCCGCTTGCGAATGTGTACTTCACCTCCTAGAGGGACATTGCGAGCATTCTGGATGTCCAGTGTTGCATTTATTTCGCGCATATGACAATGGTCACACGCCTGTGCATTCAGCGTCACCAAGTGAGCCGATTCGGGCCTGCGGGGTTGGACCTTTGCTTCTCTAGGCCATCTTCAGCGAATCGTAGGCGGGCGTTCTTACTTATGGTGACCATTAAAGAGGCAATAGAGAGCCTGTTAATGAAGGGGTCTAAATGATAGAAGACAGATATCTAACAACTATTGCATTTGTTTGTCTCGGTGTAGAGCGTCATGAGACAAACAAGGTTCCGATTTAATTTGCTACGTTTCCCGCCTGAGTAGTTGGTCACATTTATCTGGAAAAGGCAAGTCCGTGACACTGAGAATAAATGCTGCTCTGAACTGGTGTAGTTTACTTGGAAGCTGAATGCCTGGTTGACGTCGTGTAGTTGTCATCATTCCCTGAGATCACCACCTTTTCCCGGTTAGTGAAGGCCTGTGAAGTGTCGCTGAAGTTGCGAGTAAGCAGCAATGCCTCCTGGGAGCTACCCGTCACTAGCTCCATAATCATCGGGCAGTCCAATGTTTCTGTGGTAGTGCGGAATACGTTCATTGCCATGGAGGCTCTCTACATCAAGGGACCCCAATGTAATGACAATAAGCTAGACTCGTTGTCAGTCTTGAGAGAGTGACGGGAATTATACCTAGGCCAAGGATAATTGTAAATCCTCTAAGTAAGTTCCAGAATGCCACAAAGACATTGTCGACGACTGAGATCTTGTGGCTGTGCTTATACATTAATATACCGCATTAGGGCTCGTCTATGACTGAGTCTCACGCTTGTAACATCAGCAGCCTTTCACCATGAAATGGCAGCCGCTTCTGTGAAGGCATGGGTCAGTTAGCGTCAAGATCAGTGCAAGCCAGACACTGGGTTGAAGTCGACTGTCCCAGTTGCTGATAGGGACTTTATCGCCAACGATAAGGATGGTGATGCCAACTCAGCTGCTTGCGATTAGTACCACAATGTAACGTAGAACCCAAGTCGGTTCGATTAGCAGACATATCAGCGCCAAACACAAGCCAAATCCCAGAACGGGAATCCATTGAAAACCATGTCACGCCTGGTCTCTTTAACAGCCTAGCCCAGCAGCTGTGGTAGGGGTGCTGTGAAGTAGATGTGCTGTTAAGTAGATTGGGGATCGTGGTAGCTCATAGTGGGAGCCGCCCTTTGATCATAAAAGTCGCGCAGACGTTGCATGATTCAGAAGGATATCTGTTGGCAGTCGATTCATACTCTTGTCCAGAGGTGAAATAGTTTGTACACAGGTAAGAGCCATTTGCTCCTTTGTGAAGGCGCCAAGGCGGCTCTTAGCAGTCGGGTCTCTTCGGGCCAAGGTTTGTGCATGACTACACAGGCTAAATTTAATGCAGCTGTACCACAAATGGCCAACAAAAAATTACGCCCATCATCTTAGCCGGCTGCTCGAGGTCTGTAAGGTGAAGGGCGAGACGAGACAGGACAATCTCGTAATTATATTCATGAACGGTCTTCTCCAAGCAATCTTGCAAACCAGCAAATCTACTTTCAGAGAAAATACGATCTCATTCACCAAAACTCTTTTGCCAACACATATGCTAACACGGCCACTTTCTTATCGCTGGTCGATTTAGAGCGCCAAGTGGAGGAAGCACATGGCGCATGACGAATTCAGGGCGAGAAGTGGCGGACTTTCGCAACTAATACATACCCAACATGCTCATGTAGTTGTACATTTCAAAGACCGCTGTTGCTTGTGGCGGCTTGGTTTTGGACGAATACTTTATTAACGTAGATTGGGCCTAGAGCAACAAGTCTTGTTGCAAAATATTGGAGCAAACCCTACGCAATCAATTCCCGACAGTCTATCTCTGTACTCTTGATTTCGGACTGTTATGAACCGACTACTGGTATCAAGCATTATTCCATAGATCCCAGGCTTTGACTGGTTACTGCCATTTCCGGAAGCAGATTATCCTTCCTGGAATCTTGACTTTAGAGACAGTACACTAAGCACTAGACCTCCGCGAATTTTCAGACGGCGTAGGTGTCCAATGGGGAGCGCTGTAGCGAATAATGCAATACGGCAGTCGGGGCAGAGAACTCTTCAGAGTTGGAGTGGACTAGGAGTAACACGATTTTTATTCGAGCTTCCCATGAGTCCGATGGGGAGCATATGGTCAGGAGTTGAGAGTTTATGGGTGTGAAGCCACCCAGACAAACCAATTTGATAAGATCCACCACGAAGCCCTCGCACAACAGTCTTCCAGCTATAGAATGTCTGAGAGAAATAGAAATATTGACCCCGAGTCCAAGACACCATGTATGGATGTATGGGATCGAGACATGAGCAAAAAGATGGCCAAGTAGATCCTGATTTGATACGGCACAAGGCTAGGACACAACCCGTGCGAAAATGTTGGTAGAGGCTACACTCTTCAAACCTACATGGCTTCCTAGACTCGTATGGGAGGGCTTGAGTTGCAGCAAGGCGATATGTGGCAATGTTGAGCGGCGTGATTATCCACATGCTCTGACCGAAGAGCTCGGACTCAGTCGGATCGGTATATATCGGGGTTGTGCAGGGGAATTCATGGACCTTTGAGGACCCGGGACAAGCTAGATACACGGATGTATTGCATAGTAATTTGCCTTGTGATGGATGCCTCTGTCGACAACTCTCGGGTCCGAAGCATATCATTCTGTTACTAGGCTCAAGCCTTACTCGTGTCCAATTTAAAGCATTATTTCCTACAATTCAGCCAAATATCCTCGACAATTCGAGGCTGATAGCCAGTTTCTGCAGCAACCCGAGATCCTCCTATCGAACCGAATGTCCAAACATCTAGAGCAGATATCTACTTGAGTAGTGTTTCCAGTCAATCAGTTCGCATGGATCGCGGAAAGGTATAGACATGATGTCCCGGCCCACCTTCAGCACTCATCTCCTTGAGGATCTCAAACTTGGGCACGACACCATTATGCTTCAAGCACGGCTCTAGGTCGCCGCCGTGGTTGTTGCATGGGTGGTAGGTCGGAACATTGAGCAGTCGCGTCACGACCGACTCGTGCAGCACTGCATCGCGAGGAATGTCGCGGAAGGACCCGCGGTTGAGTGGGAAGCGGACCTTGACCCATTCATCGCCAACCAGCTCCCAACGAGTGAGGAATGGGAATACCTCTGAAAGTGTTAAGTGTCAATATTTGTGAGTAGGGGTAGGGACTTACCCAAAAACTTCCAGAGGAGGACAGTAAAGAAGCCAGTGCCACACCCAAAGTTGAGGGAATCATGAATATTGCCCTTGAGAGCCTGTTTCTGGCTCTTGATCTCACAGAAAGCCCTCTTATACCCGTTGAGATTTTTGTCAGACCACTTGACAGCCGCTTCTTCATCGCGCATGCCCACCAGCTCAAGCTCGCGGATCATCCATGATAGAGCAACGTCGCTGAGCTGGAATGCGTCGTTGCTGATATTACTGGTCGCCCCCTTGGGCTTGCTGGTGACCCAGAAGTCCTTGAAGCGAGTCCACCAGCTCTTTTGCTGGGAATCTTCGACATTGTCGTTGTCGCCGGCGGGCCAGCCTCCCCCAACGTCTCCGTGACAGCCAGGGAACCACACCTCTTTGATATCCTCCTCCTGCCCCTCTAAGCTGCGGATATCTTGGGCCAGCAGCGCCGGCTTGAACTTGACGCGACGCTCATCGACCGACACAGCATGGCGAATATGGTGCGCGGTACCCTTGACAGGAACCGGCAGAGGCGAAGTGCCCTCAAAGACAGCCACAGAGTTGACGCAGTCCCATATACCGAGGAAGTAGACCTTGACATTGGTCTCGACGTCTTTCTTGTCGGCAGTGTCGATGAGCTCCTTTCTGCAGAAAGTGTTACTGAAGGCGGTAATCTCGTTCTTGGCCTGCTCGCTCGTCGTGCCTCCGTGCCGGTGAGTGTCCTCCAGAAGCTCCTCGTCACCCTCAGCTGTACTGGGCACCTCGTTTCGGAAGTCCTCCAACTCTCCGTCGAGGTAGCGCTGGTAGAGACGGTACGCAAAGGGGACGAGTTCCTCGTTGCCCTTGCAGAGCAGTCCGACGGTGTGGATCATTCGTGCTAGGAACTTGGCAGTGAAAGCACCGCGACTGAAGCCGAACATGTAGATTTTGTCGCCCTGAAATCAGTCAGTCACCCTTCCAAGTCAGATATATCTATTTTTCTTCTTACCGGCTTGTGGTATCGCATGAGGAAGCGGTAGCCAGCCATGACGTGGGCATCAAAGGTGGTGCCAATCGCCTGGTCAATGGTCTTGGACATGCTGCTTCGAATCTCGCCAAGCCATGTTTTGTGGACAGACTTTTCGTTGATGTCGTAGGTGCCCACGCCAGCTAGTCATGTTAGCAAGAACCGACGCGAGAGCAATTACATACTCTGATAGTAAAAGTATTGTTTGGGATGGTGGCGATCTAGCTTGTTCAAGATCTTGACGACATTGGTGTCGGCATTGGATCCGGAGAAGGAGTTGCCAGTACCGTCGAAGCAGAGAATGAGTTTATGAGGCTCCTTCTTCTCCTTCTTCTTCTCCTTTTTACCACTGGAACCATTGAGATCAGAAGCCATGATGCGTAGTGAGAATTGGGGCGTGCAGAGCAACAAGCGAGAAGAGGATAGAAGACGTCTACGAATAATGCCCCTCTTTATGTTGGACTGTAGCGGGGGACGTCAGCAATGTCTGGTGCGACATTGACGTGGCGGACGCTACGGTAGGAATTGGCGGTGACGAATTGCAGCGTCTCAGCTCTGATGGAACGTTCATTTCGGAGTTGTCTTGGCTTCCTACGGTGTGTTTCTCAGCTCGCCACGGGAGTGAGATCTCTTCCGCTTTGGGAGATCCGCAGCCAAGAACAATATGATAGGCTGACCTATTCAGCTGATCGGCGACCTGGCAGCTGAATGTTGCCGGGAGGGAGAAAATAATAAGTAAGCAAATAAGTAAATAAATAGGGAGAATTGGCTTATGATGTCAGCCTTTTCCCATGGGCGCCGTGAGAAGCAAGACGAACAGACGGCCGCATGTCGAGTCACATAAATGTTCCCTCTACACTTATCACGCCGACTTGCCGTGCCGCTTTCATATGGCTGGGATCGGAGGCCGAGTGACTCATGCCGTGCATATCAGCTATCTGCAGTCCAGAGCAACTCTCATTTCCAATATTGTCCTTGCCACACAGCAAGCAACGTAGCATCCAAGCATGCGCAAATCATTAGCCGCCAACTCGCGCGGGGTCGGCGACACGGTGCACTACAGCTCGCCTCAGGATACACATCCTGCCATTTGGGGTGCCGACGTCGCATTTCAGCTCATGCATGTCGCCGTCTTTGCTCTCGAGACCATCCTCGGGGACCTATTTGCTCGCTTGGCACGACAATGGTGGCTTCCGCATCACGCAGCACCTTGGGATACACTGAAAGAGGGGAACCATGATACAAGCCTTTGAGAGCAGATGCTTGGCCTTGATGCTGCGCGTAGATCTGAGCAGCTGAGCTCAGGCATGCACCGAGTTCCATTATTTATTCACGTCTCCCAGCACAATATTCTTGCACCAGGCAGAAGAGAGAAACCATTCAACCTTTCTACCACAATGACTTTCCAGCAGAAATATCAGGAGGGAGAGTCCTATGGCGACGCGCGTGCCCCGGGCAAAACTACCTTTCTCGAGGATCCTGTCGAGATCGCCAAGAGCATCCTCAAAGACTATGTCGGTGCTCGTCAGGCAGCGTCTCTCCCAGAGCTCATTGGGCTGGTCCAGAGCTTGATGAACGATGAAGGCGCCTCAGACGACAGAAAGGGGTGAGCAGCATCAAACCTAACCTTAGAAAGCTACTGACAATGATAGGAATACCGAGTTGATGATCAGCATCTTGTCTTCTCTTCCCGCTACCTCAGCTGTCAGAGCGCAGCTTACCCACAGACTCATCGACACTCTGTGGAACAACCTCCAGCACCCTCCCCTCAGCTACGTCGGCGGAGACATCAAATACGAAATCTCCAACGGCGAGGCGACTGCCTGCGAGGGGCACGACAAGTACAACATCATTGAGTATGAAGTGCCCACCACGGGCATCACCATTCGGGGAGAGGTTCCTCGCTCGCCAAACGGCATGCACCACTACCGCATGCCCGATGGTAGCTTCAACAACATTCTGGAGCCTCACCTCGGTCGTGCTGGTACCCCGTATGCCAAGTCGGTCAGAAGCTCCAAGCGCCTTCACGGCGTGAGACCCGACCCGGGGCAGCTGTTTGACCTGCTGATGGCTCGTGGAGACGACTTCAAGGAGAACCCCGCTGGTATCTCGTCGATGCTCTTCTACCACGCGTCCATCATTATCCACGACATCTTTCGAACAAGTCGTTCGGACCCAAACAAGTCGGATACGTCTTCGTATCTCGACCTGGCGCCCCTGTACGGCTCGTCGCTCCGCGATCAGCTCAAGATCCGCACCATGCTGGAGGGCAAGCTGAAGCCAGACACCTTCTCCGAGAAGCGCCTCCTGGGACAACCGGCGGGTGTCAACGTCATGCTGGTTCTCTACAACCGCTTCCACAACTACGTGGCGGACGTGCTCCTCAAGATCAACGAAGGAGGACGCTTCACCTTGGGTCCAAGCTCAACACCCGAGGCCCGAGCCAAGGCTCTTGCCAAGCAAGACCACGATCTCTTCAACACGGCTCGTCTCATTGTCTGCGGCATGTACGCTTCCATCGCGCTGGGCGACTATCTGCGCGCCATCATGAACCTGCACCATTCCAACACGGATTGGTCGCTGGATCCTCGCATGGAGATTGGCAAGCAGTACGACGGCGAGGGCGTGCCTCGTGGTGTAGGCAACCAGGTCAGCGTCGAGTTCAACCTGCTCTACCGCTTCCACTCTTGCATCTCCAAGAGGGATGAGCGCTGGATCAATGATTTCTTCCTCCAGCTCTTCCCCGGTCGCAACCTGGATGAATTGCAAAATCTCAGCGCCATGGAGCTAGGAAGGGCTCTGTTTGAGTTTGAGAAGAAGATTCCAGTTGAGCCCAGCGAGCGCACCTTTGACGGCCTGGAGCGTCAAGCCAACGGCAGGTTCAAGGATGAGGACCTTGTCAGGATCCTCAAAGAGGCCATGGAGGATCCCGCAGGTTGCTTTGGTGCAAAGATGACGCCCAAGATCCTCAAGATTGTGGAGATGCAAGGCATCTTACAGGCTCGGAAATGGGGCTGCGCCTCGCTCAACGAGTTCCGCCAGTTCTTTGGGCTGAAGCGCTACGAAAAGTTTAGCGACATTACGTCGGACGAGGACATTGCCTACAAGCTCGAGAAGCTCTACACTGACCCCGACATGGTGGAGATGTACCCGGGTCTGATGGTTGAGGACATTAAGCCCGCCCGCAATCCTGGAGTCGGCATCTGTCCTACGTATACTGTTGGCCGCGCTGTGCTCGCCGACGCCATCACGCTGGTGCGTTCGGACAGGTTCCTGACTCTGGACTACAACGTCGCCAATCTTACTGCCTGGGGAATGAATGAGATCCAGGGAGACCCCAAGACTCTGGGCGGTTCGATGCTGTACAGACTGATCCAGAGGGGTCTTCCAGGGTGGTTTCCCTTCAACTCCATTGCCATCATGCAGCCCATGTACACCAAGAAGGCAAATATCGAGATTGCAAAAGAGCTGGGCACGTTTGACCAGTACACGCTCGATGACCCGAGCCCGCCAAAGACCCCGGTTGTCATCAAAACGTGGGAGGGCATCAAGCAGGTCCTGACTGACGTCAAGACGTTCCCTCTAGGCTGGGGCAAGGTCCTCAACCTCATCTTCAACAACCAGAGGGACATGGCGTGGTTCATGCTGGCTGGTAACGAAGCACGCAACTATGAGCATCGCAAGAACATGGGACAGGCTTTTGGCAAGCTCAGCAACATCCGGGAGACGGTCTACGAGTTTATCGACCGCGTGGGAACCGCTCATTTGAAGAGTGCCGACTTTAACCTCGGCAACGGAGTCCACCAGCTTGACATTCTCCGGGACGTCGCCATACCCATCAACGCGCAGTACACGTCGGACCTTTTTTACATGGACATGCGCTCCGACGAGAACCCGGACGGCACCCTCAGCATCATTGACCTGTACAAGTCCATGTGCAACCTCCGCATCTGGGCCACCAACAACACCGACCCTGCCGAGTCCTGGAACCGCCGCCGCCGTGCTGCCGAAGGCGCCAAGGTCATCACTGGCGCGAACCGCAAGCTCGTCGACGAGGTCGTCACCAGCCGTGGTCTTGGCCTTGGCCTGACGGCCGCCCTCAGCAAGCGCTTCACCAGGCAGAGCTACCTCAAGGCGGGCTCGCTGCGGTCCTTGGGCTTCAAGCTTGTGGATGCACTACTGGCGCAGGGAAGCTCCGCTGAGAATGTAACTGACCAGCTTTGGCTCATGGCTTTTGGAGAGGTTGGCGTGCTTGTGACGACGGTGAGCAGATCCATGCCCCATACTTACCCTTACTTATGTCTGTAGTTTTACGAAATCATGGAGTTCTTCCTGCGACCCGAGAACGCCTCCATATGGGGACAAGTACAGGAAATCGCAGCGAGCGGCGATCTCCCCAAGCTTGAGACGTATGTCGCCGAGGCCCAACGACTTACCAGCCCATTCCGCATCATCCGTTATGTCACAACCACCGCCGAGGTCGAGGGCAAGACCGTCGCCCCCAACAACTTGCTCATTCTGAACACTGTAAGTGGCCTACCCTCTGACTGTACTCGCTAACCTTCCAAGGCCGATGCGGCTCGGGACCCGGAGCACGTTCCCAACCCCACTCAGTTTGATCCCACGCGCCAGCAGCCCGAGATCAGCGGCTACAGTACCGGCTTCCATGAGTGCTTCGGGAAGCGCATGGCTGTTATTTACCTGACTGGAATGGTCAAGCTCGCAGCCGGCCTGAAGAACTTGCGAAACGCCCCTGGTCCTCTTGGGACCGTCAAGACCATCCATGTCAATGGCGAGAAGATTTACATGAACGATAGTTGGTCCTACTTTGGCTTCAATGCCAGCAGTAAGTCATACATCAGTCCAATCACATCTATATACTGACCAGATGCAGCTTGGAAAGTGCAGTATGATGACTAGAAGCGCCTACAGTATTCATACGTAATCTCATAACGAATTGACTCTTGAGCTAAATTGTATTACCATAAATGGTGAATGTTATCACTCGCTTAACAATGTCCATGATACTCCCAGCCTGAAATCAAGGAATAGCGGAGAAAGGGAAGAGCAGGGACTAATTTACCTATCGACTCGGCTTGCCTCATTCTCGGTGAGAAACCATGGCCACCCTCCTGTCCTCCATCTCAATAGCCATAGCACGCCAAACGGGATGAGACTACAGATCTCTTCAGCAGAGCATCACAGCACCCTCACTAGATGAGTTGAGGAACTGCTGTCCAGACTGGCACGTACTGCAGGTAGGTCTTCGCTTCTCGACTTAACAGATAGGCAAGGCCAGTCTCGAGGTACCATCTATACTTCGCGTGGCACGCGCTTCTTGACGGTGTTCCTTCGGCCGTCTTAAGGGATCTGGCTACCCTTTGACCGAGCTGGGACGCTGCAGAGGCCACTGGGTGGTTGGGGCTTCGATCTTATCAGAAAACCATCCTATCTGGCATTTGGCCGGGCATTACTGTCTGGGGACGCCCAATCAGGTTTCTGCAATTATGTAAACGTATGGGAGTCCCATACAACAAGGCCAACGGAACACACGTCTTGGAGAGCAAGGAATTATTATAGAATGTCAGATGAATGAAGTTCCACGGCTTGGTAATGAGTGACTGGGAAGTTGTACAGATGTAGTCGGAGCGGTTCCATTCAGGTGGCATCTTGACATACCTGGCCCAGTGCGTTGGAGAGCCTCATGCTGTCAAAGTGAAAGGTCACGGAGCCGCAGCTTACTGCGTGCGAAATGTCTTGTTATTCGGCTGGATCTGGAGTCCCGAAACCCCGAGGTATACTTGAATCGCAAGCAAGACCAACAACTTTACGACAAGCAGCGGCTGATCATTGTGCTCCTGAAGAACAAGATGCTGGGTTGCGATTCTCCAAGTCCAAAGGACTGCTGTCATCGACCCAATGCCAAACCGCCTTCTTCTGCAGAGATCCAAGGTATTGCAAGCCAGGCGAGAATACTGTTTCCCGGGCGCTGCCAGTCACAAGATGCCGCTCGGGACGTTATGCGGACGGCGGAAGGCCAGCGCGGATTACCTGGAGAGCATTAAGAACCGCCTTCCGAGATGAAACCCATAGACTTAGGTCTAGTACATCCCGGATTATGAGAACAAAGACCTGTCTCCAGTTTGTATTGTGAAACAGAAGGACTCTTCACCCATGAGACTGGCCTCGTTTTGGCCTTGAGTCGAAGGCACGGGAACGCTGTCCATTGACGTCCCTGTCATCGACAACGTCCATACCAAAGCCAGACGGCGTGTGGGGCTTGAGATGGGTAGCAAAGAACTGTAGCCGGCCAAGATCATGGGGTTGAATGGGGCCGTCCAACCAAGCAAACTTCACCGGTCCCGTTGGTGGGCACGGAATTTCAAGCTTGGATGCTATCCCAGAGACCATGGAGATAGCCAAATTGGTGACCGGTAGTGGACTGAACCGTGAATGGGAGACGGAAGGCGGGAGCCGTGAGATGATGGACATGGGCACTCTTGTCTCCCAGGTGCTGGCGGCAAATTCAACACGGTCGTAGTCCAGTCGGGCCCGCCCGAGCCAAGGCAGTCTGACATGCTTGGTACTAAATAAGACTGAAACGCGATTCCAGATGTCTTTGTAACGTGAACCCGATAAGGCGTGCTCTCCCCATTCTTGCATCCATGGCTTACAATTAATGCAGGCTGGCAAGCTGCCACTGACCATACAATCCGACATATTTCAACTTTTGCTCCGAGGCGGACGCGTCCTATATGGTGAGTTATTACAAAAGACGACAACCCCTCCCTTTGCATGGCCTGTCCTACTCTGCCTTTGACCGTCAAGCCTTGGCGACATCGTGACAAGAATCACTGCAGCTCTGCAACACAAGTTCTCGTGCCGGCACAAGTCGTCCGTGTCTACGTCTCTGGATTAATCGCCCGCCCAAAGAGCTTAAGGTTTTAGCAAGGAGTTTTGCAAGCCGGAAAGCAAGCTCGTCGTGGTAGAGTTGGACACGGTGCTCTCGACAAACTTGGGACGAGGGCCGCGATAAAGCTCCCAGTCGGTACTCGTAGCGCAGAGATTGCATTGGAAGCGTCATTCATGGTCGGCAGGACCAGTTTGGATATATCTTTCTTGTTTCCCCTTTAATCGCCTGAATTTCTAATAAATTGTCATCTATTGACCTGATATTGTCTTATAGCGGCCTCCTCGAGTCACTGGTCTGTATCCCAACGGGAATCCCACATTCCCCTGACACTGCTTCTACCAAGACGTCCTTACTCAATCAACACTTGCTTCTGCTTCTTGAGCTGCTGGACAAAGTCAATGGGCACTTTGAGTGTTTGTGCAACAAGATCTGCCGGGGTGAGAGCTAGCCACTGAGTGAGCGGAATATCAGCCACGCGATCTGATTTGTAAAACTCGAGCCAGATGAGGTCCTCTGTCTCAGACGTATTCTCGATATAGTGTCTGCCCTAGGTTAGTGTAGCCCGCGACTCAGCATGTAATACATACCCAGAATTGTCGGGAAACACTGCTGTGTCACCGGCGCTGAAGTCAAAGGTCCGGGCCGCCGCACTGCCGATGAAGATGGTTGCCTTGGCATGTCCCTGGTGGAAGTACAGCCATTCCTCGGCCTGATGGGTCAGCATTGCAAGCACACATGTTGATAGGAACTCACATTTGGATGCCAGTGGAGCTCCCGCAAGCCCCCCGGCTTCAAGGTCACAAAGGTGGCGGCAATTGTCTTGGCGATGGGAAAGTTGGTCGAGTCAATCTTATAAAATTCACCACCAGTACCTCCTATGTTCTCAGGGGGGTGTGAAAATGTGCGGTACACGAACGAGCTGTTGCCAGAAGCCCGGGGAGTCTCGGGCGTCTCAGTCACATTGCGCGTGCTGATGGTACCGTTGAAGATGTACGGGTTAGGCGACGGGACGTTGTCAAAGACAGACTCGTTGACGCCGAAATTCTTAGCCAAGATGTGCTTGGGGGTGTGGCTGATCCAGTCATCAATGTTGAAAGTAGTTCTGGTTGCGTGTTAGACAAGCATCGGAAGGATCAGAATCTTACCCAATCTTGTCAAAGTCACCCTCGTCGAAGACAAGCAGATACTCGTTCTGGTCATCTAAGCCCTGAATAGTGTGAGGGACACCCCTAGGGAAATACCAGACGTCGCCGTAACCGAGTTCTTCCACCTGAAAGACACCATTCTCGTCAACCGCGGAGACGATGACACGGCCCTCGTAGACAATTCCCCATTCAGCCTTTTTTGTCAGCCCGGAATGTCAACTGAGTAACTCGACGTACCACTTTGTGCCAGTGAAGCTCACGAACAGAACCCTTGGTAAGGTGCTGCTGTGCGCCAGCAATGTCGTGGCTCTGTGGCAGATCCTGTATGACTTGCTCTCTTACCCATCCTCCTCTTAGGATTCTGGTCTTGGAGTCGGAGAAACTCCATTTCAGGTTGGGTACGATGCCGTTATCGGTGGACTGGCGGCCAAGGTTGTCGGGGTTCTGCAGATCCAGTTCACGATTGGTACCACCTATAAGTCAGCAATTGACGATAACGGGTAAAGCATATTTACCAGAGATTGGGGCACCTCTGCCATCGCCACTGATAGGGTGGCCGTTTTCAAACTCTCCCTCAGCACGGTTTTCCAAAGGCGCGGCAAACGCCTGCCCAATAAGCAGGGCCAGGAAGAAGCCAGTTTTCATGATGCCTTATAGAAACAGGATGAAATGAAGAGAAATACTAAAAGAATTGGGCAGTGAGGGAGCTTTCTCTTCTTTTAACTATGTACTGCCCTGTCAGTTGAAGACGGCATTTAGATGTCGTATGGCAAATTGGGTTTAATTACCAGAGTTGGTGTGATGCTGTGTGTCAGTCGCCTTTGTCAAGCAAATGACGACATTCAAGGATGGCAGATGACCGATGAAAGTGGCAGGTGTCTAGATTAATACAGTCCAAGGTTGCACCATGCAACATAACTGTGTAGCAATGAACCTTAGTAATGGACGTGTCGGCTAATAGGCCTACGTATTGATCACGCAATATGCAAGTGTTATGATGATGCAACCATCTGCATCCCTGTACCTGCAGTTACGAAAACAAGGAATAGGATTAATAATATGGTTTACATATGTCGCTACCAGTATGTGCTATCTGGATTCAGTTTCTTGCCTTGAGCAACATTATACTAAAATTAGCCAGCAAAAGCAGCCCCCGACGGTATATACCATTAACGTCTATAGATTCCATGGCCAATTCCAATCCTCCCAAAAGTTTCCAGGAGAGTATTTTGCTCCTTGTCAGCAAGACCAACGCGCTTCAGTAATAACAAGTGAATCCGTGGGTCTGGAATCCAGCTTCCCATGTGAAGAAAGTATACATATTTGGTATGCGACGCCCGGGATCGAGGCGACCTTTTCCTGGAAGACGTAGAACCCTTGACGAAACTCTAACGAAGCACTCCATATCGGTCTTGGCTTCGCGAATATCAGGTTGACCTTTGAGACACAGCTCTCATTTTAAAGGAACGGGAGTCATTGGGTTAACGCCGTATCTCGACTTCGCACTGAATTGCCTTTCGTCATCTGTCAGGTCGATATCGGAGAAATGTCCTGATCATCGATAAATCTCCGCGCATGTTAGTATGGCGGTTATATGTAGTCACGATAACTGGAAATCACCAGATATCCAGCTCCAAGACGGTTCCCGGGTTCCCATAAAGCTCCATATGTAGATCTTGAAGACATCGTCCGGCGAGCAATCATCTGTACGCACGAGCGAATGACCACAACCCTATATGGCCGATATCTGTCCTCTGTCTGGGCCAAGGTCTTCTGCGTATACTCTGAACCATCTCCCTCCATTGCTGGTCGTTCACCTCGGGGCGTCTATGGTCCTTTGCAAAGATCATTCGGGCCCTGTTCAAGGCCACAAAGGTAATGGTTCAGATAACTCGCTTACATTCCCAACACATCCGTCAAAGTTCAAGATGCGTCTCGACAGTAAACGTTCTTGGTAAACCCAGCCACGACCTGGCAAGAATGCTGCTCTCATTCGTCTTCAGATGATGTTGCCGAGCTGCTGGCCCCTTTGAAATCACCAGTCCATTCAAGACAACTTGTTGATTCTAAGGTAATTTAATATTCTCTGGACAAAGCCCTTGTTGAGTATTAGATGTAGCCAAGGCCGATATCGTCAAGGATGCATTCTCGTAAATCAAGGCCATCTGATTGGCCTCCAGACGTCTTTTACACATGTCGACATTTGAGTCGTGTTCAATCGGCCACATGCCCGGCTTCAGTAATAACTCAGCGAAACATATTCGCCTCTCTCACCCAGTTATTCATGCAGGCAAAGATCGTCCTTCTGAACCCGGCAACTCGCGTCGGCAACATTGGTTGCTCCGTGATTACAGGTTGGTCCATGAGATGATACAGCCGTATTCATCTTCGTATCAGCAAAGCCTTCAGGTGATTCAAATCGCTCTGGAATGTCCATACTCAGGTCTTTGCAGGCAATGGGTCAATTTCGGTATGAATCGAGATTTAAGTGTCCAGCGAATCGCCCGGCTAAAGACATCAAGTAAACATATTTATTATCACCTGCTAGGACCGGTCTGGTGGCAGCGCAGCCTATTTTGATAGGTACCAAGCTGGATGTCGAATACTCTCGTTTGTTTTTCCGTCGACTGGGGATCTCTCTTAAATTGATTTAGCAAATTCAGGAGCATGCATAATAGCAGGTAAATGAATCGCGATCCCTCAAATACATGGATCTGAGACCACCACTCTCGATACCCTCTACGTGTTGCCAAAGCAATTCAACGCAGTAGTCTTAGCATCCGGTTCTAGATTACTCACTATGTTCAGCTGGAGAGTACTTTCCCGGTTTTATGTATAAATGGAACGGCTTAGCGATCACCCATACATTAACTGTGAGCAATTTATACACGTTGTCATTGAATGTAAAAGATTTCAACTTACATTAAGCTCATACGCTTCGGGGCATACGCTTTGGGTGCTTAAACAAATACAGCGCAGAAAGGATCCCACATATAAAGTCACCTACGTATCACCAGGACGTGTTTTCAGCTCTTAGCAAGCCCATATCAGTAAACATTATACCATTTGCTTCCGTGCGCCCTTGTTCTGCGAAATACCACACTTCGTATGACCGTCAACTGAAGCTTTTACTCCATCATCTGAAACAGCATGTCGTTTCGATAATGGAATAAATGTCGTTATCGCTTTGGAATGTGATAAAGGCAGTTGTGCACAATATGGAAAGACACCCCGATTGTTGATCCCCCAACAAGACTAATGATATTCTAATGAACGTTTCTAGCCGATTCAAACGTCAAGACAATTACATGCACTTCCTGACACTCAGTCCATCGGGGTTGCACCGTTTACTGTCCCTCGACAACAGCTTGAACGGAATAATACCTCCAAGCAAAATACAGGTTAGCCAAGCCGCAAGAGAAGGTGGAACATGTTAATTTGTGCGAATGCAAAGCTACTATTTCAATACGGAGCCTCAGCCAAGGGTCAGTATATTAAATCTGGTTCATCCTTTGCATCTGCTTACCAAGTTTAATCAGTTTGATCAGCCGCTTTCGAGAGTGCTAGTGCTATATTCGTCCGACATGGCGCCAGGATATACTGTCAATAACGAAGGTTGTAATCCATTTTATGCCTTTGAGAGTATTATATCGGGCGTCAATCAGAAACCTCGTGTATGACTCTAACCGCTACCATTAGGTGCGAGCCCTTTTAAATTGAGGCGCGTCTCCAATGCCGCCGATAGTAAGGGACACACACCGTTATTTGGGCAGTAATAAATAGACACGCCATTATTGATCAGATGCTACTGGATGCGAATAGAGATATAGTGTCAAATGTCAAGAGGGAGGCCATGCTCGACTCCCAATATTAATTCCGAGACAAAAAGGTTGGTAGTTGAACGATACCTACGAATTCAGATTAACAAGGGGTATTGCGAAGTAAGCCAAATCTAATCAACGGTTAAGTTTTGGAGTGGCAGTGAAGAAGAGGAAGATTAAGGAATAAACTTGTACTTGAATCGAGATCATATTTACAGGGGATAAGTTACACAAGTATGGTATACATGGAGAGCCGAGACTTGACAATCAAAAGCGACAGACTTTTGCTCCGTCAGGAATCGTTTCTACTCTACGAGGTTTGGCACGCACTTTCAGTGACTATACAGTTTTTGGAAATCCAACATGATCAGCAGAGCTGATGCAATCTCAAGGGGACGAAATGGCACCAACATGGTTGTGGATCTGTGTTGATGGGAAATCCGGTATTTACGAGGACAGATCAGACATCGATAACGTGGCAGTTAATGAATTATACACTACCAAACATGCAGTTTCAAGAAAACAAGGAACAGAATAAAGTACTTGCACCATGATAGGATGGGAACTACGTATTCTTGTAGTACTGCTCCAAGTTCAGGCTATTATCGCCACCAACAAGAAGCAGCGTGGTCCTCACAAAGCAGTGCAAGACACGACAACACCACAATGAAGCCATTGTTGCTTCCTAGATATGGAACGGGCATCGCAAGACCAGATATCGTCGGTGCTCGGCTTGGCGTACCCTCTATTATCCCACACTGTAACTCGCTGCCGCGTACTTGGTGGACTCCCTTTGCGCATCGATCCTCATTGGTTGGTCGAGGTGACCACATCTGGTCGGTGTACTGTGTCCAGTGGGTCCGGACCGCAGTCTTTAATGAAGCGGACAAGCTGCGAGAACGCGGGGTTTCCGACGATACAGGTGTGCCCACACTGTCTGTCTTGGTTTTCTTGGGCTTCCAAGTCGGCGCGGGTTGCTGATATTGCCGTCAATGGGGACGGGGACCCGATCTGCCGTCTTTCCCATAATGCAGGTATTCATCGTCAAGGTTATTGGCGAGCTTGATGGCAGTGTCGAATAGCAGCCATGCCACGAGTTGTCAGGATACCATTGGTGTACGTGCTGCCAGATTTTTGAGGGCCGCATCCTTTGGGAAGTGATCTGGACGTGCCGTTGAGGGTATTGGACTTGTAATGACGACGCCTTTATATCGCGGTCAAGACGTTCCTGGGCTGACCCTCGTTTGCTGCAGTGATAGTGGCTTGTGGGGTTTCGGCCGAGCTGCCAGAGGACTTCAAAGACGAGAAGCCGTATGTTGAAAGATGAAAAGCGATAATATTTAAAGGATAGACGTGAGTTGTCAATCAAGGGTGGCTTCTGTAAGTAAGTGAAGAACCGTCTGCATCAGCCCAGGTGAGCGGAAGGCATCCGTGACGGAGTACACAGTAACGGCCTCATTGCTGTGCTGTGCTATTCCAAAGCCTCTCTTAGTTTCTCATAACTGATGCATCGTAAACTAATTTCGGGTTGTGCTTCAATATTAGTCTACTTCGAGGCTGGTAGCTCAACGAGTTCTCGACATGTCATCGCCTTCGCTATCGTAGCCAAGCTCCTGGAACAGGCGAAATCGGCTCATTCTCTTTTCCCTCCTCCCCGTTGGTCTAGGGTAGGAACTAAGAAAAGGGGGCTTTCTTAAAACGTCGCTTTTCTAGTTGGGCCGCGTGGGCGCCACCTTAGCCCAACGGGTATGCGTTAGGCTCCAAAGGCCGCAAATAGCTCGCATGTGCTACCCAATGGGGCTCCGTGGTTGGACAGGTGCGGGGTAGCCGGAGATTTATCAACACTCAGCGCTCGACTGAATGGAGACACTCTCACCCAAGCACAATCCTTATCCTGCAACACTTTCACACATTCTCATCGCCAGGTAAGATCCGTGTTCTCGGCGATGGCCGAATCAGTGGGCCTAGCCGCTGGCATCATTGCCCTCATCGAGACCTCCAAGAAGGTGTACGACTACATCCAGGATGTCAAGGACGCCGACGGAGACTTTAGCCAGTTGAGAATCGAAGTGAAATCGGTCCGAGTCATCCTCGTCGCTCTTGACGAGCTTGTCAAAGGCCTCGACGCCAAGGATCATGGAGGAGCCCCAAAATGGATTCCCACGATGCAGACACTGTACAATACGAAGGATGGTCCCATCGCGCAGCTGAGAGCCGTCCTCAATGATATGCTCGCGGTCGCTGGGAAGAAGGGGATGAGAAAGCTGCTGTGGCACTTTGAAAAGGATAAAGTCAAGGAGTGGCTGGTGGCCATGGAACGGCACAAATCGGCCCTCGTCCTCGCGCTGCAAAGCGATCTCAACAACCAACTCAGCCGAGGGGTCACTGTGACCTCTATCAGTCCAGAAGTCGAAAAGCGACTCCGCGATGCTCTCCATCTTTCAGAAGAGGCTTGCGAGATGAGAGCACGACAGTGCATTTTGGACAATCTGTCGTTTAGTGATATGCATGGAAGGTTCGAGGCGGTAAATGAGGCTTATGGAAAAACCTTTCAGTGGATTTTTGAACACACGCCTAAGAAAGATGACGAATCATTCATACATTGGCTTTCTTCTGGGAAGGGAATCTTTCACATTTCGGGGAAAATGGGGTCGGGAAAGTCAACCCTCATGAAATTCCTCTGCAATCACGAACGAACCAAAGCTGAGTTACGGAAATGGGCCGGTATGTGATATTCACTTATAAAGAAAAATACTAACCAGTTAAAAGGAGATAGGGAAATGGTATTCGCGAGTTTCTTTTTCTGGAGACATGGCTCGCCGCTACAGAGATCTTTAGGTGGCCTTTATCGGTCTCTCCTTCATGAGATACTCACGGCCCATCCGGAGCTTATACCTTCGGTACTACCTCGCCAATGGGCGCTAGTAAAATCTATGCCAGGGCAATCACAAATGCAAATCCATATGAGTAACGCCGACATGCAGGCGGCGTTCTCTCATCTCATCGAACTTCGGAACCTGTACGCGAAACATTGTTTCTGCTTCTTCATTGACGGCCTTGACGAATACGAAGAAACGCGCCAACAAGACTATAAAGACATGGTCGACATTCTTACTCGTTGGACTGAGGCTGCCCCGGAAGACGTGAAACTCTGTGTCTCCAGCAGAGAAATTAACGTCTTTCTGAGATCCTTCAACACAAGGCTTTGTCTTCAAGATCTCACGAGGGGTGACATGGAACGTTATGTCCGTGGTAGACTCTCTGATGTCGGGAAAGGGGCCGAAGCGGACATTGAATCCCTCGTGATCTCGGTCGTCTACAAGGCAAGCGGCATCTTCCTTTGGGTCGCCTTAGTGGTCAAGTCACTTCGTGAACAGCTAGGGAATAACTACCCACTGGCTACGCTAGAGCGAGAACTTGAGGTACTTCCCGACGAGTTGGAGGACCTCTTCGAATATCTTCTTCGGTCGCTCGGTAAGTCGATGCGTGCAAAGGCTCATCGGACATTCGCCGTAGTCCTAGGGTCGACGACTCACGGCTTCAACCTTCCGCTTGACTGGTATTTTTTTCTGGACAATTACGAAGCCGACCCGGAGTTTGCTATGAAACCGTCATTCGGTGCGAACGAGCCTTCCGTAATCAGACGTCGCGATATCGCGCGGCAAAGGCTCAATGGTTGCTCCAAAGGCCTGCTTGAAGTAAGGGAGAGTAGAATAAAACCCAAAGTTGTGTTTACTCATCGGTCGGTCCCAGAGTTTCTCGAAAAGGAAGAGACTAGACAGGACATGGATTCGCTGCGAATGTTCAGTCCTGAAGAAGCCATTGCCCAATTGTTCCTGGCGGAAGTGCGGACCGCTCACGGGATAGACCCACAGGGTTTTGTCTACTTGATTATTCGCATGCTCCACCAGAGCAAGGCTGATCGCCCACCGTATCACTACCGAGACTTTCTTGAGTTTCTTCACTCCACTCTTGAGTTTAAGTACGGAGACGCAATGGATCCAACCATCGCTCGTGCCAACATTTTGGGAGGACACTGGGGCCGATATGCGCGGGGGCTAGGTTCAGTTTCAGTCGCATCACCTCTTCACATCTCGGCATATCTCGGCGATTATGAATTCGTCGCTTGGAAAGTAGCGCACGATCCGACAATAATCGACACTGACAGGAAAAAGTCTTTGCTTTTCGGCTGGGTTGAGTATGGCGCGGTAGCTGAAAGCAATCTCGGCTGCTTCCGGCTTCTGGACTTATTTCTAGAGGAAGGAGTCCTATCTCAGAGCGTGCTACATACGGACCATCTGATTCCAAAACTCGATACGAGTGTGGAACTGACCTTCTGGCAGACCTTTATTGTCAGGTCAGTATTTCAGTACATCCCGGAACACGAAATCGGTTCTAGGTTTGGTAGAGAATATCACCATAGCTTCGGTGAGCTTGTCGAAAAATTCCTAAGGCTTGGAGCAGACCCTCACCTATGGATTTGGGTTCCTGACGAAGCTCGGTCTAAAGAATTGTCTTTGGAACGTATTAAACATTCTCGTGGCTACGGATACCTTAACGACTGTCAAGTAACCATCGGAAGAGAGGGGCAGAAATTTCTGTATACGGCAGGGATTCCCAAGAAGACTTTTGAATTCATCGATCGTAATGCTGGGCGCGTTACGCTCAGAGACCTGGTCCTGTTTTGGAGATTGGACAACACACAGACCCTACTCAAGTTGATTGACACAAAACTTGAGCCTCAAGAACCACTGGGAAAAGTAATGGGTGAGCCTCAAACTTCATTCCAAGCAGGGGAATCATCCAGAAAAGAGCAAGGAGTGGTAGAGGAGCGAGTTCAAAGCTCAAAGCGTTTCTGGAATTGGGTTGAAGTGCTTCAGGAAAGGCAATTTGCTCTTTTCCTGTTTGGTAAGTACACTTTAACCAGTTACTGTATGAAAATTGATCATTTTACAGGCATCGTGTTGGCCGTCGTGGTTGGATTCTGCCAGAGTAGACTCTAGACTCTTGTACTTGCATGACCCGTTGTTTATGCATGCAGCTTACAAGTTTGTCGAGATACGGGCGCGTACGATGAATTCTTCTGTTTCTTACTATAGTCTACGTCACATTAATCACTCCTTGCAAAGGACAGTAGCCATGTCGTGACACTACAAGGCAGTCATGATAGGTAGAGTAATTTAATCGGGCTGGACCGTTCGACAATGCTTCGATCGATCCGAAGCGCAGTACGTTAGAACTGGATCATGTCCGTCCTTATTGATCGCGCCGAGCTCCCAATCTCGGAAGCATAGCGTCAAGGCACCCTGGTTTTGCTTGTAGGGTAAGACGATGCCTTGCTAGATTTCGATAGTACTTTGGTGGAGAGGTTGGAATTATCAAGTAGTTGCCATGCTGGTGGGCCACCGTCTTTGGGCACGGGTCGGGAGAAACTCGTGTTGCTGGTTCTCACGCAGTAGACTATATGCGGACTTGAAGGGACCTAGGCTGGGTTGTAATTGTAATGCAGCGCTTGCACGCAGGCTTCTTTGTCACAGGTATCCTACGGCCCACGTCGAGCAGGGTTAGATCCAGCCTCCCATTGGACGCGGACTTGCATGTCTTATATGCTATTGTGATATTGTTTCTCTTGGGGCTAGCGGAGAGCAATGCATTGGAAGCAACGCCATGGCGAGTGGTTATGAGCCTAGATGATTGGTTGTATCATGCGCATCCCGTGTAGGAGGCCAATGACGGGTACTCGAACTATTTGAATCGTTCGCAGGCACCATGTAGCACCACTGGCTAAGCCTCGACCAACATTGTGTATAATGTGGGCGGCAACAGTGACGGCGATTCAAACAAAGAAAATCCTCACAATATATATACGTTTAAAAATCTTTTTATTTGAGCTTATCCCTTTCCTTGCTGCGATGTGTATCTTTTCACTTGGATTGTTATGTTGACAACTGTCTGTCAGCTTGTTATCCAGGCTATATTGATCTAGTAGTATCTAAGCCCTGCCTCCTCGTGCATAGCCTCGTTGAATTCCAAGTAGATCCTCATAACTATCTCCTCAAGGTTGTGAAAATAAACGCCTGTTCGACGCCAGACCATAGCCCAGCAGTCCTGGAACATCATAAATCATATCCCTAGCAACTATTCTCAAAGCTATTCGTGAAGCCCTAGTCGAACCAGTGTCAGTTGAAACCACCGAGATACTGTGTCCATCAGCCACACAATGGCTTTGCACCAGAAATTTGTGCCCGTTCTGTCTAAAGAGGACTATGCGGGGACTCAGACCGTACGAGCGCGATACAAGCTGCTGCGCACAGCAAAGCCTACACGTAGGATGCCTGTATCGGAGAGGTTCATTGAAGCTGACAACATCTCAGATCCCAAAGTTGTGGTGGTTGTATAGAGAACATAAAATTTCAGATACACATATATAACGAGTAGCATCGGTTATACGTGGTTCTCCCGCTGCCGCCTCATCGTTTTCTTTTTAGCTGGGTAGTCCAATATTCACCAAGATTACAGAAGAAGTGTACTAGTAGATGAGAGTATGCACCACAAGTCTTGTTCAAACTACCTAATTTATAAGGCCTGATTATCTTTGGGTATCAATCTCTGCAGCGGATTGTCCCACCAACCAGGATTCGATAGTATCGGAGTTCGCCCCAAAGAATCCCTCAGCTCAGCCATTTCATTAGTACGCAGGACCATTGTAGTGGTGCTGTCCAGGTCAGACAGACCAGGCAGTACACTGTGCTTCCCATCAGCAGAGCGAATCTGAAGCGATACATGTTCCTGCTCGCCTTGTTTCTGGGCGTGGATTCAGATGCTAACAGCACCGTCTGTAAACACAACGCCGCAAGCCAGACTGTAACCGAGGACACAGGACCGGTGACAATAAATCAGAGTAGCAAAGGTCAAGGAGGTTTCAGGTTGAGATCAGTCCGCTAGGCTGTAAGGCATTGGTATCAACTTTGCAACGGCCTTGGTTCGGTATATCGATTCACATATTCAAGACCATGAGCCGTAGCTTGAAGAGAGGAAGCGGAGTCTGGACTCACTATGCTTCTTGAGCCATAGGTGCTGCAGCCCCTTGGGCATCCTATCATGGTGGCTAGGCATCCGATTCTCTGGCCACGTGATGTAATCACCATGACTATAACCCGTTAATGTCAGCGGGTAGAAGCAGTCAATATTGCGAGAATACATGAGGCTGGGTTATGGTCTTCTCTTGCGATATTGTCCTTTGCACGCAATGAAACGGAGAGAAACAACCATGGACCTGTTTCCAACAAAGATAGAAGCAGAACCGTGAGCTGTTTTGAATGATATAATCCAGGCGTGTCAATGGCCAAAATAGAATAAGTGGGAAGGGCTGGGGCTGTCCGGTCACCCGAGTCCTCCACACAAGAAACGATCGATATCTTAGTAGAGTTGACTCAGGCTTTAGGCATCCAACCTTTGATACATTACGCAGCATTATTTCGTGCAGGGACTGAATGGGCACGAAGATGAGACATGAGAATAGCTTCATGCGTGATACCATTCAAATAGAAATCCAACTGCACGTGTCGAATACAAAACTGTATAAGGGTTCCAACATCGCAACCGACTATCAACTGAAATAAGGCCATCAAAACGCAGGTATGAAACTGTTCCTATCTCATTCTCCTTTATGGGAGAGCAGGAGGTAAACCGTCCTCTCATAATGATTGGGCACAGTCGCGGTATTAGGGTAATTCCAAATTCCCGTCTGTCTCTATTGATCTGGAGAATCTAGGCCTTTCGGTTCTGAAGACGCGGCATGCACGAATCGGCTCAACGACCCGCGTCTGCTCTGGTACACCAAACGCGGGAACCCTTCTCACAGTAAGCAGCATAATCAATTGTCCGCAGGGCTGGCTGCACAATCCCCAGAAGCTTAAGACACTAAACACACATTCGGGGGTTGAACTCTAAAACAAGATACCCAGATCTGCGAGGATAGAAGCGAGATTACTCGTTCTTTAAGACGCAGGGTCAAAGAAACTTATTGGCAGTGTAAATCGAATCAAAGGGTGGAAAACTTTTTTCCAAGTGTTAAACACCAAGGTCAGGCTTTGCGATGAATAAATACGTTGGTCCGACACCATGAAAGACTCGTCTAGTCACGCCAAGCCACACAATGCCAAGGAAATTAACCATCCATTGTGACAACTCGACGACTGGGTCTTTCTTTAAATCGAAGGTCATTGACCTTGATAATGGTAATGCTACCACCTAGCGCTGTCAGAAGCTTGGCCAGAACCTCCCGAACTGGTCACAGTTGAGGCACAAAACCTGGGTCGTCTGGATCATATCGAACACAGTAGGAACTCAGCACTGATCTCTATTGCAACCTTACCCTGGCTCAGTCAGAGGTCCTGCGCCTACATCTATAAGGTCAAGCAAGGTTTACGCTGCAGGAATCGCACAAAGTTACCCGACCTCGTTATATCGACTGTTGCTCTGACTAGATGGGAATGTTGGACTGATACGAGCATGAGGGAATAATATGCGGGCCTCAACGCCGCAGCTGCAAGCTTTCTCAATCGAGCGTATCTTAACCAATTTTGTCTATAGATTTGAGCCGTTTCATCGTTAGAGGGCCTCCCGAAGCCGCTGGTCTGCATGCCGGCACGTGCCCTGTCCCCATTTCAGCATCCTGCTGCACCGCTAAGGTATCTCATACTTTGCATATTACCATGCTAGCTATCACAACACTTCCGGTTCTGACCCTCTTATATCTGCCCAACATGACCTATGCTCAGGACGACGGAAACTTGACCTCGATGTCTTCAGCCGGCACTAGCGTGGCCAGAGATAGGTGGGGCCAGCTCAGGCCGTGGAAGTTGAGGAGGACAATCTGCTCATACTGGATCTGCGTATAGGTCACGGGGATCGTGACGGGGCTGGTGATTGTCTTGTTGGGCGCCACCTTGAAGGTGGGCAGCGGAGGCGGAGCGGTGCCGGGGGCTCCGGCCGCGTTGTAATTAGGCTTCAGACGCAGCGGGTCAGCGCCCCTTTTAAAGCTCGGGACGGTAATCTCGGACTCGATGGTCTCGACCCAGAACGTGGACACCATCTGGACGGCGTTGGCATTAGGACCGGAGCCGCCGCCCACGAGGAAGGCAATGTTGGCGACGCCACCTCCCGGAAATGGATGATCTGACTGCGTGGTAAGCTCAAAGGTGTTGGTCTTGGTGATGTTGAGCTGCTTGTTGATGTCTAGGAGGAGCGTGGATGGATTCTTGAGGATCTCTTGCGTTATCGTCCCCTCCTTGATGAACAAGGTGAGGTCCTGTGGCAGCCGTGGCTGGTTGTCGAGATCGGCCTGCTGGCTCTGCTGGGGCTTCAAGTCGTTGGGCTGACTAATGAAAAATGGCGTGATGTCTCTAGACCTGATGTCCGGGGGTCCGGCTTTGTCGGCCTGAGGGGTTCCTTGAGCATTGATGGTCGTTCCGTGCGGGATCGAAGCCATGCGGACCAGCGTGCTGCCTGCCTGCGGGTTGTTGGTAGACGCCGGCACGGCTAGGAAAAAGCCTGTCTCGGTGTGGATGCCGATCGGGTTCCCATCGGCCTTGCCCGTGGCTGTGTTTGTCACATCCTTCACGACCTGGATGTACGAAACACCGTTGATGAAGATGTCCTGCTGCTTGTCGAGGCCGCGGTTGGGAACGTTGCCAAGGGGCTTGGAAAAGCTCAGCTCCTCCTCGGTAAGGTTGAGCTCGAGGACGGCGACATTGGGCGGTGTAGGCGGAGCAGGGTTGACCGGCGTGGGGAACGTGGTGGGCGTCGGTGCATTGTTTGGGCGGAAGATGGTGTTAAAGCCTGGGCCTTTCCACGCTCCCTTGAAGTGCTCCAGGACTCCCAGGGGTGCGTCGTCTGTTGGATCTGAAGGCTCGGGAGAATAGTCTACCTCACCATAATGGAATTCCTTGCCCAGATGAATTCCAGCATGGCCAGGAAGTCCGCTAGATGCACTAAAAGACATGTCTGAACAGAACAAGAAGGGTGAAGATTGGAATGCTAAGAGGTGAGGCGAAGAAGACTTTCTTACCACCAGGAGACGGACTATTTATCTTGATCGGCAACAACCTGTCCCCAACAATTTCCGTTGGGATATCTACCCCTCATAATCAGAGACACAGACCGCTCGTAAGCAATAAGATTCTACTGGCATCTAGATTAACGCCACACACTCGAAGTTTGAACACAGGACACTCAGCCAAGAGGTGACAAGCACTGCGGTCAGCTGAAGTGCTTCTGGGGCTGGCTGCGTGCGGTTCTAACTTTCCCTGGCGCCTCCGCATTGAATTTTGGCAAAGAACTGAGCTTCATGGCTGCCTGACTCGGCCAAGCCACTGCCAGCTGCATCGTTTGAGCGCACAAGGTAATCATGCGCCGAGACGAACGTGCCGAGACCAAGACATGGCTGGCTTCCGTCTGAATGTCTTACGGCGTATCCTATTCCGTCCAAGCTGAACTTGAGTGGCTGGCTGAACTCCAACATATTGGACCCGTATGGGCGCGAACACAAAATCAACCAATCATTGTTGAGAATGATGAGCATGTCTGATGCCGCCACAGTGATTCTAGGCCTGACAGGAAGCAGGGATAGCCCTTGACACCTAATTGTCGGTGAAGCACACGTCGATCCTGAGCAACCTTTGGCATGTACGGCTAGTGAGAGGGTTCACACGCGTTGAGGACGTATCCGCCGCGCTGTGTATAAAGTCTAACGATATGGCTGTTTCATAGAAAATAGAATGCACCCCAATAACTCTGTTCTTATCATTTAGACTTATTTCCATCAGCATGATTCCAGGTTTCAGCGGCAACCGGTTTGAACCTGGAACAGCCGAATATAAAGAGTTCGTCGGCCAGTACGCAACTTCAACTTACGGCGCAGAGCGCGACCTAAACCCCGCAGCCATCTGGCAGCCCTTCAGCGTGGAAGACATCCAGGAAGTCATCAGAAATGCAAATCAGGGGCCTCCCATGGCCATCAGGACCGGCGGGCACCAGTATAGCGGTGCCTCCTCGTGCGGGCCCAACGGCATCCAGCTCGACCTGAAGCCCACCTTCAGGCGCCCCGGCATCGACTTGAACATAACCCGCGAGGGTGGCAAGACGTATCTCAACACGAGTGTCAGCTGGACGCTGCAAGAGGTCTTCGCATTCCTCAAGAAGAACGGCATCTTTATGCCCACCGGGCAGTGCATCACCGTCTGTCTCGGCGGCCACATGCAGACCGGCGGCTATGGCATGCTCGCGCGATCTTTTGGGCTCCTCGGCGACTACATCCGCGAGCTGAGTGTCGTCGACTACAGCGGTGAACTAGTCACGGTAACCAAGGAGAATCGGCCAGACCTGTTTTACGGCATTCTCGGTGGTAGCCCTGGCAACCTGGGTGTCTTGACCCACGCGAAGATCGAGGTCCAAGAGGACGTGAAGCACGAAGGCTCTCAGGGACAGTGGATTGTGTTCAACTACACAAAGAAGAATTACCAGGCCATGCTGGACCTCCTGGTCGAGAAGTCAGAGGATCCCAGCTTTCCCCGCGGCTACGACATGACGGTCAACGTCATCGACGTGACTTTCGACCTGGCCAGTCTCTGGCCGGGCGACAACGATGAGCTCAAAAAGCAAATACATGACCAGCTGCCAGACCGCGACGACGGCAGTAACAAGGGAGAAGATCTCGATATTTTCAAGTGGCCTTACTCTTTGATCGTCGTGTACGCGCAGTGGGTTAACATCCCCGGCGAGCCGTCATTCTCGTCGGATCTCTTTCACAAGATCAGGGACACCCCGCATAGCTGGCTCAAGATTGTCAAGAGCACCCTCAAACACCCCCAGCCAATGTCTGAGATTGCGTCCTGGTGGCTGTTCAAGAAGAAGCGCGAATTCCCATACCCCTACGTCAAGCGCACCAACACCACCAAGGAGCTAGACCTCTCCAAGAGGGAATGGTCGGCCTGGTTCGCCGAGCGCATGACCGAGGCGATCAATACCAAGACTCTCTATGTCTCCTCGCAGCTGCAGCTGTACGGCGGCACCGGGTCCATGTTCCAGAAGAACGCGGGCAACGGCACTTCGTACTGCTTCAGAGACGCCACTCTGGGCGGCACGTGGGATGTCTTTTACAAGGGCAGCAGAAAACCTGCCGACGATTGGCAGGATCTGAATGATGCCGGTATGCAAAAGCATTTCAGCCCGGCGGACCGACGCGTGCTCTGGGGATCATACGGAGAATGGGACATGAAGAAGGTCTGGCAGTTTTACTATGACGAGCCCACGTACACGAAACTGCGAGGCATCAGACGGAAGTTTGATCCACATGGATTGTTCACTGCCAACCCGTTCTGCGTAGAGAGAGCAGACCAGGAGTAGCCAGACTAGCGGGAGCTAGCCTTGTGGTCATATCGCAGATGACTTCACATACGGTATTGGGTGCCGCACTGCAGAAGAGTAGTCCAAGCTGCTCAGGTCGTGATCAGGGTGAAAGACCTGACTTTCAGTCAACTTTGCTTCAGTGCAAATTCGCAGCAGCTCACTATGAGATGTAGTCGAAGCGCTGTTGCCAAGGAATCCAGCCAACGTGCATTACTACACAAGCAGGCCGAGCTCCACAAGATGGACTAGTCCTAGGAAATGTAAGATTCATTCGTTATTGAAAGTATCATACCACGATGGATATTCGTCGCTCTCCTTCGCCATAATTCTATCCTCTCAAACTACCCTAGTCTGATAAAGCTCAAACAACTTGTCCTTTGCAAACATTGGGAATTGTTAGAGTGGTTGAAACAGGGCAATGACCCTGGCCGACAATTCACTCATTTCATACGATTCAAGATCACACTTCTTCATAAAGCGGCTCTTGCAACGGCTTCGGCCACTATCGTCGGCTGCCTGCGTCTCGCGTGTTAAACAGCATTAGTGAACCCCAAAACTCTTCAAATCTGGGGCGGTGAACATGTTATCGACATAAGCCGCGCGAGCAAAATATTTATGCTCTCTTGTGCATTGCTATATTGGCCGAGTTGTTTCTACAAGGTTGGCTGCGGCCGTGCACACTTTCACAACTCCTCTTCGCATCAGTAGAAAGTAACAAAGTACCAGGAGTCAGGATCCAAGAGTTTAGGTCTTGCATTACTGCAAAATCCTTCAAGTAAAGAGTCCGCCCAGGTATCATTCGTATACTTAAGGTCAAGAAGTCTAGAGATTTAGGGCCCCAGAGGTTCAGGCCACAATTGCACCTTGCCTTGTATTCAATACAAGAACAGGCTTTGCCCTTAGAATAGACTGTGTAGTCGCGACCTTTGCTAGACTACAGAAGACGTCAAGAAATGCCTATATATTATATACTCATGCAGTACTAGCTCAAGCTATTTCGTCAACGAAATCCAGTCGCAGCGTACTCGGGTTTAATGCGAACCATGATGAGAAAGATATACCGTTTGAGGTGGAAGAGGCAGTCATAATCCGCGCCCTAGCAAGCGGTTAGAATGGACTTGAGACATGCCGCATCTCCAATGCATTTGTATCTCATACTCATATCTGGCTACAAGAATGATATTAACGGATGACGTAGAGAGGATCTTACGCTGGAAATGGTAAAGCATGCAGTTGAGATATTGTGTAGAGCCAAATTGTATGTAAGAAACAGTCCAAGGGAAAGATACCAGCCAGACGACTGGTGTGTTTAAATCCGACCCCTCTATGCAGAGAGGAACCTCATTGTTCTCTGGCTCCGGCCACTAGAAAATCGCCTGACGATCCCTTCATTGCTTGGCTCTGTTCTAGTCCCTGCTGGCAACGGGGCAACTATCACTGGTCTTACAAGGCTACTAGCCGTCTCTATTGTTCTTTGACGTCTCTGAACACACCTGCTTTATCATGTATAGAGGAAAGGGCAAAGGGCACCCTAGACGTCAACTTGTATTCTTGGCATTTCGGGCGGGGTTTTGCCCCATGGAGCTGGACCTGCAGGCTTTGCCTGCCGTAACGTTCTGCTTTCCTTAGGCATTTCACAGTGAAAGCTTATATCAACGATGGAAGACTGGACCAAGTCTAATACAGAAGGATACAATTAGTTCGATTTGGGGTTCTGGGCACAGGGCGATTATTGTAATCTTGTCTGTTGCTTTGACTCAGACAAGGAGAATACAAAGTCCCAGAGCTCATTAGAGCAGCATATCGGGACCAATATTTAGATTAAAGTAGGTTTTGTATTGATCGTTTCCAACATGAACTCATACCTTCCCCATACTAACAGCTTGTGCTGCGAAGCTGTCTTGGCCGCGCTCATTCGAGCTTCCAAAGATGTAGTGCATGGGCACACTGGCAATGGAAATACGGCTGGCGGGACACATACCTGTATGATAAAGTCTGTTCCACATTGGCAAAGTCCGGCGTGTTAGAGTGCTGCTCATAGCATTACGCATTTGGCAATAGGACTTATATGGTAAGGGAAAAGGAGGACGCAAAGGCCAAGCGTAGCAGAAGTGCATGTGAAGCTTCTTTACAACCATGACTAGGCCAATTAGCAAATCCCGAAGGCGAATAAAGCTTCGAGCACCGCATTATATACAATGATGAGAAAGGTCAGTCTGAGGTGGACGAAGCAGTCATAAGCAGGGCAATTAGCAAGTGTTCTTCAGGTCTATACAGTGATAATCTGAGCTACGACGGCGCTACGGAGTGTGGTTACAACCATCAGGAACTACTTCATTGCATGTTTCGGCATAAAGTGCATACAAGTAGTGTTGTGATTCCTGGCGGATGACAGACCTGCAGTTAGCATCCAGATCATCTGAAAGTGTTGACGGCTTGATCAAGATCCATGTCAGCCCATAGTGGAAACACGCAATCGGGCGGTAGGTAACCCCTCCCACTAGTCCTCTTTCCTCATCTCCAACTCTATTGCTGTTCAAAGTAAGACTAGCCTCTCAAATATTAAGCAGCTTAAAACTTGATATTATAAAAGCGCGGTTCATGAATCCCATTTGTTAAACAGCTGTAATGTTAGAAGAGGCCACAGCACCCGAAATAGCTCTATAACAAACAATTGTAAAAGCTATAGAAGACGGTTGAAGAGCAACAAGACTGGCTTAGGTATTGTAATAAGGGGTTGAATTAAAGGAGAGTCTGCCCCGGGCTATAGACAGGTAAAGGTGATACTCGGGTAGGATTTGAGATTTCAATCATGGCTACTTCAGGATAGTCACAATATCGTTTCCCAACTGATAATAAATTGCAACTATGGAGCTTGAGGTGCTCGTAGGTCAGATCGAGTCACTACTTCACGAGCTGGTGCTTTACAGATCAGGGACAAACACATGCCTCCGTCTAGTGCAGGACGCCGCGTCGTTGATGTGATGCCTATTGATACCAGGCGGACATAAATCCCGTAAACGGTTTGAATCTTAGCTTGGCTCCGATCAATACAGTAGAACCCTTTACTACGACCCCTGGGCATGAACTCTTCTACATATTTAAGAGAGACTTGGAAGGGACCAGCTCGACTTTTCTATTTGTCGACAATGCACGAACTAGATGCCAGTGTGCAAGATCAAAGATCCGTAAAACCGGTGCCTGAAACTGCAAATATTGGGGCAGAGATTTACTCTCTACCACAGCCGATTCGAGCATAATATGTTTCCGCTATTCTTAGCCATTCCACGCCCTATCAAGAGGTTGTCAAAGCTTATCAAGGATATAAAATCATAAGAGGAATGAGCTATGAGGATTAATGGCGAAGGAATGTATACCTACACCGAGGCAAGCAGCGGCGAGGCAAGCTTATCCGAGAACAGGAGGCCTTGGCGCCAAAGCGAGGCGGTCGATTACCTAGAACCCGCAACAAGCTGCGCATTTACCGAGACGTACACCGTCCGGAGCTCCCAAGCCCTCGAACGCATTATTCATGGGCACCCGCTCGAACCCGCTTAAGGCATCTGAGAGAGCCATTTACAGATACCACAAGATGTCAGGTAGCGGTTCAGGTCAATGAACGTGGCGCAGTTAACTGACTGAATGTGGGTATACAAATATAAGTTCAACAAGCAGGGCATCCTTGAGAAGTGCAGGCATGTCTTGTGCGACAACATGAGGCTCCCTTGAAGAGACCTATGCGAACACATTAGCGGGAGATTGTTCGCTCCCTGGTGGCAATAGCTGCATTTTAACCAACCCCTTTATCAATACAATGAAGCAACGCTTTGTGAATGTCAAACTAACTAACCTATATAGAAGACCACCAAAGTTTAATTCCCAGGAAGATCCTATACCTCCAGAGGGCGTTATACAGTCTTTGTGAATCTCTTCTGTGGCCGAGACTTCTACAAGAAATCATGAATCTTGCAAATTCGTCCCTCACGGACCGTACGGCTTCCATGCGTATCTCCTACATTGATGGCATCGTTACGGCGAGTTACAATCCTAATCCCACAAGCAAGATCGTTGCACAATTCAGACACAATACGGTATCACGGGGCTTTTGTGGTCTCTTGACATGGAGATGATTACAGACCGTAGGCACGGATCTGGTTGATATTGACTATGAGAAGGCTGCTGAATTCCTTGGCGAGGCATACAGGAAGGTGGGTCAAGGAAAGGTAACTGAGATATCAACTTGACCTCGTCCCGCTGATGGATTGGGGAACCGTACTGTTCACCGATATCAATGAATGTTGGGATCCCAGACGTGCCTGCGGTATGACGAACGCGGCTCAAGATGAACTCAACCTTCATACACTGAATAAGCCAACGACGATCGATATCTAGAAGGCGTTGCTGACAATACACGATCGACGAAGCTCGCAGTGTAAGATGACACGGCAATGCCCGATGAGCGATAGCTAGTCGGCTGGACAAGGTTAAAAAAGCAGGGAATGCGGCAGACCGTTATGATGGGCACAGCGTGTTCTAGATACCCAAGACGATTCAACCTGTAAGGCAGGCATATATCAATTGTGTTCGCTTGACTAGTTTTTATAGCAGGCAATGCGATTAAGCCGGTCAGTAAAAGAAAGACTGCTAGACCCTACACTCAGGCCGAAATTATGCTGTGCCGCTGGATATAAGCATGAATTCATGAGCCAGCCAGATATCGAGAATCGACTTTATGAATGCTTGGAGCGGATTGTTTTGATGTTTAAGAAGTAGCTCTAGGTGGTGATGTGGCAATGCATATGGCGGTTCATTTGCCCTCCCTTGCAAATGTTACTCGTCTGTGGACAATGACAATAGGCATCTCATGAGGATTTCGGAATTGCAAGACGGACAGAGCAATCAGCACAGCTCAGTAGACTGGTTGGTAGGCCGGCTTCTGGTCAGATAACGACCAGACGACTCTGAGCAACTGTGCAAGCTATTCGTGGCGGGATGCAGGGCCCATCCAACCACCAGTCGAAACAGGGTTTAGGACAATGTTTCAGTCGAGGTTTCAGATGACAGACAACACCGATTGTTTAAGGGCCTTGGTAATTGATATCGCCGCCTCATACGAAGGGAATCACATGTCAGTCCTGAAGTACCTACATAGCAAGAACCGTCTGCATATGGATGATCTACCATCGACCTGTGACGCGAGGAGCCTCCTCCGGACACAGATATCCTACTGTGATGATAATCTAGCGCAAAGTTTTAGCAGTATCGAGCAGTCTCATCCAGTCCAAGCTAATCCTCATGTTATCGCAGGTAAGCCAATCCGTGCCTTTCGAGAATCATTAGTTAACTAGCAGTTGTTCATCAGCCATGTTTGGTTTAATGGCATACTCAGCTCAAGGAATTTACAAGTCCTTCAAACGCACTAGGTTCCTTAATCCAGTACCGAGATCGAAGTGTGCTTTGATTGACGAGAATGCTACGAGTGGCGGCGATCGCCGCAGTCTTTGATAACCTGTTACAAGAGGGATGGTCAAATGGGAAAGAATTTCCAACATACAGACCGTGGGTAGGACATACATAATTAGTTTAATAGAGATTTTATTTCCATGGAGAGCGATCTTTATTCCGGGAGCCATCCTCACTCGACTATTTGATTTGCGACACTGCAACCCGCGGATACAGTGAATACTGCTTCTTCCAAGACCTAACATTTTAATATTGTGGCTACACAATATGGTACGCAACACTGATAAATTTATTCTCATTCATTGTACTGGATGGCCGTTTACGAGTTGACAGCTCGACGCTTGGAAAGCCAGCGGCCTTAGGGACTTGTCAGACTCATGTCAAACACCTCACGCTTTCGAAAGATGACTAGTATATGCCGCCGCGAAGAGCCAAGCAGAGAAATTCCATGGCGGCACGGCACTCTGGCCGAGCTGCTAACTCGGCAGGCTTGTTTGAGACTGAGAGATGACGATTTGCCATACGGAGCCCTTAATTTCAAGGTCGCACGAAGCTCTTGTACCTCGTACCTCGTACCTTAATTTCATAGGGGCTCTCGTACCTCGTACCTCGTATTTCCCCGCTTGATCATCCTGCACCGTCCCACTTTCACCCGAGATCCCAAGCCAATGCCCTGCATGATTCAAGCCAAGCCTTTGGAGGTTGGCCCCCTGACGATAAAGACAATATCAGATCAATAGATAAAAATTGCTTAGAGTGTGAGAATCCCGCGAATTGCGAAATTGAGTAGGCCCGACACTCATACGCCATGCAGGAGAGAGCTGCCTTTGAAACTCAAAACCGAACGAGATGAATCCCCCAGCGACAGTTTACGTGAGCTGGTGCAGTCTTTTGGCGTCACGGCAATAGACGTACGGAATACTCTTGCCCTTCTACAACCTTTGTTCCATCATCTTCATCTTCACTAACCGTGATGCCTTCCCGTCTTTATTATCTCGACTCCTCCAGACCATAAAGATATTCGACTCTGGGCCTTCTGAGTCAAGTATGAAGCCCAAAATTGGAGTATAGAGGCGCAGCACATTACGCATGTATCTCGCATCAACTCTTGCGCTTGCGTGGTGGCGCTGGTTAGATTGGATATATTCATCCCGATAGACGAATCGCTACATGGCAGCGTTTATTGGGTTGTATGTGCAAAGCCCAAGCCTAAATGTTGAGTGCGAGCGAGAATTTAGTATTCAGTGGATGTCTATTCTTCTCCAATAGAGGGATATCTATTATTCTTGCAGTATCCATGCTGCGCTTAGAATTATCAAGTCTTGCTCAATGCCATCTAGGCGAGACGGGTACAAAATTATCAGGCTCGCGCTCGTAAGTATCGCAGCGACGACTCCAGTATGTCTTTGCACGAGCTCGAACACGGAGTGTTCCTAGCTTGACGTTAGCCTCCTCTCAAGTAATGACGGGAGGTAATGGTAACCTTGGCTCGTCTTATCCATGACCCGATATATTCGTGCTTCCTTGGCTCGACAACATCGTAGATGTCCTCCCCAAATTTATAAATGTCCAGCCCGTTATTGCCCGTGTTTAAAGTTGCGACTGGGCAGGGTACGGCTGTGTGACGTGGCAGTGAACCGAGAACCGCTGAAATGGTTGTGGAATCATTAGCTGTTTCGCAGGGCGGCTGAGTATGGCTGCCAGCGGACTCGAGGCCATTCTTGATCAAGATGAGTTTCGGGAGAGAATTTCTTGAACGTAGAAAAGGAAGGAACTGAAGATGTAGTCGTGATGCAAAATAACTCAAAGACATGATGTCCACCACCTCGTATAGGTCACCATTGGCCCTATACCGTTGTAGTTGAATTTGCAGCGCCGGTCGGAAGCATGATTTCTGTTGAGTAGCTGGCTTTGTGAAATAGTATACCTCATCCATCGTATTTCAGTGTCCACGTTATTGTATTTCACGATTTCACGGCAAACCATTGTGGCAGCGGTCCGTTCCATCGTACTACGATACGCTAGAGACCGAATATTCGACCATTTCGTATCTTCTCGGGTTTGGGTGTACCCGAGGTGGATATTGGCTACCCTGAACGGTTGGTCTCGAGACGAATGACCCCTTCCGCCTCGCACCTTATGCAAGCAAATCTCCGCCTAAGGCTCGTATAACTCGTATAATACGAGAACCTCCCAGCGACGATCCCTTTTCCTTTCCCTCCGCCGAACCCCCACAGAACAATCGGCTGCCTAAATTACACAATCAGCATCTTGGAGCTACCTATGGGAGGATCAGGGAAAATCACTTGGGAGTTAGGTAGCGAATGTCCGATATTGAGCTGGGTGTTTCCGCTTTAGGGTACCTACCTTGTGGATTGTCATAGATACATCTCTCAGTTCTTGGTGACATTCCATGGCGAGACGTTGCCATATAAAGCACGACGATGAACACTCTCCAAGGGTTCCAGCCATTGTGAGCACGCCGCATCTTGCGCTACCATCCAGAATGCTTGCACTCGCTGCGTTGCTGGCCGCCACTGCCCTGGCAGCTGAGCAAGCCTTTTTTCGGGCGCCTCAACCTGGCCCTGTAGTTTCTGGTTTCTCTGATCCGCCTGTGAGAATCGGCCCAAGTTCAGATACTGGCATGCAAATCTTTTGCCGTTCCTTAATGGCCATTTGCTGATTTGAATACTGAAAGGATTCCTGACGCCAATGTCGACCACGATATTGTTGCGGATGATATCAAGGCACTCAAGGAGCTGGGTGCCGGTGGCCTAGAGTTCCTTGCTTTTACAACTATGGCTACTGGCAAGGAAGGCAAATGGTATCCATATGGATATCGCACTTGGCGCAATCAGGGACAGGGTATGCCTTGCAGGCCGCTCATTTCTGGCCTGGACTTACAATTCATGTAGGGTAAGGCCACAGTCAAAGGCGAAAATTCTGCGAGCTGCCGCCGATGCTTGATTGGAATGAGCACACAGAATTCATGCACACTCAAGAGCAGTTTGGTGGCAGTCGCCTTATTGTGTCCATATCTATCGTACTCTTGCGTTTTGAGCTGACCTCTCGACATAGCCAACCCAAATGGCATGGACCGTAATTGTCCTCGACGATATGTCCCTCGAGGATCTCACCAAGGAAGTCAAGAACGGAAAGCTTACGTGGCAAGCACCAAAGGACTAATGAGTACCTCTTTTTGCGCATTACGAGCGTTACACCACCAGCGATCGCCCAACTGCGTAAATACCGCTGTCATTTCCAACGGTTCATAGGTGACGGACCACTTCAGTGCCGCCGGTGCCAAGTTGACCGATTTGGGAGCAAAATCTGCTGGATGCAGAAGTCCACATCTACCAGGGAGCAACTTCTCCTTACAATGAGACGTTATACCTTGACTCGGGTCAGAACAATTTCCTCCACGACTACCGACTCACACTCAAGGTTACGCCGAGTACCTAGAGGTATTTGAGAACAGGGCCAAGTCTCTGGGATCTCTCATTCTTGTCAAGTCGGATACAGCATGCCTCTGGATCTGGTACATCTTCCTACTTGCCCAGCATCGCTAACTAGGAGCTCGCTGCCGTGCCATTGGTAACTGCTCCCATCTCGAGTCCTTGGGGTTCACGACGGTTGACACATGTCACAATTTGTTGGGCCTACTCGTCGAGGTCGCCGAGATATCATATCTACCGAGATTGGTGCCGTTCAGATGGGTGGCGACCATCCCTCACTTCTCACCCTCTCACGAAGCGTTCGGTCTGGTGTGAACTCCATGATGATACACGGAATGACGTACGGCGGCGAGCAGCCAGGCTCAACGTGGCCTGGTTCACCCCGTTCCAGTACGTTTACAACGACCTCTGGAGTCCAAAGCAGCCTGCTTGGAATCATGAGCGACGCAATCGACTACACGGCTCGTAACCAGCTCATTCTCCAGACGGGAGTCGCCACGAGGGATCTGGCTTTCTACCTGTACAAGGATCCCTGGCAAGCGACTGACGTATATAACGGCACCGAGTTCCGCGCTAGAGGTACGTGGATTCAATCACTGGCGAGACACGAGGCTGATGGGCATTTCTTGAGACTTCACGTATGAGTTTTTATCGCCGGCAAACTTTGCATCTGATAACTTCAAGGTCCAGGGAGGAGAGTTCGATCCCACTGCTGCAGCTTATAGAGCCCTTCATTGACAATCAGCAGTTTATTGACCTAGAGGCAGCACAAAGGCTGTCCAAGCTTGCCGCTACAAGCCTTCCTACCATCGTGGTTGGAGAGCTTCCGGCCAAGACGATTGGCTCTGCTGGTCAGGACAGTGTGTCGAAAGCGATCCAGGAGCTCGCATCTTCCGGATGTTCCAACTTGAAGTTTATCAATACTTTCAGACCTTGTTTAAGACGCTCGATGACTTTTCTATTCAGCCCCGAGAAAGCCTGCTTCCAATCCTGTCAGCGTTACGAATGACTTGTTCACCTTCTGGACTGACCATCTGCTCCTGTTCAGTTCCTCTGCAACATTCCATCTCACAGTGAGAGTCGAGGGCAATCGAGCGCCTTATATTCTTGATGCTTGGACAGGAGAGACCGAGGCTACCGCGCTGCATACGCGCTCTACAGACAAGCTTACCTTGCACATAACCTTGAAGCAGGGGGAGACATCTCTTGCTGTCTTCAAGTCTGCAGCGGGACAGCTCGGTGGCAGTGACAAGGATGAGTGTGTATTCCCGCACAAACATCATACAAACATTCCGTGTAGCATCACCGTACGCAAACTCCAAGCTGACTTTCTAACCTTGATGAAATCGACCGTCTCAATGAAGCTCGTCATGATATCAAGCCCCTGCGGTGAGCCTGTGGGATGTTTCAGGAGAGGGGTACCACAGACTTGCAAAGGTAATCTTTGTGCCGATGAGGTTGTATTCCAGGGCTGGTCATCACCAGGCTCCAGCTAAGACCCTTGAAGACCCACGACGTATTTAAATCATTCTATCAAGAACCTTTTGAATGGCCTCTTATGCATACTTTTAGTATGTTGCTCTCTTATTAACATGCTTAGCCTAGCCGGAGCACTGAATCTTGCCCCAGTTGCGGCTGCCCCTCTTGTTACAGGCCGGTCTTCCCGCAAAGAACTGCGTCGTCTCTGAGCCCGATACAGCCTTGCAGTTGCCAACCACAGAAATCGAGTTGGGCCTGAAATTTGTAGACCCTTCCGAGCAGCTTTTCCAGTTTCTTCCTCCGTTCCAGAAGATCCGGCAAAAGTCAAAGCCACTTGTAGAACCCCCTGACCAGGGGTTAAACGTCCTGGACCCGGTGCCGTCTATAGCGTACTGCAGTTGTTAGACCGAATCTCACATGGCTTCTCATATCTTACATAGCGCGTTGGGTTGTCGTTGCAATCGGTGTTTTCGTAGACGGTAACGGTCCATGCACCAGCAGTAGAGGCCAGAAGGGCAGCAGGAATCAGGGAGAACTTCATGATGAATAGGTTGGCGAAGCGAAATGTTCAGATGCGTTGTATTTGAAATGTTTATGAGATCAAGATGCTGTATTTATAGTCAATTTTACGGAAGGACTGCCATTCTAGGCGGCCGCCTAGCCTACCGCGCCATATAAACACATCAATACGAGCCAATAGCTCACAATATGCACGGCCTAAAATTGGGGGCCATGCACGATCCTCAAGACAGCCTAATATGCCAAGCCGTGACTAATAAAAACAGGACTGCAAAAGTAGGAAGTTTTCTAGAGCAAGGCAGACGGCAAAAAAAAAAAATTCAAAGCAATTCCTATGCTCTTTGATCAATTGGATCTTATTTGATAGAGATATTATAGTGCTTCGAGACTTTTTGGTGCTTGAAAGACTGTATCATAGAAGAAGGGTTAATGGGGAGAGATTTGGCGGCAAAATTCGCCATTTGCGGTCCCTCTTTTCGCTCACCGCTTGTATTGTGCCAGAGAATGACCAGCCTTGCGCCAAGACAGCCCCCAATGCCCAGCAAAGAATGGGTTGGGGGCCATACACGATCCGGCCTTGCTAACCCGTGGTCAAGCAACGATGACTCATAATTGGGGGCATACGATCCAGCCTTGAATGGAAGATATCTGACGATGAGGGGTCAATTTGGTTTGCCTAGCCTCGTCTGACCTCATGCTGGACGTTGTATAATTCTCGCTTTACCGGTTCCCTACCCATATTTCCCTTTGCTTCAGATCTGACTATTACACGTCACCAACAGCACGTCTAAGACTCGAAGTGTTCTGGGTACGTTGCGTATTTGGCGAGCTTTGCCAGTCGAAACATATTTTCTATCGATGGTGCGAACTCATGCAGCCAGGACCTGTCTGGTTGCAGAAGCCTTTGTTGATATCGACAAGATCTCCTTAAGCCATCTGGATCAGAGAGAGATGGATCTCTTTTATGTGCACTACCTGTGTCTCGACAGGTTGATCCCATCACGATCCAGAATAATCATACACCACGAGGTGAACCAAGTTCTCAACCAAACATCTGTCTGGCTATGAAAGTGCCGTGTGGCGGTGCCTCAGAAGAATCGCAGGAGCGCCCATTATGGTTTGGTTGACAAGAAGTCAGCGGCATATAGACGGGTTAGATTGTTTGGTGTGGGATGATCCTTATGACCAGGAAGTTCCACGATCGTAGTCGAGTTACTGTTCAGATAGACCAGATTTATTTCTTCCCCAATTCATGCCAATTGTCAGAAGAACCAGGTTGTGCGAGCTTGGTGAAAAGGTCTGCATGGTGTAGAAGGGCATTCTCTGTGCTTCTGTGTCAGCACAGACCAAACAGTTCTGAAGGCCAACCAGAGGGGTGGGCATCAGATCCTCGTTGAAAGGGCGTTGCCATCTTCGGGCATTCTTTCGTTTCCAAAGCGGACAAGACCTTTGATAAATGTCTCTGTATTAGAGGTAATGTGATTGATTGATGTTCAGGGTGTGTGCTGCTCAAACAGACAAAATAACCAGCTTTACCACCGCCAGGAGTTTGATGACTGGCGTTGGGAGTCATTCCACTTATAATGTTTTCTTTATCTCAAGGCCTTCCATGTCTCCCGCCAGCCCCTGTCAAACGGTTCCAAGTTCCAACTTGGTAGGCACCCTAACGCGAGCTCGTATTTCGACGGAGAACGATGGACATCCGAAATCCGACAGCAAATATATGAGGAACTCGACAGGGTCATCATGACACCATAGATTGAGGCCCCGAAACTCTCGAAGGAGGAGGGTGACTGAAAGACGAGAAAGTGGTTTTGGAATAGGTCTGTATAGAACCAATCTCATACTTCTAATTTGATACAAATACACTGTACTAGCGAAGAAAATGCTTGGTTTCAGTATTTTCAAAGTCTGGCATTCAGTTTCGAGAGTCCCTGATCCATCCACGCAGCAGTCAAAACATGGCCAAGCCTCCGCTCTCTTAGTACGACTATTGGCTGCCATGGAATGCAGGACCTTTTGCATTACTTTGTTGTGTCTCTTCATTGTATATAGATACCCCCTGCTCGCCGTTGCCGTGCCGCAAGATAGGCACAATCCGCCTGCGCTTGATGGTTCCTGGCTCTTTGTCGCCATCAATTCCCTGCTACATAGAGCTGCCCAGTTTCGTTATGGCTGTTTTACCAACATCTCAAAGACGTCGCGATAAACAGGCGAACAGGATTGGATGCCATCCGTCAATTCCACGCTTCAGACTAGAACCGTCTGTAAGGGTACCTGGCCGTAATCTAGACTTTCAAACTGATGGTAGATATTCCCTACAGCATTGAGATAAGAGCGAGGCAAATATCTGCCGGGCTCAACAGAAACGGTTGTATGAGAAGATGGGGCCAGTGGCAATAAAGCATGGGTAGCAAATGTCAAGCGAGGTTTCAGGTTGAGAATCAGTCCGCCAGTAAAACATTGGTACAGAGTCGACTCTGCAATGGCTTGTCGGCTCTGTATGCGAAACTGAGCCGTGGCGTGAAGAGAGGAAGAAATGCCTGATCTTGGACTCACTATACTACCATAAGTGCTGCAGCAGGAGATTAGGCTGTCATGACCAGACAATAATCACCGTAACTGTAATCCAGATCGTACGCTGCGACCAGCTGAAAGCGGGGTAGTAAGTAGATGAGAGAATACATGAGCTGGGTTTATGATCTTCTCTTACGACTTTGTCCTTTTCGCGCAATAAAGTGGAGGATCTGTTTCGAAGGGAGGTTTCAGAGCCATTCTTGCATGATACAAGTCCTGACGTGTCCATAGCCAAAGGACGATGAGTGGGGAGAGCTGAGGCCGTTTCGATCACCCGAGTATCCACCCACACAAGAAACGATCACTTTCTGTAGAGTGAGTCGACTCAGGGTTTAAATTCGGTAACCTTTGATAACGTTAAGGAGCTCTTTTCGTCCATGGTCTGAATGGACACTCAGAAGCCATGGAGACATGAGAACGGCTTCATGTGGCCTGATGCCATTCAAACTGAAATACCAACTGTACGTGTCTTCTTTTGCTATAATGCCAATTAGAGACATCATGGTGCAAGAACGTTATAAGGGTTTCAGAAATCACAAGAAAATTCCTATTTCGGCCGAAACAAGCACGATCAAACCGCAGGTGTGTGAACTGTTTCCTCTGTCGCTCTGGTTAACAGAATATCAGGAAGAGAAACGTCCGCTCATAATGATTGGGCACAGTCTAGGCGGAATATGAATTAATTGTAAAACTTCCATTCTGTTTCCCTATTAATCAGAATCTAGGGCCTCTTCTGAAGAGGATCGGAGACACGGTCTGCGCCATCAGTTCCTCACGACCTGCGTCATGCTATAGACGTCGGGAGTTGCATGACTCAAGACACCAAGATCTACAAGGATAAGAAAATGCTCATTTACTCGTTCTTTGAAACGCAAGGGCAACGAACTTCCTGTTAGTGTAAGTCTTGGAATAGAAGGGTGGAAATATTTGCTTTGCACCTCTAGGTTGTGATTCAACCTCGGTCAAGGTCGGCGCAAGCGACGAGACACTTGGCAATACATTGGGATCATCAAATATTACGAGTTTGCACGTAATGTGATATTAGAGAGCACCACATGGTAGACAACTCCCATGATAGATAGTCGGTTTAGTGGACGATGAAAGAAATATAGGGAATGCGGCGGAGCGTCACAGCCAGTGTGTCCCAGATACCCAAGGCGATTTGAATCTATAAGGCAGGCGTAGTCTTCAGCTTCATCGGGTTTGCTTGGCCAGTCTCTATAGCTCTGCATTGCGATCAAGTCGGTCTGCAGAAGCTCAACTGCTAAGACCCCACAGCCATGCCGAAATCGTTACAGTGTGCCGCTGGATACGAGCATGAATTTTCAGCCGGATATCGAGAATCGATTTTCTGAATGCATTGGACCAGATTGTTCTGGGGACTTTCGAGACGTGTAGCTTCTATGGGCTGACAAGACGCAGGTGGCAGTTCATTTGCCAAATTCATCGCAAATCTTACTCGTCTGTGCTTTGGATCAATCGTAAAGATTCTCGGAAAGCAAGACGATCAGCACAGCTCGCTGTAGACTGGTTGGTAGATCATGCCGGACGGCTTCTGATTATTGACAACGTCGACGACGAGAAGACTCTAAGTACATTGTGCACAAGCGATTTGCGTGGCGGATGCAGGGCTCAATCCTGATCACCAGTCAAACAAGGGTGTCCAGAGACAATGGGTAGAAACTGAGGTTTCAGATACCTTGAGACAGGCTACAGAACTTGTTGGCAACATCGCCAGGAATTCGGCGGCGGACAGTCCCTCTACACCGATCCTTTGGGGGGAGAGGGACTGCCGTTGTGGCCTCATACATGAAGTGGCATTTCGGTCCCCGAGTACTATGACTTGTACAGCGAAGAACCGTCCGCGTATTTTGATGACCTACCATCGAACTGTTACGACCGCGAGAGCTCCAGACAAGGATATGCCTACTGTGATGAGAACCTGGCGCATCACTTTCAACAAGATCGAGCAGTCTCATCCACTTGCAGCCAAGCTGCTGATGCTATGCTTCTGAAGCCTGGCAACATCTCGCTAGCAATAATACGCAGCTGCCTAGGCCAGTTTGTCTGGGCTGAGAACGGGGAATATGAACTCGCATTGGAGGAGCAATGGGTCCCTACTGAGCTGATTCCGTTACTCTGTGATGACAGAAACAGACGCGCAAAGCTCACTCTAGAAACTATTCTCTCGCCAGACCATGTTCATCCTTTGTTCGCGTCTTTGCTGAACAGCCACTGGAAAGAAGCTTTATCGACTGCCTCAGAAGCCATCTGAGGATGAGGGGTATTGAAGAAGCTCGACTTAGAATTTTGCCGTGGAGGATACCCTCATCTACCCTCGGCTGCTGGACGTTGTATAATTCTCCAATCCCTTCAGCGCCATCCCGTTTCCTTTCCTCCTATGCTTCAGGTCTTGGGCTACTACGCGCTTGACGAATTTGGTACACGTCACCAAAAGCACGTTCTACAGATCATTAGCTCCTTCCAATACTCAGCGGGATATCATTTGACGGATATCTCAATTGATTGTTGACGCCAGTGGCCGGACATTTGACACTGTCGGAAACATATAATCGATGCCGACGAGATGTTCATGCAGCCAGGATTCGCCTGACTGCAGAAAGACATTCGATGATCGAGAAGATCTCCTGTTGCCGTCTAGGTCCGAGAGACACAATGTCTCTTATCTACCGTTTGTGTCTTGACAGGCATTGGACCAGGTACATACTCGGGTTCCCATCATTTCCGAAATATCTGGGGATGTTTACAAATCACTTTTCCAATCTCTTACTACCAAGCGGCATAAACTGTATATGCAAGAGCTTTCCAACGAACAATGATTCAGAGGCATGTCCTACCTCGGAAAGGTGTTTCGTCCAGCTTGTCGTGGATGGCGAGATACAGTGTTGCGGCAATACCTTTGTCTTCGTTAATGTGCGAATGGGTTTGGATAACAAAGCAGAATGTAAGGGATGGATCAAGTCAATATTGGAATCCTCTTCCACTACCAGCCGGGAAGGTGATGCATCATAGAACACGAGGCGTCTGTCGGGCTGACAATGAAAGAGCTTTGTGGTGATGCCCAGAAGAATGTCACAGGAGCGCCCATTGTGCAAGAACACAAATGGAATCGACAAGAATTGGTCTGCAACTACGGAGGTCTTAGAGCCATTAGTATGCCAATCGATCGACAGTCCAGTGCAATCGCATCCTTGTCTGTTTCTCCCCGCTCTGAGACAAAGCGGCCACGAACCACTTACCAACGAGTCTCTTCAGGCTTCATTTGCGAAACGAACATGGTTTTGACAACAATTGAAAGCATGCCGAACCTGAAGACAAGCTCGAGCTTGGAGACATCGCCGCAAGGAGACATACAGGCTTTTGTAAAGTAACGATTGAGACAGTGTCTACGCACTCATCGAATGGCAACCGTACGTAGTTTCTGCACAAATTCATGACAGCAGGTCAAGGACAAGTGCAAGACAAACGATTCATATATAGCACGAAACCTCTGGAGACTGATCGTCTCTTGTCAGACTACAACGCCCATAATGAGCCAACAATACACGTCGTGTTTTGGCTCTATGGGGCTGAGCTATAGATGAGTAACATCTTAATACGTGCAAGTTGTGGGAGATAGTCCGATGCATTCGTGATAACCGTAAGTAGCAACGGCACAAATGAACCTCATCGCGACCGATTAGCACTTTCACATATGATTTAACATAGTAACCCACAATGTGATGTCAAGGGCGTTCTAATTTATGTGAACCCAAATGGATACTTGGACTGCAGCATTTCTAGGAGCAGAATATCCAGGCGGTAGTCAGGCCTGTTGCTGTCAGTGTTTTACTCGAGCCTATGTAAGACTATATTTGCTCTTTTACCCTCTGCCACTGTGCCGTGACTGTGGCCTCATCTCAGCGGTCTGGAGAAGCCCGTCTTCATCTGGCAACCCATTCGGTGATATGTAAGAGCCACAACGTTGACGTGGACTTGGGTTATTGATGAACTGGTCAGAGACAACCTATGTCGATTCCTCAGAGTTAGAAGAACATTTCACCCCTTTCATAGCCCGTTGTCGCATGCAATGCTTGTCGACATGTCACAGGCGTGTGCCCTCACGCTGTGTCGGGTCTTTGTCCATCGCCAGCGAACCTCAGGCCGTTCGAGCCGCCATTCTTCCAGCATGTGTCTGCCCAGGCATTTCTGTCTTGCAACAGTAGTCGGCTGCCGTGGCTACATGAATCCTCCTCACCTGTCTTTGACAACCCAGTTCTGGCACTTGTTCTTGGTATAGGTGAAGCCTTGCCTGTTTCCCGCCATTTACGGTTGAACACAGCGCCGAAGGGGTAGCAAATGTCCCTGGGCGTATCTACGACTGCAGAGTCGCAGCGCACGTCAAAGTCATCCCGCATGGTGGTTGTTAGCAACAAGCACACAGCATAACAGCTTCGGAACGCTTTCTTACTGTCAGGAGACGGTGTCCCAGTCGTCAACACCTGAGTACACGCAGTGTTTGCAAACTTGCCAAGGCTTCGGTTGCAGTATCTGAGATCATTCTCATCCGTGCCCAGATAATAGTCCGGACATCTGCAACATGTGATTTTGCAGTCAGTCGGCGCTTTCTGGTAGGGATCGGTTTCGCGGCGTTCTATCTAGTATCAGCCTGTTGTGCCATCTTCCAGACTTTATCTAGCGAGCGGGCAAGTATAGTCACAGTCACAGAAAGCTCTGCAACATCGGAAACCCTATGGTCACAGTCAGTCAAACATTGGCATCGTCAGCAATAATTCCGATTTGTTAAGCAGTAAAAGCTTCCATTTAGCGATGACTTTTCATCATTATAAGGAGTAGTGTTGTGCCATGGAATCAATGAGCCAAGGTTTAAATATTAATGTACGATCAAATATCAACATCTCCTGAAACTTCCGACTGTGCCTCTCCGCGACGCCATAAATAGTGATTGATATATTTAGCTCCGATTAACATCCCGTTTAACAACAATTATGATCTGCCGACTAACTAGGAAGGAGTAGGGTAAGTAGCCATCAGCTGACACTTTGGGGAAAGACTATGCTAAGGGAGGGAGGATGTTATTGACGCGTGGAGAAGATGAAAGCGAATACTATTGGCGCAAGGCCCTGTGGCATCTACTGCAAGAGTGGCCACCACACAAGAACATACTCAGAAGCTGGAGGCAGACAGTTCATCAACTTGCAATATATTAAATCAGTTATTATTTTGCAAGTTGGTCGGTAGAGAGAAGTGTCCATCAGTGGTAAACTACCTTACAATCATGCTTTAAAGATTCTACGCATCTTACCCCGCAAGCCTTGATGTGATTCCCACAGCTTGAAAACCTTTGTCTCTCCCCAACTCAGTGGTTCCTTGCCCGTTCTATCCCGCTGGAGACCCAAGACAACTTGAACAGCATCAAGTTCGCCCTCTAGGAAGCGTTGGACGATTCGATTAGGTGTACCTTGACGGGGAGGATTCTCAGTTCGATTTATAGGCGCATCTGGGTTCCGATCCGGTTCCATCGTTGGCGGGTTAAAACGTTTGTTCCAAATGCGTTGCCCGATTTCGATGCGTTGCCCGAGTTCGATATCCGGCGCTTCGGATTGGGCATCTGTGGTTTTATTCCAAACGAGGACGGTCCGACGATGGCAATCACTTCCGATGATGGCGTCGACATATTCGAGGTCCCGCCTTAGGCCTTTGTCGTCCACATCTCGAGAATCGCTCAGATAAACAATTCCTATAAACCTCTGGCCCTGCTTGTATCTAGGAACGTGATTAGAAATAGATTGGCATTGATTACTGGTCAACTCACGAATCAACCAATACTTCGTCAATCAGTTTGACCTGGTCGCAACTTGGCGGCGGAATTGAAGACAGACAAGGTATCTCAATGAATTTCAACTTGATCGCGTCGCCGGATGGCGAAGTCACCGTCTTGGCCTCGCTTTGCAATACGAGTTGCTCACGTCGTAGCTCAAATCTCCCAGTATATGTGTCTCCGAACTGCCTCTGTCAGTCTGCTCTTCTGCTGCGCGTGCTCGCCCTAGTCAATACGACGCGTACCACAGATTTCCCTGATTGTCGTCTTCCCATGATCCTACCATAGATCAGCTTCGGTCTGAGCAATCAAGTTGGTAAGAAATACCCAATAACATATTCCACGGTGCCATTCTTTCGAGGCCGTGACAGCCCCTGGTCTTTGAAATGAGCCATTCGTGAAGCCACCCTGAAAGGCAGAGCTCCAGCCTTGCTGAGGCTCTGAGGCTCGGGGAAATTCAAGCTTGGTCAATAACTGAATAGAGGAAGCTTGGGGTAGGCATTCCAATCGGGAGATGCCACGTCAGACGCCACGTGATACGTCCAAATGAGACAGAACCTCGGCGGCTACAAGGAAAGGAGCCAATCAAACAGGGCAGGACCTGGGCTTATCCAGTCCAATTATTAAACGTAACTTAAGCCACACGGGAGGACTCTGTTAGACCTGGCAAGTCCTTGACCACAATATGGCGGCATAATTCAGACAGCCCCAAACAGTACACTTGTAGTTCTCTTCTTAACGGCACAGACACGTTCTACACAGTTAAATGCAGACGACGTTAGCAAGGTGCGCCACCAGTGGTATCGTCAATTCCATATAGCATGACACAATCCTTGTAGGGTGAAAAGACTGTTACCTATCCTTCTACCCTTGTTAGGTCATTATCTGATATATATGTACCATTCGCCGGCATGTGTTATAATCCCTCCAATCTATAATTACTATAACTAGTCTTATAAATCTAAAGCATTAGGGAATCAACTCTATGGTTTAAACTGACAGGTTGAACTGTACAGTGATTGTCTAACCCCACCTAATGTATCTATGCGCTACTTGAAGCAGTTGAGGCTCCCTCATCCCTTATCCTCTCGGGCAACGGCATGCCCATAGTTTCCAGGTCTACCTACCATTCACATCGAACTCGTAGCGTACAGGGTGGCCTGGGGGACGATCCCAATAACCACCCTTGTGAGTCAGCCACGGCTCCTGGCAAAACGCACGGAGGCTCACGAAAGTGTCCAGACACGAGCTGTAGGAAGGTTTGTAGGTGTCGCCACTCCAGTTCCGGATACGGGTTTCAATGTTGGCATGCGGCAGCCAGAGAATCCTAAGGCCCTCTGTATGACCCCAAAGCCCGGGACCATCCGCGATGGCGTTGCACAGGTTGCTCATGCCCTGCCAGACCTCATTTGTTCCAGCGATAGCGCCGGTGCAAAAGCAGAGCCTCCTGTTCCACTCTTGGTTGCAGTTGAAGCCGGTGCCGTTGCTCTGGCCTGAAGAATATTTATTAGCTTAGACACACCTTGTAATGCAACTGGCTAGGGGCCTACGTTTGGTGATGGAGGTGGTTTCTCCTTTTGAAGCTAGCGAAGTATTAATATTGGCGAGAATCCGTTTCGGAAATTCAAGACTAACCAGATGCCTGCGCTTCCTCAACTAATGAATCAAGTCAGCTGCGATCCAGATAGTATTGATATGTCTTTAGCCCACTCACTCTCTTCATCAGTGAGCTTACGGAAGCTCTCCGTAATGGTATAGGGGACACCGTCAGCGGTGATGCCAGTCTCTACAATCTCAGAAGCAACTGGACCGTCAACTTCAGGAGTTGTAGCTAGGGCTTCAGGAGTTGTAGCTGGGGCATCAGGCGTGGCAGGGATAGCAAGGACTGCTCTAGTAAGGAGAGAGGCAACGGCAAGGTTGAGAAGCTTCATGACTACTGATTTATTGGTCCTTGAAGTCCTAGGTGCTGGGCATGACAAGAAAGCCATGATTCAAAGGGACTTGAAGCCATTTTATACCTTTCTTGCCCCGATCTTGCCAAGGCACGCCAGCTCATTGGTATCCATTTGATATCTATTCGTCAACTACTTGGGATCACAATTGAAACCCTCCTGCCTTGGCGATTCCTTCACCCGAAGCTCTAGTCCATCGCGTGGCTTGGTATTGCGGTGAGACTGTAGATGGCCTCATGCAAACGTGGTAGAGGGCACGAATACTCGCATCAACAAGGGTTAGAACGAGAACGAGAGCGAGCGCGTGTCCATTGTGGAGAAAGTTCAGGATCAGGGTTATTGCCAAGTCCACGATATCCCTTCCAAAAGCAATCATATTAATGCCTCAAACCATTAGCCAGCCAATTGGGGTTTGTGCCAAGCCATTAGCGTACGCTTAGGAGCCCATTACTACTGTGATGACGGCGGGGATCGGAGAGTGAATAGAGCGGAAAGATGCCTAGCACGAAGGAAGCAGCGAAGTCGAAGGTAGGTCGCCTAATTGATACTGATTATTCTCTGGCCTCTTCCTGCTTCGCAGGTAGAGTCCTCACTTATTTATACTGATATCTAGCAGCTAAAACGCAGTTGCTTTGCGGCTACACTGGAATGCAGGCGTCGCCCAAGCTTCTATTGTCCCTGCATTGTGAATAGCTTCGCCTTCGCCGGTGAATAGCAGCTTCCTCGCACGGCCCCCCTATGGCTACATCCCTTGCCTGTGGCCGCTGCGGCGCCACCGGAGATCACTCCAAATTTTGAGCATCCAGGCGGGAGCCATTCCCTCGGTTACGCCGCCATCATCCTCTGCGCTGCCGTTACAAGCTTGGCTGTATTTTTCCGCATCGGCTCTAGGATCATAATCAAAACATTTCACATTGAGGATATCTTCTTCATCTGTGCATATGCGAGAGATTTATATTGAAGCTTACTTGGTCCTTTAAATACTCATCATTTGGCAGGCACTCTTTGCCGGCTATCTACATCGGGGCCATCTTTCCTGGGATACGAGTTCATCAGTGGAATTTGCAGTTGAAACATCTCGAAAACTTCCTCTATGTTAGTCCTTCCACTATCCAACTCGTCTGAATCTCCTAATATTCCTCTAGCATGCTCACTTGGGAGCAATCTTCTACGGACTCTCCATCATGTTCTTGAAATTGGCCATCCTATTCGACTGGATGCGCATATTTTTAGTTCCAGGACAGCGCAAAGCCACCTTCTGGACATTTCACATGCTGATTTGTAGTACTATAATTTACTACGTTTCTGGGACGCTCCTAGAGATATTCCGCTGCTGGCCTCGTCAAAAGATTTGGGATCCTTTTTTCGAGCGTGGCAGCTGTCCCATTGACATAGACGCCAACAACCTCGCGTCTGCAATCATCAACCTTCTTTCAGATTTAGCAATACTTGCTTTACCCCAATGGGTCATTTGGAAACTACAGATGTCGACAGCCAAGAGACTGGTGTATCATTATTATTTACATTTGGAATCTTGTTGCTGATGGTTGTCGTGCAGGACTCCACATTTGCCAACATGTTTTATGCAAAATGGGATCAGGCCGTGAGCTCGAAAGTCAGACCATCATTGAATCTTCACACGCTTCTCCCAGAGCTTGATTTTTTCATCATGCTATCTTCCGTTTCTGGTATCATGGGGAATCCCGTACAAGGGGATTACGCGGCGGGATGCGCGTTCCAAGATGAATTGGCCAAGCACAGGGTGCGTTTGGGCCAGAAGGCTCTATCGATCTTGGCCCGATGCGGACTATCGGAGTCATTTCAGAGAACAAGTTCCTTCACAAGAACTTTGCAAACTCTAGCAAAGGGTTAATACAGGTTGAAGAAGACGAGTTTCTCTCGCTTCTCAATATCTGCTGCGATACTGCCTACCAGATTACTTTGGCCGCCGAAAGCCAGATAACAGTCGGCATGGAAACCCCTGCTGATCGAGATGCCAAGTCTTTGGACCCTATGGAGATTCTTGAGCAACCCTTGTACGCATACTTCAACGGGCACAGCAACTCGTCGCATGCGGGCATGTCAGCCGATACAGTCAGTCTCTCCAACGCATTTGGAAAGTCAGGATCCAGGGAGGAAAGGGCGCGGCTAGTCGTGGATGCACTCTCACGGAAGCTGGCACGAGCATTGTCTATCAAGGCCGAAGACGTGGACGCAGATGAACCGCTTCATGCCTTTGGGGTGGATTCGCTCGTTGCCGTAGAAATTCGAAGTTGGATTGCGAAGCAATTTGCGGCAGATGTGGCCATTTCCGAGCTCACTGGGGTGAGGAGCGTTACCTCAATCGGATACTTGGTAACCGAACTGACACAAATTGGCACGGGAATAGCGTGAGTAAGATGGGTTCAGTGGGAGTATTACATTATAGGATTGACAATTAAAATATCATCCGGTTATATTTCAAGTCTCGACAAATCGTTCTGGTCCGTGGCGGTTGCTATGACGAAACAGGTGCGAATGCTAGAACTGTGACCGTCTCCGCTCAGTACTTTGTCCACATGTAGCAGATTCATTTCCTGCATGCTTTGGGGCCAAGCAAGCTCTCCCGCAGCCGGCAATACCCAAGAGCCTGGAGTTCAAATTTTTCGTGACCATAATTTATCCCCCAAGCCATGTTTTCCAAGTGTCATCTATTGATTTAATGCCGTCTTTATCGTCAGAGGGAGCCTCTTCGAAGTCGCTGGTCTGTATCCCATGGGGCACACGAACGGGAAAGCCCACGAGATGACACGTTTGTTGGCTAGTTCAACTTGTACCTGAGCTGTCTGAATGTCTTGCTTGCTGCGAAATGCGTGAAAATAATTAGACCTTTCTGCGAAGCTTAAATTTCATGCCTGCAAGTGGTAGATTGCTCCAGAACCAAGATTCATGTGGACGATACGCATCAAAGTCAGCTAGCTCAGGCAATGCCTTTTATATAGCCAACGAAACGAGTTGTGCAGATTGACCTATACCCAGCATCCGATAGGGTAGACGTATGTAAATGCCGAAGCCGACTCTGTACTCTGAGGCTTTCAGTAGCCAGTGCCTCGTTTGTTGTAATAGTCTCCTTCCATCTATACATACGCCACCAACATTGAAGACGTCGGCTAAAGTAGCAGGCCGACACCTCACTCTTCCACTTTCGAGGAGAGAGAATGTGCTTACTGACTTGGCTGGCATCAATGGATTGCCGACCTTGCCGATAATATAGAGTGCCTGAGATGTACACGTCAAACTTGGCCTATTTATATGGCATCAAGTGCCCACTCGCGGCCTCCTCACATCGCGTCTGGAACACAATCAACATATCTTGATGGATCTAGCTGCTTGGTGGCTGACCGGCATCTCATAGCCATTTTTAATCACCCTAACAACCAACTATGCAAGGGACAGGGCGACTCTGCTCGGCTACTTGAGGATAGGCAGCCGCTGATGAATAGCGGTTGGAATATTTTGACACTCCAATTTTGACGGGGGACACAACGTGTTGTAGACGATCTGCCCATCCTGCGTCACATCTCAATATTAAACTGCTACAGGCTCAGCATGTCGTCCGTCCCGCCTCGAGCGTCCAAGAGTCTCGGCATGTCCTTGGCGAGACTGCTGCCACGAGTCGCTTGTCAGAGCGAGCGGCGAACCTCGTCAACTCGGAGAATCCAGCTGAGCAGATTGACCTGTCCGTGTAAATCCAAATCTAGACATGATTAGCTACTCGCTAATTTCCTGCAATGAGGCCAGACTATTTTTGATGAAAGACTGGGGAGTATTTCGATAAGTATTAATATTTGTTTACTTTGCATAAAGGATAGCAGCTCAAATCAATAAAGGGACAGTAACTAGGGGCCTGTAATAGTTTTGGTACCCTAGGTTTCGTTGGCCGCGATCCTGACCTGCTGGCAGCCAGACGATGACATTTGCTAGTAGCTATGTGTTGACCTTGGCTCTCCCAGCACTGTCCAATATCAATTTAAATGTCACTGCGTGAATATCAATTTGACCCCTGTGACAGTCCTTACATTAACTGCGAAAATCATGCTCCTCTCCATTATGGGTGTAAATAATCTGCATGATATGTAGCGATTAACCTTCAGACGTTATACATTTAGCCCCAAGTTGATTCAGCCAATCTACTCAGGATAGGCCTGTCCCGGCTTATCCGGAACCAGCCATGAGCGACGTTTTGCCCTGGACTTGCGAGGGACAATTTGACACTCAGCGTCTTCCTGAATATCAAGATGAGGACTTCGTTTCGTCGTACAACAATATAAAGTCCATGTTGATTGACATGCCTTGTAATTCCGGTGGTTATTCATTGCCATATCATCCAGTGAAGGCTACTCGGCACACGGCAATACACGGAGGTTGTGCAGGAACCATCATGCTGAGGCGGAGGCTTGGCTTGGTAAGTAATCTGAATAAACTCGAATGGTCCTGCGGATGTCAGAATCTTCAAATATCAGGCAGGTAAGTAGCTTATGCCAATATGGTCTGCCACAAGTCTGTGTGCCGACACGTCGATTCGGATAGGGAGCCGGCATTGAGAAGGTGTCTAGGTTGGTCCCAACAAGATATGCATGCGTGTAGGGATGTGTAGGAGGGTGCTTCGATATCTTGAAGCGGTCCTGCAGGGTAGTCGCAAGCAGCAACACGCCCAGCACCAGGTATTCGCACGCGCGACGTTGACGATGCGAATACGTTTGGCTCATGGAGCGTTGCCTAGGTAATTTATACCAACTTCAACTTCATGACAGGCAAGCACTTGTCCGTCTCGGTATAAAAAGACATTTTCCATTGCATGTATCATCATCTCTGTAGCTGTCTTGACTCAGTAGGATCTATATTTTGTGAATAAAACAAAGTGATTGGCACTACACGTTAACCCATCATTTGGAGCCGTGGCGAGTCATGGTGCAATTCAATCTCCAACCGGTATTTACATTACTGTAACACACACATGAATGATCTCTTGGAATGGGCATGTCAGCGGGACTTTCCAACCATCTGGTGCGTTCGCTGTGCTCTGCTAATACGTGCTACTGCTAAGTCACACGAATCATGATCCAATACTTCAAGGATGCCATGCCATTAGCGAGTAGATTGGACCCGAGCTATACTGATTGCACGACCGGAACGGTATCTCACAGGACGCCGTTCGGTGGCCGTGCATGCAAGATTCAGCGCCAAGGACTATCCGGCGTGACTGCTCGGACATGCAACTCATCCCGTAGCGGAGGTCAGCGTTTCTATGCTCAATTATTGATACGGGAGGGGGAAAGGTATAAGGGCTCGGCGCCAGGCATCAATGAACATGAGTTGGAACTGGTCATGCTGTTGGACAAGTGGTAGTGGTCACGCAAATGTGCTTGTGTATCCAATGCCACTGCTAGGCTGATCATCCCGATCTACGGCCGTGAGTCGTCTCATTATAAATGACGGGTCATCTCCGCTTGCGTATTCATGCCACTCAGAGCCGTAGGCAAGTCAGATACAGTACTCGGTCCTACGTATTCAGTAACAGAGGAGCACGCCATGAACGGTTCCTTGCCACTGCTACATTGGATTCAGCATAAGCTAAGTAACTTTACGCAAGTGGCCGGGTGAAGACAAGACGTTGCACGAACCTATGATATGAGCTTAGGCTCATATATTGATCTGATATCGCTTATCGCTGGAGGGCCTCGAAGTCGCTGGTGCATCCATGAAGCCTAGGCTTGGGTGTCCTGGCCCTGTCGATCAAAGTATGTCCATTAATGGATTGTTAATAAGAGGGATAGCTTAGGATGGAGTCGCATACAACTATAACCATGTAATCACATTCGATCTTCGAGTGATTTAACGACTTACTATATATACTATATCGATATCCACCAAGGTAGTTCTTCATGGAACATCCCATAGCATATGGCATTCTCCTTAAGACCCCGTGACCAGTGATTCTGACAGTAAAGCGGCAGTCACAATTCCGAGTGGCTCGAAATCGGGATTTACCTTGCATCTCATCACCATGGCATGCTTTTCTTCAACTATTCGACGTCAACTATTGATTGAAGCTAGCCTGCAACATCGCGACGACATCTATCATGGGCCATCTCTACGACAATGTCGAGGTACGCAAGACTCTTGCTCACCTGCGGCTTCCTACAATATTATAGGCATGACTGCCTGACCTTGCAATTACAACGGCTACAGCACGGGCTGCATTCATAACGTTACTCTCCAGGATATAAGGTCTCTGGGTGGACAGGAGCATCAAGAACTAGAGAGATTGACTTAGCTCTTACACATTGCTGTATGTTGGCCCTGTTGGTTGAATGCGTCTTTTCGGCATAATGGACGGTTTAATTTACCATTGCCACGATATCAAGGACTCGTAAATGAACTTGTCGAGGGATTTGATACAGAGACGCGCAGTACGTATATAGCCGGTCCTCTGTACTTGCAGATTTTATAACTTGGTTCCATAATATAGCTTATTGCCCAATATCTGATGCCACATCTAAGAGTGATCTTTATACAGGGAGACTTGTTCTGTCTTGCTATTTAACAACCTCCATCCATAAGCTGGACAGGAAGCCCAATGCATATATTGATGCCGCGCAGAACTCGCCGCACACCTTCTCAACGGTCTGACTTGAACATTCGAAAGCGTTTTCGTCTGAAGTCACATTGTCTCCACTTCACTCGTCATCTGGAAGCTCTCAAAGTGATTAAAAGCTCGCCGGGCTGATAGGCGGGGCCGCAACACCAACACAAGATGACAAGCTGCCACAGCTTCGACCGCTATAGTACAACTGGTGCACTTTCAACTTCTGTACCGACGGCGAGGCTGTGGAACGACGCCACGACTCTGAAAGCGGTTGGAAAATACGAGCACATTAGTACGAGACATGCAGGGTCCCGAGCTGCAAAGGCCATAGCGATCCGATCACCAGAAGCAGATGTCAAACTCAACGTGTCTAAAAAAGCAACAACTTACTGCGACTGCTGTCGACGGTCTCAGGCCGAATCCCTCAGCCCGAGCGTCTCTGCATCGTGAGCCTTGGCTTCTGCTTGATTTGGATCGAGGATAGTATTGGGTTGAACGGCGGCCTCACGATGCACTTACAATTTAATTGTACAAGGTCAATTCTTACCGATGAAATCAGTCTCGACGCTCCTGAAGATGCCGGTTTCACGACAGCAGCCAACTCATTGTCAGGAGTTGAGACTTGATGGCCAACTCAAGACATGCCAGTCTTGAGAAAACTTACGGAAATGCTGCAGGCGGATGCAGGCGAGCTTGACCAACTTACGTAGCAACAAATCCACGCTTCTCCATTACTGGCAATTATGATCACTATTGCCAACACTTCCAATGTTCGTCGCAAGGGCTCTAAAGTTGAAAGCAGCAGACCGGGATGTAGCCTTGATGTGGCACATAGATCTCGCGAGAAGCTGGTGGGAGAAAACAGGGGATAAGAGCTCGTCTGTCACTTCAGCTGAGATAGGAAAGGTATGAGACGCAAGTGCGACAGCAACCCTCGGGTACAAAGTAAGAAGCCTCGCAACGACCCGCGCATTATGGAGCTGCTATGAAAAGTTGCTTTACTAGGACAGCTCTAGTTTCGGAACCGTCTCGGGTCGTATCCCGGAACTTCCACAGAATTTTACTCAAAATCACTCGCTCGTCTACTGGGCCAAGTACGCTCGAGCGCCATGGTGGCCGATTCGCTACACATCCTGTATTCTGTTTTCTTCAACATGCTTCTCCAATCATCCAACCGCTGCATCAGCATGGCCTGCATGGTACGGGGCTCGTTCGACTGAGTTGAGCGGGTCTGAAAGCTTGACTGCGGCGCGATTAAAATTGGCCGAGGGTGGCGTAGCATTCTTGCTTCGCGAATTATCCATCATCGGCCACGCACAACCTCTTTCGACGAGACCCGATTGTTGATGAGGAAGATACAATCTCTCATAGTTTGGACAGGGACGCCGGTGATTTGGTTCACCATCAACCCCAACGACATCAATAATACAACCAAGATGAGGCTTTCGATTCATAGGCTGCAGGACTGCGATACAGCCAAAGAATTATTGTCAGACATTCAGGGACGGTATGATAAGATCGCTCTCAGCACTCTAGACTCTGTCAGCTCTGCCCTCTTTGAACACTATGTCAAAGTTGGGGAGGAAGCGGTCTTTCCCAACTTCCCATCCTCATCTAACACTAGAAACTTGATCGCATCGCGGACGACCTTCTATCACCCACCTACCCTCCCTCCGTGATGGCGCATTTGACCGAGTGGATTGAAGACTGGCTTGACGACATCGCATGTTCCCCCTCGCCCTCAATTCATCGAAAGAAGAGACCGCGACCCTCTTCAAAAGCCCGACACAAGATGCACATGCACCAGGGTCATCGAGTCTTTATCTTTGTCACGATCAACACAGGACCCTTCTCCATCTAAGCGACGGCGGGTACATGATGATCCTAGTCAGAATAACGACAACACGATCAAGAGCCGGTGAGCCGTCCTTCCAGTTCCAGGCCACAGTTCGGGTTGGTGACATCTGCCCACGATCCCTCATTTCCATTACGCTGCATCGTGTATTTCGAGCAGATTTCGGTCTTTAATGTGCCTCTATATGCAATGCTCCTCATTGACTGAGCACTCATCCATCTTGAGACTCCGTGGTTCGTTGATGATAGCTGCAAGTTTCTGTTATATCTGCTCTTCCCCATTTTATCTGCCCCTTTGCCGATGATAACTAGCAACCCCACCACGTCAAGTTCCGGTAGCTGTAAGCGCCGGTAGTTGCTCCTCTCCGCAATGGGTTACTGGAGGCAGGAAGTTGTCGCCAAGGTTCAGACTCGTAATAATGGAGCCGAAGACTTTGATCGCAATCTTGTTTACTCGTGTTCACCCAAGCAAGATTACAAAGTAACACTTCTCAATGCGGAGACAACAATACGAGGTGATCGACAAACCTAAAGTGTTACACCTCCCGTATTATATTTTTAGACAATGCTCTGGGTCCCTGAGTATAGGCTCAACATGGCATCCGCACTGCTTGAAGTAGCCTGATTTAATATATAAGGTAGTCTTTATTGCGCATGCCAATAAAACTCTCGACAGCCTATTACTACTCAATCTCAACTGACAACCCATTGACTATTCGCTTTCGAATCATACTTCGGAATCAAGATGCTCGGTCGCAATCTCCTCGCCACTTTAGGAGCGCTAGCAACTCTATGCTTGGCGAGTCCGATGAGCCCTCGCTCCTGCTCTGACCCCGAAGTTCGCAAGGAGTGGCGTGAACTCTCCAAAGACGAAAAGGCCGAATATCTGCGCGCCGCAGTCTGTGTTCGGAACTTACCGAGAAAGGCTTATACTAACATTGAAGCCCTCACGTCACGCCTAGACGACCTGGTCTACACCCACAACTCCCTAAATCTGGATATCCACTTCGTTGCCAATTTCCTGCCCTGGCACCGCTGGTTTGTCCAATACCACGAGCACCTACTGCGCGATGAGTGCGGCTTCAAAGGGACCCAGCCGTACTGGGATTGGACTATCGATGCGGATAGGAATGACACCAAAAACTCTCCTGTCTTCGATGCTGAGACTGGATTCGGCGGCAATGGGAAGCTGACCGGCAGCAATGTTCCTGGATTTGAACGTTGTGTACTTGACGGACCATTTGCGAATACCAACCTGACTGTTGGCATCGGATATCCTGATTACAACACTCCGGGCAACCGTCTGCACTGCTTCGGTCGCGAATTCAACAATGCCCAGGGCAAGGATGATGAAGGGGTGACTATCATCGGTGATATGCAGGCCAGTGCATATAACTCCAGAGTCATGAACACAATCTACGCTCTCCAAACATACAACGCCATGTCCGAAATGCTTGAGGGTCTACCTCATGCTCAGAGTATGTTACCATATCGTATCTCTATTGCCTTACTTACTAACAATAGACAAGTCCACAGTTCGATGGGAGGTGATATGGTTCCCGCTACTTCTCCCAATGAGCCTCTGTTCTTCCTGCACCATGCCAATGTGGATCGCGTTTGGGCCAAGGTGCGTTTGATACCACTAGAACTTGAATTACGAAAGTGCTAACTCTATGATAGTGGCAAGGCCGCAATGAAACCCGCCTGGCTGATTACAGTGGCATCAAGTTTCGGAACGCGACCGTCCCAGCTCATATTGATGATACGATGCCTGTTATGCGCCTGACCGAAAAGGAGCCTGTTGTAAGGGACTTTATGGATGTTCAAGCTGATTCGCTATGCTATACCTACTCTTCTATGTAGATCAATACACAAGGCCTTTATTATATGATATGAGTTGCCGAATTCATTGCAAGTGACCACCGCCAAGGTTTCAGGACAGGCGGTCGGCCAGCCCTCGTGGTGGCTGCAGAACTGGGTGATGCCGTTCTTATGCGCGTCTTCGACAGCCTTCTGCTACTGTATTGCTCACTGTTGTCGTTGTCGGGATGGCAAACTCATTGATATGATGTCAACCTCCTTGCTGATGGCCCAGTAGATTGCCTGGGCTAGTCAGCACGATCGTTAGAGGCAGTGACGGCAACGCAGTACCTACCTCGGCAACGTGGTCTGGCAATATCTCTCGACTATATTGACTACGTAGAGCTCGCAGTAGGGATCGATGGCACAGATTAGGTTGGCATTTGCGTGCCATGGGGATCAGACGCAATAGCCACGAGCCTAGCCGGCTTACGTTGTCACGAACGACTGGCCATCTCTGGTGCGTGGCCATAGTCCTTCATTGACCTTGCCCGTCTGGGCCGGTGGTATTAGGATGCCATTGTCCGGTATCGCGACCCGCGTCGGCCGGAATTTCCTTTTCGAAGAGAACATCCGACACTTTCTGGCGGTAGTTGGTGATGTAGGGGAACAGTTGAGGAACAGCTCCCTCGGCACCAAACACTGGCCACGAATATGCTGGCTTGTTGTACATGAACAACCGCTTACATTTCCAGCAGGTCTTTCCCGCCGTTGGGTGGCGGTGAGTCACGACTGTAACTGTCGGTTGGCTCTCCTAGGATTCGGGTTTGAGCGTAGGGGTTACTGTGTGTGTATTCTCTAAGCTGCCTTTCTAGCTAGCTAGCTGTATGGAACGCCTTGAAATAGGGGTCTGGGCCGGCTCTAGTCATGTGACCGGCCAAGACCCCTTTTCCTGCGTTCCATATTCTGACAGTAACACAACTGAAATTGAAATCTGGTCTTTTTGTTTTGACCCAGATAATCCGCGTCTTCAATATTTTCCTTCGCTCTGTCGTCATTAGGTCCTATTGAGCCGTGTCAGTAAACGGTAGCAGAGAGAGCAGGGCCTATACATGCCTGGATCATGTGAATCGTGACGTTTTTATCTGCAAGGGGTTACGAATCAGTGTCGCACCTGAAGACCTTGGGGATAGATCATACGTTTTTGAGGGACTTGATCCCCTTCGCGCTCAGCCAGTGATCCACCACTGCTGTCTCCCGCTCGAGTATAAATGAAGATCAGTCAGCCGCCTCTTGGTCTTTCGACTGAAGTACGATAGGGCCATGTCTAGATGCCCCAGTCCAGCGCTGCCACTTCAAACTCTCCGACTACCTCGGCGATGCGTTCCAGAACCTTGAGCCTGATGATCTTGCGGACACCTCGGAGATGGAGCCATTTCAGAGCACGGAACACCTCGTGGACGCGAGGTTGCCACCCTGCGCTCTTGTCCATACGTCGAGGTCGAAGAACAGCTTCGAATTTGAAATGTCGCTCGCTGTGCAGGGATTGCACAAATTCCTCCAGCGAGTAGAGCCTGGATGCAAATCGCGAGAGAAGCATATTCGCCCTACTGATGATCTGCTAGCAACGCGCCCAAGACAGTCCACCAGCAGACAACATGCCAATGTAGTGTGCCGCAGGCTTCACAGGCATAGCTAAGAGTAGTTGCAAGCACATCACTTGCTCCGCCCTGTCTGGAGAGGATCTGGGTGTTTAGGCTTACCGGGTCCAAGTCTCATGAGTTAGCAGAAGCCGCGGGCCCTCTGATTCACGAAATATCTTGGCGACGGTGCTCATTTCTCTGCTTGCTCTATAGTGGAGTGGACTAGCATGCAGCGAATTTCGGCATTTCGATCCGCGTCCGGGCCGGTGGCTGCTGGACCGGACAATTGGGGTCCGGTACCAATGCAGTCAGATATGGTATAGTGTCTGACTCCGTCTCTGCCTCGATCAACCCTACGACATCTTTCTTCGTGAAGGAGCTCGGCGGTTGGCTTCCGACCGTCGGCTTGGGAAAATCTCCGCTTCTTCTGTAAGCCGTCATTTACGCTGCAAACGATAAAGCTGTTGTGCCAGGAAGCAAAACTCATTCCGGCGAGCGAGGGCGGCGAGAAGAGGTCCTGTGCCGTCTTATCATTCGCGAGTAAGTGTTCCACCGCCCTTTGGAAAGGCTCCAAGTTCCAGGCTTCGACGAGATCGCGTTCAATGACCAGTTGCGCGACTCCTCGTCGATTTCCCCCTCGGCGCCGTTACCATGGCCGCCACGAGGCCAGTTTTTGTCAGCCTCTCTGCTTTGCTCCTCTTTGTGTTCCGGGTGTCGGTCTTATCCGCCGGTTTGTTGTTGGATTGGGCCACTCCAAGATCTCGATGATGGCTTGCTTCTTCTTGAGGTCGCGCCTGTACCGAAGGATCCTTTGACAGTGGCCAATGCGGCTCTTCGGGTCCAGGTGCGGCCTTGCGGGCCGTGCCGTTTTCTAAAGTATCACTAACGCGGCCCGTGCCGCCGATCCCGTTGCACGCCACAATCGTCTGTTGCACGACGCTTCTGAGCGTACTCATGTCTACGAGGCGAAGAATTTAAGACGCGTGTCTAGCACGTTTAGATGTTCCTTGTCCAAGGAAACCCAGTAATTGTCAATGACGTGCTGTGTTGTGAGTCTAAAATGCTCTTCTTTCATAACGCGGGCCAAATACGGCCTTGGGCTGGTCACCCCTATAGACAGACCAGGTGGGACGAATTCATGCTGCTGGTGATGTATCCCAGACACTCTTGGATCGTGAGGTCAACAAAGCATGGGCGCCGCTATCCATAGCAATGTAGAAGGCTGGCGTTTCTTGTGTTGAGTTTGGTGTTTCTTATGCCTCTTGCACTTCAAGGTCAGAAACATGGTTTTTCGAAAGCCAGTAATGGGTGTGCCTTTATAATTGCTTCGAAAACACCAAATACGCATCCTCACGTGCAACGGTCAAGCTGCTTGAGGATTCAAGGTGCAAGTCTGTTATTAATCTGGGTGGTAGAGTGTCTTCGGGAGAACCAAGCTGTCCTCATCGGCATGGCTCTGGCCAGTCAATGCGCCGCGCATTGCGTAGACCATTATCTGCCAAGAGACGCAGATATGGATATTGGGATGGCCTTTGGATGAATTCGTCGATTTCCCGCGCGAATACATCGTCCCGCAAAAGCCGTGCTGGCGCAGCCACGGAGCCATCCTCTTGCCCGGACTCCTAACTTCTATATATATCAAGCTTGCGCCCCTTAAACGTTATACAGTTTATCAGCCTCATGTCTTCCTACGGCCCCAAGTAAGCAAAGGGGTCTACAAGTGATCATGGATTATTATTAGAAACGTCCCACCTGGGCTGAAACATCTTAACCTCAAGAGGCAGGTAATAATATGGTGAAGCTTTCAGAATGTGGGCTCGCACTCTGCATTGGGAAGACCGACAAGGGGGACAGGTCCACTTTGCCGACGGAGTTTGTAATTATAAACAGGCTCTATATTCGACATGCCCGGCAGCTGTAGCCATAGCTCGAAAAGAGTATAAGACAAAAACTATAGCCCAATTTCGATTTCGAGAATTTTTGATGTCTCACCCAACACACTTCATACCGACACCGTCTGGAGCACACAGGCAGCGCCAACGTACCGCAAAGTCTTCCGATCGACGCATCCATCACCATGACATACCAGGATTCCGATCCCTATAGCCAGCCACAACCTCAAGCCATCTTCCTGTACACAGCACCTCTGAGAAACCAACGGAAGCTATTCAAGAAACCTGTCGACGTTATTGGCCACTGGGCGGTCTGTATTGACGGATGGTGCTACGAGTTGACGAGGAACGGCGAGGGGGCGAACAAGACAGAGCCCAAATATAGCATGAAGCCGTCGACTGAGCAGGCTTGGCTGGAGAAGAAACGGCGCCAGGAACGATTAAACGATAAGGTACTTGTAGGTTATACAACTAGGTATTTTTCACCCACGGATATAGAGACTATTGGTAAGTGCTATTCTCTCACAAGCACATACGGTTTTGACTAACAAGAACAACAAATAGCTCAGCTAGTATGGCAAAAGTCCCTTCGTGGAAAATACGTGGTTGACGAAAACAACTGTCAAGTCTTTGTCCGCCTCCTCATCGAGCTAATCGGAGATCCCACAACCAAAGTCAACTTCCCTTCCTACTTTGACAAGTGGGTAAAGACAGCCGGGATCTCCAGAGATGCCGCTGTTCTATTATTTGCTGCTGGTGCTTCTACGATCGCAGCGACGGCATCTCTAGCAGCGACTCCCGTGGATCCTACCGGCACCGCAGCGGCTGGGTTCGCCATCTCAACCATGAACGTTCTCAGGACAACTTCAAGTTTGATCCTAGACCGACGCAGCAAGGAGAAATTTATTGAGAAGTCTCAGAAGGAGCTGAGAGCGCAGCTTGGACTGTAGAGCCGTCTTGCGTGGAGGGAAGGAGCAGTAGAGGAGAGCATATATACCCTTATGATTTTACCGAGTTTTCTTGTTTCACTATAATCCTGGATCTTATAGCCAATGACTAACTTCCATATCTTGACAAAAATTTAAACTATCGTCTGTGTCCTTACCCGACACTACCGGATGATATGATTATGATGACCAAGAAATCTTCCTTCTGCACCGAGTTTTGTAGCACTATATATTCAATTCGCGGTTGGACCTCTTAGACACTGGTCTCATCAATCAGAAGGCTCATTCATGCGACCTGCGTTGCTGGGGTTCGGCATCATACTCCCCACCGTGAGCATCATGGTCGAGTCATGCCATCCAGGCCATTGTTTAATTATCAGATTTGCTAAGAGTAACCGAGTTCCAAATCGCAACACCCTTTAGGTGTATCGGGTTTCCCTGGCTCATAACGGTGAGAACTATGGCGCTATCACTTACAGCTCTGTATCGCACGTACCGACAAATGTGCTATCGATCTTGGCTCCAATTCCACACCGTTCATCCTTTGGCTTCCATCACTACCGTAGCTGATAGTCTGAAACTGCTCTAGATCCAGCTTGACCCCAAGACAACTGGGACATGTGCCTTGAGTTGATGAATACAAATTACGAAAGGAGCATGTCCTGCTTCCCTCTACTCTGTTATTACCAATTGCCGGCTGCCCTAATTGTTGGCGCCCCCGTTTGATCACCACTTTATCATTAAATCCGACGCCACTCTTAGAGCATGTTACGTCGCGTCACGTTGTGTTTTGTCATGTAGCGTCACATCGTGTTGTAATAGGTAATGTAGTTTATTACTTAACGGGCTACTTCTTTCCACCGACCAACTTGCAATCCCTACACTCGAATCATACATTGTCGCACCCGGAAAAGCGGTATTACCGGAAGTTTTGAAGGCAGGCATTGTATGAAGAATGATGAAGAATCTAGAATTGGGAGTGAAAGAATTTGCCGTCACGACATGTCTGGGAGCGAGCTCCTGCCATCACTAATCATCACATGACATTACTCAGTTGCATCACGAAATCACAACAATGACGGCAAATAGTGTATTGCTATAAAATACTCCTCAAGTCGGCAGGACAGGACAGACGTAACAACTCGGCGGCAGCAAGGACGTCATATCAACTCATCGCGGCAGGACAGGACAGACAGTCGTCGGCAGAAAGACAGTCGTCAGCAAATAATGCCACGTCTATCTCTATGGCTTTGGCTTTGGCTTGGCAGACAGCCTATTATTGTACGCCTTGCGTAGGTCCATGTGGAGCTGGACGATGCAGTCCTTGGGCAGAAAGCTGTAGGTCTGGACTATCTGGTTCTAGCTGAACTCAGCCCAGATTAATGCTTCTTCCTTAGGGGGTAAACCTTGAACTAGGTCTTCTCAGTCTGGATCTGGCCGTGCCATGAATAGAACAATGTAGCGTCTTCTGTTTCTTCATGTGGCAGTAGCCGATAAAGGCCAGGCGGATACAAAGCATAACAGCAACGCTGACAATGGGTTTGCCATCGCCAAGGGGGTTGGCGCATATAACACCGGAGCACAAGGTAGACACATCTGGGTAAGGCGCAGTGTATGTTTCATCTCCGGCAGCCTCTTTCCCTTAATTGGCTTCTTCAAAGAATGGTGGAAGAAATGACATGTCTGCTCCTTGGGCGACTGGCCGGGCGGAGTTTCGGGCTGTCAGACGGCACGATAATCACGGCGTCATCTTCGTCGCTGTCGTCAATAACTACGGGGGTGGGACGTCGCGGAAGTTTGGTGATAGGTTCGTTGTCGTCATCAAAGCCATGAAAGGCATTGGCAAGAGGTTTGTTACCCATTGATCGTGATAGGCAGGGGTTCGTTGGTAACTGGTTGGCTGCCACCAAACCTTCTATATGTTCCTAACATCGTTATATGTGCGAAAGCAATTACGGATCGACACCTTGCACAGTTGCCTTCCACGCACGCATGAAGCCGAGCCTTTACAAGCCGAGCCATGAACCATATCCAGTCAAGCTCCTAGGTGCGATGGCATCGACACTCTCGGGATGTACGCCCAGAGATCTTGGTCGGGGTCTATATTTGCGTCTCTGGCGTGTGATTGTAGTCGGAAGGACAATGCATCCTCCACAAACTCAGAATTCCCCCGTTCCACGAGATACCCGGGACCAATAAGGCCAGCGAGGGGAAGACAATTCCGCTCCAAGAAGGCGCAGTAGAGCGTTTCAATAGTTATTTCTTGTTCATCTTTATGGGTAGGGCAGAACGGGACATGGAGGGGGTTTCCGGGATGCAGAGTTCGACTGTGAGTAGGATATTGACCCATTGCAAATGGCAAAGACAAGGCTGCTTCTACCATTATTAGCCAGTACAGCTCACCCGGGAGAGAATGAGAAAGGACAAATATATCTCGGCCAGCATACCATTGACAGAAGAGTAAAGGTAAAGAGATACGGTTCTATGGTGACACTGTCTTTGAGTCCAAAACCACATTCAATGGGGGAGAGGGCAAGCCAGGATAAAGGACTGAGGTGTATGTAAGCGAAGATGGTCGATCTTGGGGAGAGAGAGCCAAGAAAGGGGAGGTGGTGAGGAAAGCTCAGAGGATAGCAGTTGGAAAGAAAGGTTCTGGTGTACAATAAGAGGAGAGTTGGCAGGCAGGTAAGTGTGATAATAAGGTGCGGCCAACTGGAGCCAGTGTTGCCTGCCCCAAGGCGTCACCGTGATACCTTGATGTATTGCTGCTTTCAGGATCTCGTCTGTCTTCCACAACGTTCTTGGCTGCAATGGCTGGAATTTGCTACTACGAGACTCCTGACCTCGCAATAGGCTCGTCCAGTCACAGCTGGCATCTGAGCAGTAGCGGATTATATCCTTTGTTTTGCGAGCCTACTCGCGGCATATGTGGGATTTCCCGTTTGTATGCCACAATGGAATACAGACCAGTAACCTCGAGGAGGCTCCCTCTGACGATAAAGACACTCGCGGCATATAACTTCCTTATCAGTATCAATATTCTTGTTATGGAGGATTATCCTCGCACACCTTACCTGCCGTTGAGGCCTTGACAACAGAGCCTGGGCTCTTGTAAGAGGCCTTCACGTATATCCATGCCCCGGCGCATGAGGTTGTAAGCGCAGAAAATACCACCAACAAGTTGTTCACGAGTCTCTACCTTTCCTGCATCAAGGTCGTCGTCTGCTAGCTGTCCCATCATTTGCCGACGCTGCCTAACCGGCTGGGTTCGTATTGGCACCATACCTGAGCCTTGTTTCAATGACACAGGCAGGGAGAGGTCTCACTCCTTTACGCAGCTGATTAGCACTAACACTGACATGGGCAGGGGTTTCAACCAAGCATCACTGTGGCCAAATAAACAAGCCGTGCAAGGAGCCCACTGTAACCTGGCAGAGACCCCTTATTCTCGAGGTGCCCGTAGCTTGCCTATATGACTCGGTATGGTTTGGTTCATTGTCGCGCATCAGCTCCCTCTTCCTACCTCCACTCTCGCTTCCCCCCGGCCATTTCCGAGGCCGCCTCGTTGGTCTTTCACTTACGACACAGCTTCGGCTTCAGGCCATGGCCTCCCTACCGGTCCTAGAGTATATACCAGACTCGAACAGCCTGGCATGTCCGAAACACATTACCCCTAGATACTGGAGAGGAAGAACCTCTGTAATGGCAGTGCACTGTACGCCGCGCAAGGGAGTGGTAGAGGGACGGTTGTGTCGGGTGCTGGGTTGAAGTGCTTGGGTCTGTTTTGCAGTCTCAGATGCCTAGAAGCCCACCTCATGGTACTGCTGGAACCCCGATGCTGTATGCCTGGCACTATCTGCACTTTTCGGCCGCGGAGCAACTAATTGCCAGCCCCCAAACCACTCAATGTCATTAGTCCTGAGCTTAGTATCCTGTTTCATTGGCAATAGAGGGGATGGTGTGAGGCAGCCTTGGGGTTCGACCTTCGACTGCTTTAGCCCTGCAGGGTCTCGATGTACTATCTATAGTGCTGCCCCTACTGGGGGCAGTTATTATATGGTATTCAGGCTCTCTTCGTCTGACTTCTGTTCCGATCGCAGCCTGTTGTTTGGTGGTAGCTAGCCTTCTGTCTGTATTATCGCACGAGCAGCATCTACAATACACACCTTGTAGGCTGCCTAAGGCTATGGGAAGTTATCAGCTTGCCTTCTGGACATATGGAGATGCGGCTGCTCTTGACATCACTCAGATGGAGCTTTGCGTATGAGCATGGCCGAGACTTGCAAGAAGTACGATAGGGCGCCTCTCACATTTGCCTTAACTAACTTACCGCGCTACGCTCGAGTCATCGCAGCACAGCGGCATCTTGATGTAGAGTGTCCCGTGCATGCTGCTTGTAATCCCATTGCCTAGGGAATCGCCTGCGCCAATTTGCTCTTCAAATTCGAGAATCTTCTGTCCAGGCCTTCGCCGACAAACCTGGAGCACCTGGACAGCAATGATAGACTCAGTGATCCAGGCTGACTTGGAATTCGAGCGCGACAGATTAACTGGCCTCTTGGGTGGTATGGAGCTACGATGTCGACAGTGAAGCAAACTGCATCCGCAGCGAGCAATATCCCCGTGTATGATGTGAACCAGAGAATACTATCCAGGGATTTGCCATCCATGGGCTAATGGCGCTCTGGTTATGAAGCCGAGTAACAAAGAAACGATGAAAGTCCAAAACGCAGTTCTCAAGAAGGCGTTTCATTCTTACCCCTCTCCGACAGGCGGCTATTTGGGCGTCTCCAGGCATCACTTGGAAATTTGCGTGTTCATCTTACTGTGTTGGCTTCGACAGGAGCGCCTTGTGGTGGGTAACGTATCATCTTGCTCCCCGATTTAGATAGGGCTTCTCGTTTTGTTAGTGACTGACATTGCATGCAAAGGACATACAAAACTTACTCCCCAGGCTACCCCAGTGGTAGGGGTGTAATTAGATTGCCTTGTCAGAGCACATGAGGCCAGCCTCATCAGAACATACACTGACAAACGGTAGGTACACACATTGAGTCTACTAACCGTTGGCCCCCCTGACTTTATACGCTTTTGCTGCCGCTGCTACTGCTATAGCCCCTTATTATTCTCTGGCTCTAGCCAATAGGAGATGTTAGCTATAGTCTGATGATCCCTTTATTATTTGATACTGTTCTTTAGTCCTGCGGGTAGCAAGGCCACTATTGTTTGCATATACTATTGTTCTTTTTTCCACACTGCATGCACCTACTACATTGTAATTAGATTACCCTCTCTGTTAGGCACAGGCTCAAGTTGCTCCAGTCTGAGTGAGATGTTATGTGTCGGTATGGCACTGGTGATGTAATACTCAGACGCCTCTTCCACTTATCTAGAGTAACTCGCCGGCGACTTCGATATCGGTCAGACTCCCAAGCCATCTCAGGCATTCCCTTCAGTAACAAACTCAACTTGATTAATGGATCAATGCCGTCCGACTGGCTGTGAGCTGCACTTGGCCCTGCGATGAGGCTGGCTTCGCGTATTCATAAACGTATTGGGTTATTTGGGTGGGCACCCCTCGTTTTCGAGCGTCTGGTCAAGTCTGTTGGTATTGTCTAATACTCTGTCAGAATTGTCGTGGCATGCGCAGAATTCGCAATTCCTACCCGCTAACTTCGCTCCGCAAGGTGCGTATAGGTGGCCACAGACTTGTCCCTCCCTAACAGGGTTTCCCAGTATGTAGCTGGTTGAGCTGGCCTAGCCTAATGGGATTTCGCAAGTCCAGTCACAGTCCTTTTGGTAAGTAGCACTAAATAATTAGCATTATCATAGTTTAGTATTCCCCCCCTCCAAACACTACCTAGGTACAGCAGCAGGTCGTCCTCTCTGGTTGATGGGGTTTTGCGCAGTCCTCCTGACCAACCTCAACAACACGTCGATATGGCTCTGTTCCTTGCCATCATCGGCTCCCTTGTCTCTAATATTGCGATAGAGTAGGTATATACAGTATAAAAAAGAACAGCAGTGTATATAAACAATCATGGCCTTGCTACCTACGGAACAAAGAATAGAGCCAAATAATAAAGGGATTGTCACAATCAATTGGCCAGAGCCAGAGATATTCAGGGCGGTAGCAGCGGCAGCAACCACGTACAAGCGTATATAGTCAGGGGACCTGCGGCTAGTAGACTGGCATTGATGTGTTTATATGCCGTTTGTTGGGCTATTTACCTAGCCCTTACATGTGTTCTGATGAGCGGAAGATGATACGGCGATGCTGGCGGAGTCCCTAGACTGCGTGGGTTCTAATAAAGAAACATGTGACGGCTGTGGCTGCAGCATTGGATATCGGACAATGCAGGCACGCGTCCTGGGAGGGAGTTCCTGATCCTTTGCCCTGATGGGGCTATTAGCGAGTCTGAACCGTTGGCCTTCATAGTAATACATAGCGAATGCCCTAGTAGAGCCGCAAGACCCCATCTCTATAGATAAGAAACAAAGACGGGCTTGTGAGAAAGGGACAAAGAAAGAAAAAGGAAAGTACTATGAGGCAGGTTCCAACACAGTAGCAGCGCAGCTGCGTGCATCCCTGCTGTCGAGTAGACTACGGAGTGGCATGGCGCACTCTCTGGTGTGGGATTGCATTGTGCATTGCGTGTGATACAGGCGACAAATGTATAGCCGTCCGGCGCTTTGCAACAAAGGATGCTGTATCAAGGATGTAGTGGAACGCCAGCTTAGCATATTTGCAGGAAATACGAACAGCACAAAAGAGTGCAGACGGAGATGACTGGTGTGTAATAGATTGGACAGTTTGACCACGCACATTGGTGCCTGGAGACGTCGGCCAGTTGTTACGATTCGGGCAATAAGCTTCGACGCACTGTGACCGAAGCTCCGACCAAACGCGCTGTGTGGCGGGAAGTTTGACATCACCATCACCACAGCCAAGCGCCATGCTTTCGGAAACCTATTGACTCGGCAGCCAGGGCGACTACTGCACACACATATACTGCACAACTCTTTCACCGCTCGGCAGCGAGTCTATGATATATTCCTTTCCCTCACTATCTGCTTCTCCATGTCCTATAGGAACATGATAAATTACCAGGAGAAGCTCATTACCTCACTCCATCATTACCAAGGAGTGCTGATATATCGCGGCAGTACCGAGGTAGAATGGGTTATCCATTGCGTTGGTGGCACGCTGGGTTATAACGACACTAATACCATCACAAGCGATTGTTTCCTGCATACGACGATTCTGCTACGACAACGACGCAAGCTACGGCGAGGTGGCGACCTGTGAAACGATCTCGAGGTGCTGTAACCTACTAGAGAGGCAGCCACTCATGATGAGCCGACTGAGTGCTCGCATGGGCAAGACCACCCTTAACTTGAGAAGGCGGAGTGACGGGTAATCGGCGATAAATATGCGCTTTCTTCCTGAGGATAGGCTATTGCCGTGCTACACTAGACGTTGAGGTAGCCCCTGGTAGAAAGACGTCCCAGGGATGACAGATAGTCGCAGAGCAGTATGAGGCGACCGATATGCCATCTCCTGATATTCTAGGTCTCTACGACGAGCTCGAAGTTCTGAGTCGCGGCTGTCGATCCCGTTTCATGCTCGGGTTGCACGGGACAAAGATCTGGGGATATGTCCTCGATGACAGTACGCGGGAAAGAGGTGCCAAAGCTTCATAACATACGTCAGCCCAAAATCGAGCTCGATGTCAAGAGGTTTTCAAGGCTCTCGGTAGTTGTGATTTGGCAGCAGTGTAAGTCAACAATGAACCGGAAGACGTCAATTTCTGCCCAGGGTGAGAGGAGGTCTCACATCGGTGTCCCACTGACAAGGGACTGGACAGTGCAGTTTTCGCGACTAGACCTTCAAGAAATATTCCTGGGAGCTCGGTAGATATGGAGGTGCAGGGCTGGAGACAGGCATCCGAACTGAGAAGGGGCTGAAATAACTATCGAGGAGGAATCCTCGTGTATATTCTACCTTCATCCTCGAGATCTTGCTGCGGGTTATGGCAGGACCTTCGGGCTCAGAGTTGGGTTGAACTGCGATACCGACAATAAAGGGCAGGGATTTACAAGCAAACCGCAGCCCATCCGTGTGGGTTCATGAATAGGGAGTCGCAGGCGAATCTTCAATAGCAGGGGCCCCTGTGGAGAGTCGTGGTGAGTATCACCATCTGTCAGTCGCTGTCGTTTCATTAAATCCTGGTCAGTATTTTTCTTTATTCTTCTTCATGTGTTCATTTAGAGGAGTGCCTTCTCTGATCAGCAGGCTGCCCCAAGCTCGCTACAAACGTATACTACCCCGTCACCAGCCCTACTAGTAACTCGTTATTAGCTCACCCACAGGACTTTGCGTGGGCGTTCTCGTTGAATCCTCGCCACGTTCATGGCTTGGTCTCCTTTGGGCTTGCCAACATGTCATGCCGCTCTCTCACAATGCTGCAAGATTCCGTTTCTTATCGCTGCGAGCTTGCTTTGGGACTACAGCTAACTATTCTAGTGCTTGCGTCGATGCCTCCATGCTCTGGTGAAGTGGAAGGACAAGTATAAGCACCCAAAGGTCAGCGAGCTGAGGGCTCACTACAAGTATTACTGCCGTTTCTATGTCCTTGTGGGTTCTGACTCTCGCAGCTACGTCGTCCAAATATTCCCAGTGTCTTAAAAGGCAAGGATGTGGGATTCCCGTTCGTGTGCCCAATGGGATATAGAACAGTGACGTCGAGGAGGCCCCTCTGACAATACAATATCATATCAATAGACAACAATTGGTTGGAAACTACACTCGATTGAGAAACTCTTGTGACTGTCGCGATGCCAGTGTCAGTTTTCCAGCCACTGCAATTAGCCCGGAACTTCCGTCACGATGCCGATGGCGTCAGGCGCCTGAACATATGAGAAGGCTTCACGCTTTGGCGAGTGACGCAGTCGGGACTGCGGAACGTACGAGACGGCTTGTCGAGGGAAAGAAGCAAGGATTGTGTTTTAAGCCATTCCATAGATGGGCCTGCGAAATGACTGGTAACTATTCGCTAGCTGCAAACATCAGGCGGCAAGACATTTCAGAAACGTCATCTCCTATTAGATCCCCTCGGAGAAAAGGAGACCGAGACCTAGTATATGGCGGTTAGCTACCACTGTGGCCAATGCGGACTCGCTGCCAACTACTGTAATAGAGTTGAGGTTACCCTTTACCAGGCTAAGCGATGCCTCCAGGCCACTGAGGAGAAGGCTCCTATAGATATAATCGATTCCAAATCGCTGCGAGCTTTCTACCAACAGTGTGCTAGGCCGCTGCCGCTGATACAACCGCTAAACCCTGCGTCCTGCCGCCCTTGATTTTTCAGTCTAATGACGGATATTGCCTGTCGCATCCGCAGCATTGACATGGCTCTACACCCCCCCTTACCATAAGTGCCAACTCTGCCAGATTGCGGTGATGATACTAACGTACTGTCCTAGGCCGCCCAGTCGAAATTGTGTTGGTTCGCTAAGCATACGTTCCCATTTGGAGGGGTGGGCAATGAGGACAACTAGAGGCCCGGGGACCTTCAGGCGCTCATAGACTGGCCTGGTAATTCACTTCTTCCGCTTTTGCACTCCAAATACCTGCCTTATTACCTTCGGGCGTTTGGCAATAACACTTGGTGGCTCTACTCCTTCCTTTCCTGTGACTTGTAGTCACCTTGTTTTGATGCTGCGTGATTTTGGATCTGTTTGACGCGGTCTTTCATAGCAGCTTTGAGTCGAGATCCGTACGAGATGCCCACCAATTGGCAGCCGTCATTCCCCGGCTGTAGCCCCTTACGGCTTCCTCTGGCTGCGCCATATAATTCTAATAGGGAAGACGTTGTGAAATCTTCTCGTGCTCAGCAGGTCTAGCGTAGGCTTCCTTGGCTTTCCCAAGAATGCGGGTGCACACTTAGTTGGATTCGACCTATATCCCTAGCAGAGAGAAGAGCATCGTCCATGTCCTTCTCTTATCATGGTATTGTGCAGAGTTTACCGCGCTTTCATGCTTCTGCGTGAGCGCGTCGGGGTTACGAAGCTCGTGTGAGTGTAGCTCTGTCTTTGAGTTAGCTAATCGAAGTCTACGTTTGAAGGTCCTAGATATCTCAGATTCAACCCCTGCCCGTGCGGGATTATCGCAGAAATGTGATATACTCGTATTTTATGCCCCAGTCTATCGATACAGACCGTCAGCAACACTGTTCCGCGGCCTCGGCAGCCTGTTCTTCGGGGTCAAGACGCCAGCGTCCTCGTTGTCGTCTGGATCCATTGGGTCGCTGTGTCGTCAGAGATAGAATTTTGGTCATGGAAGGAAGAGAAACAAAGAGGCATGCAACGGAGAGGGCAAGGCGTTGTACGCGTCTTTCGAACTGTATGCTAGGGCTGGGTCTCGCGATCACGCATTTCTGGCCCAACAGCCACAGTTGTCATTGCTTCTCGTTGTCTGAGGATTTCCGCCGGCATCGCATCATTTCGGCTGACGGACGGTATGTATATACAGGAGGTCAGTCTAACCACAGCTTCCCCCACTACATACGCTTTTGCTGCCGCAGCCCCTCATTGTCTCTGGCTCCGGCCAATGGGTGATATTAGCTACAGTCTGATGATGTTTTATTCTTTGACTCTGTTCTTTGGTACCGCGGGCAGCAAGGCTACTATTGTTTGTATATATCATTCTTATTTTTCCTTACCGTACGCACCCACTCCATACTATAAGCACATTTAGTATCACCATGTCTATCAAGACATGAAAACCAGAGACGGTGAGAAGACACCAAAGCTGGTCGAAGAATAAAGTACTAGGTCAGAAATTACCTACATGTAGCGCAAGGTAGATGCTGTCAGGCCGAGTGTTACGCATGATCGGAAGAGCCAACATCATCGGGCAAGACTTGACGCACTTGTCGAGCTTGACGGGGCTCGACTTGGCATAGTCACTTCGTCGTTTAGGACAGGGCTTGGGCTTTGCTCAGTCGGTCACTTGTGGGAGGAGATACCTGAACCACGCGCCCAGTCACCGGTTGCAGGGCCTGTCGGCGAGGAAGCATTAATCCCGAGCGGACTCGTCTCAGCAAGTCATGGGGCATGTTCTGCCTTGAACAATCTGGCGAGGCATGGCGAGGTAGGAATTGACCGTCTTGCAAGCTAGGCTCGGCTGAGCTGTATGTGCCGTTCAAAGCCATATTCTCTGCTGGCCCCAGCCCCTTGAGGCTGGGCAGTATTCATCGGTTATAGCCAACGAGCGTGGTTTTCGTCGACAAGAAAGTATCCGCCATTGTGAGCAACGGGATGTCAAAGTTAGTCTGCTTAGAGAATATACTTCAATGATCAGTCCTGCCTTGATAAGAATGAGGACAGGATTTACTTCGTCATTCTTTGAGCCTGTTCGCTTGAGAGTCATTCGGTAGTCTTTCGTCATTCTGTCCGAACGGGTACAAGCTGAATTGAGGGAACAGCTCGTGTAAGTGCCTTCAATTGGGTCCTCGTGCGATGGTCCCTCCAAGTGAAGTTGTTGGTCGGAAAGAACTCGCCGATGAAATTATGGATGCTTCAGTCGTTCGGGGCCTGCATTCAGTTCCAAAGTGGTCATTTCGAGGAGTATGTTTCCCTGTGGGTTGTGCACTCACATGGCTCGGTCTCAATCTTGCAAACAGTGGTTTGTCACCCTGGCATTCGCCCGGCAAGCCAGCATGTATATATAGGTATTGCCGAGCTGGTGTCGGATTGGTATAACCTGACCTTGATTGCCTATCGACCGGGGGTTGTTGGATTGTCGAGTCAGACAACTGGTTTTAGAGGAAAGACCGTCTTGGGAAGTAGAGATCCAATTGGTTCAACCTATGCATTAACTCCGGATGCATCATTCCGTCTTACATGTCCTTGGAAGATGGTGAAGAAGATATGTATGATCCTGCATATTCGTAGGATTTTAAGTAGAACCGGTTGACTGTTCAACAGACGCGACCAACAGACCGTCTGACGTAAGAAATGGATTCTGCGTCGCATCCGAGTACCCTTTTGTTAGGTGCGTGGTTCCGGACAGGCAACGCAAGCTCGTCGACTTAACCTTGAGCGATTCAATGCTGCCTTGAACCGTTTCCTACCTCCGCTCACTAGAGTATAGGTCTAGCCGTTGATTGCTGTATAGGTGCATTTGCCTTTATCGATAGTAGACTATGATTTGGACGCTAGATCTAGTGTGAGGTTGAGCGGCTCTACGAGATGCTAGCGGCGGAGGATATTCAGTAGGAGAGGTTGGAACGGTCCATGATTCGCTTGTGGTGCCGGAGAGGAACTTGTCTGGCAAGTGGGCATAGTGGCTGAAATCCAGCAGCGGCGAGGGGCGAGTAGGGTGGCCGAGGTCAAGGTAAGGAGCTCAAGTACTGGATAAACAGTTTTGTCCACTGTTGGGACGTCAATATGATATGAGCAGGGCCAGGTTGTCATGCTTGAGGATCAAACTGCGGGATAGTAGGCAGCGGCAGAGGTCTGTATCTGGACCGACGAGCGGGAGGACGATGACTCTATGACGAAAGGGTTGAGCTTCACAAGTAGCATGTAGATATCAGAATTGTACTGCTCCGTGGCCCGTAGAGGTATCGGAATGTGGGATTTCTCGTTCGTATACATGGGATACCGATCATTGACCTCGAGTCATAAATATTATGAGATCAATAGATGACAATTGGTTAGAGACTTGATAAAGCTTAATGCTTATGGCTGCGGCTGATGTTAAAGTTTTCTAGCCACCTCTTACCGCAATTGGTCGGAACTTTCACCCAGATGCAAGAGGGTACTGCGGATAACGTTGACTTAGGGCGGATGTGGCGCTGCGTGCTGAGCAGGTCTAGATTACGAGGGGCATGTGGGTGCCCACCTACTTGTTGTGGACTTGGCTGATGTCGTCGAGCTCGCTGGGCTCAGCCGTGCTTAGAATCATCTATTGCCTAGGACGTACATGCGCAATGTGATACCATATTGTGGGAAGAGGCCTTAGGCCTGCCGGGACCTATTACCTTTCCACATTAGGGCGCTTAGTGATGTAGAAAGGGACACCATAATCATCAGTGGACTCAGTATCTAAGTCAGGGCTAGCCTCATCAACATCACAATGGACAGGCATTCATGAAGGGCCAGCAATAAGGATACAACCACGTTCTTGGCAGCGCTTGGTGATAGGCACAGCCATGTAGTAGCGCATGCTAATCCAGTACTGGACAAGAACGTTTCACACCAGTGTTTCAGCAAGAGTACTGAGCTTGTGGTGCACACCAGGTAGTCGGCAACAGTTATTTAGCAAGTACTACTATTAATTGCCCTGCGGGAAGGAGGCAGAAGCATAATGTCGATCTCCATAACCTCAATACATATCCAAAGTCTTATTAGAGGCAAGATCAAGGCCGCAAAGATCCAGTATAAGTTTGGTATAGGCTCATCAATGATTAGAAACATCGTGTGCCAGGTTGCCATGAGATGGTGTAGTGCTCAAAAGCGGCAAGTCAGTATCCAGGAGTAGATAGTCATAGTGGTAAGTGGATATTCACATTCTCAAGGCTTTACCGCGATACATATAAGCGCACAACGAGCGAGGCAATCAGGATGAAGCTGTAGTGTTGATGGCATGGGCCATGAAGGACTTGCCCTGTCGTTTTAACTGTCAACGTAAACAGGAAGCTGTTGCGGAGAGCCTGGGGCTTCAATGCTGCTTCAGATAGTCAAAGACAAGGCATTGCCCGTCAATAGTTCAAAGGTTAGGCGAGACCAACATCATATACCAGTATGGGCATGGCCTTTATTGAGTGGAATGTAGTAACGACCAATATGCAGCATGGTGTCCTTGAGTTTAATGCTTGGTTGCAGATAATGCTTGTAGGGCCAGGCCAAGGGAGAGGGTTTGCGAATTCCTCCTATCGCCCAACGGAAACCTATTCTCGTCAGCACGATCCTTCACAAATTCCCCAGGGACCGGAAGCGAGATCGCCATGATTGTGATCAGGATGTACGTTGGGACGGACCTGGGACAATACTCGTTGCAATACAAGTCAGACACAACCCATCGGCTCTGCATCTGATTATGGCGCATCTTTCCATGCAGGCTGAAACTCTACTAAAATGAGAATTCTATCTAATAGTACTCTCTCCTCTTATACTCTAAATGTCTACCCTTTCTCTGCTATAACGTCTTGTGCAACCTGCCTTGACATAGCACCAAGACAGGAAAGGCTGAGAAGAAGCATGGGCTTATGCTCCCGGAGAAGGAAATGCTTCGGCGGTTGATACGAGATCAATATTATGAGGCCGCAGGAGATTTATCTATACCTACTCGGACCATGTGCAGAAATGGGCGAGGAGAGTTGTTAACGGGCTAGCATGGAGACAGCTTTCCATGTCGTGAGGGTTCTCGGTCGGTATGCCGGGTGTCGGAGTTTATAAGAGCAGGTGTGGTTACCTGACAGCTGTCATCATAAGGGATGGTTGTGCGGAGCCCTTGAACGTAGAGACGGGCAACGACAAGGAGGACCGATGCGGTAGACTTGTTTTCGGCATGTTAAGACGAGAGCTGTGTCGGAGACTGGAAGAAGGGAGGTTGGGGATCACGGTGGATGGAATACGGTGTGAGATTTCCCGTCATAGGATATAGACCGACTTCGAGGAAGCTCCCTCTGATGATAAAGTCGGTACCAAATCAATAGATGACGCTTGGCAAGAATTACACTTACTGAGAGGGCATGTAGAGTACATGTAAACGCGAGTATCTGATTCCACAAGAGCAGTATACTCGTACAAGGGGTGCGTACCAAGAACAGCATCAGGGGTTGACAAGGAATCCACATTGAGTATATACTGGATAGGGATGTAATAAGTAACGGTAAAGAATAATTTATTGAGTCCACTATCAGTCGAGGCAGCGGCTGTTTATTTACTGAGTAGTGAGAAGAGCAACGACAGCATCTCGGCATTATCAGAGAGGGGTTGGTAATGTATGTCCAGAAGGCATATCGAGTAGAGGGCACAAAGAAGGAGAATACATGGAACCGTCTGTGGGATTCCCCGTTCGTGTGCCCCATTGGAATACATACCATCGACTTAAAGGAGGCTCATACATGGAAGGCTATGTAGTTGGCTGGGAAATGATGTATTAATCCAAGATTGGCAGTATACACAGGCTTTCGGTCATGGCAAACCAGAGCATGCATTATCCTGGCTGATTCTTGGATGCAGCATATTCCTGGAATGTAGGTATGAGAATGGTACTATGGGCATATCCGACAATCACTAACAGTCTAGACTGTCGAACCTGCTGTAGAATCCTGTTTATGGGATGTCTCTCAAGGTGGAAGGTAAGTTGTCGCGACTAGCGGCATAAGGTAGAATTCGATGCGCAGTTGAGAGAACCTGGCATAGGGAGACATTGCATCAAGATGATAAAGATTACCAGTGAAATGGATATGGAGCTCTGTATGGGTACATATGAAGATGGTGTTGACAGATACTTGAAGAGGGATGCCTCTTGACCGATACCAAATTGTCAAGACAGGAGAAGTTGATGAGTCGTGGGTTAGCAGAGCTAATGTATAGGCAGCCAAAGACAGACGAGGTGATCGGGTAAGCATTCGCTCGCCGACATTGGTGAGGCACAGCGGTACGTATGTGGGATATAGGCCAGTGACTTCGAGGAGGCCTCTGACGATACGGACAATGTTGGATCACGCGGTACATACGGAATGGTAGCGTGCTTGCAGACTGCCATTGCAGTGACTCGGGTGGTAACGAATGGCACGGCCAATACAGGCAACAAGGGGATAGTCTTAGAAGCATGATCGGTAAGACTGGAACACCTCTTCCGCGAAATGAATATCCACCACGAAGGCCGTACCTATGAAATGAAGACATGCAATGGACCCGGAATCCGAACAGTGGCGGGCACCGTTGACATACACATTGAATAGAATGGGAGCCATGAACAAGAGGAAATGCAGTATGAGCGTGGAGCGTCTCGGTCAATGGGGAGAAGGCTGATGGGTATACTTAATGCCGCGGAACTGATACGACATGGCAACTACATTGTGGTGCCATGCTGTTATATACAGGATGGAGCGTCATGTCTCGGTAAGAAGGGGTAGATGGTACGTGTATCAGGCAAATGCACCCAACAACACTATAGGCGTATTGATATTCGCACAGTAACAGGGCGTAAATGGATATTTTTACAGTATGCTAGGAGCCTGTAGCAATCCATGGGTACCCTATGTTTCCGGTGGCCACGATCCTGACCTTTGTGGCCCTGACTTCGGCCGCAGCCCCGATGATGACCTTTGCCCACGGCCCTGACGATGTCCTCTAGCAGGTATCATCCTGGCCTTTGCTTGGTCCCCCAGTATACTGTGCGAATATCAATTTGACCCCTGTTGTCCCTTTATTCAAAGGCACTATTCGAATATAAATACTCCTCCATAATCAAACGATGGTGGTTCCGGGTCTCCGGATCCTGACGATACGGCTGTCTTGCGAACGGCTCGAAAGTCAGTCTATCGTGCGATGCAGACCGTCAGCAACACTGTTCCTTGAAAGCCTCTCGGGACGGGTGGACTCACTTTGGCCTGGCCATGTGCGGCCTCAGGCACAGCAGCTGTTCTTGGGGGTCAGTTCAGTAGCCCCCGGCGTTGTCAGTTGTGTTGTCCATTGAATTGGAGTTGCTATGCGTAGCGGTGATAGAGAGCGAATTGCGCCGTAGTAGTGTGGGCAACAGAGAGAGCAGGCATTCTTGTGTGCATTTCTCAAAGTCTATTCTAGGCCTCACAATCACGCATTCAGCCTAACGCGGCCACAACATCACCCGCAGCCACAGCCGTCACATGCACACGCAGTCAAGGACTTCCGCCAGAATCGCGCACCTTCGGCCAGCCTTGTCAGAACATACATAAGGGCTAGATAGGCCGACAAATGGTATGTATACATATCGAGTCTGCTAACTGCAGGTCCCAAGCAGGATACGTTTTACTGCTGTTACCGCAGCCCCCTTATTGTTCTCTGACTCCAGCCAACAGGTGATGTTATCTAACAATCCCATTACAACAAAAGTAGAAGTTTCACGCAAAATGACCTCCAATCTTAGAAGCATAACCTCTTTTTCAGAAGGGTTGGGTTGCCGCTTTTAAAGGCGGTTTTACAAGCGCAGATCTCCACTCACACCATCTATAGGCATGCATTTATAGACCACTAGGAACATAGATGGCTTAGGTAACAAGGCCATGCCCGAATAAAATCATAACCTCTTCTCAGAAGAGAGCTCGCCAAAGCGGACAAGACGTCGATATCAGTTATCCAGCAGCCCTTGTCATGCACATACATTGCGGTTTCCAGAAGCTGGATCTCACTAGAGCGAACGCCGCGTCTTCCCGTGTCGATAGTGAGGCTATATTCAGTGAAGCCAAGGTGTTTGCGTGTTCCAAAAAAGGCCCCTGCTGTCGCAAATGTCAACCTTACCTAACACCCCCTTCTGACACTTTTGATCTAGGCAGCAACCGATTTAGGCAGCAACCGTTGCGTAAACCTGTCGCTTCCCTTCCCTTCCCTCAAGCGCCGATTGGCCATTTCATTAAGTTTCCAAGTAGCAGCCAGGAAGAAAGCACCTGTACGTGGACCTGTTTGGCAACTTGTCAGTTCACATAATTTATTGACAATTCCTTCTCACCTTTGTGTCGTTCGAATGATGTCTAGTACCCTGTATGCGTACGAGCCCTTGCGCCACAGCGACTCCATTCGCGTTCTCGAGATACTACCTGGGCCGACTGGAAGAACACTTCAATGCAGGCTTAATGAGAAACGACTGAGTGAAAGACCGGTATATGAGGCGCTTTCGTACACTTGGGGCGAGCCTGTGTTCTCTCAAAGACTCTACATTACAGGTGCCTCCAAGGCTCAGCACTTGAACATTACCGACAACTTATTTGCAGCCTTACAAGCTTATCGTGGGCCAAAAAGCGTTCGTGTTTTGTGGGTCGATGCGGTGTGCATCAATCAGAAAGACAATGACGAGAAAGGTCACCAAGTGGCACAGATGGGCGATGTGTATCAAGGGGCCGATCATGTCCGGGTCTGGCTCGGGAACGAGGATTGTGACGGGGCATTCGAACAACTCGAGCGGGTTGGGTCTACCTTTTCTTTATATGGCATGTCCGCAGTCTTCCCCGGGAAAACACAGCTCAGAGTTGGTAGCCCTGAAGCGGTCCGACTCCAGATATTAGCAGAAGATGAAGAGCTGGCGCCAACCGCAGCCCTTTTTAACAGCTCATACTTCGAGCGAGTCTGGGTCGTTCAGGAATTTGTCTTAGCGAAAGATCTCTCACTGCGATCCGGGAACCGGGAGATATCTTATGACTTGTTTAGCAAGGCTGTTGCAGCCATCATGTTCATCCTCAAGTCCTGGGGGATCGTTTCGACGGCCATGCGGAATATGTCCCAGGGTCTCTTACCCTTTTGTTGGTCCCTCATACAAATACGGGAACGGTACATCGCATGGAAAGAGGCCCCTTCTGCTGCAAAGCTTGGAAAAGCCTATTCCAATCAAGCTGACCGCTTCGACGAAAATTTACTCCGGCCCCAGTCGTTACTTGAATTGTGCTATACAATGACTAGTCGCAAGTGCGCCGACGATCGCGACCGCATATACTCCTTGCTAGGTTACGCTGAGATGACTCTAGGGATCGTTCCTGATTACAACAAGAGTTTGGACCAAATATGGAAGGAGTTGGCTCTCAAGTCGTTACTTTCTGGGGATCTAACCTGTCTTCATTACGCCGACACTAGTTCAACTAGCGCCCATACATTTGTTCCTTCATTTCGTCACTGGAAGATTGGGCAGCAGCCAATACAGATGGGTGGGATCGGAGTCGTTCGATTTCAAGCTGGTGCCGGGTTTTCTCCGCATATTAAACTCGATACCTCTCTGGGCACCGAGGCAATTGTGCTGAGGGGAGTCATGCTTGGGGTGGTTTCGAAGGTACTGCCGCACACTGGAATGATACGTTTCGATGAGGCGGTGGAAAGAGCCATAAATCCTGATCCAAGTCTTGCAAAAATACAAAGCCGAATCAAGGAGTTCAACATTTCCGTACCCACGCAGAATACCTTTATCGAACTTCTCGAAGCAATCAGTCAATCAGTACCACCCAGACGGCTAGAGGATGGCGAAACTTCTTTTATGTCACTTGCACGAATGCTTGTAGCAGACAACGCGTTAAAGGCTGTACAGGCTCAGTTGAAAGTGACGACTCCGTCCCGTTCGCGGGTTCACGAGGAGAGACTGCTTTGCGTGTTACTTGCTCTAGCCATGTTCGTGATCGGCGATGAACAGAACCCGGGCAGATTTCGTGTTGAAGACGCAATTATTGCTATGATTCTCAAAGGGATCGGTATCTCAAGGCCATTCAAATTTCAATTCAACGGGGCATTGCGCACGACTACCTATAACCTTCAGTATCTGAAGAACGAGGCTTCAATACTCGGTGGAGGGCGGACGAGGCCACTCGACGACGAGATGTCAGATGTGATGAGCCGCTACAATCGTGCCGTTGGAATGACGCTGCACCGCCGTCGTATCTTTGTGACTGCGAATGGACAGATGGGCTTTGGTCCCGAGGGACTTTCGCCAGGTGATGTGATCGTGGTCTTCGACGGTGCGAAGGTACCTTTTGTGCTACGAAAGGTTATACCATCTTCAAATGCAATCTCAGTTTCGACCACTGCACTAGGGCAGACGCAGGCCTATAAACTTATGGGAGAGTGCTATCTTCATGGTTGGATGTATGGCGAGGCCATGCAACCGCAGCGTGTGTTTGTTGGTTCTCCAGGCGGGCAGGTCACGATGACTTCGGACCACCCAATCCTTGACCATGATACTTTTTTACTAGTTTGACAATGTTCAGGTATTTGCATCCTTGCCCATAAGGCCAAACAGCAGTGAGTTGGTCGATGTGGCGTAATGTCTAAGGGCTGGCAGGTTCAGCAGAATCGAGTTAAATGGAACAGTAAGCTTGTTTCTTGTATAGTGCCTAGTATTCTCTACGTAAAGTCAAGCAGTTTATCAAGAGATTTTGGTACAGTGTGACTAAAAATGTTGTCATTCCCAAGAATCACTCACCGAGAAGCATAACCGCTCATTATCTTACATATTGCGTTGCCCCGTGTCATATCACCGCCCCATTATATACCTAAGACGGAAGGCGGTTAAATGTGGCAGTTAATTTGCAAGTAACTAGATTACTGCTGACTCTGTTCTTAGCCCTACGGGTTGCAAGGCCACTGTTGTTCACATATACTATTGTTCTTTTTCCACACTGCACGCACCTACTACATCATTCAACAGAGGCAGTAACCTTGTGAGTATATATTTGCACTCATCGGAAGATGACCATTGGGTATACTAGATCAGGAAAGATGCAGCTGGTATGTCTGCATTGGCAAGTAGATTGGAGATTTGCAAAGGAACACAATGTCAGAATGGGGGTGCAGGACGGCGTATCATACAGTAATTAGCGATAAGTAGTGTCAGAGGGGAAGTGAAAGTGTTGGGAATGTGATATTGATAGATTGGGGAGCACAAGGTTGAAGAAGGGTGTCACAGTTATATAGCATTCAGGAAAGGAAGGATCTTGGATATAGATAATACAATTGAGCAATCTGCGTTATATGGTTTAAGCGGCAACGGTCAGAAAGTAGGGGGCTGATGTAGCAACCAGATTCGTTCGCTTGTCGAGGCAGGGGAGAGGCTTCAGAGAATGGTGTTGGCGCCGGAGAATGTTTCGGTTAGATGATGGTATGAGTAGGATGTTGTCTAGAGAGAGGCAAGTCCTTAGACTCGGTGTATTGGGCATCAAGACATGTCACGGTAGGCATTAAAGAGGGTCAGGGTCTAGAGTCAATCATTGGTCGGTTCTGTATCCTGCCATCTACCTAATGCCATCAAGCAGGTCCTCCCATTGGTAGTTGTGTTTGTAGAGGTCGTGGATGGGCACAAAGACTGCTACTCCTTGGTATGCTGACCACGGTGGTCGTGCAAAATCTTGCCAAGAAATCTCATCCTAGTGGAACGGACAAAGACGGTATGTAGGATTAGCCGAGCATGTTGGATTAAGCCCGCGTAAATGCGGACTGGATGTCTTCTAGTTCCGCTTTATCTCGTCTAATATGTGGATTTCCAGTTCGTGTGCCCCAATGGGATACAGACCAGTGACTTCAAGGAGGCCCCCTCTGGCGATAAAATCCCGTCTAATGTATTGCATATAATGGTTCAAGCCCTCGAAAGCTGGAGCTCAGAGTATCGCTGCGGATGGATGTCAGGGGCGTTTACTGTTGATTGGCGTACATATGGTATATATAACGTTGGCAAGCTTGGCGATGGCTGATAATGCTATTGTCCACTCATCGCATATTAGTAAGAACGGGCGCAGCAAGCCTTCAATTCTCATGAGGCTGTCATTTTCATGGCCCTTAGATGGTACACAAACGGAGGGAGACGTGAATAGAGGTAGAGCAATTTAATAATGTAAAAGAATAAACCTGGTGGGCGAGACAAGGACTTGGGTTCGATATAAGTAGGATCTTGACGGTGATGGTTCCCTCTGGCGTGCGGGCAAGGGCTGTGACCAAGGCAAGGGATGGGAGCGGGAGGGGATCGGCTGGGAGTTGGAAACACCAAGAACTCCTTGTCCATGGCCGTGGCTGTGTAGTACAAGGCGGAGGCTGGACGTGAGGCTGTAGGCAAACGGGTACGTGATTGGCGGCACGGATCCCCTTGAAAACGGAAGCGATAATGAGAGCAACTTGCTGGCGATTGTCCTGTCTCTCAGTGTAACCGAGGGCGATACAAGTTATATATGGTCTGCTATTGTCGAACAATGAAGGCTTCAAAGACAAAGAGGTTAGGACTGCAAGGAAGATTATGGACAAGAAGGCAGGCAAGACTGGATTCCATAACTGGCCCCAAAGGACATTCCTCTGACAAGGTATGTGGTTATACGTTATGTATGCCACTGTGGTGATGCAAATGACTCCATCCCCCTGCCAAGACTAGGTTGATACATTATATATGCCATTAACCAATACTGTGTAGCAGCATTGTCTGTGTAGGAACGATGTTGATTGGAGCGAGAAGAGAGACTGCTACGCAGGTGGGAGCCCCTATTTGTACATCTGTGCGCTCCCACATTCCAATACTGTGAGGAGTGGCCATGGCATCTTGAAGACGTCCAGAATTTCGTAATTGCCCTAGAGGGACTGTTATGCTAGGCAAGTAAGTCCCAGTATCAATATTATAAGAGTCATGCATGAAAATGGGGCAGGCCCTTTCTAGAGAGACTTATTGTCTACCAGGCCGACCTTGGATCTTGTATAGCATGCTGCAGTCGTATAGGACATCGGGCTTGCTATTGTCGTTGTCTGGTATGATGATTGGTCGTTGTCGAGGATGATGAGTCGGGAACACATGGCGGTTTCGGCTTTTCGTCGATGACTAGAGAGCCAGCCCAAGTACGGGTGTGAAATGATTAAACTCATCCGGGCTGCATAGCACAACCACTGGGGCGACACGCTTGGCATTAATTGTGTTCTGGCTACCGTACAATATCTATAGCATCTGAAACACCCTGCGGTTGTTGACAAAGGGAATGGTGGTTGGGAATTCCGCGCTAGAGATTGGCTGGGGTTACCAAGATAGATTTGAGGAATAAAGCAAAATCTTGATAGAATGCGGTGTATATAAGCCAAGGGCATTATTGTAGTTACTAGGAAGGCATTCGTGGAATGACTTTGTCTGTAGCTAGCAGACATTATTAACTGCTGGCTAGCTTATGTCTGGCTGTAGATGTTTGTGTTGGCAATTGGATAGAAGGCTATGTTGCTGCTGCCCGGGAAGGCGATTTGCCTGCAAAGCTGGTTTATCGGAACAGTCGCGAGTGAAGACATTGATGCTATACGTACAGCTAGGAGATCTTCCAGTTGAGTACTACACGGCTAGTGCGCGAGGGAATAAGTGCACTGCAAACAGCGCGCTGGTCCTGAGGTGTAATAGTCAGGGAGTTGGGGAGCTTTTGGTAGATGGTGAGCCCCGGGCAGCCATGGTCATCCTATCGGTCGGTATGGGCTGGATAGTAATTGGCGACAGCCTGCAGGATAAATGAAGATGTAGGCCTAGGCAGTGGGAGTAATGGTAGCGCGTTGGAAGAGGAGGCAGTGAAGATGCTGAGTGGGCTGTCGTCTGAAGTTGGGCTGGCGGTGGATTCGGAAGTCATCCAAGGGCGGCGGCATTGACCTGTGGACCAACGGCAGTTTGACGCCTAGCGAGACAGTCACGGCATCGCAAGGTTAGGGAAACGGCAGCATGGTGTAGAAGCTCAAAGAGGTGCCTCGAGTGATGGTGATGCAGAGAGTGACAATACGTTGCCGCTATATCAGTGATGAAGGTGTGCGGCCTGGACGGGCGAGGAGTGTCGGGTAATAGGTCAAGGCAGTTGCCGTGAGGAAGAGGGTGAATGGACCACCTCCGTCAATCTAGAGTGGTCGAGTGCTTGATGACTGGTCTAGCGCTGTACCACACAGAGGAGCCATTGAGCAAGCAGCATGTAACCAACGTTCTTCATGGCCTGTGTAAATGACATTGTACTCCTAGCCAACAAAACATCATTCTTCAGGCCCTGCGACATAAGCTAGCCTTTGTATTCGACGTTCGTCGACCACGTTCGAGAGTCATACATTCACCTAAAACACATTGTCCGGCATAGCAGGGTCTTTATAGGTTTATAACCGCGAGGTTGACATTGAATGGAGAAACGGGTTCGACAAATCAACAAGATGGCCAAGGTCTGGTCCATTTATCAGTACACATAATTCTGCCTGGTCTCGACAAACTTTCCCTCCCGGGGCCATTGACAGTCAGGACGCTGTTTAATGATATTGGAAAGCACGTATCAAGGCAGCTTCATTTTCTGCCCCTTCCCCAGACAAGTGGCGACATTGAGGTGTCTTGTCTTCAGCATGTTGGAAGCGTAAGGAATGTATGAGCGCCTTCATGGTTAGCTTATTAAGGGACCGAGATGCTTAGATACACTACTACCGGGACCCAAGAACACTTACTTTATATCCAGCATGTATATCACTTGCCTAGGTATTACGGGATGTATATATACATGACCACCCTATGAATTGACATGCCCCTTATCCACGAGGCTGAACTGTACACTGCTTATCTGCCTTGGTGGCAAAATCAACGGTTCCTGAATGTGTAACATCTAGCATATAATATGAGACTCGAATTATTATTCGATGTACTTGGTTTGTCTAACTCTCTTCAGTACGTTCACTGTCTAGGAGGGCAGACCGACATCCGCTTCCTCTTTCTCATGTGGTCTCTTTTTCTTCTGTGGTGGTTAGTGACAGTATCGATGATGAATAGTGGAAGGGTATAGGAGACTAAACGTTCATCTTCATGTCGAATGGCAACGTGGCGATTCGGTCGTGGTAAAGCGCAGCGCGCTGTGGGTTCTATACAGGTCAATGACTGTCGAGTACGGCTCGCAGCTGGGTCGGCTGCTCATTGTACAGCCCACCGCGAGATGGAATGAGCAACGTTTGTACCATGCGCTGTGTGACTGATAGGGAAATATCGACTTGGAGGTAGCGAGTCAACAGTTTAAGATTAGGGAGAGGAGAATGCAGTAACCTTTGCACATGCTTGCACGAGACTGAATCGAATTGTTATCTGCACTGCTGCTAGCTCTCTTATTTGGGATGCAGTGAGTGATACAGCACCACGTTATGCATCAGGAATACATCAGCCCGATATTACTACCGAGTAAGCTTCATTGGCTTTACACCCAGGTAGTCATAAACGACAACCATCGTCACATCGATGTGCCTTCTAAGGCAGATGAGAAATCGACTTTATGCTCACGGCACTTGATATCCTCAAAACCATATGCAGGGCCCTCCTCCCTACATCGATCCAACTTTGACGCTAATGACTGGATATATCAGCGAAACATACTGGAAATGTGGCCCTAGTGGATATGCTGAAATATACTTAGAGGCCAAGATTCTGCAGAGGACTGGTTATTCAACATGCCTAGATTACTGAATACAGTGGAGGCCAGGTCGGATGCAACGAGGCTCTTAGGCAGGGTACAGGACTACACCGAGCGACTGAGCTGCCAACACCACACTCCAGTAGATTAGCTGCTGTGGATTCGGGAAAGTAGAAAGGTTTCTGCGTGGTAACCAGAGAATAATACATTCAACTAGGGAGAGTCCATTAAGTTGACGTGCATACCCCAGGAAATCTCACCATCATTCCCCTCTCTACGACCTACTTTACCTCAAGCATAGGCTGCCTATAGCAGGCGAAAGCCAGGTAATAGGATCGATGCTATAAATTCAATATCTTCGGGCTGTCTTGAGCATCATAACAATGCATTGACAATGACAATATCGGATTAAGTAGACAATGCAATAATGGGTAAGACAAGCGTCCTCTATATAAGCAGCCCTCTTACATACAGCTTGTCAATATCTAAGTCTAACATTCCCAGACGCCAATGCCACCATCCACCCTCCACTGCCAGATTAATAAAGCTACACGGCAAGCAATAAAGAGCACTCGCTCCTGCACCCATAAGCCAACTTATCAGCAAGGCAAAGTACCAATGACAGGTGAAGCTGACATGCGCAAAGCCAGACTATTCAATGTTAAATGGAATTGAAGAGTTTGTGATTTGTACATTATAGAATAGCAGGAGCAGGTCGGTAATACAATGGGAATGGATGATTACTTGGAGAGAGAATCGACGATTTTCATATGTCAATGGCAATTAAGCCTGCCTAGTGTTGATATGGCGTTCTAGAAAGCGTAATGGGAATTTCAGGCGATGAGAAAGACAAACTAAATACCATCTTCTACCAATGCGTCTTGGATGTGTTTATTATGGACATGTAGAAGGCTGAGCGGAAAGAGTGAGGACGTAATGTTACAAAATACTACGGACAGGACACAGTGAATCTTCAGATGATAGGTCGGTAGATGAGATTCTGCAAGCTGTGCCTTGGTTGATAGGAAATGGAACGCATTTATGCCAGTAGAGGTCAAGAATCCCAGGCAGCCTCCTATGCTTGTATCTTACCGGAAGACTTAGAAATGGTACGCATAGATATATTGAATGTATTGTGGGCTATAGAGGGAGCCCTGAGACATTTTGATCGTTCGAGGGAGAGAGTATTGTATCCAACAAGAGACATGGGCATTGTTGTATACAGGATGGGCTAGGATAAAGAGCTTATATGATTCAGAAACAATGTAATTATAAGTTGTGGTTCTGCCGACAGAGAATACAAGGATACTGGCTTCTTGTTGTGGTAATCCAATGAGTATAACCGTAGCATAATTTGTGTCTAGAAAGAGCAGAGATGTTAGCCAAGGTACATTAAAGAGGGGTCGGCGTTTATAAACCATTATATCATGGCAGATTAACAGCCTCTTGTAGAGCTCCCAGGGCAGTTGACTGGACTTCAAATCGGCCCAACAAGGCACTGGAGTAATGTGGGATTCCGTTGTATGGAATGGATACAGACCAGCGACTTCGAGGCCCCTCTGATGATAAAGACAATATTATCAATAGATAACAATTGGTTAGAGTCGGAGTAATTGCTCGGATATAGCAGACTCATAGTCTTCTGTAGCGATCGTGTACACTTACAGTAGTAACTCGAGGATAGTGAGCAGACAGGCAAAGAAGGACGTACTTGCGCCTATTGGATGCTGTTGGAGGCTTGTGCGGTGCCTTGCCACCTGGAGGAGGCTGCTTGGTGACGGTCTGGTGGTTGGTGAGAGTGCTTTATCTGTCAGTATATGGGTAAGAAAGGTGGCTAGCAGAATGTCAAATGAAGCGAGCATGCCTGCTGAACCAGTCACGCGCAGGTTCCTGGCTGGAATCATGCTCAAACCCATCCCTCCACCCTTTTATTTAGCTGCCAACGACCCGAATGGCCAGCTGAGAAGTATCACCCACCACGATGGAGCTGACCAAATATAAGAGGGAAGGCACAGGATAGACCGTCCATACCGCCAGAGAAACGCAGCTGAAGATTTACTTGACAACCCACACTGCAAGAGATCGCTTTGCACAATGGATTCCAGTAGGAACATGAAGGGGGGCAGGACTGACGCAAGGCAGTAAGAATTATGGCGGAGTAAAAGAGAAAGCTCTATAGACAGAACAGGACAAGTGGCCGAGCGCCTGGAGCCTATATTTTCGGCAAATTTCAATGTATAATGGTAAACACCAGATATTAGACAGATCTCACAACGGACTAGGAGAGAAGAATGGCAGAGGCTTGCCATCCCGACCAAATCAGAGGCAACAGCAGCGGATATCTACCCTATCTGGGGAATATCAAGATATAAACAACCTTCCCGTAGAAGCGGTCACGGGCAATGTGAATGACTACAAAGATAACCAAGGCCTGGACAGGATGCCAAGGTTGAGTAAGGATGCCGTGGACATACTCCCGGCAGCGGATGGAAGGAAATATACTACCTAACATGTTTGACAAAGTCAGGTCATGAGGTTGATACTCCCCAGTCGAATTGTTCCTGCTTGACCCGCGATATGATACTGTCGAACATCTTGGTCGAGTGCCTTGGGCGGCGTGAGGAATTCCCCGATGGCGAGGCTGTGCGTCGAGGAAGCGAGGCTAGTTCGATTCGGTATTTATCCTCAAGAACGAAGAAGGCGTTAAAACAGTAATGTTGGGGCGGCATAAACAAAGACATCTATGTGGGATTCCATGGAATATAGACCAGTGACTTACAAGACAGTAATGCTGAGGCGGCATCATGACTGGTGGGTAATTTCCATCGTTATACTTGCTACATGCCTTGGCGATTAGCTGCCAAAGAACACCTGTCCCGCAACTAGACTATTTATTTAATGTGCCAGAAGATGGCCGCTGAAATTACCTTAGCATTTCAGTAGCCTTACACTACATGACTTCCACGTGGACACACTATGGTCTGCCGAGTCCATCCATTACTCGCTCACTGAACTTTGACTCCTGCTCTCCAGCCATTGCATGCCGTGTTATCGCAAGGTACTCACTGGTTCTGCAGGTGAAAGCCTACAAGAAGCTGCAGGACGAACATCTTGGTTTGGAGATGGCCAGTTTACTGCAGAAGCGCTCATACACCTAACATTCAACTAGCTACCCTGAATTGATGAGACCAGTATCTCAGGACACAGTATTCGGTCAGCTCTAACGAGCCAGGATTGCTGCAAGACGCCTGCCCGAATAGAAAGTATGACATTGGCAAACGTATCCATTTCTCAGAGTGGCCATCATTGTTCTCTGGCCGGTGATGTAAATGACTACAGTCTCATCCCTTCATGTTGCCGTTGGTCTATTCATAGACATTTCCCTTCACTGCAACCACCTACTCCAGAGTGGCTGATAAATCCATTTCTGTCGATTGAAGCCGCAAGCCTTCCCAATCGAGTATTTCTGCAAGTGTCATCTGATGTGATGCTGTCATTATCGTCAGAGGGAGCTTCCTTAACGCTGGTTATCATTAGGCACACCAACCAGAATCCCATATTAAACAGTGTGGTTGAGGCAATTTAAGATGGCTGTATGGTCGGTGAACCTCATATATATTAAATACAATTAATTCTGAAAATAACGGCTATCACTAGCCACATCTCACATCCACGTCAATTTCACGCATTCTTCACGAATCATGCCAGACCTGCTCTTATTCGATGCAAGCGTAAAATTAAGCATCCCCATCTCGCAATCTTCACCCCACGAACCTGCAATAGAATAATCAAGACCAAAGACCGGCAATCATTTAACGCTTGAGGACGTGATTACTCAATGTTCTGCTGACCCATAGAATTCGCCTCGGAAGCGGGTCGCCATCTGTATGCGTTTCATAACTTGGGATCCCAAGGTTGAATTGCCGTCTCGTTGGGATAGCGACATCGATTGCCGTAGCGCCTTTCCTGCGCCATAAGCATTTTCAACTTTGAATGGACTGATGTGAGATTTCCGGATACACTGTGACTCGGCCGATAAATCGATATCGCATTAATGACACTTGCAAGAAATCGACTAAGAAAGCTCGGGGAGAATATCGATGCTTGTATTAAATCCGTTTACTCCCGAATTCGCTGGTCTGTGTCTGGCACTTGAACAGGAAATCCCACGACGCTTGTAAGATGAAGGCAGGGTTAGGCAAACATATACTATACACGTCCTTCGTTGCATATACTGCCGCTCGATTCGGCGTTTAGCCTTAAAGGCAGTGAGATCTCCAGGCCAACACTAGTCTGCCTTGAAGGGTTCACATAAATGAATCGAGAAGTGGGATTGTAAAATACTCCCGAAACTTCTGACGGTCTGCCTCGAGCTGCACTGAAGCTCTTCAGTCACTCTGATCAGATACCAAGTTCCACGCCAGTGACCAACTGCAGAGGCCACGATTAAGCTGCACTTTGCACCAAGAGGGTATGCGGGGAAGAACACAATGACAAGAGGGAACCATCCTTGAAGGTAACATGAGACCGCAAGAGTAATAATATACTGAGAAGCTGACACATGACGGTTTCAATTCGTCAATAATTTATTTTTAAAAGTGCGCGCTTCCGTTACGCCTTACTATCTGCGCGTCCCGTGATTTACACTGTACTCGTCTCTCCCAGTGTTTGTGGAACGCACCAGGTCGCTAGGAAACAGATCAGGTATCCATCCGTCGTTGCCGAGTTCGATATCCGTTTTCCTGTGGTCTATTCCCAACAGTCCGACATTCTCAGTCGCTCGGCACCCACAAGTGAATCGGTCGCCTGTTATCTTGACCTATTCTGTAAAGCCAACTTGGCCAACTCACCTTAGGCCACTCGTGATGAACTCAGGCTTCAGGCCAATGGACAGAGGTACGCAATCATCTCGGGCGCCTGTGGCTGGAACTGCAGGCACGTTACTCAGGTGTATTCGGTCAGCCTGCAATGTTCAATAAAGGCAGCGACGTCAAATCTAGCTGCGCACTAAGGGCGGGGCGATAGGGCTGAGGGCGGTGGGGCAGGGCGATGGTGGGTCCGGGGAAACTTTAAAATCACCACGAAGCATCAAGTAGCTCAGGTGTCGCGTGGTCTCCTAGACATTCCAGCGGTTCTAACATATGATGGATAGGTGCGCGCAGTGGAAAGAACAAGTATGATGTAGTAGGTGCGTGCAGTGTGGAAAAAAGAACAAGTATATGCGAAGAATAGTGGTCTGCTACCCGCAGGACTAAAGAAAGAGTCAAATAATGAAGGATTGTCAGTAGCACTGACATCACCCGTTGGCTCAATGAGGGGGCTGCGGCAACAAAGCGTATGAAGTCTGGGCCTACGGTTAGCAGACTCGACACACCGTTCGTCGGCCTATGCAGTGTTCTGATGAGGCGTGCTCCGACAAGGCTGACCGAAGACCGCAAGTCCTGCTGTGCTGCATGATGCGGCTGCGTGCTAGGAAGCGGTGCTAACATATTCAGGGTTCATTACCATGCCTTGGTTCGCGATTAGTATGCTGAGCTGAGTCATGTATGCGTTAATACAGACAGCACAGATAATGCAATCCATGTCAGCACAGCAATGCGTCAAGTCAGCACAGACAATGCGTCAATGTCTGAGCATCAGCGCATGCCGATGGAACAAATTGCAGGTTTAGTAGGCGAGGTATTGCAGTGCTACGTGCGTCAAGACCCAACGATGCGGTCTCAACCGACTTGTATCAAAGCTGTAGTCGCACCAATTGCGGTTGCTAGATTGACATCCGCCCTAACCAAGTCATTATCGTCAGGCCATTTGTATGGGTAGAGCAGATGGGATAAGCTCCGATCTACGCATGTACTAGCATGTACCTTGTCTTAGAGTTGAAGTCGGCTCAATAGTCACATGGTGAGAGGTACCGTAGCTCTTATAGTCAGTAATGGGATATAACCTCCGTGGACGGTCTACATCTCCCTGGTTTATTTCAGCCCGGCAGTGCCGTTCAGTAATCTCTGCCTACTTAGTTCAGACCGATTCATTCTGATGGATATCCCCTGCTTCGAGCCAACGCTCTAGATGATTTGAAGCATAATGCTTTGCTTAGATGGATTCGTATGATTTACATGGCTCTTGCCTTGCCCTTTATATACATTGCAATCGATTGTCAGCATGATTACTCTGGCGTACTAGTTCCTGGCGTATGAAGCGGATGAATAACGAAGAATGAGATGCCAGACGATTGTGAGCCATCAAGACACGATGAGAGCCGACAGTCATCTCTATACCTTTGCGACTACTATGGAGGCAGCTCAATATGCTCGCGCCTTTGCCGAAAATACATACAAGCCTCGAAGGCACCTTGACAGGTCTATTTATATGTCTCGTACGATTCAGGTTTAACACTCGCGATTCTAGCACTGCGATTCTTATTTTTGACTGCAGGCTACAGGTCTGGATTAATATACATTTCAGCACCCTGTCTCAATCCATTTCTCCAGTGTCATTTATTAATTGTCGGGAGCCTCGAAGTCGCGGGTCTGTATCCATTCCCTACAACGGAATCCCACATTCAGCACCAAGCATGTACTAACCGCCTCCAGCGATTCTAATACGTCATACAATAAATGTTGGTGCTGACTGTACCCAACTTGATCATGGCGGTTGTCCCTGATTGATACACCCATGCCATAAGTAGATGTATGCGTGGATCTAACAGCCCTGGCAGTGCAGAAATGCGTAGGACCATTCATACGACCCTATTTGTATACCTTACCAATGTGAGACCTACAGCGAACTGCATACCCAGGTGCTCATGATTACAATCGATAGCTGTACTAGCCTTGATGTTTACGCGTAGACACTCATTGTAAATGCATGAATCGGCTGGCACGGATGTTTGGAATTGCAGCTGTACGGCTAGTATTCAGTCGCGTTACCATGCCAGGATAGTCTCTGGCTCTCGTGGACGTTGTTATATCAACACAGTGAATACCATTAGTAGCAGTACTCGTGGCATCCAAGTCCCTGCAGACGCCAGACTGGCATGTTACGATATTCCGCTTGAAGACCCGATATCCACCCTGCCTATCGACCAGCGAACGCATGTTCCTACGCCTTTACCAAGTAATCTATTAATTTGATACATCTTTATCAGAGGGAGCCTCTTCGGCTGGTCTGTATCCCATTGGGACGAAATCCCACATTCTATGCCGACTCCTGGCAACCGAGACCAAAATGATAAACAATTCTACACTATTCAACATTCCACCCGCACTTCTCACAAACATGTATTACTTTCGCCTGTCATTTCGTTTATTCTAGCACAAATGCTCATTGTCAGGCTGACTCACCCAGCACTATCCTGACACTCCAGCTATTGATCTGATATTTTGTCTATCGTCAGAGGGGCCTCGAAGTCACTGGTCTGTATCGGGCACGAGGGTTACTGACACTCCAGTGAAGTTGCGCGGTCAATGCTTATCTAATGACCCTATTCCCACTGCAGACGGTATCAAGCTGCTAACTGCAGCCTTCGCTTTGCTGCTCCCCATTGTCTGGCGCCAACGTGAAGTCATCTGATCCATTCGTTGGTCCTGTAGCAAGGCACGATTGTCGCATACTACACTGCCACACTGGTGACTCCGACGGCGTCCGAGCCTCAGCTGCATGTCGTCAATTAGGCCGCTCAAGGCGGAGACGATGCTCGGGTAGCTCAGATGTCGCCTGGTATAATCACCTGAGCATCGGGTTATCGTCATACAAATAGTCATGTATTACTTGCGATAGTCTGTCATCGAGAATCGTCCGATCAATCCTGCATACAAGATGACCTGTCTCTTCTACTTGGCATAGCTGACATCCGCAGCCACATCAATCGATTCCATCATGATACCCCGGATCGTGACGAAGCCGCACAAGCTTTCTTAGTGTTATCTATTAATTGATACGTCTTGTCAGAAGTCTTGTATCGAACGGGAACCCCTCATGATATCATCTTATCGTCAGCTCTCGAATCGCTGGTCTTATCCATCAGTGTAGCCAACACATCGCATGCATGTCTATGGAAGTAGGTGATGGTGAGCGGTTGATATGCAGACTGCCCAAGTGTAGCTTTAATCAGCATACCAACGAGCTGAGTTGCTAGCCAACCTCAAGAGAACATACCGCTGATTTCGACATCTTCATGCCACTTGGAAGCCCATCACGTAAGTAGCATATCAGACCGGCTTCATCCACATCACCCTTCACCAACGCCATTCTAGACATTTCCAACGCCATGATATCCTTCACTCCCATGGGAGGGTTAGCTGAATCGGGCAGGTGGTTACCCAATTCATACACCTACTGCATCAAACAGGCTATACTAATACCTGGTAGTGAATAAGGAGAATATCATGTCCGGTACACGGAGATGCTGAATAGGCCATAGGCTTGTTCACGTGTGAAATTAATGTATCCATCTACGCAGGCAGCTCACTTGTTGCTGTCGCACTACAAGCTGTCTTAATCATTCGTGACTGCTGTGTGGCTTCTCGGTTATTCAGCTCTGCTCCTAGCTGACGTTGCTCATCTTCATTACCAGCGCATTGCGCACGAGGCCAATACTAGAAGAGCTGCATGAGCCGGGGTCGAAATAATGTGATGTGTCTATGCCACAGGTCATCCGGATTTATGCTTATCGCACCATTGACAGCTTCTCAAATTATAACAATTGCATTATTATCGTTTGAAGTCATATATCAGTCCACCGGCAGAAGCAATCCATAGTCCAACGATAGATGGAGAAATCCGGACATGCTCCCCCACAGCATGTTGCCTCAGTCCTGGACTCAAGTCGGTTGATGGCGACGTCGATATGCTTAAACGCAGCGTAACGTTACTATGCTCAAGATAAGAGCAGATGACCTGTGGCTTAAATAATGATATGCTCCAACATGCGCCGTCTAGCCACGCTCTACATTCTAAACATGCCAAGCCAACACATACCAAGCCAACACATACCAAGCCAACATTGACGCTATGAATTGCAGGTCACAACTCCCCATCCCTGGAGTCCCGAGCTGCCAATATGAATCTGCCTCTTGTCAGACGCTTCATTCTACCTTGATTACATGCCAACCCATTCTACTGACATGGCCGCCTGTCGTATTCGTATGCATTCACGTTGTCTCACATGGATTCGTACTCACATGGGTAGGCTCCGTATGACTCTTGCCCCGACTACATACGCCTGTACTTGCTGCGGCCCCCTCATTGTTCTCTGGCTCCGGCGAACGGGACATGTCATCTGACGATCCCTTCATTGTTTGACACTATTCTTTGGTCCTGCGGGCAGCATGGCCACTATTGTTCACATACATTATTATTCTTTTCTACACTGCACGCACCCACTACATCATAGATGACTCTTGGGGGACACCCCATACCTGTGGTGGGTTACATGGATTAGACATGCAATCTGGTGTACTGGAGTATCGTAAAGGATACCAGAATGGAGATGCCCTAAGCTTCATTGAGGCATAAGACAGCACGGTGAAGGCCTGAATGAGAACGTTGACAGGCTGTAAATTAAATACAATACCTTGATCATAACGCAGGCCTCTAGAATGTGTCGCTACTACTTGCTCGTATGCTAACGTTGCAGATGTCACTCATTCGATAATACAGACTACTTGTCTCAAAGGCATACTACCGTAGACGTAAGGCGGTTGGATATGCTTGATGTATAAATTCAGGCCTATCCTGCCCTACCATGTCATCTATTATTATCACAAGGTCTTGAAGTCAGTCTCCATTGGGCAAATCGGAAATCCATCACCTGTCGATTCTGCTTCACCCGCAGCCAGGTTAGCAGTCATGGTGATCAATGCCATGTAGGTTCGGCACACTCAATGCGGTGTGCACTGCATTTTGGATTTACTTTGTATCACGATAGTTACAGGTATTGTGTAAAACACGTAAGGGCTATGAATAGACGAACGGTACACACATCGAGTCCTGACTGTAGTCCCCGATTAAATTTCTGCCGCTGCCCCTCATTGGATAAGGGTGATACTGACGATCCCTCCATTTGACACTGTTCTTGGTCCTGCGGGTAGCAAGGCCACTATTCGTATATTATTTCTTTTCTACACGCACCTACATCAACGTGCTATCACCTCGGACTGGTTGTCCTGCTGAGCGTTACCGTCCTATCATGAGCTACGTCCTACGGACAGCTGCCGTCTGCCATCCTGCCGAATCTCGGACTGGCTCATGTCCAGGTTCAGCAAAGTCATATGTTCCCGTTCGTGTGCCCCAATGGATACAGACCAGTGATGGCAGTGCACTCTGGACTCTGGCACACTCTGGCGTGCTCTAGCAGTGTCTACTGTATTAATTACTTTACATCACGTCTACGATAAGGCAGGTATAGGTATTGTGGTATATTGTAGTATATAACATGCTCAACTCGGACTGCTGCCAAGCCCTACTGTCCTGCTATCAACTCGGACTGGATGCCGTCCTGGCTGCCATCCTGGTGTTGCGCCCTGCTGAATCGCGGACTGGCTAGGACATGTCTAGGTTCGCCTACGGGCCTAAGTCGGGAATCCCTCAATGTCCTCGACATTTTGTCATCCATGTCCAGGTTTGCCTCCAAGGCAAAGTTATATATATTGGCGGGGATCCTAACCATCTATGTCGTCTATGGGCGGCTGTTTCCGCAGGGGGGTGTTGGCTTAAGGGGGAGTCCGGGCTCGAGGGGAAGTCATAGCTCGGGGGGCTGGCTTGAGGGGTCCTAGCTCGACGAGGAGGAGTCCTGACTCGGCGAGTGGGAGTGTTGGCTCGTCAAGAGTGAGCAAGAGAAGGAGATCGTCTGGAGCGGTCGGGACTAGCTCTGCGGCAGCGCTCATGGCTGCCTCGTGGCGGTCGAGTTCACGTGTGTGCATGGGCGGGCCTTGGCTGGGCTGGGTCATGTTGGCCTCTGTCCTCGATGGCTATGCAGATGTCTTGGACTTGCTGTAGCGTATCCAGAGTCTATCCTGCTTGAGGCAGCCTTCCTTGTGTTGACGGTTTTAATGTTGTCGCCTCTGCTGTCTTGGAGGTATTGCCAGCCCAGAGAAGCCGGTCTTGCTGGGGATTTAAAGGTAGGCATAGAATGTCTGGGGATGGTGAAGAATATAGAATTGGAAGAACTTGCTGTCTGCAACGGCATTGGGGATCACATCACGACATTAATCACATGACGGGAAAATGGTATATTGATATAACTACAGCGACGAGAAGCGACAGAATCTGGTTGTCCTCGAGTCGGCGGGCAGCGTGGACTGCGATATAATGGACGTCCGAGTCGTGGGCCTTGCAGGCTGAGCTGCAGGCTTCCTGCGACAGGGACGTCAGAGGGCTCTCGAGGCTCCAAGGCCTAGGTCAATGCTTGTGCCGCTTGGTCTATCAGTCGCTGTGGACTGGACTCTGGCGAGCTGAGCAACGGTGCCCGACCTAGGTCGATGCCTGTGTCACTTGGGTCACATCAGCCGCTGTGGGCTGGGACTCTAGCGAGCTGAGCATCGGTGCCTTGGCCTAGGTCAATCCTTGTGTCGCTTGGGTCACATCAGCCGCTGTGGGCTGGGACTCTCTTTGAGCTGAGCCGCGCGGTACTCGTCGTACACAGCAGCGGTGCCTTCGGCGGCAAAGTCGTGGGACGGCCAGAGCTTGTGGAATGGGAAGGGTGGCGGTGGCTTCCAGTCAAGGAGGTCGCGGACTAACGAGTTAGCTATGTCAAATCAGCGGGAATCGACTTACAAAAGATGAGCCAGACACATCTATTGACGAGTGCCATGTATTGGCTGGGCGTGAGGCGCTTTGCACCCCGGTTAAACGACGCCACAAGAGCCAGGTGGCTCGCTGCCTCCTCCAGTTGTTCAAGCTTGGCATTTCCCAGATCAGTGGCCACTTCGGGGAGGTACTGGCGGAGGAATGCTCGCTGCATTGACACAATGGAGGGATTCGATATTGTGAGCCTAGTACGTGTAGGCAGCTCACCCATCAAAGACATTGCTTCATCGTCCAGTTCCTGGCCGAACCTGATGAGGTCGGCAGCGTGCACTCGTTCGATCTCGTCCTCGCTAACGCAGAGCGTGTCAGGCAAGGTGATGGTGTCGAACTCCCACAGCTTCTCGCAGTTGGGGACAAAGGAGATCCCAAAACGAGTGTGGCTGATGGCGTCAAGCGTGTTGCTGACGGCTTGCAAGTCGGCGGGGTCTAGCTTTGGCGACTTGATGTCAACGACTTGCTCGTACAAGCCGGACAGAGCCACCAAAGCTTCAGAGTCCCGGAACCCAACCTCTGCCTCGAAGGCGGCTATGACGCGGTCGACTGTAAGGCCTGACTCCTCACGGAGGCGCACTTGGAGGTCAAGGAAGCGCGTGTCGCGCATGTTGAGGTCGGGCAGTCGGACGGGGGTGCGGAGGCCGACGCGCATCGCATAGGCAATGGCAATGATCCAGGGGATCATCTGGGGAATCCTGTTCCAGACGGGGTGGAGGACGATGCGCCAAAGGCCGCGTATCATCTCAGCACTGAGTGCCTGGATGGGCCGGCCTAGCGACACGGCGGGCTGGGCAAGCTGGCAAGGCGTCATGCCGGTGGCTTCGAGACAGGTGTGGGTGGCACGGCAGATGATGGTGCGGGCGTCTAGCTTCAGTACGAAAATGTCGGAGGATGCTGCAAGAAGCTCTTGGATCCTCTGCCGCAACTCCGGCACCTTTGCCCGTCGTGCATCGCGTATCTGGTCCAGCTCGCTATAGGAGAAGGACCGTATCAATACCTCTGCCTGCTCGCGGGGCTCGTCCGGCTCAGCCGTCTTGCGAGGGCGGCCCACGGGACGGCGCGGCTGGTCTGGGTCCTCGACGACCACAGGATGGATGCGAGGGCGGCCTACTGGGCGCCTGGGGGTTTCTTTCGGAGGGCGGCCGACGGGGCGCTGTCCGGCAGACTGCTGTTTCCTCGCGGCGACGCCGCTGCCATAAGGCGCCCTCTCCTTTGGCTGGGGAACGAGGACAGACGTCTCTGAACCCAGACGGCTCGATCGGCGGGCGGGAACAAGGGCGGGGGCGCGCGAGGGCGGTTCGGTGAAAGGATCGGATTCTTGACGGTCGGATTCTTGCACGCGAGGGGGCTCGCTCGGCAAACGCGCATTGCGATTCTGAGGCTCGGGCTCAGTGTCGGGCGTCCGGGGACGCTTGGTGCGATGCATTCTGCGTGCAGAAGAAAGGAAGTCGTGTGGTGGAAAGGTGGCGTGGTTGTAGAGAAGAAAAGAGGTGTTGTTTGCAAAGGTAGAAAAAAAGAGGTTGAGTGTGAAATGAGGTGATGAAAATGTGAACCGACGGGTGGCAAGTGGCAGCAAATTCACGTAACACAACTTTACGCGTTTTTACTCCATTTCCATTCAATCAGAACAAACAGTACCAATCACTACAATTATCACGCGCACCACGGCACCCACGTTGCATCAAAATTGCCATCGAAGGGCCAGGTCGCCAAAGACAAAGGATCCTCGCCCTATACAAACCGAGGGAGCCAGAGAGGCCCCTCTGTCGACGGTTTAGAAGCGACAGGATACCAAGATGGTGCTCATGAGTCCGCCCGCGGCGTTGTATTCCCATCACGGTTATACGTGCGCCGAGTTCCTCGAGACTTGACGGACAAACTGACTGTATTTTATTCCATCCGGTTGTATGTATTGTAGGTAGTCGACCGCATAATGCGTCCATCGGCATCACAGGACGTATGCCTGCTGTCCCTCACAAAAGTTGACGCAGACTTGCTGTCCATCGGGGGACGCTACCTCGTAGATTGTCGCTGGTCCGCACTTCCGACTGCATACTGTTGGTCCATTGCGCATCCATTAATAAGTGCTACATCTGTCATTCTGTACTCTTTTAAGCTACAAAGCCAGTGGCTCCCCCATCTTCATGACATTGTATGGTGGTTGATGATGTGGGTCACGTGCGTGGTTTGCTCTACCTCCAAACTCCAAAACTTTACATCTACAAACACTACCACTACCATTACCACAACCACCTCAACCACCGCCATCACAACCAGCACACCGCTCCCACTACCACTACCACCACACATCACCATGTCCGGTGGTGATCAGCAACAGGGCCCCCCCTCGCTATTCACTGGTCTCCCCTCGCCCTTCACAGGGCCACCGCAGTATCGCAACACTCCGTCCGGCCCGCATGCCACCTTGATCGGCACGCGCACCCTACAAGGAATGCAGTGGAGCGCTGCAACCGACGATGACGCAATTGCTGAATCTGCCCGGCGCACAACCGGAGCTCCAGCTCACGTTCCCACAGTCACCCTGATGTTCCTGGACACGAGCATCTCCATCCGCCGCCGGCTCCAACGCGAATCTGACAGCAGATTTGCCTATTTGGAGCGCCGAGAGCGCAACCAGGCTGAGGCCCGCGACGCCAACGAGCGGCGCAGGGACGCCCCCCGAACCCCTCAGGCGCCCAGCGAGGCCCCCAGGGATGCCCGTCGAGAAGCCGGACAGGTTTCCAGACGCAGGAGGAGACAGCGACGCGCCAGCCAGAAGCAGAGGCACAACGATAGAGCCGACAACCGCTCTCGTGATGCTTCCGAGGCCCCTCGACCGGACGCCGGTGAGGCTCGTGCTGCCGACCGCACAGCCCCCAGGTACGACGAAGCCAAGGAGGAGTTTGAGCCCCGGCCCCATGGTCCATTCTGCGGCGTTTGCGGTAGGGAAGGCCACAAGGTTGTCGATTGCATCGAGTGCAACCATGCGGACGGACTGCTACACGGCTGTACCCTCTGCAATGAACAGCATGATATCGGCACATGCACCAAGTTCCTTGCGCTCAGCGACGAGGAGAAGATCGCCACCATCTTGCACGGCCGCGTCAATATGCCTCCGTTGTACATCAGCAACCAAACGACGTGGCATCAGATAGTGTACCATCACATCTGCCACAGCAACCTCTTCTTCAAGGAGATGCCCATCACCGAGAGGCATTGCATGTGGGCAGTCAGCCATGTCAATCCCGGCGTCGGCCTGCCCTGGTACCAGTATAGCAGGGCCTTGTACCACACTGGCGAGCCGGAATATTTCCTGCTCAAGCCGCAGCTAAAGTCTGGGATGACCGCCATGGAATTCTTTTGCAAGGAGTATGGTTACGAGATGCCCGGCCGGGAATGCCAGGGGCAGGTCAAGACAGCCGCGGCGCAGCCAGGCCAGGTGCATACCCGCCCGCTGCAAATGGACAGGATGAAGGACAGTGACACCAGCCTTGATCCATTCGATATCGACATGGAGTGATCCCGCCGCACCCATCGCATGTTGACTGCACTTGCTGGTCCCAGAGGTGACTACAGACTTGGTCATTGGCATCAGGACGCATCTTGCTTGTCCCTCACAGAGGTGACTGCACTTGCTGGTCCCAGAGGTGACTACAGACTTGGTCATTGGCATCAGGACGCATCTCGCTTGTCCCTCACAGAGGTGACTGCAGACTTGCTGTTCATTTCTATTAGGACGCTACCTCGCATTGCTGACCGCAGACTTGCTGGTCCATCGGCACAGGACGCAGGTGCTGGTCCCTCACAGAGGTTGACCGCAGACTTGCTATCCATTGCAGACACTACCTCGCAGTTGTCGCTGGTCCTCGCATTACAGGACATACTGGTCCCGCTGCCACATGCCATCGGCAGTTCATCGCGACCATTGCCTCCGGCGGTCATCAGGACATGGCAGGCAGTAGCCTGGCAGACGCAGATAGTACGCTGTAGATATGCCAATACAACACATGCCCACCGCCTTGACTAATGACCCAGTGCATCAGTGACTGTCTTGCTAACTGGATACTGACTGAAGCAGTGACAAGTGCGTGTCCGTTGGATCGCGACCGAGCCGAACGCCGTCGTCCCTCGACCAAAATGCCTCGCACCCGACGCCGGCCTCGCACATACCACGGCGGCCACACCAGTGGCCTTTCAGCTCCTTCATGAGGGACGGCAAAGACCAACGTCGACAGCAGGCCGGACATTATAGAAACTGCGGTAGGCATGGCGACAAGCCAGAACAAACGAGTACAGCAAACGTAACAGCCACAAACGAACAAGCTCATGCCGACACCACAAAGAGCAACAAGCGATAATGGACAACCGAAGCAATACGGAACGACAAACGAGAGCCGTAAGACGATGACCAAACAAAGACGCGACCGCAACAAAGAGCCAGGAACAAACGGAAGCCAGCGCGACAGCCGCAAATGAGTACACGCAAGATAGCCACGAATGAACAAGCAGGCTCACAGACGCGACAAGACAATAACTGCGGACGCTGACCACGAAATAACTGGCACCGAAGCATTTACCTGGACGCACGCAACTTTATTACACCATATGCGAATACAGCGAGACCAAGCGCAGATGTAGAACAAATGCGGCACGGCGACAGACCATTCAAGCATTAGACGCGATAGGACAGACAGAGAAATCACAAGATGCATACGGGATTGGTTCAGCGTGAACGACCGCCTTCTTGCAACACCACCGACCCGTGAGCCGTCTCGTCTGGCCATTATCAGCATGGAAGTCTGGCAGCGCAGCCATGCATTACCTGAAGCGCAAGCGATATACGAGCAGCGAGTGACGGCGCGATAAGTCGGCGAAGGGCAAACAGAATACAGCAACGCGACAAGTGCGAAGCACAAAATGCAGGGAGACAAGTAGCGAAGCACATATAAAATGCAGCGACATAATTAGCGACGCAGACACAAAATACAGCAACGCAACAAGTAGCGAAGCACACACGGGAATATAGCGACGCGATAAGTCGGCGACGGCGAGTCTTGAATGCCCAAACGAAGCAAGTACAGCGAATGCAGCGATGCGACACGGTGAGCCTTGAATACACGAGTACAGCGACTGCAAGCCGCGAATGGCACCACGACACCACGATTCAACAAGTCATAGGCGACGCGGCAACCCTGGACAGCATGGACATGGCAATGGAACGGCAATAGACAAAATAATTACGCAATCGACATGTATTGGAAAGGCAATAGATGCGCAATGGACACGGACAAAATACGGATGGTTATATGCATCCTCCGGATTGATGCGGGGATGTAGGTGGTGCGCAGGGATTGCGTAATGACTCCTACGTGGGAGGCTACAATCGTCATGTCGTCAATGCAGCATCGCCAGTAGCATCTTGACGGGTCCAGGTCAGGCCGAGGCGTTGCTTCTTATCCTCCTGTCGGCCGTCTGGTCAGGACAGGTCGAGTATGGTGTCGCGGAAGAAAGACCAGCTGGTCCTCAAGCTCGTCGAGTTATCGCTTGTCCAGGCACGGAGAGTCGGAGATGGCGATGATCTCGAATTCGCCAATGGACTGGCAGCGGCTGACAAGGTAGTTGGGTCGGCGAAATGCATGCCATCCGAGGCCGTTGACGGCAAAGACAGTGTGAAAGACGCACACGAGGCCCATGGGTGCCGTAACAGGACAGGCGCTTGGCCAGGCCGAGCAGACCTGAATGCCTGACGAGGCCGAGGATGATGTCCTGCAGCTCGACGGCTAGGAGCGCAGGCGAGCGTTGGCTGTGCGGGTCTGTATCGATTGGCACACGATCCCAATCGGATGCTGTAAGATCGGCATTCAGATATACTGTCTACCAAGTCGTTGTATAAGTTCCCTCAATTCGGGTCCGTTAAACGCATATACAACTGCCGCTCGATTCAGCGTTGAGCCGTTCAAGGCACATTCAAGGCTGCCTTTTTTTACGTGAATGAATACAGAAGTGATTTCTTGAAGACGGACACCAACACCTCGCAATTCTGACGGTCTACCCTGAACTGCAACTACGCTTCACAGTCCTGTGATCGACCAGTCGGCATCTTTTAGTAAAGCCACGGTAATACACATCAAGCTCCAATGTCTTTATCGTTAGAGGGAGCCTTGAAGTCGCTGGTCTATATTCCATTGGGGCAAACGGGAATCCCACACAAGCCCCGGCCATGACGCTTTCGAAGGGAACTAAATAAAATTCCTCGAAGCTAACATCCTGAAAGGTGTAAACTGACATGAGGAGGGAGCTATACTGCAAAGAACATGAGAAGCTGATACGGTCATACAGTACGGCCTCAATATTCTGCGCGCCTTGATGATTCCACTGCCCCAGTGACATTGAACAGCACCAAGGTCGCCATAGGAAACGGGTATCTGGAAATCGTTGGTGGGAACTATTGTCCTGCCGAGTTGACATCCGCGTTTGTGCCGGTCTATTCTAAACGAGTGCGACATTCCTCATGTCGCGCTGTCTTGCACAAACATTTATCTTGAATCTGTTTATTCAGAGCCAAGCACAATTGGCCAACCTCCTTAATGGGCTGACTTACGACGTACGGCCATTAATCTATGATACCTCACTCTCCAGGCTTGAGTGATGTTTCTGGACAGACGTTGCAGAATGATCTCGGACGAGCTAGACGAATTCCATGTACTGTAACCCGACGTTGTCCTGCCATGTTTCATTAAGGTAGTGGGTTAAATTTAGGTGCAGATCGGCGGGGGATGGGCTGTGGGGCGATGGGCTATGGGGCGATCGATGGTGGGTGGGTCCGGGGAAACTTTAAAGCCACCACATGAGTTCTCGGCCGAGAGGTGTCGCCATTGCTGCTCAGACATGTACCCAACCACAGATAATGCAGTCAATCTCCAATAAGCATAGCCGTTCATGGCAATGCAGCGATTGCACTGGCGGGCGTTGCAAATTGCAGTGCAGAAACGCTGCATGGAGATCGATTTGGCTGTGTCGAAATTGCGTTCCGGCGTCAACGGTGATGGTTCTCCAAGATGGCTTAGACCGCACTTATATGCGACTCCAACCGAGTCGCTCTGGATGCGGTGGATAATTCGACATCCGCAGCTCAAGCTTCTCATCGAATTCTACAATTGTCATCTATTCATATCGTCCTACCGTTAGAGGCCTCGAAGTCGCTGGTCTGTATCCACAGACGCACCTAAGTCCAGCTGCAGACATATCAATTATAGCCCATTACATTAGGTAGTCCACCGGCAGATGGGGTACAAGCTCGGATACACATCTCGGACATGTCTCTCCTACCAGCATGTTCCCTTGCGAGCTTTGAAGTTGGCAGGCGGTCGATATACTTATTAAAGCAAGACGAAAACGCTTATCAGCGATATGTAGCTTTATCAGCGTAGTCCGTAAGGAATAACAGCCCCAAGAAATACGCTTGATCTTACTCATGTTCTACGCGCACTCTCCAACATTGACCGCTGCTTTAATTGCACGTCGCAACTCCATGCCAACGTCTCCGAGCTGCAGTGCCTACTCCTATAGCAGGATTAGACGCCTTCACTAGTTTGATAGTATGATGTAGTAGGTGCGTCTAGTGTAGAAAAAGAACAATGGCATATGCGAACAATAGTGGCCTTGTTACCCGCAGGACCAAAGAACAGTATCAAACAATAAAGGGATCGTCAGACTGTAGCACATATGGCATCTCCTGTTGGCTGGAGCCAGAGAATAATGAGGGGGCTGCAGCAGCGGCAGCAGCAGTAAAAGCGTATAAAGTCAGGGGACCTACGGTTAGCAGACTGGCCTCTCGATGTATGTACGTACTGTTCGTCGGCCTGTTCATCTAGCTCTTACGTGTGTTCTGACGAGGCGTGTGCTCTCTAGCTTGATAGGATATCCTGCCATCATTCTAGACTGATGACATTGGCACCCTTCTCGCAATATTCACGATCGACGGACATTCACATGGGTAGGTGGCTCACGTTATGACTCTTGAGGGGCTGTAATGGACCCGATTCAGATAGCTGTGCAATGGATTACGTAGAACAGCGGAATACTAGCATCAACATACAATCTGGCCTAGTTACCTGGAGGATGGGGACGAAGGATGCTCCTAGACGGATTCATTGAGCCATCAAGAGCATGTACACGGAGATGAAGCCTGAATGATGACGCTGAGACAGGCCGTCTTTGCCACAGTCTGAAATTAATGGATATACTCTACATATGGACGCAGCTCTACTCCAGAACCTGTCGCTACAAAATTTCCTCTGTATGCTAACCAAGCTCGTGCACACAATTGATGCCCCCTGGTACTATTGTCAGACGTACATGTTCAAGGACGCATTTCAGGCATCACGCTGTCCAACCATGTCATTTATTGATGTGAATCGTCTACAACCGGGAAATCCACATCACTTGAGACGTCCTCGCTTTAGCCAGCTACTTTTTATAAGCAGCCTCCCTTGCAATATTAAATTCCACCGCCTGAGCCTCTACCAGCGGCTCTTGTATACGAATAAGGTCAATAGTACACTGACTTCATCATGCGTAATACAACGTACATGACTGATCGTTGGCTTACGGGATGCCATCACTGAGCATGACAGCTCTATGTATGCGACCGTGGATCTGAAAATTCATTAGGCAGACGATTCATACAGCATTCTAATACCATTCCATTATGCATCATTTATCTGCTCAAGGCTGCGAAGTTCTTAACTTGCTAGCGGTCGAACCACAGAGTCGTGATGCCTGTAATAGCTGCCACTTATCCAGCTTCTTGAACATTAGCCATAGGCGGGTGCTGTTACAGATAGTACGCTGGCGACACTTGTTGGTGAGAATGCGTCAATCGGATGCCCGGGCACTTGGCGTAGCTAACGGGTTTCTCTGTATAGACAGCTGTATCTCGTCTCTGCCATGAAGTTCGGACCAGTTGGCTTCATCAAGTGCGAAGTATAATGCAGTGGGTGCATGCAGTGTAGAAAAGAACAATAATATATGTGAATAATGGTGGCCTTGCTGCCCATAGGACCAAAGAACAGTGTTAAATAAAAGGGATCGTTAGACTGTAGCATACAATTGACATCTCCCGTTGGCTGGAGCTAGAGAACAATGAGAGGGCTGCGGCAGCAAAAGCGTATGTAGTCGGGGGGGCCTACGGTTAGCAGACTCAATGTGTATACATACTGTTTGTCAGCCTGTTCAGTATGTTCTAACGAGGCTGGCCTCGTGTGCTCTGCCAAGGTGCGAGAGCGATGCGCCGAGGCCGGAATACCGTACGTACCGCGACAAGTACGAATCATACATGACGACATTCGTGCTTATTCAGAACAGTTCCAACCCTAATAAACTATATGACCTCGTTGGCCGGTATCAGTATACTCGCTAGCTAGTCGTTAAATTCGCGCAACGTCGCAGCCGAAATGTACGCCCATGGGCATCTTCAATTATACATCACCGGTCTTTGATCATCTAGCTGGACACATGTCGCTCATCATTTGTGGCATAACCAAGACAAGGACGAAATAATACATGGCGACAAGTGGTTATATTAACGTATGTAATACTCAATTCTACGCTCGCCATTGATCTCGCGAACCCGGGCCAGGCTACACTTGGACTGGTGGCTTTGGCAATTGGATGAGAGGTCACAATACTCGAGTGATCCCTTGACCATCCGCCGGTTGCAGCACCACTGGTCGAGGGTAGCCTTGCCCATAAAGTCGACGAGGTGGTCGAGGGCCTGCTGGTTCAAGGGCGCCACTCTCAAGACCATTTCCAGGTTGTGCGGCTGCTGCTGCATGTCCGGCGGCACCACCTTGATGCCCGACATGAGCGCCACGACCTGCGCGAGGGGGGACGAGAGGTCGTCTCGCTCCTTGGAGGTCTTTTCAAGTGCATCCAGTGCATGCTTCTCGGCAAGTGCCTCTTGGGCATCCCGCGTCTCTCTCAGTGCCTCTTGGGCATCCCGTGTCTCTCTGAGTGCCTCTTGAGCATCCCGCTGGGCCTGACTAAGTGCCTCTTGAAGGCCAGCGATTTGGGCACGGGCGTCCGCTTCCTGGGCATCGAGTTGCTGCAGGGCGCCGGCTCGTTCGCGGGTGGCCATGGCAATTGCATGGGCATTTGCCTGAGCATTTTCCTTTTCAAGGGCAAGTTGCTGCAGAGCGTCGTCTCGTTCGCGATCAGTGGCCTCGAGTCGCTGCAAAGCGTCGGCTCGTTCGCGGGCGGTAATCTCGAGTCGCTCTAGAGCGTCGGTTCGCTCATTCGCAGTGGCCTCGAATCGCTGCAAAGCGTCGGCTCGTTCGCGGGCGGTGGTCTCGAGTCGCTCCAGAGCGTCGGCTCGCTCACGCACAGTGGCCTCCTGAAGGGCGCGGAGCTTAGCGGCATCCGCTTGTTGAGCATCGACCTGCTCTCGCAGGAAACTCGCATCGCCTTCGAGGTCAAGGATGCGCATGTCCTTGCTAGACACCGCTCGTTGCGCAGTCTCCAGACGCGCTCTGGTCTCGGTCTGCTCGGCTAGCTTGGTCTCGCCATCTCGGAGAGCGGACTCGAGCTTGTCGCGGCAATCCCGAAGGTCAGACTCGAGCTCGTCGCGGCAGTTCCGAAGTTCAGACTCTCGCTCGTCGCGGAGCATCTGGTCGGTCTTTGCATCGCGGAGAGCGGACTCTGCCGCTGCTGTTCTGGTCTGCAGCTCGTCAGCCTCGGTCAGTTTGTTTTGAAGAGCCGTCTCTGTCTCAGCCAGCTTTGCCCGCAGCGCGTTGCAAGAGGCTTGGAGCCCAGCGTTGGTTGTCTCGAGGCTGATGTAGGCAATGCCGGCCTGCTGGAGCTGGGCCTCTAGCCTGTCCCTCTCCTGCTCCGCGCGGCGCAGCTGGGCGGCGAGGCTAGCTTGCTCGAGCTGTGTCTCAAGCCGGGCCTTTTCCTGCTCGACGTGGTGAAGCCGGACCAAAGCATCGGCTCGGGCCGCCTCGGTGGTCTTGACGAGGTCGGCGACGGACATGATCTTTGCATCGATGGCCTGTATGGAGTCGCTGACAGAGTCTACCTTGTCGTGGACGGCTTGGACAGCGTGCCCGGCCTCTTGTGTCACCGTCGCCAAGCTGGCGTTGAACGCCTTGGCCGACTCGGCAATGTCCTTGCGGGCTCCGACGGCCTCGCGACCGATGAGCTCCGCATGCTTCTGCAAAAGTACCATGCCATCGCCAAGGTAATCCCGGACCTGGAGGAGCGACGAGTCGTCTCGCACGGCGTCTGTGAGTTGTCCCAAGGCCTCGAAATGAGATTCTGTTAGGCGGGCTTGAGACAGTAGACCCTCGATGTTCCGGGACATGTCGGCATTGTGTGCGACAGCCTCTTTGACCGCGTCGAGTTCGAGACGGGTGGCTGCCACACCCTCTTTGACAGAGGCTACGTCTCTTTTGACCCTGGTCTGCAGTCCGAAACAGGCGGCGACATCTTCTTTGACTGCGTCAAGGGTGGCCACGTGGTCTTTGACCAGGGTAATGTCATCTTTGACTGTACCAAGGCGGCTGGCCACTTGCTCATCGAATGCAGCAAGACGGGTGGCCACTTGCTCATTGACTGCAGCAAGACGGTTGGCCACTTGCTCATTGAGTGCATCAAAGTCGAGACGGGTGGCCACATGCTCTTTGACTGCAGCAAGACGGTTGGCCACTTGCTCATTGAATGCATCAAGGTCGAGACGGGTGGCCACTTGCTCTTTGAATGCATCAAGGTCGAGACGGGTGGCCACTTGCTCTTTGAGTGCATCAAGGTCGAGACGGGCAGCGGCCACATCCTCCTTGACAGAGACCACATCTCTTTTGACCGAGTGGGCGGCATTAACCACGTGCTCGCTGACCGCGGTGGCGGTGGCTGCCACATGCTCTTTGACCGCGGTGGTCTGTTCAAGACAGGTAGCTGCCATATGCTCTTTGACCGCGGTGGTCTGTTCCAGAGAGGTGGCTGCCATATGCTTTTTGACCGAGTGTGCGGCAGCGGCCACATCCTCTTTGACCGCAGTGGTCTGCTGAAGAGAGATAGCTGCCACGTGCTCTTTGACTGCGGTGGCGGTGGCTGTCACATGCTCTTTGACCGCGGTGGTCTGTTCCAGAGAGGTAGCTGCCACATCCTCTTTGACCGCGGTGGTCAGCTGCAGAGTGTCGAGGCGGGTGACCATGTCTTCGGCTGCCGTCTGCAGCGTCTGGAGACGGGCGACTTGGTCGACGGCAGTCTCGAGATGGGCGGCATCGTGGGCTGCGGCCTGCGTTTCCAGGCGGATGGCCATATCTTGGGCCGCTGTCTGTAGTGTCTCGAAACGAGCGACATGATTGGCGGCGGCCTGGTCGAGACGCTGCAATGTCTCGAGACGGGCGGTATCGTGGACCGCGGTCTGTGTTTCCAGGCGGATGGCCATGTCTTGGGCCGCCGTCTGCAGTGTCTCGAAACGAGCGACATGGTTGGTGGCGGCCTGGTCGAGACGCTGCAGTGTCTCGAGATGGGCGGCATTGACCCTGTCGGCGAGGGCTTCCGTGTCTTTCTTGACTGCGCTGGCCAGCGTGTCAAGACCGGCGGCGGTTGCAACGTCGGCCTTGACCTGTTGTACCAGAGAGTCAATACTAGCAGCGGTCGCATTGCCAGCGTGCAGGGACTGCATCTGCTTGCTTAGGCGGTCAGCATGGACGTCCAGCTGAGTGCCCAGGCGCTGGGCGTGTGCGCTTTGTCTGTCGCGCATCTGTGCATGGAACTCGGAGGCCTTGGTGGCCATTGCTTGGCAAGCCCGGATTGCCGCGTCGCTTGCTTCTTTGTGCATGTCGTGCTCGTTGGATGCATCGTTGAGGGCGTCGGCATCGGCCTGGAGCTTGGTGTGCTGCTCGATGAGCCATTCTGTTTGGGAGATGAGGATGCGTTTGTAACTCCCAAAATTGTCTGGCACGATTAGGCCCTCGAGGAGAGCCTTTACTTGGGGTAATTCGGCCATTGTTGGTGAAGTTTAGTTCCACAGTACGTTTGGAGATGTTGGAGGTGTCAATGTGAATCACGTGTTTTGACTACCCGCCTCTTCAATGTTGACTGTCTTACAAGTACGTTCACAGGATTAGACATCAGTATTGGACATTAGTATTGGACATCAGTGTTTAGTATTGGACATCAGTATTGGACATCAGTGTTTAGTATTGGACGTTTGTATTGGACATTATAGTCTTGGAGCGGTTAAGTGTCATCGATCTGTCTTCATGTCCTCCCCATCTCCTCGTCGAATTCATCGACCAGATCACAGTGCTCTGTGCACTTGAAAGGCTTGTCCGAGTCCGAAGGTGCTAGGCTGTCTCCGTGCAGAACAAACACCATGTAATATTGCCTGGCGATGGCATCGGAAACGCTCCAGTTCGGGCTGGTGCAGACGATGCCCCTGCGGGCAAGGGATACCGTTCGTCCGGCCGTGCAAAAGGTTCGCACCTTGTCGGGCTCCTTGCCGCCCTCTCCCATCCTCACCATGGCGATGAGGTGGTACCAGCATGTATGGGCCTCGAACGGAGCGGGTGCTTCCGTCGTGACGCTGAAGTGCCGTACTTGGTGTAGCTGCAGCGGGTGCTTCTCGTCCGACCGGTAGAGGACTTGCATGAACTTGGGCTTGGACGAGCGCCAAATCTCACGCCGTCCGTCCACGTCTCTCCATTCAAAGGCCGCGTCGACAGCCTCCTGCAGGGTCCCTCGCGACCACTCGATGACGGCCGTCTTGGCCTCGTTGCCGTTCCACTCGCGGACGGCTCCGTGCAGGTCCAGCGGCCTCCGGAAGGCGGCCGCGAACAAGGGGTTCTCCTGGTCTTGCACGCGCTCAATCAGATGCGCGAACTTGGCGTCGGGCCCGAACCGATCCATCATGGCCACCTTGGCGGCGAAATAGCCGGCCTTGTCGTCCTTTTTGTCCTGGGACAAGTCTCGCATCGCGTACGAGAGCAGTCCCAGGCTGTCGTCGTAGTCTCGGAGGCGCAGATAACAGTTGGGCGTGGAGAGCATCTCTGCACACGCGCGCCGCGCAACGATGACGAGGCAATCGAAGCCGCTCGAGTGTCTGTCGACTGCTTTGTCTGTCGACGGGGGAGGCTGTAGGAGCGCCGCCTTGGTGGCTACTCGCTCTTGATGCGTGGATATCAGGAGCATGGCGCAAATTTCGCACGTAAAGTTGGTGTCAAGTCAAATTTGTCGCATGCGCGTAATGTCAAGTCGAATTTTCACATGCGCGTAGTTGAAAGAATTGAACTTGGTTGTGTTACGTGAACGGCTGCCAGCTGCAAAGACCACTGCAAAGACCACTGCTAAACACCACCTTTTGCACCCTACCTTTTGCATTCTGCAAACTGCCTCCTGCAAACTGCAAACTGCATTCTGCGTCATGGCATCTCGTTCGCGCCGCTCCCCCGACCCCTTCGACTCGGATGATCTCCCAGTCGACCTCACCGACCGCCCTGCGCGTCCCCAAGTCGCCGAGCGCGTGCCCCAGCCCGCTCCCATGATTTCCGCCCGCCGCTCAACCCGCCTGAACGAGGAGCCGTCCGCCCTCGTTCCCCGGCCAAAGGAGAGGGCGCCATACGGCAGCTTCATTCCCAAGCCTCCTCCCACGCGCCCCGTTGGCCGCCCACGAAACGTGCCCAAGAACCCCCCGGCCGCCCACGAAAGAATCCGGAACCCGTTCCCGATTTCCGCGCTCCGAAGCGACCTCGAGGCCGCCCGCCAAAGTCTTTGGTAGAGGATTCCGAGCGCCTAGTGGACGAGCGCCCTGCCAAGAGGCCTCGAGGCCGCCCACGAAAGGTCCCCCTCGAGGCCGAGCCACAGCCCGACGCATTCGAGGGCGACGACGAAGCCGGCGAAGTCGACGAGGGCGAAGTCGACGAGGGCGAAGTCGACGAGGGCGACGTCGACGAGGGCGAAGTCACCTTGTTCACTGCCGGTCCTAGGGAATTCGCGAGGGTACGTGAGGTACGACGAGGAAAGGTGTCGGAACTGCGGGAGACGGTTATCGATCTCCTTGAATCGTCTCTTGACATACCCATACCCGCGGTACAACGGCATCATTCCCTGGCCCAGGCCTTTCACATCTGCCTCGAGACGACGGGACGGACCCCGTTTGAGCTCGTCGCGCCGGCCATGTCGCTGGGCGCTGCCTCGCAGCCCCTCGACCAGCCTCGTCTCAAGCGCCTCGTGCACATTGTGGTGCACCACATCTGGGTACAGGGAGCTGACCTGATCCCCTGGATCATCGCCATTGCCTTTGCGATGCGCGTCGGTCACCGAGGCCCCGTCACCCCGTTGCTGGCCTCCATGCACGACCCACGGTTTGCTCGCCTCGACGCCCAGCTGCGCGACAATACCTCACGCACCGTCCAGTCCGTCATTTCGTCTTTCTTCCGGCTCGAAGACGTCTCCGACTCTCCCATCTTGACGGCCCTGTCCGAGCTGCACCTATACGTCTCGGATAACCAGTCGCTAAACCTCGAGACGGACGATTTCGAAGCCATCATCAAGATGCTCGACTTTATCGAGGACAGCCGCATCCAGTTTTTCCTTGGCCCTCAGTGTAGGCAGATGGTCGAATTTTACATGCAGACCATGCCGTCTCAGCTCTGCCTCTCCGTCGAGGAGGTTCCGCGAGTCTACGCTGCCGACCGCCTCTTCCTCAGGGACTACGTCGAGAGCCTGGATCCCAACTTTGACGACGACCTCTACCTGCCAGAGACTCCTGAGCAGACCAGCCAAGAGACTTACGGTGACCTGACCATTCCTGGCGAGCCAACTGGCCCAGAGATGGAGGCTTCTGCCGAGCCCGGCCTGCCGACGATTCCTGGCGAGCCTAGTCCGCCGACCGAGGTTGCCCAGCCTGCCCGACCGACCATTCCTGGCGAGCTTAGCCCACCGACCGAGGTTGCCGATATTCCTGGCGAGCCAACTGGCCCAGAGACTTCTGCCGAGCCCGGCCTCCCGACAATTCCTGGCGAGGGCCAGCCGACTCCTGGCCGCCTAGAGATGGAGACGTCTTCCTCCGAGGAGATTAGTCCAGCAAGTCCCGTCGAGTCAGAGGATTCAGGCCCATCCACCCGGTCAAAGAGCCTGCCCATGGATGAAAGGTCTTCATTGAGTTCGGAGCGTCCCATCAACGAATCCATGTTGCCTTCCACTCCGACGCGCCAGTCTGACTGGGACGAGCGTCCCATCAACGAATCCTTGCTGCCGTCCACTCCGACGCGCCACTCTGGCCGGGATGAGGTTGACGGAGCCCTGCCCGAGGGAGATATCCCGGAAGCCCAGGGAGAGGAGGAGGTTACTGATTTTGATGATGAGAGCGACCCCTTCGGGGAGAAGACTCCCTGCACATCTATTGGACTATGATCGTCCACGTATGTATGCCTCTGGGTTGTGAATAGCTAGTTGTAGTAGCAATCTCATTGCCTCCTTACGCCTGGCAAGCGTCTCGTCTAACCTGTCCATAAGCTCTGCGTGAACCTCGTGAAATGGCCTAAGTGTATCAAGCCGCTCGACTAGAGCCTCCGACTCTTGTATGCGTTCTTCGAGCCGACCCAGGCGTCGCGCGTGGTCTGTCAGGCTCTTGACAAAGGTGGTGCGGTCGGTGGTGTCGTCGAGTGCGTTGTCCAGGTTGGACATGACAAAGGCATTCCCAAGCACGTTGCGCTCGGCGTGATCCCACGCGTCTTGGTATCGAGACGGGTTCCCCCCGCCCTCGGCCACGTTGAAACCCGACCGCGAGACAAGCGAGTCGGCCAGCGTCATGACGAGCTGCTCCGCCATCACCAGCTGCTCCTTGGTGAGCGTGCGCATCACCACCTTTTGCACCATGACGATGGGGAGATTTTGTGCCGCGAGGATGCTGCGGACGAGGGCAAGCGGTTTGTTGATGCCACGTACAGAGTTGTACCTGGCGAGGCGCCCCCGGATATTGTCCGAGCACCCGACGTACAGTGGCGACTGGTGCGACCTAGCCGTAGGGTCTGACTGCATGGCTGCATGTCGCCTCTCCATCTGCTGTAGCAGGGCGTCCATCTAGCCCGCCGCTGCACACTGAAACAGAGGCTCGCCCGTGCCGTCGCTTGTCGTAAGCGCCCCGTCCACCGTCTTGACCCAGCCAACAAGCTGCCGCTCGTGCGGCGTCGACGCCTGGCCAATCCTGCATCCATCACGGTAGTCGCGGATGCCCTCCACCAGCCTGCCCATCTCGGGCCCGTTGAGGAACTGCCCCGATCCTTCGCGGCAGAGGCCGATGACGTAGATGCCGCCAGCCCTCTCCGACGGGACACGGTACCACGCGCTGTCCTGGTCACCACTCTTCCAGTCGTAGGCCACGGTGCCTTGCACAAGGGACTTGATGGCCCCGCGCGATATGAGGCACAGCGTTGTAACCACACTCCATGCCTGTCCGGTCGCCTTTTCGCTGAGCGCCTTGATTGTCTGGTCGGTCGGTGTGTGGAGGTGGATTTCCTTTGCCAACCTGGGGATTAATTGCCAAATCTCCCAGTACCCGCCGCCTCGGGCGAGGGTGTCGAGAATCTCCTGCTGTGCGGGCATTCTAAATATTCTCGATTGTCGATTCTTGGTTCTTTGATGATTATTCGATGGTTCTTTGATGGTTCTTTGATGATTATTGTGGCTGATGTGGTCTTTGTTGAGGTCTAGGGTAATCCAGCGCACGTGAAAACCACTTGGTCATTCGCACTTCACTACACTTCACTACTCGCAATTAACTGCACTCTCGATTAACTGCATTCACACTCCATCACCATGGATCCTTCATGGAAACCACCGCTTAGGACGCTATGCCGCTGGATTTACTTCAAGCGCCGTGGTCTCTCGCATATCGAAGCGCCGCACGCAAGCGGCAAGTCCACCTACATCCCCCGACACGTGCAGGCGAGGCTCAAAGACTGGACGGTTGTGCACGCCACGTTCGCGTCTGAAGTTGAGCGCCTGTCATCCGACAAGGTTACCGTCGCCGCGCACGGTGCCCTCCTGCAAGACGTGGCCGCCCTCAAGCAAGATGTACCCCTCATCGCCATGGTCGACCTCAGCGCCAACGGCAGCATGGGAGAGTCCCTGCTCCTCCTCAAGCTCGCGCACCTGGTCGGGAGGCAAGACATCTTCATCGTCACCATGTCCGCTGGCAAGCTACCGAGCTACCTGTCCACGCTGTCTGAACACCTGTCCAACGCGTTAGAGATTATGCCCGTCTCCCAACTGGTCCTCAGCGCCCCGCAGCGACAGTTTGGATGGGTATGTCTCCCATCACGAGACGACCAAGTCTTGGAGATTTCCAAGGCCATCGAAGCCCGAACCGACCGGTCCCATCTGGTGCTCTGCATGCGCGGGTTCCAAGATGAAACACTCGCCGAGATTGCTACCATCCAAGCCGCTCTCCCTGACAGCGCCGACATGTTCAGACCGGCCAAGCCTGACACGAAACGCGTCCTGGTCATGGACCATGCCATGAACCAGCGCCATCGAATCGAGTTTGACGAGGTCCATGTCATCCTGGCCAACTCGGCCTCGCGGGTTGTTTTTGACCGCACCATCGGCCGTCATACCGTCATGGCCCTTTCGTTTACGACGCCCGCCGAGCGTTCGGAGATGGTGTCGTACGCCCAGCGATGCACTGGCGCTGTCACCATGTACTCCAGCTTCCCCAGCAGTACCGCCTTTGTCGAGGCCGGACAGCAGCTACACGGTCGCACCGGCTTCTCCTCGCTTTCTTTCGTAGCAACCGCTGCTCAGATGCAGCCCGAAATGGACCTCCTCGAGCACTTTGTGCACGACGAGCTAGCCGAGATCGTCAATTTGCTCAGGCGCATCCAAGTCGCCGCCATCGACCACCGTCACAAGAATCTCGTCTGCCGCGGCCCCGAGCCCTTTGACAAGCTCCTCGCTATTGTTGGCGATCCGCGCCTCGCCCTGTGGCTTATACAGCCCAGCCCCTCGCCCAACGCCCGCCTCGCCAAGGCCCTAGCCTCTGCACTGCTAGCTGTCGGCCTCGACAATGTCTTTGACGTCGCCGGCGACATCCGCACCCACGTCGAGGGATTTGCCCCGGGCCTTGTCAGGAACCTGGCCGCCTACGGCACCCTCTGGGCCCTCATGAGCGTCTTCCAGGGCTCCATGTATGCCTACCAGGCGACTTCCGGGCCCCTATACCGTCCATCCGAGTTCAATACCCTGACGGAAAACTGCGTCATCGTGGGCGACGCTGCCAAGGTTCTCGCCAAGGTTGACGAAATCGCCTCCTTGATGGACTGCCCCGCCAAATCCAAGATTGAGGAGTCCCTCACCATCGAGGAGCTCGATGAGCTCGAAGCCCAGCTGGTCTTTTGTTTCCAGGACCAGATTGTTGGCATCGATGGCGACCTCTTTCTCGACATGTACTCGGGCAAGAGCCTAGAGATTGGTCCTATCATTGACATGACTGTCCGATGGAAAAGGGACAGGCGACAATATGGTCTGTACCTTGGGCCTGTCGATGGCAGGCTTCGGGAGTTTCGCATCAACGACCTCATCATTGTCAAGGCGGACCATGCTCGCAGGATCCCCAAGCTGCGCACCAGCTACGCTCCCCGCACCAACCCAGAACCGTAGTGTGGAATACGTACTTGTTCACGCGAAGATTCCACAATTGAATGAGAGCTTGGTGCTAGCAATTGATTGGCTTAAGTAAATGTTCCTTCTAATATCGTAGACCTGCCAATATTCTGATCCTAGCCTTTGCCAGCGGCAGCAGCTTTCTTCTACAGCTAGGGCTCAAGGCGTTCGTCAGCGGCGGCGACCCTGACCTTTATCACAGCAGTCACAGGCTTCATGTCTAAAGGAACTAGTACCTCTTTATTTAATTATATACCTGTGCACTGTGCTTTGTGAATGTGATTGTGCTGTACTGACCGTGCTTGTTCTGTGGTGCGGGGCTATCGATAAGCTCATCACTTCACTTCACTTCTCCGTTTGCACTTCTGTTTGCACTTTTACTTCACAATACCACAACACCACCACGTCACCATGAGCCATCAAGGTGACCCCCGACGGGCTAGGCCCAACCCTCCTCCGCGCATTTCCAATGCACTCACGCTCAGGACGACGTCCAACAATGACTTCGTCATCACCGGCCCCGCCACAGGCCAGCAGACCAACTTGGTGAGCGTTGTCACCGTGAATGGTGAAACAAGAACGATATTTCGTGGCGACGACGACACCGGCCACTTTGCCAGTCTTGTGACCAGAGGCGGAGCTCCTCGAGACACGCCTATCGAAGGCATAATGAGACTCGCCACCAACCACGCCACTCGTCGTCGCATGCTGCGCGATGCCCACTTGCTTGACGAGTTCGAGGCCCGCCACGAGCAGGCTTCCCGACGAGTTGTCGAACTCGACGATGAGGGCCGAGAGATCGAGCCCGAACACGAGCCAGGCCCCGACCGCCAGAGCAGGACCCTGAACCCGAGGCGACGAGCCGAGAAGAAGAACAGGCATCGCAGCCGTTCTCGCGAGACGTATCGCAGCCGGTCTCGCGACACCCGTCGCAGCCGTTCTCGCGATACTTATCGCAGCCGTTCTCGCGACACCCGTCGCAGCCGTTCCCCTCGCCGGGGCAGTCCTCGCCGCCGAGCCAGCCCAGATCGCTCCCGACGAGCTCCTTCGCCCGCTCGCCGAGCCAAGAGTCCGCCTCGACGAAGCAAGCCTGCTCATCGAGACAGCCCTGAGCGCTCCCGACGAGCCAGCCCTCCTCGCTTCCGACGAGCCGAGACCCCTCCTCGTCGAAGCAGCTATGCCCGCTCCCGCCGAGCCAGTCCCGAGCGCTCCCGACGAGTCGAGACCCCTCCTCGTCGAAGCCCTGCCCGCTCCCGCCGAGCCAGCCCTCCCCGCTCCCGACGAGTCGATACCCCTCCTCGTCGAAGCAGCCCTCCTCGCTCCCGCCGAGCCCCTTCGCCTGCCCGCTCCCGCCGAGCCCCTTCGCCTGCTCGCTCCCGACGAGCCCCCTCGCCTGCTCGCCGAGCCGAGACCCCCCCTCGTCGGAGCAGCCCTGCCCGCTCCCGCCGCGACAATCAGGCACCCCGCGGCCGCCGTGGTCAGAAGGCCCCGCGAAAGGCACCCGAGGAGCCCCCTCGAACATTCGGGGACTACGCCGTGGCCAGAAACAACTGGGTGGCCGAAGACACTCGTACGTGTGGCGTGTGCAACCGCCGTGGCCACATGGTCGAAGACTGCGTCGACTGCAGCGATGATGGACTGCTCCATGGCTGCCCCATCTGCAACGCAGCGCATGATCTCGGCTCATGCCAGGAGTACATCAACGCCAACGACGAGCGCAAGCTCGAGATCCTCGTCGACAACCGCGAGAACATGCCTCCGCTGTTCATCAGCGAAGAGACAACGTGGCACGAGTACGTGTATGGCCGTGTCCACCAAGGCTACACGTTC